>OY728162.1:1442450807-1443700807 GCA_963277665.1 Viscum album | reverse complement strand
CAATGGTGAAGTCATATCAACAATAAATGGTATAATCAATAATTGAGATCCCAACCCAGTAAATTTGGGTTTCCCCTGTACATGGGTTAGCTATGTCTAAGCATAGGGTATGTTCCAAATACCTATATCCTAGTCTCCTATCTAACCCAAACAGTAATACAAAAGAAAAGGAAATGCTTTGATACTACATTGAAGCATCCCACCCCGACTGCCTCTGAAAACAGGCCTTGAGACGGTGGGCAACAAGACCTCAAGCACATCTCCCCAAATTCCATGGGATGCCATAAAATAGTGATGTACTTGGGTAATTCTATGGGGGGAATATTACCTCACAGTAAAAAGGTATATCATGGAGTAAGGTAATAATATAATCGATCAAGTAGTGAAAGAAATAAGAAAAGAAAAAGATGACAACAGAAGTAGATAAATAATCCAATAGAAAAATATATAATAAATACAGAAGATGAAATGTCATAATTGATACCATAATGATGTCAATGTATGATTCCAAATACAAATAAATAAAAGTTTAGGGGTACGAGGTACAACCATATATTGAATTATAACAAAGAATCAAAATACCAAACAGAAACTACCACATGGTGTCTCGAGCGTGGATCAGTCCTCTGCCCCCAAAGATCCATCCAAAATAGAATAGAAATCAGGAATCATAAGCGACTTGATTCCATGTATCCATAATTGAAAACATAAAGTCTTCTTGGGTACCAAACGGTGCCCAAGCATGTTCTGAGATATAATCTTAGTAGGTCGGCGCACAGGGCATCTAGACCATTCCATTTCATACAGTAAACAAATAGTAGTGTGCCGATGTATAATAAAAGTAGGAAACTCAAATAAAAAAATTACTGCAACTTGGCCTAGGTTCCCAAGCAGACACCCATCCCATTCCACCTGCTTCAGCCTATTCGAGAAGACTTAACAGGATACCTAGTAAAGCAGAACATATATAGAAAGTCCTACACAACATGAAAACTGAAGGAAAAGTGCATACCCCCAAACTTGTTATTTGGCATAGTGTCTAAACCATATGTCATAACTAGGAACACTAAAAGAACAAGAGAGGATAAAAAAGAATAAGGAATATCTATTCTGCATCAATAAAATCATCTCAAGAACTTATATTAAATTTACAAGTATAGAGGTGGAGTATGAGCCCATCCCAAAGGTATCATTATGGCACATGAAATCAAATATCTAAGGCCACCATGCCCATACAAGGCTATCCATTTACGAATCCCAAGTATTTATTATGGTTTGGTAACCATGAGTCCATACCAAGTCTCACACATAAGGGACCATGTCTAAATCGAGGCTTGGTGTAGCCATCTTGCTAATAGGTCCATCCTCAGTTTCCACTTAGGGAACCTGTGTCACTCAATAGTATATGAAAAGCCTGAGGGATCCCATTCCTAGTGAGCCTAAAACATCGCTTCCCCAGTGCATCGTGCTGTAACCTATTGAGAATGGTGAGTCCAATTGTGGGTTATTAACATGGAACCCATGTTCTCTCACCAACCCTATTACCTGCAAACAATAAGAGAGACACCTATACATATATCCCATAGCATGAATTCATAATTGCATCCATTTAGGTAAAAAATAAATTCCAACATCATACCTCAGGTTAAACAAAATATGACATTTATTAGCATAAGCAGAGGCAACAAAAATTAAATAAAATCAAGGTACAAAAAACCTTATAAGCAAATTATTTAGGCAAACACATCACTCTAAATAATTTTGTTCAATTTAAACTTCAACCCAAAGTATCATAAAAACACACATAGCTGATAACTTAAAGATCTAATTATAACAGTAAAGACACATTGATTTTGTTGGCATACCAAAAGGGGTGTCCAACGGAATGAGGATAAACTAGGAAGGGTTCACATTAAGCAAAGGTTGCAAAGATCAAGGATAAGTAGGTTAATTAAATTAATATTCTATAATTGAGATTCACCGGTTGGCACCGACGAGTGGCACAATGGTGAAAATTGAATAATAAATTGATATGAAGAAAAATATTATAGAATCTCTACATCATACTCAAAGTATCTCCCATGTCTCGAGACAACCTTTGATTTGACCTAAAATGGAAGAAATCATGTGATTTTAGAAAACCCCTAACATCGGTTAAAAACATTCTGAGGAATATTGCATGACGAAGAGTGGATGAAATCCGACTATTCCTAGTGTGGAATATTAGACTTACAGAGAGCTTCACTTCACTTCTAATGATGATGAAAAAGGAGGAGAGACAGAGTCACAACAGGCTTCTGAAGGGAGAGCGGAGGAGGAGGTCGGTGCGCTGTAAGGGGGGCGTTACAGGGGACAACACACCAAGGGGGAGAGAAGAGGGAGAAAAGGGGAAAAAGGGAATGAAATACGAAGGATAGAAAAAAAGAAAAAGAAAATAATGGAAAAGAAAAATAATAAAGTAAAATAAAAATAAAATAAAAGTAAAGATAAGGGGAAAATAAAAAATAATAATAATAATGGCTAAAACTATTTTTAATTATTTTTATTAATCTCATGTACACTTTTTAATTTATTATTTAACTTCATTTATTTTTAATATCTTTTAATTTCATTTAATTTATTTTTATTCCTTTTAATCCTTTTTAATTATTTTTACCCGAACATATTACTATGGGGCCTGATGTATTATTTTATATAAATCCAAAAAAACAATTTAAATAATTCAATTTCCCCTCAAGACCTGCAACAGGATGTGTGGGAACACATATTGGGTCACTTTATGGAAACTGGCTAAAAATGTAAATGGTCCATACCTTGATTAAAGCCGGGATGTTATAGGATCCCTCGAAACAGCTGGTCTTGCAACCTATTAGGCTTGAAGGGAACATCTAACAAGGGATATGTCCTTAAAGGAAGAATAGTTCAAGAGATATATCTTATGTCTCATCACTGAACAAGTCTCATTATTTGGTGAAACTGGATTCAAGTATCATAGGAAGAACCTCACCATTCATGAAATGCCTGTAATACCACCCAAGATTCCTCAAAACACCCACTAGTCATACCATCACGATCTATGTGAAAAGATACTCATAATGAACTAATCATGGGTATAATTCTTAATATTGGGAGAAAATTTATGAAAAAACCCTCAAAGGGTGAAAAAGGGGTAGTACACGGTGTGTCTCCCTGAGTACACAGTGTATACTCTTAAATCCCCACCTCGGTGTGTACTCTAGATGGACTTGGTGGGTAAAATCCCAATTACACAACATATAATGTGGGTGCACAATGTGTACCCTACACGGGCTACCTCCCCATGTCCCTAAAATAGTATGTCCATGTACTTGTCTTGGTTGTGTACTTCTACACAGCATGCAACCCACACGGGGTCTGGCCGTATACGCAACACGACCATGTGCCCCTACACAGGCAGCTTGGATGGGTACTTGACTACACAGATGAGTACCAATACAAAACATATATAGGATAATACATGATGGGTACTTTTAAAACTTCATATTCCTTGAGCAGGAGGAACACACGATGTGTTTTATTTAAACCACACACCATGTCGATGGGTTTTCCAGAACCAAAAACCCTCAAATCTCCCTCAAACCCCTGTTTTAACCTGAAAGTAATAGATCAACCCTAAAAGGAGACTAATAAAGAATAATAGGTATTTAAAACTATAAAATGGTAAATCTACCAGGATATATGAAATTAACTTAAAAAGGCCTACCTTTGGGTGGAATCGACTGAAGCATCGCCTATTTCCATGGTCCACAGTTATCACACGTCGATTTGGCACATCCTGAGCTCTACAAAAATACCTATATTCCTTTATCTCTCACACCACCTCTCTATCTACCTCTTATATCTCTCACACATGGAGAAGGAACCCATAGAATGGATCTACAATAAGCCAAGGGAGAAAGGAAGAACAAGAAAATAAAATAAAGAAAAGAAAGAAAAGGAAGAAAAAGAAAAGGGGGCCCCGTCACCCAACTCAAGTTTATGCCTTCCCTAGGAAAAAATACCCATTCTGGACTCAACAACACTCAATCTGATGCTCCATTGAAAATCTATGACTAAATGAACCTATTTGAATAATTTAAAATTTAATTTGTTAAATATTAAATATTAATTATTCTTTTAAAATTTGAATGGCTCAAATTTCAACCAAAATCCCGTCCTAGGGTAAACTCATTATTCTGGGATAGACGGAGCGGTCAAATTTTTTTCCTCATATCATATGCTAGGGAAAAATAATACCATTTTACCCCTAATAAGCATCTGAATGAAAAATATTAAAATTTATGATCAAACATTCATTCCTGGAAAACACAGGTCCTTAAATTTTGTTATATTCTCCCCCTTTCGAAATTTCATCCTTGAAATTTCAACTCATATTCTGGGTTGATAATTTGTGATGGTAATTTTGTTTTATTATTTTCTCAGGTACCCATGTTATCCCTTCATATTTATGGATTCTCTAAATCACTTTTACAAGGTGATTTGTATTGTTTTGTAGATATTTGTCTCTATATTCCAAGATATCCATTAGCTACTCCTTATATGAGATGTCATGCTCCAATTGTACCACCACCAGATTCAGAACATATGAGGAAACAAGTATGTACTTCCTCAATAGATATACATGTAACACATAATGAACTTGAGTTATATTTGGTAGAAGTTCTAGATAATAATCCACTACTCTTGTGCAATCAATAATCTTAAAGGGGACAATGTACCAAGGGATAATATTTCCTTTCTTTTAGAACTACATGACTCTCTTCCATGGTGATATTCGATGGAAATATTTGTATCCAACATCAAAATAAAAGTCCCTTCAATAGTTGTTAGCATAAATCTTCCACTGACTCTGAGAAGCTTTTATATTTTTTGGATGGCTTGAACCTTCTCTGTCAACACTTTTATAAGGAAGAGTCAAAGTATCTTTCATTCAAAATCTTCATCCCAACAAGTAGAAGTTATAAAATGATTCCCATATAGAGATTCATATGGATCCATTTTGGGAAAAAATCCATCAAGGTATCATTGAAGCATTTTTGAGGTGATTGTGTTTGTTGAAAAAACAGGCCTCCGTGTTGTGTTTGTTCACAAAGCAGACCATGATGTATGAGTGTGTTGACAAAGGGGGTTTACATGGTGATTTTTAGGGGTCAAGGGATGATTTTAGCAATCAATGATTTATTGAAGAACCTCGATAAAGGAATGGAGGATCTGGAGGTGGTACAAAAAGAGTAGATACAAGGTGGTGCTGTTTTCCAGTGTTTGGAAAATTTTTGGGCCTGAAAATTAGAAAATGGATTGATGCATTTTTGGAAAAGGGAGGAGCGTGAAAAATCATAGTGTTGCATGAAAAATAATGTGGTTCACGAAAATAATGATTGTGGTGCGTGAAAAATATAGTGGCGTGTGAAAAATCAGTGTGGTGCGCGAAATATCAGCGTGGTGCACGAAAAAATAAAGTGTTGCGTGAAATATTTTTGTGGTGCACGAAAAAGGAAAGTGATGCGCGAAATAGTGGGATGAAGTTTTTCAAGCAAGAGGTGCTTCGAGGTCCGAAGCTCAAAAAGTGGCAAAGGTATGAGGTGCACGAAATATTGGAGCAGTGCGCGAAAAATGGTGTGGCGCGGAAGATGTGTTTTTCATGCTCAAAGAGAATTACGCACTCAAGAAGGGTTTTTCGCGCATGGTCGATTTTACCTATAAATATGAAGTGACCCCCTCAAATTTGATGTTGATCAAGTCTTAGAGATTATCCGAGCTCTGGCGCGTGAAATTGGAGTGCACAAGTGAGTTGCGCGAAAAGAAGAATGTTGCACGAAAAGTGAATTTCGCACAAAAGCGGAGAATTTCACGCAGGTTAGTGTAGAGGATGCATTTAAAATCTATTGCATGTAAAATAATTTTTTTGTGCGTAAAAGTAGTGTTTCACAAAAAAGGGGTGTTGCGCGAAAAGTGAATTTCACGCAAAAGCACGGAATTACGCGCAAGACACAGTGAAGGCTGTGCTTAAAAATTGGGGTTGCTCGGTACATCTGGTGCAAAGTGAGATTCATCTATGGGTGAAAGTTGAGCATCAATAGAGCATCTATCAATAGTTAAGGATGCAAAATTAATTAGAGATAATGAAGAGACCTACAGGTCTATAAACTATGAGTGGATCCCTTCCAAGTGCAGAGAGAAAAGGAAGAAGAAGAAGGATATCTTTTCGACCGGAAGTGATCCTGAGAGAGAGGAATTGGGAGTGAACCTTGGGAAATCAGTGAGATGAACCTAAACATTGTAAAGGCAGTGAGACTGGGCATAGAAGTGATCTAGCCCGAACATTATTGGCAGTGAGATTTAGTGGATTTGGTACAGCGGCACATCGCCGTTGTATGCTCCTTGGACGTAGCCTAGTGAGGGTGAACCAAGTAAAATTCTCTGTGTCTGCCTGCTTGCTTACCTGCATTACATTCAAAGAATCATCATTAGATAAAGAAGAAAGGAAGTGATCATAATAAAAACACAAGTGAAAAAAGTGACCCTTGTAATAAAGAGGTCAAGATCCATTGGGGAAAGAAAAAGTTTGAAAAAGAATATCCATTCCCTGATTCACCCCCCTATAAGGGTATATAGGCCCCTATTGGTCCTAACAATTGGTATCAGAGGGAAGGTTTATTTTATCAGATTTGTTTTCTCAGACTTGGTTTAGTGAATTACTCAAGTTAACTATCCAATCTGCTCTTATCTTGGTGTGCCATGGAAAAGGGAAGAACTTTAAAGAAGAAGCAGAAGTCTGGTGAAATTCCCCAATGTGGAAGTGTCAATGGAAAGAGTGTGATTGGTTAAAGGAATCATGTATTGAAAAGAATAATGGTTTGGATAATTCATACAGTGAAAATACTTACTCATTCAATGATACAGATGGAATGAGTGATGAACTAGATTTTCCAAGTGATGTTGGAACTAATGATAATGAAGAAACTCTAAGAAGTTGAAAAGTTACAGTTGTCCACAAGGAAAATGAAGTGGATCAGAAATTGGATGAAGAGATGAAATGTAATGATATCCGGATCTAGGTACTGGAAATTGAGGTCAGTAAGCTAAGAGGATTAAATAAAAGACTTATTGACGTGGGTACTAATTTGAGGGAGAATAATGATTCCCAAGCTGAAGAACTGAAAAATTTTTCTATAAAGAGAGAAAATCTCAAAGGTGATGTTAAGGGAAAGAATCTAAACTCAGATGAAATTCATAATCTGAAAGCTAGAAATGATGCTCTTGCTATACAACTATCTGAGTTAGTTCATAATAATCAAAGGCTACAGCAAGAGAATGCATCAGTTTCTGATTCTATTGCTGAAGAAAAATTGACATTAAAGGAGCAAAGTGATATGGTAGATAAACTCACACAAGAACTAGAAGATGAGATGAGTATTGGAAAGAATCTTAGAAGAGAACTAAATTCCCAACTTGAATCAATAGATAATATGATTCTGAAACTGGAGGAAGAGTTAGAGTTAGTCAAGAAAGAAATGGAGAAATCTAATTCCAAAGAGAATCCCAAGCTAAAGGATTCCTTACACTTATTATTTTATTATCCTTCGGTAGGTGATGATGAAATGAAAGCCAAATATGCATATTCATAGGAGAAGCATGAAAGGATTGTATCATCCCAAAGGCCATCCATTTTTGGAAAATATGGAATTGGATATGATGATCCCACTTCTATGCATGATAAGAAAAGAGAAGTTAAAATCTCTAGAGATAAGAAAAAACCTGTAGGTGCTGATGATTGACCTAAAAAGGATTTTACAGTAAGAAATGATAGCATGTGATATTTTTTGTGGGATTCATGTTCATACATCAATCTTCTGTTTAGAGGATCCAGAATACATTTTAGGCTATGAAAATATAAACTGTAATAAACCTGAGAATAAGAAGCATCATGAGAAATCAGAGAGAAGAGTCTCTCAGAGGAGAACATTCATCAGATGTTATTACTGTGAAAGAATGAGACACACTATGAGTATGTGTCAGGATACTCATGAGATCAATTTAGAATAAGAACTCAAGCAGCATCAACATCTCGGTTGAGATATGACAAAATGTGGTATGCTTTTAATGGAAGATGTTTCATATGTTCTAATCATGGGCATTTGGCAAGATATTGCAGCAAGAAGAATGTGAGAAATGAAACAGAGCCCAGAAAGAGATTCTTGACTCCTGTGGTGTATAATTAGAAATCGTACACTATAAGACAAAGTGGTAATTTGTAAAATAGGCTTAGAGCCTCAGGGGAATCACTTGGAGCTGAATGAAAGGTGCATCAATCACCTCCTCTGTCACACTCACAACCTATCTCTAAGAAAGAACATGAAAAAATATGGATGAAAAAGGGAGGAAATGCTACAGCTATGAGTAATAAGAATGCAGGTTTAGTGGAGGACCCACCCCATCACAAAATAGTGTGGTGACTTGGATATATTATAAAAGAAAGATAAATATAAAATGTCTTATAAAATCTACATCTCATGCCACATATCGAGAAGTGAAATCAAGAAGGGAGATTCCTACCCAAAGAAGGAATAAAGGGAAGTGGAATTTTGGTGGAAAATCAAAGAAGGAAATGCATACTATTGGGTTTAAACCCCAAATAGTGAGAAACACCAGGCCTACAGAATCTATATATCAGAAAAAGACTCAGCATGTGGGTAATGAATGCTTAGTCATATGGCCAGTGCAATTGAAGTTGGCTAGACAGCTTGAAGAAGCAAGGAAGGAGTGTGATTCTCTACAAGAAAGAATCAAAGGGTTGACCCATCAGGATCAACCACAATCCTTATCTTAAGGATTCCAGAAGTACCCCTCTCCCTATGCACATAAATTTTGTTAACTAATGATTCTAGTGTTTTATTTTTTCGGGAGATACAATCCAAGGGGATGTGGCATCTAAAGATGTGAAGGGATGAGCTGATATGCTTTAGAGTTTCAATTATCTCAAATCAGGTACCAAAGTTGAAGGAGAAAGGGAGAAACAGAGCACAATAGGAATTGATTATGTTATTGAATTTTTCTCTTGTTTCCTACATTGAGTTCTAATTCATTAGGCTTAGAGATTTTGTTAACGGCTCAATTCCAAGTGGAAGATGAGAATAGATGATGTAGTAGAAGAATAATATTTATGGGTCTAAAAGGCGAGCTTAACCCTGGGAAGTGTTTCATAACATTGGGAGAGAATTCAATAACAAAATCAGATGAAAGAGAAATCAAATAAATAATTGGATGACTCAGTTCAGGTTTTTTCTATCAAGGGATGAAATATTGCGGGAGAATCATCAATAACCATGCATCTCATTCTTATCTATTTTATTATAACAATGTGGTATCAACTAACTATTTTCAGGATACCAAGAAGCTTTGAGAGAAAATCAAAGGTGTTTCAACCAAAATCTGAGAAAAGTAGTTGAATGAAATGACGTCATTGAACAATGACACAATGACAAGTTTTCTGTTGAAAGTGAGGAAGTGGTAAGAAACACAAGGGGAGAAGAAGTGGTTGATACTGATTCAGGAGATAATCAGATGTGAGAGATTATTCTGAGGCCAATTTATAAGAATGTCATCAGGGATAAATGGATATTTCACAACAAGTTGAATGAAGATGGAACAATGATTCTAAACAAAGAACAACTAGTGTGCAAAGGATACTCCTAAATAGAGGGAATTGATGTCGATAAGTCATTTGAACAGGTTGTGAGACTAGAGACAAACAAATTATTTCTAGCCATTGTAGTGCAACATAAGTTCAAGGTGTTCCAGATTGATGTCAAATCTACATTCTTGAATGGGATTCTAGAGGAAGAAGTGTATATCGAGCAACCATATCGCTTTCTCATTTAGGAGGATAAGAATAAGGTTTGCAGACTGAAGAAGGCATTGTATGGGATGAAACAAGCACCAAGATCATGGTACTCAAGGCTTGATCTGTACTTAAAGAAGCTTGGTTTCCAGCATGGGGGAGTTTATTACAATCTCTATTTCAGCATCAATAGTAATCAAAGGATTATGGTCCCAGTTTATGTCGACAACATAATATTTTTCGGATCTGATGAAGCTCAGTGCAGATAGTTTTCCAAATTCATGAAAAGTGAGTTCGAAATGTCAATGATTGTAGAGCTAACGTTTTTCCTTGGTCTACAGGTGACACAAGGAAGAAATTACACATTCATTTCTCAATCCAAATATGACAAGGAGGTTCTGAGAAGATTTGGAATGGAAAATTCCAAGGATATAAAGACTCTGATTACAAACCAGATGAAATTATCAAAAGATGATGATGGAAAGGTAGTTAATATCACAGAATACAGGCAGATTATTGGAAGTTTATTGTACCTGATAGTGAAAATACCTGATATTGTTTTTTCCACATGCCAAGTAGTAAGATATTAGACTAATCCCAAGTAAATCCAAATGCTTGCAGTGAAAAGAATACTTTGGTATAGCAAGGGAATGGTGAACTTCGTCTTTATGCATAATGAAAAATCTCAGATAGAGTTATTGGGATATAATGATGCTGATTGGGCTGGTTTAGCAGATAATAAGAAATCAACGTCTGGAGGTGAATTCTATCTTGGTGGACTATGTATTGCTTGGATAAGCAAGATGCAGGATTGCATTTCATTAAGCACCGTAAAAGATGAGTATATTGAGGCCCCTCAAGTTTGCACACAATTATTATGGATGAAGTAGCAGCTTGATGATATGGGAGTTGTAGTGATGTCTCTAATCAGAATACAGTGTGATAACTCAAGTGCTATCAATCTCAGTGAAAATCCAGTACATCAATCATGGACAAAGCAAATTGAGATAAAGTATCATTTTATCAAGGTGAAGGTTGAGTAGAGAATCATGAAGTTGGAGTATGTGCCTACAGAACTACAGGTTAAAGACATTCTAACAAATTCCCTAACCAAGGAACCATTTGAAAGGCATCGACTGGCTCTAGGAGTTCAGTAGACTCCCCACACTTGAAAGAGTGTGGATGTGTCACTCCCCCCTCTCCCTGAGGTATGGTGTGCTTTTATCTATTATGCTAATATGTTTTATTTTCAATGTCTCCGACCACAGAGGAGTTCCCTTTTGGGTTCATTGACAAAGTGGGAGAAATAGTGACTCCTCAAGGGGGAGAAAATGTGGCTAATGAAGGGAGAAAATGTCTTAATCAAAGACACAGGGAGAAGCTGACATGTGTAGCAGCGAGATAGGGGGAGTTGAAAGGATGAAGAGGAGTTGAAGCTATAAGAAGACATGGGGAGTTTTAAATCTGATGATGCTTGAAGTGATCGATCAAAGAATAGACATCACGATAGTGGAAGATCATGATAAAAGCAGAAGACTTGTGTTGGAATGGTGTCAGAAGGTTTCCAGCTATCACCAATTAGTTCTCAGAATGGTATCATCAATTGGTATTAGTTTACAAATTGGTATCAGTCAGGTGTCAATGGTTGGTTTCAGAAATGAAGTGATTCATTGATGAACTTTTCATTTATTTTTGTTTCTCATGCCGAGCATTGCTCATATGGCCCTGGAGTATGTGTTGAGTGAATCCTTGATCGCTATCAGAATCGCAAGAGGTGAATGGTGGTAGAAATTGGAAGAATAATTAATGCGGTATCAAAGTGCATAGAATCATTATGAAAAGAGTTGTCAACTAACCCAAAGGGGGAGATTTTTGGGAAAAAATACCTCAAGGTATCATTGAATAATTTTTATGGTGATTGTGTTTGTTGATAAAATGGGCCTCCATGCTGTGTTTGTTAACAAAGAAGAACATGATATATGAGTGTGTGGAAAAAGGGGGTTTACATGGTGATTTTTCGGGTTAAAGGGATGCTTTTAGCAATCGATGATTGATTGAAGAACCTCAATAAAATAATGTATGATCTGTAGGTGTTACAAAAAGAGCAGATACAAGGTGGCGCCGTTTTCCAGTGTTTGCCAAATTTTTGGGCCTGAAAATCAGAAAATAGAGTGATGCATTTTTAGAAAAGGTAGGAGCATGAAAAGTCATAGTGGTACACGAAAAATAATGTGGTGTGTGAAAAAACTGAGCGTGGTGTGCAAAAAATATAGTGGCGTACGAAAAATCAATGTGGTGCGTGAAATATCAGCGCGGTGCGCGGAAAAATAAAGTGTTGCGCGAAATATTTGAGCGGTGCGTGAAAAAGGAAAGTGATGTACGAAATAGTGGGATGATGTTTTTCGCGCAAGAGGTGCTTCAAGATCCGAATCTCGAAAATTGGAAAAGGCATGAGGTGCGCGAAATATTGGAGCAGTGCACGAAAAATGGTGTGACGCGGAAGATGTGTTTTTCGTGCTCGAAGAGAATTGCACGCTCAAGAAGGGTTTTTTCACATAGGGTTGATTTTGCCTATAAATATGATGTAACCCCCCCAATTAGATATATCTCAAGGCTTAGATATTATCCGAGCTCTGGCGCACGAAATTGGAGGGCACAAGTGAGTTGCGTGAAAAGAAGATTGTTGCGCGAAAAGTGAATTTCACGTAAAAGGAGAGAATTTTGCACAAGGCATTGTAGAGGATGCGCGTAAAAGTTATTGTGTGTAAAATAATTTGTTGCGCGTAAAAGGAGTGTTGCACAAAAAAGGGGTGTTTTATGAAAAGTGAATTTCATGCAAAATCATGGAATTACGTGCAAGGCATAGTGAAGGCTACGCGTAAAAATTGGGTTTTCCTGGTACACCTGGTGTAAAGTGAGATTAATCTGCGGGTGAAAGTTGGGCATCAACAGAGAATCTATCAACAATTAAGGATGCAAAATTCATTAGAGATAATTAAGAGACCTACAAGTCTATAAACTGTGAGTGGATCCCTTCCAAGTGCAGTGAGCAAAGGAAGTAGAAGAAGGATATCCTTTCTACCGGCAGTGAGCCTGAGAGAGAGGAACATGGAGTGACCCTTGGGAAAGCAGTAAGCTGACCCTAAAAATTGTAAAGGCAATGATCCTGGTCATAGAAGTGATCTAGCTCGAACATTATTGGTAGTGAGCTTTAGTGGATTTGGTACAGCGGCACATCACCGTTGTATGCTCCTTGGACGTAGCCCAGTGAGGGTGAACCAAGTAAAATTCTCTGTGTCTGCCTGCTTGCTTACCTACATTGCATTCAGAGCACCATCATTAGATAAAGAAGAAAAGAAGTGATCATAATAAACACAAAGTGTAAACAGTATGACCCTTGTAATAAAGTGTTCAAGATCCAGTGGGGTAAGAAGAATTTTGAAAAAGAATATCTATACCCTGATTCACCCCCCTCTTAGGGTATATAGGCCCCTATTGGTCCTAAAAAGAAAATTGAATAATCAAATTCAAGATATTGTTGTATGAGAACTCAACTAATGGGATATTTTGATCCCATCCACCTTCAAATTCCATTTATAAGTCTCTCAACATGACCTTGATAATTATCAATGATCCTTTTAGATTGGTCGTTTATTTGGAGGTGATAGACCATACTAAAATGAAATTTATTATTCAGAGAAAGTTGAAAATTTATCCAGAATATAGAAGTGAACCATGGATCATAATCAAAGACAATCCAAAGTGGTGCCTCATACAGCCTCACCGCTTCCTTTAAATACATCTTAACAAGTTCTTTATGTGAGAAATTTTCTCAAATTGCGATGGAGTTCGTAGTCTTGGTGAGTTGATCCACCAAAAACCATATCACATTGTTTTTTAGATTTCTTTAGGATACCAATTAAAAAGTCCATGGTGATGTTCTACCATTTTGATGTGGGTAGGTTCAATGGATGCATCATTCCCTTAGACATAAATCACTCTACTTGTTGACATACAAAGAACTTCCAGGTGTACTGAGTGATATCCTTATTCATGTTGTTCCACTGGAAGTTCTCTCTAAGATCATGATACATCTTGGTACCTCCAGGAAGGATCTAAAATGATTATTAATGTGCATTATCGAATATCTCTTTCTTTATCTGATGAGTAATTGGAACACAAATTCTAATTCCAAACTGAATGACACTATCTTCATCATTGTGGAATTCATGATGCTTACCTTCCTTTACTGCTTCCACATTATTTGGAAGCTCCCTATAATCAATTTGTCCTTCCTTGATATTATCTTAGATAGATGGTTGGAAAATAATTTAGGAAATGTATGATGTATTCCCTATTTTTATGATAAATACATACACTGCATATCCATGAAAATAGGTTCTTTCTTAATCTGTATCATGGATATTATAGTAGGTTCTTTTCAAATAATAGCATCAGCTACCTTTTACACCATTCATGGATATTCGTGAATTGAGAAATAATTTTCCTTGATCAGATATGACCATCCACATTGACACATGTTCATTTATTTATGTGTGAATATATACTTTAGAATATTTTGTTCTATTTATATGGCATACTTCTCAAAATAAAGGAATTTCCACTAAATCTTCAAGGAAAAAATCATAGTTGATAACTCCAAATCATACGTTGGGTAGTTTGTCTCATAGATCATCAACTATCATGAGGCATAGGATATCAATCTTTCATTATACATGAGTACATAACCTAATCCTTTTCTGAATCATCACTACATATCGTAAAACCTTCTCCACTTGATGGTAGTGTAAGAATAGGCTCATTGATTAGCCTCTTCCTGAGATCCTTTAATCCTTCATCACATTCTTCCATCCAAAAATACTTTACCTATTTCTATGTTAACTTAGATATTGGGCTGTAAAATTGATAGAAATTTCTCACACAACATCATTAGTACCTAGATAATCCTAGAAAACTATGGATTTCCATAAAACATGAAGGTCTAGACCATTTCTAAAGTTTTAATTTCTTTGATGGGTCTATAGAAATTTCCTCACCTGTGATCACATTCCCCATGAATGTGACTTGTAGTATCCATAATTCACACTTGCTAAATGTAGAATACATTTTATCCTTCCTTAATGTATCTGCACAATTCTTATATGCTCTTCGTGTAACTCTTTTCTATTGGAGTAACTGAGAATAGTATTGATAAAGACTACAAAACAAATTTCAAGGAGTCACTAAGGACTCTATTCATAAAATCCATGATGATTTTAGGGGGATTAGTATGTTTGAATTGCATAACTATGAACTCATAGTGTCCATACCTTCTAAGGATGGTTGTTGTCTGAATATCTTCTTTATTTACCTTCAGTTGATGGTATCTCAAATAAAGATCCACTATTGATAAGTACTGAGCACCACATAGATGATCGAACAAGTCATCAATCCTTTCAAGGAGATAATTGTTATTTATGATGAACTTATTGAGATCCCAGTAATCAATAAACAACCTCATTGATCCATCCTTTTTATTGACAAAGAGCATTAGAACACCCCAAAAAAATGCACTAAGGAATATGAACCCTTTTTAAAAATTCTATTACAACAACTTCTTTAACTTCTCTAGTTCGATCGAGGCCATCCTATAGGGAAATTTTTTGATAGGAGTATCTCTGGGTTTTTGATAATTACACCTCACTCTCTAAAGGTAGGTTGGGTAACTCTTTAGGAAATACTCAATTATATTCACTTAAAATTGAAATTACCTCAATGTTGATACTTTCCTTCAACTCAACCATTTTGGAATATTACTATTCTTCACTAGGTATCAACACAAACATGGTTATGGGATTTTATAAAGGAGATTAATGATCTTCCTTGAATTTTTACAGGAGCATGGGATGGTTTGGAATATAAAAAGATATTTCCTATTCCCAATATTTTAAATTATCACTATATAACATGACCCAATCCATGCATAGTATAGTGCCAAATTTCACCAAGTGAAGAATTATGAGATTTGATGGAATCATCATCCCAAAGAATCTAATGAGAGAAGAATAAAATAATTTGGTTTCATTTATCACACAACTAGGTGTTTTTACAAATATATCTACTTCAAGGTATTGTTTTTTGATTCACCATTTCTAGAAAACATTCAAGATATAAAGGAATATGTAAAACATAAATGAAATATAACTTTTTACATTCTTGAGTGAATATGATGTGTACCTTGGATGAATTAATTTTCATCTCCCACCTCAGTAGTATATATGGAATAATATTTCACTTACTCATTTTTATTTTTTGGTTTCAGATGTTGAATACCCTCGATGACCTTTGGGTTAGTGCACTGAATTGTGTAATGAAATTGATCACTATAGTTGAAGCATTTAACTATGGGTGGTGTATTGCGAGGTCCCTTACTTTCCCCCATAACATTGGGAAGATTAATTATATCTCATTACCATTAATGAGATTAGTTATCTTCTATCTGGAACTCGATGCATTTCCCTATCCCTTTAAGGAAATTACCATAATGATTCTTCCCACCTTTTTGATATGTAGGTTGATGGATCATTTTTCCTCAATTTTCATTTGATCCTTCATCATGAATGTCAATTATTTTATTCTAATCTCCATTCCCACTAGAACATTCTCCAAATATGATTCCTATGTTGAGAGCACATTGAACTACTTCTTTGTAACTCCAAAAGTCTCAAATAGCTAGATATTTTTTAATGTGTGGTTTTAAACAATTAAAGAATATATTAATTTTTATATCATTTTTTATAATAAAACTTGATTCCTATCATGAAATACTTTTGAAGGTTTCCACATAGGCCATGATATATTCACCCTCCTTTTACTTAAGCTCTAGAAATTTTCACTCCATCTTTATTTTAAGAAATATAGGGAAATATTTGTCAAGAGATAACTTCATAAAGTATTCACACTCAATTTCTTTAATTTCATATTTTGGCTTCATAATATTTATCCACACCCACTATTTATCGACCTCTCTATTTAATTGATAGATATCCAAGGAAACATTGTCCTTCTCAGAATAATAGAGAATAACAAAATCATCTTCATTAAGTTAACCCATTGTTCCATGATAAGTGGATTAGAATATACACTAAATGTCAGTGGGCATTACTCTATAAAGGAATCGATGGCTAGTTTCTCTTTATAGGGTGAGGGATAATGTTCCACAAGGTTTAGGTTATTGTTAATATCTTGAGATATCTCGATAAGAATTTAAATGATGTTTTGAATTCCACATCCCATTTTATTGGGAATGTTGTTCATAAAATCATTGTATTTTCCCTCACATGGGTTATCGATATGGTTTCTCCGGGTTCCCAAAATTATCTAAAATACAAATGGTTTGAAATAAAGAAAATGTTAATAAATCATGAATACATAATTTATCCTCAAGTATTAATTAATTATGAAGCCATATCTTATGATATCCATTTATTTATCCTTTTTCTAAAATAATTCTACTAGAATCATGTACATTAATCATTTTATAACTTTGAATGAAAGAAGTACTCTGGCTATATATAATTTATAATGGTTTGTATAGAGTTTTAATTAAATGAGGAATATCCCCTTGGAGTGTTAAACCAGGTGTACAACAATGGATCTTTATAATGAACCAGGTGACGATCAAGTTAATACCCAATCTATCCTTTTCGGAGTTAGTACCCCTAGTTACATATGTTCAAGCTCCATGTCCACTTGTAGAATCCAGACATGGATTTTATTGCTCAGAAGCTACATGCTATTATAATTTACCAAAACTAAGGATGTTTTCTTATATATAGACCGATCCTTATGGTTTTCTATAACATTTTCTAATGTAACCCAAAAATTAAGTACATTGTTCTCTGATACCATCTATAGAGACCCACATTTTTTTACAAGACTATTACATCATATTTAAGGTGAAAAACATAAAATTGATATAATCCAGGATCCAAAGGATTAGTATCTTGGAAAATTAGGCACATTCATCACATGTACATAATAAATCTTAAAAATTATTTAAATATATCTTCTTTAACCTCTCAAAATCTCTAAAATTCTCCTTAGTACATGTATTTATCTGAGGATGTACATCAAATAATGGGGTGATCTAGAATCCATTAAGGGGATGAATATCGTGGTAATAATAAGGGACATGAATCAATAGTACCTAGGTGAGCATAATAAACATCATCATATAATAATCATGGGATTATCATCATAATAAGAAGGGAAACATTTCATAAAGGTATTAAATGTGGCATATATATAATAATTAAATAGCATAACATAGTTTTCAAATACCACACATAGTTGTGAATATATATAACATCATATTCACACATAGAACATGTGCATAGATCATAAAATCATAACTATGAACAAATATTGAATCATTCTCACTAATAATACACAAGATCCCATGAGATATATCAATTTAACCAATACAATAAAAATATATATAATTCCAATCCCACTCAACACATTATAAAATTCTCATAATGATGCATGCCACATGGATAGAGAACATATAAAAATTGTAGTCATTAAAAAAACCAATAGAAAAGGCTGGGTTTCATAAGGGTGTTATAAATAGTATTATAAGGAATAAAAATTTTGGTCCCAAAGTTACTAAGGGAGATCATATATTATCATAAATTACATCTTTAGTTATATATTAAACAACTAAATAGGAGTCAAAGTGGTTTTTTAGAAAATAATGTACCTTTTGAGAAATCTTTATTGTTGGCTTAGAAATCCATCGAAAAAGGTAACATATGTATATATATATATATAAAAGGGAAAAAATTTTAAAGGAAAATTTACTGACAGAATAAGAAAACCCATACTGAGAATAATTTTAAATATAATTTAACCAAAATGAAGGAATTGGGATTGAGAATCCCCTTACCATAAATCTCACTTTATTTAGTATCTTTTATTTCTCCTCAATAATAAACATTATTTTATTAAAAAATAGAAACAAAAGTGAATTATGTTAATTTTTTCACTCTTTATAAATTATAATAATTCAATTATATTCCTTAATTCACTTTGTTAAAGGGAAATTTTGGGATATCATATTTTCATTAAAATATCTTAAATTGCTTTAATTTAATGATCTTTATTAATTTAAATTTATATAATATTAATATTAACTCTATAAGATTAGAAATACTTATATTTATGTATAATAATTTATTATTATCACCTATTATGGTTGTGATAATTAGAGATTTGGAAATGTCCTCATAGGCATTTAATAGACTGTTGGTAGGATATTTTAAAAAGTGGAGGAAAGAGAAGTATAAAATATAAACACATAATAATTATAACCATTTTAGAAATTCAAAATCATTAATATAATGTTAATATAAAAATAAATTAATCTTATAATATTTTGGTTTTAAAGGAATAAATACAAAAAGTAATAAAAGTCGAAAATGAGAAGAAAAGATAACGATAACTTACCAAATTCTTGGCGTTGATTCTTTTCTACGACACTATACTCTACGAATTCATGGATTTTATTACTCTATAACATCCAAAAGGATTAAATATAGATTAATATGGTATATTTTTTCATATACATGTATTTGGTTAGTGATGGAGGATTAGTTCTCCAAATGAGGGTTCAGTGGTTATTTATACTTATTAAATAACTTATTATATCATTGGTAAAACTTTCAAAGGTAACATAGAGACATAAACCTAGTAAGCCTAAGGTCAGTTCCTGACACCATTACATTGAATAAGGTATAAGGAAATCATATCCCAAAGAATTTAATTATTTATTAGTCTTGAAAAACTAGATACATACATGAGTCTTGTATTAGAAATGAATACAAAAATTACAACATAATTGTTTTCAAGGTAATAACATTATTCCATCTAAAGTATCCATTAGTATATTTCATAGTAAACTTCATGTAATCCTGAGGAAATGAAAAAAATAATGGTTAGCTCAAATGATCTAAAAGGGTTAAGTACAGTGGAATAAATAATGAAATAGCGAGTATAATCAACATGGAAAGGTAAATAACTAAGACAACATTACATTAAATAACTTGATAGAGAATGATAACTATGGAAATAATAAAATATGGTCAAGTTATTCCATATAAATAATTACATGATCTTGAAACATGGCCATAGATATTATAACTAATCAAATAATCACATGGAATAATAATAATGATATAATACATAATGTTGGATGTATGAACAATCAAGATCTATCCTCATGATTGTTACTGTTATGATCTATCCAAAAGATGGTTTATTTTTTTAGCTAGAAACCCATATGATTTTTTTCAAGACATTACATAAGATGCTACTATCAATATCGATCCACTAGATAGTTTAAAACTTCTTGGAAACAAATGAATAGGGTTTCTTGCCAACTAAATTTATCCCATAAGACTACCAATGCATTGAGTGTCTTATTTATAATGGTCTACAACCCTTGTACTACATGTAAAAAACACTCCTAATATATATAATAATCAATTCAATTAATAAAAAACATTCCTTGTCATCAAATATCCATATTGTGAAAAAGATACAAATTTTTCAATATTCCTCCAATAAATCAAATAACATTAAATGTAAACAGCATTTGTAAAAATGATATATGGTTTAGACAATAAAAATACCAATGATAAATGATATGGATAATTAAGGTAAATTTCATGACCAATTACCACATGAAAGTTAATATTTCAAGGGGACTACAAAAATTAATCAATGAAGTGAATGTCAATAATTTCCTTGGATATATCAATCATAAACCATACTCAGGAACAATAAGGATGGTATCAATAAAATATATACTAATTGGAGTAAACATAAAGGGCTATTTTTTTTATGAATAAAAATAATATAAAAAGACATTTTAAAAACATTCTTGAGAACGATATACTTTTCAATTTCATTTTTTTTAAAAATCATTTTCATAGAAAATAATTTTTTTTAAAAAAATATTTAGAAAGCAACCTTTTAAAATTGAAATAGAAGTCTCAAATAAATCATAGTATATTAATCTGTACATGCCATACAAGGTAAAAGGAACATTACTTTTTCCTGGTAAAAAGGTTAGAAAAGTGACTTGTTCAGGAACTGACAATAATATTTGTTTAAAAAACATTTAAATAAAAATGGGAAAAAAATTATTTAATAAATAAATTTTAAAATGATGAAATAATTTTTGAGAACTTTTTTTATTAAACATGGGTTTGAGAGAAAACATATTTCCGACCGAAGAGAGAAGTGAAGTCGAGTCTTCTTAAAAATGTTTTCTAAAACATTTTATGTGCCAAAGAGTGGGAAAATGGTACAATTACTTGAAAAAGATCATGAAAAACCAGATTATAATAAAATTAATTCCTCTATTGAAAAATTATAATTTAATTTCCTTCAGTGGGATTTCAAGAATAAATAATCTCGATTAGAATGATATTGTGAAATAAATCATTAAAAGGCCATAACATCGAATTGAAAATAAAAAAATGAATAAATTATGTGAATTAACTATAAATAGACAAAAAATAACTTTAATTACAACAATATATATTCAAAAATTCATTATACACATAATAATAGAATGTTAACAATAATGAGGAAGTAATTTAACTCAATGAAAATAAGTTGAGTTATGAAATTCATTAGCACTTGGTAAAAATTAATTAAAATACCCTAAGATGAAATAATTCAAATTGAAGCTTGTCATACCATGAATAATAAATTATTAATGATATTAAATGTCAAATGGGAATTATATACACCTTATAAATGAAACGATGTTTATAACATTACAACATGCCCCAATGAAATGAAATTCATATAGAATCCCTTACTACTTGACTAACTTTTGAATCATGTGATCCACAAAATAATAACATCAAATAAAAATTTTATTATAAATAAACAATTGAAATTAATTATTTAACATTTCATAGGGTATTATATACACCACACAAAATAAACGAGTTGTAACTATGGTATAAGTATCACGGAAATAAAAGCAAGCCTAGAAATCCCCTTACCTTACACTCCCTTTTGGTTGAACTTAATTTAAACTCATATATAATGATTTTAATAATGTTATTAACTTATTAAAGAAGCATATTAATATTTATTATATCCTATATAATCCTTTTATAATATCTTGTTACCCATTCGTTAATAATATTTCATTGTTTTCATCATTTCGGGTAATAACTGCTTTGTTTTTTGAGTAAGTTTTGACTTCTTATTCTTATATAGATCCAGATTTAATCATATACAGAATATAAAACATGATTTAAATATTATAAATATTCAGTATATTTTTTTATATTAATCAATAATATTTATTAATAGTAAATGAAATACAACATTCATAGAGATGGTAGGTCGTACGTATGCATGAACACTGATTTCATTTTATTATCATATTAGAATAATGAGAAGTAAGTGATATATATGTATATTATTTTTACATTATATATTAAAATAATATATATCACATATTTTTATTAAACAAAACTCTAATACATTCTATGTAAACTAAAAACTAATCACATCGCTTTGAGGTGGTTGTAGTCCACACCCCCACAAACAATGTTTTCGTATTCCCACAAAATGGAAAGCATGATAGTAAGTGTTATAAAAAATTAAATAAGAATAAATGCATTATAAATATCACATATATCATATATAAACTATAAATCCATTATTATTACCAACCATTAATGGTGTTAATGGAAGAAAAAATGACATCAGTTCACGAGATGGATGTCTCTCGTACACTCAAATGATGATTGTGTTTCCCATTTGATGAAAGTGTGTGTGGGTGAAGGTCATAAACATATAATAAAAATATATCATTATATTTAGGATATTTATGTTATTATATACTCAAGATAAAATAATAATTTATGGTATTTATAAAGAAATAACGTAAAAGTTTTCATTGAAGAACATTACCTCTTTTTCAGGTAACTCATTTTGGTTTATACCAACAAACTTTATTGGTTTTAATTATTCACAAAGTGATGATTTTAGGATGAGGGTAGGGATTTTGGGAAATTATTTATTCATTATTTGGATGAGGCTAATGGATTTATATGTGTGAATAATTGAGGGGGTGTGTTCCCATTTATAACGGTGGAGGAGTGAAATTCTTGTTAATATCAAAAGGTAAACACTATTGAGAGGTCTCATTTACATCATGTGAATCCAATAATGAACAAAATTATAAAAAAGAGGTTATATGGTCGAAATATGGGAAATAAAATGGATTTTAGAAAAGTTTTGAGTTCATTTTCCCCCTTAATATTAAATATCAACCATTAAGTAAACTCATTTTCACCTTAATCGCAGTAAATAATTTTAAATATTTTTGCTAATATTTTTGTTAAAAAACTAAGTTTAACTTAAAATAAATTATAAGTTATTCTGATTCCAAATAAATAATCCATTTTTTAAAATTAAAATCACATATGTGGCAGAAATTAACTTAAAATTAATCCCAGAGATAGGATGGGAAACAGGTTTTTAAAGTTAAAATGTTCCAAAGATCACTTAGTTTGTATATCTAAATTCAATATATAAATTGTTATGATGACCTAAATTATAATAATATACGTAAAATTGATCTAATAATACTTTAAAACCAATTAATAATATAACATAACATGATAAATTATTTAGATGAAATGTCAGTTTTCAATTAAAATTCAGTATTTTTCACTATTCATCAGAAAATGAAACTTCAGAGAAAAATACCAAAAATTTACCCTAAAGAAATTTTGAAAATAAAATTTTGAATATTAATTTTATTTTTTCATATAAAGTTTATAAAAGTTTCATGATTTAGTTTTAAAATCGCTGCACCATTAAAAGGCGAGAAAACTACCTTTATAAAAATAAATTTTTTATGCATAAAATTGGACTTGTTCTTATCTTATTGATATCAAACATATTGGATGAATATAAAAAATAATTGATTGAATATATAATATATATTTCATTAATATCATTATATAATAGAAATTAATTTAAATTATTCACACAAAATACATTTGTGTTCATAAGAATTGTTTTTTATAAAAGCATTTCCTTTATATTCTATTGGTTTTTATATTCATTTATAATTAATTGGTATCTAATGAATTAAACCATATATTTTCATAAGTTATATAATCCTATTAATAACCTCTAATTAAATGGATAGTTTATAAATTGACTGAAAATTAAATTTTTTATTTCCAAACACTTTTTAGGAAAAAGTGAGAGACCATGGGTTCAAACACAAAAGGAAATAAATGAACCATTAAAAGACAATTTATGACTACTATAATTTGGATCTCTAAAAATTTTCCAAGAAATATTGCGTACCTGATAATCCAGTTCATCCGTTAAGACATCTTTAAGTTTTAACATCAATTTATCCCAAGTCTAAACGTACTCCTCAAGGATGATCTTTCCATTGTTGAATCCCCCAACTAAAATCAAGTTCTGTATGTCGATCCAGTTATATTTTTCCTCATTAATATTTATCCTCAAAGACCATCCCATCACTCTGGCACCTTCTTCTTTAGTAACGTTATGAAAAAAAACATATTCAACCATTTCTTCATCTGAACTCATAAGTAAATCTAATGGCTGATCAAGGGCATCAACATCCATATGCTTGGAATTTAATTTTTTCTCCGAACATGTTTACATGGGAGGTGGAGAATACGATTAATATTTACACTCTTTACGAATTCCCTTCCTATACACATAACCAGTCACACTCCCATGGGCCTTCTTCTCATACATAGTGTATCTGCTCTGATCAGTTTCAATATTCTGCACCAGATATTCATTAGTCAAGCCATCAAAACGATTGCCAAGATCAATATCAGACACTTCCATTATAGGACTTGAGTTGGTTGGAATCTTAGTGGCCGCAACCTGTCCTCCCACAGGTGACAGGACTACCTCTACATAATAACCAACACCAGGAGTCTTGGGAACTACCTCAACCTCCAATTGAATTTCTGCACTGACATTAGAGCCAAAATCTCCAGTAATTCCCTCACCTAAGGTCACTACATGATCATTCTTCAGCCTTCCAGCAACTCCTGCATCATCTGATTCTGATATAATACCTTTAATAACCACAACAACACTAGGAATCCCCACCCTCAGATCAAGTTTCAACCTACTAAAAATGTCAGATATTTTTGGTTGCTTAGATGTGTCCTTGACATGATTGGACACCTCCTTAACTTCCTCCTACAAATTTAACATCTTAGTATTGTGCTTGTGAGGTCGATCTGTTTCAATCAGTTCAAAACCAGAGATTCTTCCACTACCTTCAGCCACTAATGGACTACCACCAACCCTTTCAAGAATTTCTTAGGGTGATTTTTTCTACATTTATCAAATGTGGGAAAATCATTCATTCCATTTTTCCTTTTATTTGTGTTTTTTTCTACCATCCTCTTCTTATCTTGCTTCCCTTTGAATCCTTAAGAAATGGAGAATTATTTCTCTATCTTGATAACACATGAAACTATTTCTTCATATGAATAAATTTTTTGAGACATTAGTGACCTTTAGAGACTTTTCTTAATGCCTTAAAAGAAATGGCCAATATTTCATTTTGTATTTTATATAAAATCTATATTATACCATTCTAATCTAATAAAGTTAGCTTTATACTATGAAAAAAATTTCTTCATCCATTTTCTTTAAACCTAGAGACCTTATTTTCATCTTAGTTTTTTTTCTCACAAGGTAAATATATTTCAAATAATGACCCCTTATAAGCTTTCCATTCCATGAGTTACATTTACTCTTCCTCAGTATTATGGATCAATGACCGCCATTGATCAATATCACAACTGGGAAAATACCCTACAAGTGCAACCTTTTCCTTTTCACCACAACCTAATGCTATAAATATATTCTCTAAATACTTAATACTTTTCTCAGCCACTATTTGATATGTAGTCTAACTAAATGATTGGGGCCTATGTCACATAAAGTGATAAATTATCAGAGAATCTCACTGTGGAATAGGTTGTTCCATCGGGTAAATGTTATTTGTTATAACTTGATTAAGCTTCCCCAATATGTCCATAACTTTCTTAGTTCCAATACTAGCTATATCATCTTTCTCAGAAGGTAAACCTCTACATTGTCCATTAGTATGGATAGCCTTATTCCATCTAGTTTCCATTTATAAACATATTAATACACTATATTAGATCATAACATTAGCTAACATAACATTTAATCCCAAAAATAGTTAAATAATTTTCATAAATTGGAATTTTTTTCTATAACTAATCTCATAATAGTAAACATAGAGTCTTTGGGATATTCTTTTATACTTATCATCAAATTATATCATAGTGTTATGTTATCTAATCTATGTTTTCTAAAATCTAGTTCCAAAGGGTGCTACTAAACTTGATCTGATACCAACTATAGTGACCCGACCCTAGTAAGCCTAGAGATAGTTTGTTCTATCATTACATTGGTACAAGATACAAGGAAATCATGTCCCAAAGGACTGAATAGTTTAGTAGTCTCTGTAAACTAGATAAATACATGATTATTTTATTACAAATGAGTACATAAGAAAAAATATAATATTCTCTTATAGATAATAACATTATTCCATCTAGAGTATCCATGCATATCTTTCTTAGTACACTTTATGGAATAATGTGGAAAGGAAAAAAATAAGGGTGATCTAAAATGATTAGTAAGGGCTAAGTTTAATGTAATAAATAATGAATAAATAAGAATAATCAACATGGAAAGGTAAATAACAAAGGACATATGATATTAAATATCTGGATACAACATAATAAATATGGAAAGAATAAAATATGATCATGTGATATAATATAAATAATCATATGTGCCTGAAACCTAATTGTGAATATTCTAACTAATCAAATAATAACATGGAATAATAATAATGATAGAATGCATAATGTTGGATTTCCAATCTATCAAGATCTATCCTCAAGATAGTTTATGTATATGGGTTGAAACTCATCTGATTTGTGTCAAGAACCTTGATAAGAAACTTTTGTCAATATCTATCCTCCAAACATTTTAAAATTTATTAGAAACAAATATAAAGGTTTTTTTCGCTAACTAAATTTATACTATGAGACTACCGATACATCATGGAGATTATTTCCAGTAGTCCCCAACCCAGGAATTTTAGGTCCAAAACAGTCCATATATATCAAATAATAAATTTAATTAATAAACAAAATTCCTTATCATTAAATATTCATAATGAGTAAAAGTTATATATTTATTATTATTTCCCCATTCAATCCAATATCATTCAATGTAAACATCATATGTAAAAATGGTATACGGTTTAAACAAAAAACATATCCATGATAAATGATATAGATAATCAGAAGTAATTTAATGTCCAATGACTATAGGAAAGTGAATATTTCAAGGGGACTGAAAATTAATTAAAGAAGTGAATTTCAATACCATCATTGGAAAAATCAGTCATGAACCATAAAGAGGAAGAATAATGTTGTTCTCAATACAATACATCCCACGTTGATTAAAACTAAAGGTTTTTTTCATTGATTAATATAAATACTATAAAGATATCTTTTAAAAAACATCTTGAGGAAAGTATACTTTTCACTATGAAAAACATTTTTAAAATCTTAAAAAAATCTAAATATTATCCTTTTAAACCTGAAAAAGTAACTTCAAAGAAATGATGGTGGGTAAATATGCACATGTCATATAAGGTAAAAAGAACATTCCATTTAAGTGGTAAAAAGTTAAAAAAATTTACTTATTTGAAAAGTGGAAAAAATATTCCATTGAAAACATTTTTAAATAAAAAAATGGGTAAAAAGATATTTAATAAATTATTTTGAAAAATATAAAAACATTGTCTAAAACATTTTTTATAAAGTATGGTTTTAATGGAAAATATATTTCCGATCGAAGAGATAAATGAGGTGGGGTTTTCTTAAAAACATTTTCTAAAATATTTTTATTAGAAAAGTGTGGTAAAATAGTACTATTACATGATAAATATCATAAAAATATATATTATAATAAAATTAAATGGTTTATTTAACAATTATTATATAATTTTATTTAGTATAATTTCAATAACAAAAAATCTATATTAGAATGAGCTTGTTAAATAAACCCTTAAAAAGACCATAACATTTAAGTGAGAATAAACAAATGAATCAACAAATTTTTATTAAAATTAAATCGAAAAAAATAAGTGGAAATACAATAATATATAGTTGCAATTCATTATACATATAATAATATAATATGAACAATAATGAGGAAGTAATATATCTTAATAAAAATAAATTGATTTATAAAATATTTACCACTTGGTAACTCTTAATTAAAATATAATTAGATGGAATAATTAAAATTGAAACTTATAATACCATGAATAATGATGTATTCATGAGATTTAATGTCAAATGTGAAGTAAATATACTGTATAAAAGAAATTGGGTGCATAACATTATAATAGGTTTCACTGAAATAAAATTCAAACGGAATCCCTTACTACTTGAGTGACTTTTAAATCATGAGATCCATGAAAGAATAAAATAAATTTAAAATTCAATTATCATTAAATAAATTTAATTCATTTTATAACATGTACTATGTTATTATATAAACCACACAAAATAAATGAGTGGTGAATATGTTATAAGTCTCACAGAAATAAAAGTGAGACTAGAAATCGACTTTCCTTACACTATCTTTTGGTTAAATGCCCTTTAAACTCATGTGTAATGGTTTTGAAAATTTTATAACTTATAGAATAAAAATATTATTATTTATGATATCATATATAACCCTTTTATAAAATATTTTAACCCTTTCATTAATAATATTTCATTATTTTCATCATTTCCTGTAATAACTGCTTT
The DNA here is from genome assembly GCA_963277665.1 of Viscum album. NCBI lineage: Eukaryota > Viridiplantae > Streptophyta > Magnoliopsida > Santalales > Viscaceae > Viscum > Viscum album. The sequence continues at coordinate 1,443,671,944 of OY728162.1, read as the reverse complement.
GTTTTTTGAGTATGTTTTGACTTGTTATTTTTTTATTCTTATATAGATCATGATTAAATAAACTAAAAAATATATATCATTAAGTAAAATATATATATATTCAATAAATATGTGTTTATATTAATCTAAAATATTTAGTTATGGAACATGAAATATATTGTTCATGGAGACGGTAGGTCGTACATACGCTTGAACAATGTTATCATTTTATTATCGTATTAAAAGAATGAAAAGAAAATGATATAAATGTATATTATAATTCTATTATCAATGTAATTATATATATATCACATATTTTTATTAAAATCATCCTTAATACATTCCATGTAAAGTATGAACAAGTCACATCACTTTGAGGGGGCGGTATTCCACACGTCCATAAACAATGTTATCGTATTCACAACAAATGGAAAGAATGAAGGTATGTGTTATATAAAAATTAAAAAAGAATAAAGATATTATAAATATAATATATATAATATATAAACTATAAATTCATTATTATTTTAGATCTTGACAGGTGGTAATGGAAGAAAGAACGACATCAGTTCGAGAGGTGACAGTCTTCCATAAACACAAACGATAATTGTGTATTCCATTTGATAGAAGTGTGTGTGGTTGTCGGTATGAAACATAACATAAAAATATATAAATATATTTAGGATACTTATTTTACATATATTCAATATATAATAATTTATGTGGGTGGATAATTAAATAAAACAAAAGGGCTTGTTAAAGAACATTACCTCTTTTTTGGGTAACTCCTTTTGGTTTATACCAAAAGACTTATTTGGATTGAATTATTCCAAAATTTAGGATTCTAGGATGAGGGTAGGGATTTTGGGATATTATTGTTTTTGTTTATATATGATCCAAATGGATTTATATGTGTTAATAAGTGAAGGGTTGAGTTCCCTTTTATAGTGGAGGAGGAGTATCATTCTTATAAATATAAAAAGGAAAACATTATTGAGAGGTATCCCTTAAATAAGGTGCCTCTAATAGAAACAAAATTTAGAAAAAATATGTTATATTGTCTTAATACGAGGATCCAATGTATTTTGGACAATTTGTAGGTCATTTCCCCCATTAAGATTAATGTTTAACTATTAAGTAAACTTATTTTCAACTTGATCACTATAATTAATTTTAATTTCATTTACTAATATTTTATGGTAAAAAAATAAGTTTTAATTTATATAAATTATGAATAATTATTATTCTAAATTTGGAATCAATTTATTTAAATTACAATCAAATAAGTGTTAAATATTAATTTAAAAGTAATCCCGCACACGAGGTGAGAAATCGAGTTTTAAAAGTGAAAATGTTCAAAAGTTCACTATGTTTTTAAATCTAAAATCAATATAAAAATAATTTTGATGAAATAAATTGTACTAATATATGTAAAATATGTCTAATAATACATAAAAAACAATTAATAAAATAATTTTAGACTATAAATTACTAAGATAAAAAGTCAATTTTCAATTAAAATCCAGTATTTTTCACTATTCATCAAAAAGAGAAAGTTCACAGAAAAATACAAAAAGTTCAACCTAAGTTAATTTTGAAATTCATATTTCAAAAATTATGTTTATTTTTTCATATAAAATTTATAAATATTAAAAAATTTAGTTTTAAAATCGGTGCTCTATTAAAAGGTGGCAAAACATCCTTTAAAAAAATACAGCTTTTTATGCATAAAATTATATTTGTTCTTAACTTATTTCTATCAAACCTATTGGGTGAATGTAAAAAATAATTTATTGGATATATAATATATATATTTAATTACTATCATTCACTAATATAAATTAATTTAATTTATTAAGAAAAAATGCATTTGGGTGGATAAAAGTAGTTTTTTATAAAAACATTGTTTTATATTCCATTGGTGTTTAGATTCATATATAATTAATTGGTAGAAAATGAAATAAACCATATATTTTCATAATTTATTTAATAATATTCATAACCTTCAATTTAACATCTAGGTTATATCTTAATATATCAAATAATATTATTTTCATAATATATTATTGTTTGGTAAAACTTGGTTTTCTGTGTAACACAAGACATCGAAGAAATTCATTATTGCATGTAATGAAAGTTAACCTCAGTATTACTTGTAGAGAAATATAATATTTATGTTTTTTATAACATAATATAAACTCAATGTTGTATCTAACACAATCTTAACTTGGTCTTTCATATAAAGAAACCTATGAATAAAATTAAATTTATTCTAAAAAGAGAATGTTATAATGTCTTAAGGTGTTACAATAATTGTTTTTATCGTTATGAAATATATTTGAAAAAATAATTATTTTCGGACATTGAATAACATTATAATTTGAATTTTTTATTTTATCAAAATAAAGGGTAAAATAAAAAAAAACTATTAAAAGGGATCTTTTATACTTTTAGACTTCGAAAAATACTTTTCAGATTTTGAAAACAAGATTATTATATACAAATGACACATTTATAAAATTAAATTTGTTTTTGGTGAATCAAAAATTTATATAATTTATTATGACATTATTACATTATCAATGATTTAATTTAAAATCAATTGGTTATGAAAACTTTATTTTCAGTTTTCACCTAAAAATTAAATTATTTCATGAAATTAAAATTAAAAACAACCTCAAAAGATTTCAATGTGAAAATTATAAAAATGATGTTAATTTTTATCAAAATAATATTCTAAAATAGGTAATTTTAAATTTTAATAAAACAAATTATGATTTATTGAAAATACATTAAAATATATCTTATTTAAAAAATTTCTTATAGTTTCTCAGAGTTTTTAATATTGATATTAATTTTATAGTATTTTAAAATTTATATTTTTAAAATTTCCCATGATAAATATTATTTATATTACATTTTATTATTTTGAGGTCAAATAACTATTCTAATGGCCAAATTAATATTCCTAATGGTTAGGCTATTATTCACAACTATCAGGTTACTATTCTAATGGTCATATTACTATTCCAACGATCAAAATAATATTCCAATGGCCGTTTTACCTTCAATAAATATCGCTTCATTCCTTTATTCAATCTTCACTGTAATTCTACCCAAGGTTCTATATTTTCATTTTTGTAGATGTCAATTGGTTTATTAACATTATATTTCTTCCCCCTCATTTTTATGGGAGCTATAATTCTAGTATATTGGAATTATCACAATTTACCCAATCTATTTTTATTATTTTTTATTTTTTGTCCCTTTGTAATGTTTGTTATTGTCTTGGTTCTTATTTTAAATTAATATAATGATCACTATTTAATGAAATAAAGTGATTTTGGTTTCTCTAGGTTTTTTATGGGTATAATACTATATAATGTAATATAACACACATTTATTCAGGAAACAAATATCACTTATAAACACTAGGTCATTACATGACACACCCAATGTATTTTACCTCATCATAAGAATATATTGTCCTGGGTTTCTTCCAAAATCAAAGTATGTGATTCATGATATACATTTATAATAATATCACGTCTAAGGACCAATGCACGCGTCCACACACACACACAGATATATATATCCAATGAAACATAAAATATATGAAATTATTATTTGCGGTTATGTCCCCATAACCTCCTATCATTGATATTACCGAGTGAATACTTCATGGTAAGAAGTAAAAATTTATTATGAGCCTCCATCACTTGATTGTAAAACATCAATTTTTCCATGTCAGACAGATGTTATATAGACCATAAGATATATGTTTAATAATACAGTCATAATATCTCTTAGTTCTCATTATAGTGGAAAAATCATATAACCTTTCGATGATACAAAAACTCCAAGGACATGATCATATTAATTTTATTCCCAGGAATAATCATCTTAGGATGTTTTATTTATTAATATAATAGTAACTGAAAGTAAAAAATTTAGTTTGTTCTAGGCCACCAACTCCCACCGTTTGTGGGAGTCGGTTCCCTAAAACCATATACTTTATACTTTCGAGTAACTATATATTAATTGATTTTAATATTGATAAATACCTCATAATATATTCATTGTTATTCTGCAGAACATTAATATCATAATTCCCTTTAATACATGTCGCATCAAAGAGGTCATGTGAAGTTATCCAATATGATGAAAAACTTGATATGCAATGATAATATTCTGTAAATTAGTCCTATGGTAATATAAAAATATAACATGGGAAAGATGGTATGTAGAATGTTACATGAGATTACTTGTAACTATATGCGACTTTATCTCATGAATTTATCACTTAGTAGTCATCAAGATGTGAGATTCTGGGAACATACCCTTAAATGTGAATTCCACATGTTTAAATGTCATTAGATATTCTTATTTTTGAGCATGTGTAATGATCCTTATAGTTTAAGATTATTATTAATGTATGTCATGACTCATGTACTTTGATGCACTTACCAAAACAATGATGCCATATGTTCATGGGAAGTAGGGATCTTTGGGTGTGTTATGAATGATATGTTATTAATGAATTAAGTTAAGAATTTTTCCCTTCTATATTTATATAAGTTTATATCTCATCCCTTTTGTTGAAATGGAATTTTCACATTAAATTTCATGGTCATAGTGTAGCAATGAGTTTATTTCATATTGTCAAATAAAGATATATCATGCATATTAGTTGATAACACAAGTTTGAATCCTATTTGATGAGATATCATGACAAAGTGATTATATTACACATTCAAAATTATTCTGTGGTTTTTTCCATTAAAACATACCTTATTTATATGTGGGTTCTTCGGCCGGTTCTAATATTATATGTATATAATTTAGGAAAATCTGCCTAATGCCACTGAGGAAGAGTCAATGAGGGCCACAGACTAATTTTTTCCATTGATCTCAATTTAATATTATTTATATTTAACATTTAGAATAAATATTATTCCATAGACCGAGAAGTAATATATATTAAAAATTTATTAATGGAAAATATTAAATAATTACTTATTCACAAGGTAATTGTTTAATTATGTGAATATATTATATTTATTTATCTCTTTTTATTCACAAGGTAATAAAAAAATATTTATTTACCTATTATTTATTTAATTACATGAATATTAATGTAAATATTTTATTTTCTAAAATTTTAATATAATATTAATATATTATTTATTTATTTTATACTATTTAATTAAATATTTATATGGGAAATAAATAAATTTCAAGGAGTACGAGTGAATATAATTAATGATGCAGTGATAAATATTTATTTAGGAGACGTAAAAATAATATTTATCATTGCATGGTTTAACCACTCCATGAAAATAATAATAATAATAATATTTTACAAGTCCTTGGGGTCATTAAGGTTTTAATATATTATTAATAACCCTTTTGCAAATAATTAAATATATTAAAACTTAAACTTGAATCTATAAATACGTTTCTATGAAAATTGTGAGAGGTTAGTCATTCTTCTCAACATTCTCTTCCCTATAGAATTATCACTTAATGAAGTTTGTCTCTAGAGTTTTCTCTCAAGATCAAGAGATTCTATCTTTCTCCTTCTCTTCCTCTCATGTTGGAGAGATCAAGAGTTTATATTTCATGACCGAAGGTATGGTGGTAGTGAATAATGGAATGACACAAGATGATTATTACCATCATTCTAGTAGTTATAGAGCTATCATCGATGATTCAGGATCAAATGATAATGTGTAGATCACTATTATAGGGAATCTACATTGGATCTTCATCAACACAACGAAATTAAAATCAAATGGAGTTTGGATAACCAACACCTCCATCAGATAAATATCTCAAGACCAATTCATTTTTTCTTCCTATTAAATTAATTATAAATTAATATGAAAAAGGTCCCCTTTATTGGTTCTAGAAACATGATTTTTCAATATTCATTGAAAAACATTTGTTGGTCATGGAGTTCATCATCATGTACATTACATATTATTCATTAAATTTAGAAAAAATATGATTTGTACCTAGACCTAATAAGTTCTTCCACTATATCTGTAATGATCATTTGGTATCCGAGTGATCACATGAAAATTTATAATTATTTAATTATTATTGATTTTTATATGAATTTAAAGTTATTTCTCAATTAAAATTTATTCATTGATAAATTTTATTGCTCGTATCACTTCATACCCTCTTTGTTTCTTTCACATATAACCTAGATCAAATTAAAAATAAATAAAGAATATATGAAGAACCATATGAAGGTGGTTTATAGTTTGTATGGTTACACGATACATGACCCACCAACATGTCATGTAACCCCACCCAACATGGTCGTCATGTGGTTAAAGGAATAAGAGAAATTAATTACTACAAATATATTTTTTCTATAAAATACTCTATTTTTAAGTAAAAAGCACACAATTTACAAATACCAATATAAAAACACCACAAAAAAACATTAAAATTCAACAAAAATCGCATCCCAACTGTCGGGTACTCCACCAAATTCAAATGAAAAAAAAGGATTCCATGTCACTACTTCAGGCTTCAATCCATGAGAAGACATGCCTCAAGCTGTGAAACCTGACCCATCCAATCTCCCATCATAATCCATAGAACTGGCGAGAACAACCCTTGGAAACTTACCCATCCACATCACTGGAACCACTATAGCCATGCCTGCAAAAAACATTACCAAAGAACCAAAAGAAATATCAACACTGATGTAAGCCATTGACATCACCAAACAGAACCACCAATGGAAAAGGGAACATCCAGAGGTCGAAGAATGAGAGAAATTAAAACATTCTTTACACACAAGAAATCTAATGATGTTAACATAATATTTGCAGTCACTAAAAACAACTTCATCCATCACAAACAGAACTAGAAAAACAAAAAAAATTGATTTCGAGCAAAAAAACCATCATCGAACATTATTTATATTATGAGGATGAAAACCAAATACGACTAAACCTAACCATCATGAAAAAATTATAATAATAGAAGTTCATCAAAAGCTTCACCATCATATAATATAAAAATGAGTTACAAATTCTAAGACCATCACATCCACAAACACCATCCAAAAAAAAAACAAAAAACACCCTCATACCAAACTGAGATAGAGTCTTGTACAATGGTAAATGAAACAAGAGCATTGTTGTGAGATCATGGTAATAAGAGATCCACCGATCATCGATAAAAATGAATCCCAAACCACTAGAGAGATTTTTGGTAAAACCAAACTGGGGTTTGGCATGAGGGTTCTGGTTATAAGAGCATGAAATCAACATTTAGGGAACCAAAATTGACAGTGAAAATACGAACATCACATAACAATAGTGGAAAGGAAAACCAAAATCAATGGGAATAAATAACAACAAATTTAAAATAAACACAATGAAATAGAATAAAAAATGGAGATCCATCCATTTCGACGGTCGGTACAATGGGAATCAGAGAAAAGGAACAAGGACACCATGGGAAGCGAGGAAGAGGGAGGAGATGGGAGGAAACAAGAAAAACATGGAGGGAGAAGGCCAGCCAAGGTGGGAGAAGAGGAAACCCTAAAGATCCAGAGAGTGTGCTTCATCTGAATTCAAAGGCATCTCCCCACTCCTCTAGAAATTAATTAAATCACACATTGTATAATTAATTTACACAAGTCATAATTAATAAACACATGATGTAATTAATTTATATATAGTGTAATTAATTTAAATTCCACATAATTAATTCACATGTGGTGTAATTATTTCATATGTGGTGTAATTAATTCTCATGGGGGGTAATTAATTTACACATGGTGTACTTAATTTAGTTGTCATGTAATTAGTTCACATGTAGTGTAATTAATTCATACCCATTTAAATGGAATACATTCCAAACTAGGTTGTACATCACATCGATTAATTTACATGAAAAATAAATTCATAATTAAACCCTAATTAACATATTTTTGTGCGTAAATTATTTATACTACACATCATGTTATAGGTTAAATATTATATTAAACGTTTCATTAATTTTCATTAAAATTTGGAACCGAAAGTCATGTATGTTCATTACATACTATATACTATGTGTGTATTATATCGTTATATACAGTGTAATTTTCATGTCCCTTGTGTTAGATTTATAAAAAGTACACACCGTGAAATTATATTACATGTCTTGTATATGATATTTCATGTGAGTGAATTGAATACAATAAGGACCATATCACTTTGTTTATATGGGTAAATTCCATTTTTCCTCCATGTATAGGCCATATAAAAAATTAATTTTATATAAAATTAATTGGTTTGAAATTATAGAAGATGGGTATCTCCGGGATATATTGGATGGAGATTGAGATGAAATTAATTAACATGATTATTTCACATGTATTTTATCTTAATAAAAGAATGATTCGAATTGAATAGAATAATATGTAATTATTTTAAATGTTTATTTTTTCAATAGTGAGTGATGATGAGATTAGACCAACCATTTTATGTGTGTGGTTTATTTTAATTTAATAATTGCATGTTTTATTAATTTTTATTATTAAACAAATTTTATGGCATGTGAGTCATTCTTCCATCAGTTTTTCATATGGACTTGTGTGGACACACTTTATTTTATGTAAATCCCATTCTAGTTCCCTTAACCTATGTGTTAAGTAAATTCATTGTAAGTACTTAGTCTATAATTGAGCTCCCAGGTTCATGGTTTTAGTCCAAGATAGAGTTGAGGTGAATCCAAATCTAGGAGCTACACAAGACAAAGGTGTAATGCTATAGCTTGAGAAGTAACTAGCCCAAAGTTTTGTCCCCTATGGAAAATGGTTTTTTATTTTCTCCTTAATAAATAAATATCTTGTTAAATTTCATTATCATACCAAGTTTTTTTTTCTGTATACTGCATGATTAATTTTTTCGATATTAAATTATGATCACATAAATATATGGATTAATGTACAAATACAGAATTAAAATAAAATATTTATGTGTAAAAATTTTATTGACACATGGTTAATCGGTTAAGTGAAATCCTTTAAATATTAACAAGACATGAAAATGGATAAAATAAAAATGTTTACACATAATAAAAAAAATCTACCAGTAAAATATTATATTTTAATATTCCTTCTATTACAATATCTAGAATAAAACCATAGAACTAAGTGTTTGATTAACCATTATCTGGAAACTTAATTTTGTCAAGGAGTTCTAATGATAGATTTTGGTTTACTATAAAAAGATAATTTTCAGAGGAGTAGCCATTTCTATACTTGATATATCTTGTAGGAAAGTGTTGAGTAAAATTGAGTCCATATTTTGGGATTACAAAGTCCACTCAATTGATTTAGGAGCTATATGCTAGGTTTTGGAAAGATTTCCTACCTAAATACCATTTAGTAATTGATCATTCCATTTCTTATTCTATAAGAAGGGAAATATGGAACTTAGCCACTAGATTGTCCATACGATAGGTCATTTTGAGTTAAATGGTGTCATCTATTGGGATTTGAAAATATAATGGGAGAATTAATAAAATAATTAAATTATTCAATATATCTTTTTTTACATCAAGTAAAATACTAACAATCTATTATAATTATTGTTGAAAATTTCAAGAAAAAACCATGAAAAACACTAAGACTATTCCTTAACTCTGATAATTTCCTTACAAGAATAGTTTCCTATTTTGGCATCGATGTTTCACACTACTTTAAAATTTGATAATATATATAATGTAGTGGAATTAATAATCTTAATATGCTGCATTTTTAAGAATTTGATGTTAAGAAAAGATTCTATATGAGATTGATAGAGGATTATTATAATGTTTGTTCCATTATAACATTATTTATGTATAAGGAGATCATAATGAACCATAAAAATGAATGCTTAAACAATAAAGTCTCATATCTTTGATCTGAAAATATAAAAGGATATAATTTAGATCAATGAGATTCTCACCACACTTCATTAGTGTAAATTGGAAGAAGGACAACGAAATACAGATCATGTCATCAAAATAATTGAGTATATTAATAATTTAGAAATACTGGGTTTCTGTTTAGATTAGAAACTATCCATTAATATTATATTATCATCCCGAATACCAAATTTATCATTATTCATCCAAGAATAGATGAACAATATGGATAAATCACTTAGAAATATTTTGACTATATTCTACAAGACAAATAAATTTTTGATGGTACCTGCTTCTTTATCCCTTATTAACAAAGAGAAAGATAAGGGAGATAATCCCATGGACATTTCAAAGTCAATGTTTTCATTACAACATTCTTTGAATAGAGTTAGATTAAATGGGAAATAAATAAAAATGGGCTATTTTCTTCTCATGTGGTAAGAAGAATCATTGGAAAATTTATTATTATAGAAGAAGAGACTATCTTTAGATTATAATTCACATATATCCATTACTATATGTAATTTTTCATGATATACTTCTTGGTTATATGTTTTCACACACACACACACACACATATATATATTTGAAAAAGAGGAATTAAGTAAGTATTGAAATATTACAAAAAAGTAAGGTTCATTATTGAAGGAACTGAATATGGGTGATTCTTGTATAAGTAAATAGAAGTGTATAACTGCTATTTTACATAGTGGAATGATTAATGATAAATTATTTTTGTTAAGTATTACCAAAAAAATAATACCAATGTCTATTTTAGACATATTGAGACTTTATTTCATATTTAAAATATATATTGTAATTGTATTTATACTAGTCTAATAGTTTAATAATTCTATAATAATAAATATGTAACCAATAATAAATGATGAATAATATAATACTTAAATACCTAATGGTGTAAAGATAATCCTTTTTCAAGAGTAACTAATATTAGTTTACTTTGTAATATCAATATTGGGTTTTAGTCTCTATTTGTCAAAGATACTAAGTATATCCACAAACTAATTATCATGTTTTAGGAAAAGAAACCATTAGAATTAATGTTACGTCAGATAGATTTTAGAGTTAGTTTGGTAGGACCATGTGAACTATTATAGTGCTAGAGGTAAACTAATAAACTTCACGATACTCCATTAATAAATTTTAGAAATTATTAGTGAAGTAAATGAGTTCACTTTGTGATGATAGAATGCCCTCTAAGTTGGATTGTCAAAGAATATCATATCCAAGTATTCATTGATCATATACAGGTAGAGTAAAGGAATTAGAAAACTCAAATTTCATTATACAAATAAATACTATGATGGCTGTTAAAAGGAATATCATTTATGATTCTTATATATTTTACAATCCTTTTATATTTTCTTCCAATATAGGTTTTAAAAATATAATTGCAAATAACTAACCATGTGCTAACTATATTGAATTTTTGATTTTATAATCGAAATATGATAAGAATATTTTAGGTTAAAACTTCATGTGTTTCATTAAAAAAATATGTAAAATACTGGTTTTTTAGAAACAAATGAACATTAAACACTTAATGCATCTACATTAATAATCTTATATCCACTAATAATATTAACATATAGTCAAGACTAACAATGAATCTATAAGGGAAACATATCTCTTTAATATTAATGGAAGAAGAATTTAGTTACATTGGTTAAGGATATATATTTTCATGATTTTTCTTAGGAATATTGGACTATACTAACATCAGTAGGATGATTAGTTCTAGAGACACATCATACTTAGGAAGTCAAAACCAAAGAGCTGGTTTATGTTCACCATGGTGGGTGATACATATATTATTCATTAAAAATAATGATTCCTAAACAAAATCAATAAATAGATACATTATAATATTAAAAAGTATGTATAAATGGATTCCATGTATCAAGATTTTGGGACTCTATATTTGGGATGTTTCTAATACATTATACCACTATTGATTATTCAATAGAAAATAAACATGGATGGTAAAATATGGTACCAATAATAAATGATTTATTAATGAATGTTTTATTATATGATAAAATACATACACAAATCATCAGGACTAAAATAATTTTAAATTTACCTTGTAAAACTATTCTCGATGAACATCATGTTGGGATATTAATTTTCAGGGCCATCTTATTGGGAGAAAACCTTACCAAGAATGTCTCTATAACACAACCAAAAGTAGACCCTAATGTATATTCCTATATAACATAACTATAATGGGTTAGTGGCATAATTAAATGCTATTAAGATATGTAGTTTACATAAATTCATTTATGGATAAATCATCCATCATGATAATAGGACATCAATTTTGAAATGAAGGAGTAACTTATTTCACTATTAGGTTTTTATGAGTGCTATAGATTCCATGAAATATATTTTGATAACATATAGAAAAAAATTTACGCCTGAACATTTTGTTAATATTGAGAAATGAATCTATCCAAGAATGAATTAATTTAGAAACCATGTTCTAAGGAATAATTTCTATAAAAATTAACCCATGGGTATGCTAAATCTAGTCATTATACATATATTGAAAATTATTGAAAAGTACAAGTAGAAATAACTCAAGAAATAATTTTCTTCCATATAATATTTCCATTAGAACATTCACGTGAATAGGAATATATTATTTATATTAAAATGATTTCACAATATTATGTTATATGGATTTACCTTATATGACTAGATATGAAATGATGTTTTATATTATTGATGAATGATGCATAGTAGGTGAATATCCAATAGATCCAAAAAAAATCCATTGATTTTTAGGAACATTTAATATTACTTAACTTAGTATAACTGGATGAGTTTTAGGTGTTTGGATAATTGGAATACTAGTGCTATAAGTATGGTAAAGCTAAGGTAATATGAAAGGAAAACTTATTATAGTTTTTTATTTCCATATCAATAATATCCAAGTATCTTTTTAATTTTGGTACATGTTATGAATTAGTTTAGGAAGATATGATTCCTATTTTGGGTTTTTCAAAATTTAAGAGTTATATCATTATTAAGATATGCATTGAGTAGGTACTTAGTCAAGATGTTAGGTTACTGAAAAGGGAACAAGATGTAGATACTCAGTTAAATAATTACCTGGGAGATTTTATCAAGGTATTGATGTCATATTAAATATATTTTCCACAAATTCATGTTCCTTTACCAATCCTATCAAAAAAATGTGGTAGGCCAAGAAGAGTTATCCATACTCAATAGAAGCATGTCTAAAATGTGAGAACTAACTAGTCATTAGTAGTTGTCTCTTTTGAAAGTGGGAGTCTATTGAAGTTTTTCCCTAGATCCAACTACTGTGAACTTTATATTTTATATATATTCACGGATATGAATATTAATAAATAAGCTATCATTTATTTTTTTTTATATGTAACATTAATATGATAATGTAGTATATTATCTGTCTCATTGAAGAGGCCATGTACAGGTAACCTCTATAATGAGAACATTGATATGAAATGAAAATATTCTTAAACTTAATTCTATGGTCAGATAAAATTCTATGATAGGAGACATAGTTTTTTGATTTTATGATGTTAGTACTCATAAGAAGAAGATAAATCATCTCATAAATTATCACTTAATAATCCTCAAGATAGTATATTATGAGAACAGACTCGTTAGTAGGTATTCCAATTGTTTACATGTGTTGGGTGCTAAAAATGCCACATAAAAGAAGTATAGAATTACATGAACTTGGAAAAGGGTAGAAATAAACCCATAATAAAAATTTAAAGAAAATGTTCCAAGGGGTAAAAGTCACGAAGGACAGATTGATCCTACGAAGGGTAAAATTCTTCACAGACCACTACTTTGCATGGCGTTCAACCACTTCACGAAGTTCCATACGAAAAAAAATCATTCATAGGTTGAGATGGAACCACCAAAGATCATGAACGAAACTAAGTAATTTGTAGGGATGGATGGTTATTTCCTTCCCCATGAAGGACAATACCCCATGAACAATATTGTTCATGGGATGAGACAGTACTGTCGGTGCATGCGAACAAAACCAAATTGTTTGCAGGCCCGAAAGGTTATTTTCGCCCTTATAAATGACTGTACCCAACGAATAAAAGAATTTGTGGGATGAGATGAAACCACCAAAGCCCACAAATGAACCCATGTCATTTTTTGGGGTCAGAAAATTATTTCAATCCCTGTAAACGACTCTTCCTTAATGACAAAGTCATTCGTGGGATGAGGCGTCCTCTGTGGGATCACACAAAATAAGTACCACATCCCACCATGGATGAACAACCATAATGGTATCTGGTACCTCTGTTTTTCTATAAAATACCACCAAGGGGAACCAAAATGAGACAGAAGGTATGAGGGATGAGAAGGTTACACAGGAAAAGCAGAGCTGAATTGGGAGAGAACCATCAATTCCTAGCAGATAAATCATACGATGTAGAATTAATGAGGGAAAAAATTTATTAGGCCATCAAAAATGTTAAAACTCCTTTGTGGAAAACATTCTATGAGGCACAAACATATGTCCCATTTGTGTACCATCACCCCGCATAGAAAAATGATATGTGGATGAAACCCTTCCTTGTGCAAAAAAATGCTATGCGAGAGGAACTGGAACCCATGTAGTGAAACACTACGTGAGCGAAACCTGTCCTCAAGTGGTATCATTTTACGTGATCCAAAACTTGGTCAGTGTAGCACAAAGCTATGTGGATGGTACCCTCATCCACATAGAAACATTATACACAGAGGGAACCCCATCCAGTATAAGAACCTGCTACGCAGAATGGGGTATCCTAGGGAATTCTACTCCCCACCTCTTTTCACCCCTTTTGTCATATCATCACTCCCCATTTTCCCCACAAATGCCAGTCTAACAGGATCAAGATGTAGAATATTCTAAAGCCACCTGACATATATGATTTAATCATTAGTCACATTAGAGTGTCCTCTCGATTCTACATACTCATGGTAAGGAGAGTCATGTATGTAACCTCCTCAATAAGTGGGACACTTAGAATGTTTTCAAGTATACATTATCATGGTAATGAGGGATCCGTCCTTATATATTCTCACATGAACCTCCCCATTTTAAATATTAAAGGGAACCACTGGACTTTCTCTTTTATGGGGTCCTGTGTTGGTCACTCCTCTCTTCCCTGTGGAGAAAAAGGGAATCCCTCCTGGAGTAATCCCCTACCATTTCTTATGGGAGGGGACACTCTTACTCCTCTTTGCCAGACCAAGACATAGCCAGATAAATCACCCAACGTGACTATACTAGATAAAAAAAGAAAATAGGATATAGAAATATTAAAATCTCTATCTCTGTCTCTCTCCCTTTGGTCTCCAGTGTCCATCCATAAGCAGAAAAAGGTGGATTTTTTAATCTTCAGATCTACTACTTCCTCTTGTTTCTCACACTGAGAATAACTCAAGTTGAATTATAGGTTAGCAGTGGTCATGAAATATGCATGATCCCAAACACCTCAATGGGCCTCCGATACGATATAATCCCCAAACATCCTCAATAGGAATACTTCCGAATATAATCCTTAATCAAGTCAATAATGCCACATCAATGGGCCTCCTGTATGGGGTAAAGCCCCAACCCTTATCGAACTACGTGGACTTTGATTCTAAACTAATTGGGATACATAGGAAGCCTCCCTGAGGTCTAAAAACAACACCCAAATTCATGCTAATGTTCCCTGATCCACATTCCTGGTTGATTCATATCCACCTAGGAGACCACATCTCTTCTTGGTCCCTTGGGCCACCACAACATAAGTCCCACACCAAACATTGACTAAAACATTTTACCTGGATGTACTTGCTGTATTACATTAAAGCGCATGGTTTTATCCTCAGCACATGGATTTAAATGTTTATGTTCCCTCTTAAGTGGCACCGAAATATATGGATTCTAAGTCCTTTCCTAAGGATATATAGTAAACCCATTATATAAGGTCAATCTCAGCATCAAAACAACTTCTGTATCCCTGGATGACAGTAAACTCTATAGTACCTCACTGCATGTCTTAAAACCATTTCTATCTTAATGAATGGACAAAGAATCTATGATATGTCGATAAAAGGATACCATTTATGAAAAAATTAGATACATACGAATATCCCTATCAATGGATAACCTCTGATACATATAGATGATTCTTGACCCATACTTATTCATAATGGATAGTTAATTCTCAGTGATTCATGTATACATACATAGGAATGAACAAAGGATTCATGAACATAAATTAAATATATAATAGAGTCCCATTATAGGAAATATTTCCCACCAAAAGGGTTTGATGATCCTAAATTCCCATCCCATCAACCAATGTGAGTTATTAAGTGTCATTGGCCAAGTTCCCTAACAAATGCCTATATTGGAAAGTAAGTCCATGAGTCATCACAAATATGAGAGTCATTGGATATTTTTGGATCCATGAACAAAACCTATTGAAGAACATTTGGAGGTGGTTAACCTAATATAAATGATTGTACAAAACTCAACCCCCCATAATCAACTGCCAGACACAACTAAATTATATATAAAACAAAATGGTGATCTTAATATGAATCATTAACCAAGGTGATGGTTTAACCCCATTCCATGCCCGTTTCACATACAAAATGTACAAGGGCCAAATGAGACCATCAATCACAGATTTTTTCATGAGATTCTACTTTGAAGAAGGTTTTTCTCTATATTTTTCACATATATCACATGAAATTTTTAGAAGAACTATCTTAAATCCAATGGCATCTCACTAGATTTTGTGAACACATGAATCAACCACTAAAAAACCTGGGTCTTTAACCAAATAAAGGATTCCATTTCCCACCCAATGTCTTCAACACTAGGTTTCAAATGCATTGGTTAGGGAGTACCACTAGACTGGTAATCTCCCCACCCTGGAGGCAACTCGACAGGCCCTCTAGCTTATAAAACCTCACCAGCCATCTAGATAGTGATGGTTCAAAATCTAGAAAAAGACGGACTTGGTTGAAATCTCTAACTATTTCAGGATCCTGTCCGTATAACACGATAATGAGTTCCTCCATTACCTTAAAGAGGCTGATGAAGTCATCACCAAATACACCATCCTAGTAAAACATGGTTCCCACCTAAGGTCCCCTACTAGATATCATCACTTCTAGTTTCATGGGGCCCATCATTGTCAACAACAAGAGTATATGACCCCATAGACCCCAGGTGAGGTCAAACGGACCCAGGTCCCTAGGGTGGCCTGCAAAGGGAGACAATCAGACAATATAGAATAGGATATAATACTTATTCCCACTTAGTAATCACACCAAGTAAATATGGTAGAAACCTATGGGAATACATATATTTATGCTGTATATTTTCAAGTCAATCAGTCAAATATGGTGGAAAATCATGAACATACATAAATTCATTCTCATTTACATCAAGACAGCCATGAAGATACTTTGAAACTATTTAAGAGAAGATATATATCCATGAACGCTCTCATGAAATATGTTTTCCAAACATGGTTGAAAATTAGAGGTAGACTAAAATTCCTATCAATACACATCACTCATGTGGGCTAAATATGGTGGAAAATGATGAGATGGAAATCTATGCTCGTAAATATGAAGTCCTCCAAGAAAATATAGCGGAAAATTATAGGCAGATGAAAATTATTTTATATTGATACCAAGACCATTAATAAAATATAGTGGTAAATTATATGATACAAATCCATTCTCACAAATATAATTCCCACCATGAAAATGTGGTGGTAATTGGGGAAAATAGTTGACATATATGGGCTATAGATTAGGGGAAGACTCACATTCCTGCCCTAACACTGGAATGGGAATATATTACCATTCTCACCAATTACATCCTTCAACATGTCTTAGAAATTATGGAGGGTTATATTTCTATTCTTGACCATATCCTATAGACTTGTCAAGTTGTAATCACATCTGTGATAATAGCTAGGATTTAGGATTACAACCCCATCTCCTCAAGTGGGGTGATTTATCCACACAATGGGGTGGTCACTCTGGATAAGACATGTATCCCAGCCCTCATCCAGGAGGGTCATAAAAAATATCCCATGATAAATGGATAATAGGATTGAGTATAAATACTCATTATAACTGGGGGATACCGATCCACTTTGGTGGCCACTCTAGGGAAGGTTTACATCCCTTCCAAAATTCTGAAATCTTATTCGAATACCATGATATCATCATGGGTTCTAATCAAATAGGAACCCATATATGAAGGTTGTTAGTCATATAAAGCATCCCTAATATCCCTCAAGAGAGTTTCTAAAAGAAATCTCACCAAAGACTAGAAAATGAAGGGAAAGCTCATAAACTTGATCTCATAGAATTTTGGAGTCCTAAAGGCCATCATACTTCTATCATAGGTGGTCCATGATCCTATAAATATGTTACCAAATTATAGAACTGGCAGTCACATTTGTGATGGTCCTCCCTGCAAAATTGTTACTAGAAGCTCTAAAGGTCCTCCCTAGAAAATAAACAATGAAGTCTTCCCTCATGGGAACAAACCGATTGATCATGAGATCCTATATCTCAATGAAATACATGGTATCCCTCCTCATGTTCATAAGTTCAAATAGTAAGACGGTAATCCCCATACAATCATCTACCATGGAGGTCCTCCCTTGGGTATATGATGAAAAAATTATCCCTACCATCAATCATTGAGCTGTGATGGTCATATTATCCATGAAGACATTCACTGTGAAGGTCTTCCTATTTGTAAAATTTCATATCGACAAGAAGGTATTCCCCTTGCTGTGTCAAATATGAGAAATCCTCATATTCCGAGGTG
Source organism: Viscum album (assembly GCA_963277665.1). Lineage (NCBI taxonomy): Eukaryota > Viridiplantae > Streptophyta > Magnoliopsida > Santalales > Viscaceae > Viscum > Viscum album. The sequence goes on along the minus strand of OY728162.1, from coordinate 1,443,653,157 downwards.
CTTAGAAATATTGGGCCAATCAAATTTGAAACCCTATCAATGAAAAGCAATATCCTTTATCAACCAGAAGATGATGAAGGGAAAGAATCATCCTCTGAGACACCCCCAGACCGTTTCCACACCTATGATACCTCTACTAACCCCACTAATTATGATAAAACCATCAATAATTTTCCATGTTGGTATAATCAAGTAAAGGAGTATCTGGTAGAAGAACAAAAGGATATGTTTTTATTGAGAATACAATTGGCCAGGGATGATATACACATTATGTTTTGGCCCTCAACTACCTCTTAGTTCAACATTACTAGGGCACTATTAGAAGAATGAATACACAACATCCATCTGAATCTGTGGAAGACTCTCCACCATATAAAAGAAAAATTACTTCCATATAATAGGTATATAGACCATGCCAAAATATTGGGATAACTTCTTCATCAAATTTAATTAAAACCCCTTTCTTATATGTGGTGAACACAATCATACAACTATTAGAAATATCTCCAAGTGACATGCCTCAATGCATTACATGAATTGTTTCATGTAATTGTAAATGAACTGCCTGGTGTTCATATATGGGGATGGGGGAACATGGATCTTCCCATTTAACCCCATATCCCATTTAGTAGAATGCACTGGAAATGGAATCCTATAATTTCATTATTTTAAGGTTCACATAAAGCAAGATCCATGCTCAGGAAATATGACACACTCAACAAGAATTGGACTTGAATAATTCTCAAAAGCATTAGGCCGGATGAGAGAAATCCATCAAAAAAATCTGATCCAGAAAATTAAGAACATTCAACAAGCCTCTCTTTTAAGGGAATCCAATCATCAAACACTACTAATGTCTTTTGAATTAGGTAGTTCACGTGCATACTCAACATCATATGTATCTCATGCTCAAAAAAGGATGCACAAGATTAAAAGAGAGGGGATAGAACTAGTAGTCTCCATAATCTGGGATCATCCCCATCCCATAGGGGTGGGGGAGTTTTTATATCAAAATCCACCTATAAGACTGAAAATTTGGATCATGGAACAACAATAAGGGAATATGATCAACCTCATCCCTGTGGGTCTTTTCTTATTTAAGGAGGATGAAAAGTAGTGAGGTCTCCCAGTCTATCCCGTATCATCACACATTTCCCCAAAAGGGAGGCATATGGATATGATGTATAGAGGTTTATTATGAGTCACCCTTCACTAAGAATCTGGAATAGGATCCTATAAAGGAAAGAAGATTTCCAACAAAGGACAATACAACCCTCATATAGTTTAACAACTGGTATGATGACCACAATGCATTATGATTTGGTGAAAATTGGGGGCATTAATCCTATATATGACACAATAAATGATGAAAATATAGAAGTAAAATGAGAGTATTGTTTTATATGGAATATTGTCCACATCGAGAATGAGTTTGTGTATACCTGGAACCAGAGAATCACCCTAGATTTCAGTTCTCCCTTAATCAATAATATTATAAATCCTTAGTGAATCTCTAACAAAAGTAGAGGTAAGGTTGTATAAGACCCCCATCCTCTTCTAAATGAGGATTATATCCCTAAATTCGAAGAAATATTCACTGGTAAAGAGGAATAAATTAAAGAGTTGATGCGACTCAGTGCTGAGTTACTCTAAGGTAGATTTCCTATCAAATATACTTCCCATGTAGAGCCTCAACGTACAATTCTAGCAGGTGTACCTCATCCATTAGGATTCATCTAGGAAGTTTAAGTAAGGCTAAGACATACGTCCAACTTAATGCTTAGACCATCGGTCTAACTGGTCCCAATCATAGACATATATGAATATTTCCCTCCATTAAGTTGATAAACAGAACCTGTTTAGGAAAATCCTAAAAATATGTCCTTGACCGGATATCATCCTCAAATAAGGGTAGAACCAACACAATAAATCCTACCCACTATTTCACTTGTCCAATCTCTTGTTCAACTAAACACTCATCAAGTGATTATCGACACCATCAAGTCATTAACAACTCAATTAGAAGTCATGGAGAAGCGTTATGCACCAGTGCAACCATAATGAAAACCTTACCCTGACTGGGTGAGTGACACCCTGCCACCACCAAACATTAGTAGTCCTATATTTCCAATATTCAATGGATTAGGTTACCTAAAAAAATATCTGACACACTATGCATACCATTATGATCCCATGATGGGAACTTCTGATAAACAAGAAACAATAAAACTTAGATGCTTCTTATGAACCTTTCAAGGGCCATCCTTCTTATGGTACACCCGTTTTCTAGATTTTTCGATCATGGGATGGGAAGATATCTATCAAAAATTCCTCTTTATGTTGAGATCAATGCTAAAAAAGACAAAAATAATTTACATATTGAATTTAAAATAGTGATAAAATTATAGATTCATAGATTTCATTGATATATGGAATGGGTTGACCTACTCTCTGAACTCACCACTTCCCCCAGAAGATCTTCTTAATATTTTCATAGACAAACTTTATGACAAGGTACAAACACCACTCATCCTGGTGAAATATACATGTGGGTTTCAAGATTTATTAACAATTTTACAATGAATGGAAGATTACATACAAATGACCAAGATAAAGTCTTAGATAACTCCACCAATCATGGGGAAAAGAATGGGAAATGTTGAGTTGGAACCCATCTCACTTAATCCATCCCATGCACCAACTCGAGCTCTGAGGCCTACAAAATATTGTGTAACATTGATTAGGTGTCAATAGTAACCCTCACCTCGACAATATGATCATATGGGGCCCCTGTGAAATGAATTCCAGGATATAAGGATTAAATTTTACTTGTTATGAGATAATAAAGTCCTTGTATATTTTATAGCCATTATGGACAATGAATTACCCTTCATTCCAGATCCCAAGAGGCATGAACAGGCAGGTCTTGAAGACCATCTATATTATTTTCTCTTCACTAGATATTGTGACACACCATTCAAAAATATTTCATCTTCAAAGACATCATTTAAAAAATGGAATATTCTCAGAAAGTAAAGTTTGGAAGGCCACTAGTACAAGTGGACTATTTTCCAACCATTGACCACGAGGAAGGAGGTGGGTGGAAATAATTGTTATTAGAAGAGCACACAATTTATATATTTGGATAACTTGAAAGATAATCATTCAAACTCATGATATTCTCTAAGAACAGTTCAAACATCCAACTATACCCTCAGCGGCTTCCACTATAACACAGAAAATGTCATCGACCCCATACAGTGATGAAATCTCAGAGTAAAATTCCCTCATTTCATCCCCTGAGGTCTAGGAAATATTTACCTCACCAACTAAGGCAGAAGAGGTTATCTCATCACCCAAATAGGATGAAGGCACTCATTTTCCAACCCTCACTTTATCCTCTCTAGAGTTTCAAGAAAACCCCACATTGTCAGATGAGTCATAGGAAGTTGCTTCATCTTCGAGATGCCAAGATATCGGATCCCCCCCAATATGGAGAACCTATCCCACTACTTGATACATATAGGGAAAAGTGGGAAAGATTAATAGGAGGAATAATAAGAGGAGTAATACCTTAAAGATACCCATACATCATTTTAGGATGGTTTCCATACCACCATTGATAAGCTCAGAGAAATAAATCTGGGCATAGATGAAGATCAATGACCCAAATTTATCAGTACAACCATATATTATGAAGAGAAGGATTTATATACCTTATCCTTTAAGAAGTATTGGTACATGTTCACATGTAACTAAACATAAATGATGGTCCTCAATCTTGAGGTGTCCACTCACTATCTGGGCCTTCCAGAGGACCATTGAGGATATAAATAGATAGTTAGAAAAATGCACCTGGTACATGTTTCCAAAATTGAGACTGAATTTGACAAGATCCTCAGAGATAGTATCATTTGGGAGGTCCGATATCCCAAATATATGAACTATATATCCCATTTAAATAGTAATAATGGAAAGATCAATGTATGCATTGATTTCAGGGATCTCAATTGAAACTTCCTAAAAAATGATTTTTCAATCCCGATCACATAACTATTGATTGATGTAATAGCTAAATATCGGGATATGTTCTTCATGGATGGATATTTGGGATACAATAGAGTCTGAATGGACTAGAATGATTAATAATACACCATCATCAGGACCCCCAGGAAGTAATTTTCTTTCAGGTAATGCCATTTGGCTTGAATAATGTCAACCTACATACCAACACTCCATGCATCGCAACTTCAAACCTATCTTGGAAAAGTTTTTTGAATTCAATGTTGATGACCTTGTGGTTAAATTTCGACAATTATTAGACCACCCAATGAATATTGAAACTGTCTTTATCAAACCATGACAACATAGCCTCAAAATGAACCATTTGAACTATTCTTTAGGTGTTACCTTAGGGAAATTTCTTGGATTTTTGGTACTCCATCACGGAATTGAAGTAATCCCAAGAAGAAAAAGGACTTCCTTACCATGTCACCATCTCTCAACCTCTCAGAGTTGAGATGAATTTAAGAAAACTTGACATACATTTGAAAATTCATATCCAACCTTGCAGGATTTTTTCCCCTTCACTGGGTTGATGAAAAAGGGGGTTACATATTAGTGGACCTATGATTGTCAGGAAGAATTCAATAGTATCATGAAATATCTCTTGAGTCCTCCAGTGCTGCTGCCTCCTATCAAAGGAAGGATGCTCATTTTATATGTGATAGACTTAGAGTGATCACTGGCTGTCCTACACACAAAATAATGACACTTTCAGTGAAAACAACCTTTATTATCTCGTCTGAACCATGATCAATGCTGAGACTTGTTATTTAGATATCAGGAAGAGGTGTCTGGAACAATTATTTTCATTCCAAAAGCTGAGGCACTAGCTGCATAATCACAAGGTCTATTTTATCTCTCATAGAAGCTCACTCAATACATTATCATCCATTCAATATTGAATGGATGCCTTCCATGGTGGGGAGCCATCCTATAGTAGTTTTACATTTAGTTCATTCCTTTAAAAGGGTTGGAATTAATAGATTTTCTGGAAGAGAAACCTTTAGTATAAATGAATTACTTAGACACCGAACTACATGATGAAGATTTTTTATTTGTTCAAGATCCCCCCCACAGATGGGATATGCATTTTGATTTTTCATCTTGAAGTCTGATAGGGAAGAGGATGGAAGACCCCATGCTCAAAAAAGATGGGCTGGGAGTCATGATTGTCTCTCTAATAAAGGCAGTTATACCTTACTCCTTATAGATATAAAAAGGGTGCATGAACAATGAATCAAAACATCAATTACTCATTGGAAGGATAGAGTTGTAACTTCAGATACAAGCCAATTATCTAAATATAAATAGAGATTCATAATTGGTCATAAATAAAATCAATGAGTATTGTACAATAAAAAAGGAAGAGATAATCATGATACTAAACCATGTTTGGGGACTAATGGTGGAATTGGATTTGTAGCCAACATTGAATAATATCCCACAATCATAGAATTCCCAAGATGATACATTCTAAAATTCAGCCACATATCTATCTAATCTAGATCAGGATGAAACAGTCATCAAATTTTTGCATTTCTTATTGGGAACACCTTTTGTTCAAGTTAAAATGGAAGATATCTATGGGATCATCCCCATCCCTGAACCATATGTCCCTACCACCAGCTTGATGACACCCATTTTGGAATACCTTCTAAAGGAAGAGCTCCCATAGGGAAAATCTCGGAAACATAAAATATGAAGATGAGAAATTAACTTTTTTCTATATGATGACACGAATCATAAAAAGATCCTCCATAAATGGATCCTTGATGGGGTCCTTCTCAGATGTATTAATAGAGAAGAGACCACTACTGTCATGAAGTAAGTGCACACTGGATCCTACGGAACCCACCATTTATGATCTAATATTTCCAAATAAATATGAAGTCTTGGGTACTACTTTACCACTATAACATAGGTTGTGCTAAATTCACCAAAAGTGTGATTCCTACTAGGTTCATGACAACTTCATTCATTAACCCCCAAAGTTTCTTCACACATCCAAATACTCTTGGACATTTTTTATTTGGGTAATTGACATCTTGGGAAGAAATCCTCTCCCTACTTCCAAGAAGTTCAAGTACATTCTCATTATAACCAATTTTTTATCCAAGTGGGCAGAAGATGTGATTGTCAAAGAGGTCAGGGTAAGGAACACTCTCTAAATTGGGAGAACCAACACCATCACCATATTCAGTGTCCCTCATACAAAACGAACAAAAAAAGGAACCAATTTAAGTTATATTAATTTGGAAATACTATATCAATAGTATGACATCAAGTCCAAAAATTCATCCAGCTACCATGAAGTGGCTAATGGACAGATAGAGGACTTTAATAAGACCCTATCAAATATACTCCAAATGATGGTATATAATGATACGAAGTCTTGGCCAGACAAATTCTTACATGACTTGTGGGCTTATCAGACTATAACATTCACTTCCACAAAGGCGACCCCATACTCATTAGTATATGGGGAATATTTGTTCCTTACCATCGATGTTCAATTACCCTCTCTCCATGTAACCATTTGTGATCAATTATCCATAGATGAGAATCCCAGAAATGGATGGATCAATTGGAGGGAATGGATGGGAATAGATTTTACACCTTTCACTATTTGGAAGTCCACCAAAATTGGATTGAACAAGCCTTTAATAAAAAAAATTTACTCTGGTATTTCCTTGAGGGAGATATGGTGTTAATCCTTAGGAATACGGTGATACATAGAAAGAAACATCAAAAGTTGGAGCAAAATGGGAGGGACCTTATGACACACACAAAGTCTACTCCAATGGAGCCTATTATTTGATCTCTATGGATAGGAATATTACCACATCCCCCGCCAACACAACGTTTTTAAATAAGTATTTCATTTAATTACAAAAAATAATCACCATAACTACATGATGTTAAACTGTTTGGTACACCATCATGATTTCAAGACATTAAACTATGTAATGGGTCTTTGAATCGTGAACTTAAAAAAGCACAAGATTTTCGTCCAGGTCACAAGATAATAAACTGCATGACCCCAATGTCCTAAACATAAGACGTTAAACTGGATGGTTCCTTAATAAATATGTATGGATTGATTCATTTCATCATAGGATATGTAGTGATACATAGACATCAAAAATTAGGCCCAGAAATACATTTACCTCCATTTATAAGAGGTTTTTATTACTATTATTTGTCATTAATTCCTCTTTCCACATTAAGATTATGTTTAACACTGGTCCAAAAAATCATCCATCCCATAACTACAAGACACAATCATCCTTATCGCATGACATTAAACTACATGGTACATTTTCCATGTCACAATATAATAAACTACACAAAAAATGTTCTCACTATATGATGTTAAACTGCATAAAACCATAATGTTCTCACCTTAGAGGAAATCATCCCCAAAATTAGTCATCTACCATGCCATATTCAAGAGCTACATGCATCTTGATTCTTATCCACATAGGATATGTAGAAATTCCTAGATTTTTCATCTATTCCCAAACACCAAAAATAAAATATTCCCCCTCCCTATGAACAGACCATAACTACGCAGGGAGATCTCTTTACGAACAATGTGTGGCTTGATTTCTATCATCATATGATATATAGTGATTCTAAAATTTATAATTATAGGGCCAACTACAACATTCCCCATCTTTCACATCGAGTCACATTCATCCTTACCGGAAGATGTTAAACTGCATGAGGTCCAAGAATAATGTGCAGATTGATTCCATTCTACATAGGATGTGTAGTGTTTTTTGGATTTTATATCCTAGTCCAACCATCAAAAATTCAAAATTCCCATATCCTTAATTTTTTTTCTTTAGTGTGGCAGATTTTTTTTGTTTCCCCTTGTTTCCCACACCGATCATAGATTATGTGGGATTAGGAGTTTCAGTAGGGGTTTCCCCACATGAAAATGGTGTATCAATCCACATTAGGGTTACTATGGGCTTTATATCATGAACTTAAAAGTCACACCACACGTCCTTGATGCCTGACACTAAACTATGCAGTCAAATCTAGTTAAAGAAATATGTATGGATTGATTCCTGCTATCGTAGGATATATAGTGACACCTGAGACATTAATATTAGGTCCAGAAATAATATTTCCTTTTAATGTTGGGGAACTATCATCCTTACCACATGAAATTAAACTTCACAGATTATGTACTTGCTGCACGACATTAAAATTTATGGTACCTCAAAATCCATGTCTGGATTGATTCTCATTTTTATGAGATACATATTGACACCTAGACCACATGTCCCAGTCTCAGTCATGGGTAACAAATATATTTCCCCATCTCTTGTATACAAATAAAGATCTTATGTAGTAGATCTCATGTTTGGGTTCCACATTTTGGGATCTATCAAGGAAATAGAAATAACCCCTACATATGAGTCATATCTATATAGGTAATTTCACACTCCATAGATAATTATGGTCTAAATGTTCATTACATACCCAAACACATTTCTTCTATTCAACATACTTTATTCTCCAAGAAATTTCATATCTTCATAATATTTTTTCACCCATTAGAGATGGAGGGGGGTATGTGTCCTAAGAACACCTTTGTTTGATTGTGCACAATATGCCTCAGTTGGATCTATATATGTTTCCCACAAAAAAGGTCTATTAACCATTGTAAAATTCATCCCTAAGAGAGGCCTATTTTTTCTTTATAATCCCCAATGTTATTTTTGATCCATATCATTTCTCATGCTCTAAGAAACCCTAAAATCATGGTTTAAACTTTCCTTCTCCCTCATATATGAGGCTTTTCAGAACATCCTGAACTAATGAAACTCTTATTACTCATCCTTTCTATGAAAAATGGTCCAAGATGTCTAACCTAAAACTGTAAGACCCATGTCATCCTCACCACCTGATGATTAAACTCTATGTATTATATTATAATCACCTGACACTAAGATGTGTAATTTCTGAGAACTATGTTTATCTTTATTCCTATTATCATAGGATACATTGTGACACCTGCATCCTCAGTACTGGGTCCATCCATGAGATAAAAATATCCCCCATTTTCCTATGTATGCGTCTTACCTGCATAATATTTTTCCAGTCACAAAAAATGGATTCCCCCACATTCATATACATGAGTTAGATCTACTTAGGAGGGTCCAATACATCTTTCACCTAACTTATGATCTCGTATTCAAAATAAAATTCCACTTCACCATGTAAGAGTTTGATCGATACATGAGGAAAACCTCTCATAACTATGTATGGATTGAGTATTATTTACATGAGATATGTAGTGATTCCTGGGCCTTATATTTTGAGCCTAGATTTAATGAAAACAATACTTCCTACGTATGAGTCAGACCTGCACAAGGGAAACATTTATATCCATACCCAAGAAATTTTTACATGTAATGATCATTTCATGTGTAGGAACTTCTCTTCTAAAAGGTAGACTCTACTCCTAGGGAAGTAAAGACCTTAATATGCCACTCTGGCCATTAGAAATGGAGGTTCAGTGCCTTGAGGAAACCTCTGTTTGATTATAAACATTATGCCCCAGTTCGTTCTGCATAAGTTTCCAAAAAAAAGTCCTATTAACCAAAGGAAAATTCATACATAGTAGTGGCTTTTCCTATATCTACACACCTGAATTATATTTTTATACCAAAGAACTCCTTGAATTCAAAAACCCTTATATTATAGCTTATAACCTTTCCCATTCATTCCCAAAGGTTATGTAACATTCTTGGATAGATTATAATAATAAAGGGTGAATCATTTATCCCAACATCAAAGCTAAGAGAACATTAATATTGAACCTCAAAAGACCATTACTTAAGATGTAAAACTGGATGGTCTATGTCTTAGTTAGAAAACACTAAACCACACTATGCTACAACCCTCCTTTAAAAAAGTGAATTTTTTTAGGAGTGGTTTCTCATTCAAGGATAATGCCAATACGAATGCCCTCATGGATTTTAGAAATATGAATTCTCAAAAATTACCTAGCCATCAGAAATGGAGGGTCCGTGTCCTAAGGGAACATTTTTTTGACTACACATAATATACCCTAGTTGGATAAACATTAGTCACCCACAAAAAATCCCTATCAACCAAAGGGAAACTCTTCCACAAGAGTGGTATTTCCCACCTCCGTACACCCTAATAAAATCACATTAGATACCATTATTACAGATACTCCTCGCATAATTTCTGTATATCATGTCTTGGATTCATAAATCACAAAACCATGGTCCAATAAAATACCCCATTCATGTCTAAAGAATATTGGGACATTCTTGTCCAGTAATCCCTATTGGGGTTCTCACCCCATAATTCAAGATCAAACCTCTTTGAATTAAAATACTAATCAAATTAGTCTAGTTTACAAGGCTATAAACTTCCCACTAAAAGGAACACAATACTAACCATGTTTAAAACCTGCAAAGGGAACCCTAGGTAAAATTTTAGTTCTATCTTTTTATACTTATGATATATAGGCCTTAGGAAAAAATGATCAATCAAAATAAAACTAAAAAAGGGCACACAATTTGTTAAATCAAAAAATAGAAAAGGGAGGCCTAAGAAAAATTCAAGTTATGCCTATTAAGCCCGCACCATAGTGGACTTAGGAAAAAATTAGTGTAGTAATAGAAAATACATAAAGTTTGTCGCGGTTTTTCATGTGACCCTATCAACAGTCGAAACTGTGCTCACTAAGTCCCTTGGCCTTGGAAAAAATTAGAGAATTACACGATCATGTCAATTTAATTATCCCACGTTGCGATTGAAATTGATATACAATGGAGGATATCTTTCAAAATATGATTAGTTATGATTAATTGGAATGGCAGGATAATACAAAAATAGGCATTGAGGAGGGAACAAGTTTTCATTTAAATATAGACAAAGAAGGAACATCCACAAATTAGAGCCTCTCCATGTGAACAAAACATTGGGATTAAAGAGACTACTCAGCATATTAACAAATTTTAAGTAGATCTGTCTCTGAATCCTATTTGAATATTAAAATCTCATTCATGGTAGTAGCTTCAAAATTATCACCATCCTAGAGAGCTTACACCCTCTCAGACTCATCCAATCCTGGACTCTACTCTTCCACCACAAACTATTTCCCTTCATCAACAATTTCATAGACATGAGAGAATTATATGACGAGCCTCACTGGTACTGAACTAATCCACTCCAACTCTTTAATAAGTCACCCCATTGATGTTCTCTTCTTTGGAAATTATCATTATCACCTCATAGACATCCTAGAATTTTCAGTAGTTTTATTAAGAAGGATTTTTCTTACTGTAGTGAAGTGGGCCATGGACTCTGTAGTGGAAAGGTGAGAGTGGAATATTCTAGTTCTCTTATGGGAATTAATCACTTTCTTCAATATGTATTGAATTTCATTATAATCAAACCTACCATACCGAAGAAATGAAAACAGGAGGTTCACTTTGGGTTGTTTCTTCGACGTTTTTATAAGGGGGTCTAAGAAATAAGATTCCAAATATCATTTAATATTTTATGAATGGAAACATGATAGCCATTGATAGCCTCCTATTCCACCTTAGAATCACTCTTTTATTGTGGAATATATTCATGAATAAGCTCCACCATAGAGGGTCTTGACTCAACAACCTTAGTGAAACTTGATCTCGTAGAAACTGGCTCCCTTTTGATGTCAACAAGTTGAACTATTGAGGCATCAACTGTAACTATAGATAATTGGTGAAATAATTATAGAATTAGAAGATATAAAAAGTTAACACCTCATCTTATAAAGAAAAAAATGGAATGCATAGAAGAGTGTACAACTCACCTTCATTCTCAAGAACATCAACATTCTTGACCACCATTGTTCCATCACCCAGAAAATTGGATGTTGTATCCTCCTTATATATGTTGACTTCTATATCATCCAAAAACACCCATGTTCTAGGATTATGCTAAGCCATATTAGTGATTTCTAAAATATTTATCATTGATACTATGCATGTGGGGATGATAATCATGGAATGATTAGAAATAGTTGGGTTTGACTCCCCTTGAACATGAGTCTCCCCCTCTTCCATGATGGTGCTCTCTATAGAAATAGGTTTAATGGTCTTATCCAATTAGTCAAACTCTAAATTTCTTCCCTATTCATGGATAGATGTCATTTTATCATGAAGGGATGCATCCTTGGGGATTGGGATCCCCATGACGGCCTCAATTAGCCTGAGTTCCCTATCCAGTTCTCGAACAACAACCAACCAGATCATTTTTATCTTTATAAAAGAAGGGGTTGCAGGCCCCTGGATAGTTATTACCTAATAACTCACTAGATCTACACCAATTCATGTTCATGGTGGAAATTCAGCACATCGAAGCACATAACATGGAAACTAAGTAAAGTGATGCAGCAGTCACCTGTCATCCTCGACTGTAGACATATTGCCAACTGTAGAGGCTATCAACACTTCATGGTATGAAATGGAGATGATACCCTGTAAGGAATAGTGTGTGATATTGGGGGTGTAAGTGATCAAGAAGGATCCACATGAACCACCTTCATATGCTCCATTACCCCAATAGAGCCCTCTTCGTTGACTCTCATGTCTAAAGGGATGTTCTCCCCAGCTGCGGTGCCCCTTGTGGTGTACTCTAGGAAAGAAATAGATTCTTTAATATCTCAAGAAACCTAAAAGTACTAGTATTATGGATTAAAGGTCATGATTCTAAGAAGAATAAGAGTTGGTACAAACAACCATGTTACCTCTTCATCAACGTTATCTCGCCCCATCATGATTATTGTCATGTCTTCTACTCAGTCATACCAGTATGGTATGTCCTTATATGAGTGGATGTAGGTGTCCATTTGTTCCAGATATATAGCCTCCTCATGATGATCATATTGAGAAGATATCCATGTGACATTAGTGATTAATCAAAATCTCACAATCTCATGAGACTCTAAATGAAGCATGTTCTAGATATCTACAACAAATGTTCTTGTTCACAAGGTATCCCAAACCTCTAAGACTATGGGAAGGCCGAAATAATTGGAATGGATAATGCTGGGAGATCGATCCTGGGATGTGGGTTGACTTCCAGCCGCCAAACTTTTTTCTCAGTGCCTTAGTTACCCTAGAACCCTCTACGGATGGATGATCGTGAGACCCCGTTCATGAATTAGAAATTTTCCCAACCCTAGTTGTGGTAGGTGGATAGAATTCAACAGTGCCCCCAGAGGCATGAATATCATCCTTTTAATCCTTTTTAACCTCATACATCACCATTTATAGCACTCACCGAGAATATCTTTGTTGGTTCTACAAGGAGTGGACTATGTTATCAAGCTCTCAAATATAGGGGTCCACCATCTTAGGTTCATCGACATAAGAGATAATGTTGGGCACTGAAATATAGTCATATCTGGTCCATAAAACCTCATTCTTCTTTAGAAAAGGCCACATAAAGAAAGATGAATGGGAACTCTTCAAATAATTCCACTATCTCTAGGCTGATGAAAAAGAGACATTAAAAGGGACACATACTTGAACTTGAGAGGAAGCACCAAAAACTTGTACAGTTGAACCGCAGGTCTTCAACATCTTTCACGGGGGATAAGAAATCATGAGTTTTTTTGGCTACTTCAGGGGCCTAGAATGAATAGCTAGTTACGTATGGTTCCCTCTAACCTTAGGCACATACAGGCCCTGGGAAATAGGGACTAGTATTTCTAGCTGATCTTTATGGTATGACTGGTTCTAATCCTCAACATACGATCAGGTAAGTATAGGATTAAAACCCACAAGAGGAGGAAGATCAATTTGGAATCTTGAATCCTCCTAGGTGAACATCAACTAAGGAATCCTAGCTAAAATTATGATTTTCTCCTGGTGCATGTTGTTGATGGTCATAGGACACATCATCTAGACATAGTTGAATTGATGCACAAATCTATAGGGTGAACACCTCTCGTATATAATCTCCCCTTAAATCCTAGCAACCAAGATGTGTTATCTCAAAGAGATAAGATAACATCTTTTGGAAAATTCCCTAGATCCATCATTTACCAAAGTACCAAAATGGGTAATGTAAGGATTATATGTAAAATCATCATGATAGTTGAGCTAATCCATCATTTCCCACTCACTCCAGTCTAATGGAATTACCCCACTTATGCATTGGAGGTAAGGTTAGATGATATATTCTAGGATCTTTTGGGTGATGATATATATATATCCTCCCATATGAGATGCTACCCATACCCAGATGACTTGAAAGGGACCCACCGACCTGTATGGTGGCCTTCCCTCACCGATCTATCCCAACAAGTAGTCAATATTCACCAGAACTAGGACATCAAGGTTAATACACCTTTTAGTGGAAAATTGAGACACTATTACAAAAGTCGTGACTTTGACCCCATTACTAGAATCATGCACCGATTATAGCCATCCACTCAGAAACATGGCTAGAAAAGATTCTAGTTGAAATAACTGGTTGAAAATGGTGCTGATCTATCAACCCCACTCGTTAAACTGACCCTCATCAAGAATGGACTAATAGTCACCACTAACCCATTGGTTTTCAAATGTTAGGAAGGTCATCAACCACATTGTGCAAGGATCATGGCCACTAAATGAAGAAAATACATTTATCTAATCATAAAATCAGACATCCTTCTTCAGACTAGGGTCACCCTTCAATAGATCCTTTACATTTTCAATAAGTTTATTAGAAATAGTAGGTGTCATCTATATGCCATCCCAAGTCTATGGTGGTGAAAAAAACTCATCATACATGTCCCCCATGATGGGAACCACAAAAATCAGTCGAACATCCCAGAGACTCATGGCGACTTCCCCATGAACCAAGTGGAAGGTGTTGGTGTCTGGGATCCATATTCTATGTAGTTTTGGGATGAACTTTTAATATTGGTGGGAGTAAGTTTCTGACACCCAGATGACATCGTACAGTTATATGAACTTTAACTTGATATTGAATTCATCACAGCTCTGGCAGACCCAAAAACGTCACCCACAGTCCAGGCTAAATGAGACTCTAGGGAAACAATCCCACTTCCATGACCACCCTATATGATTACTATCCATGTAATTTCATTAGATGTTATGATGACAATGGTTTTTTTCATTTGGTGCATGTATAATTTCCTCTAACTATTGAAGAGTGTAGTTAAAAATAAAGCAAACAACATGAGTTCCCTAGATGAATTTACCCCTTGTTGAGTTGCTGACTTGGTGGATATTTCTATTTTTGATTATCAAAGATGTGGGAAAGTTTTTTTTCATGGAACTTGGATCGAGATATCATATGGAATTTTAAATCCATAAAGAGGTAGTCTGTTGGAGATCAGATATCCCTTTTGACATGCACTCAAAAGTCCCACCAGGTATTGATGGAATGGACCAACTATGATTTTGGAATTTTCTTTGAAATAATCATCCATGGATTTCCTCCTCTCATTAGTAACAGAAAGAGCACCACCAACTACAAAAATAACCTGCGAGGGATTAATCCTTTTTCTACAAAAAAATTAGTGAGTAGAAAGGGTTAATCTACTTAAATAATGGTGAATTATAAATCACTTTTAAAAGATAGTCCACAAAGAACTAGTTAGAGAAGCATCTATTCATTAAGAATTAGTTTTTGAATCATCCATTCATGAAACCATTAAGTCGAGAATTTTTCACCCCTAAACCATTATCCTACAAAGCTCTGGCCCACGATATAACAACCCTGCTCTTTATTTCATATTTAGACATAATTTATTACATAAACTTGCACTTATTACATCCCAAAAGATTGATATTTATAGTTTCCTTGGGGATTATGAACATTAAATGACGACTTAAGACATAAAATACATCGACTTTATTAAAAACGTCTTTTAAATGACCACAGCATTCCTTCGTGCTTAGCATTTAATGGGATAACCTGAGGACATACATAAAAAATGGTGAGATATAAAGCATAATTAGGGAGTAAACAAGGAGTAACATGATGAATACATTAAATTTTAGAAAATATACATATCAATGGATCATAAAATAATCATGAACATAAAGGAATGATATAGAATGATCATCATAACATGGAAATGTGGAAACAACTTAAAACATGGAATCATTAACAAAAAAGAATCTGTTAAACCCCTATCCCAACAAGATGGAAAAAATTCCTATAAAGGAATAATGAAAACCCCTATCCCAACATGAAATATCATGATACTAAATATTACCCAATGCATTGGAGCACTATAAAATTTTGAGCGCACCTGTCACTTTGATTTCATTATATGCTTTAGTGTGCCTAATTGACCCTAAATCATGGTATTCATTCATTATCATAATTTATTATTCTATAACGGGGTGTGAAATACATAAATTTAAGTACTAAATAAAAATGTATATTTTCATAAAAGTTAACACCTTTTATAGTTGATGGGTATGGTATTCACTTCACAATGGTTTTGGAATGGAAATTCATGGTGCAATTTTGACTGCCTAACGACGTGACATATAAATTCATAAAAAATGTTTGATGAGAGAGAAAGGGGTTGCTCATCACATATAAATGAAATGGAAAGTAAAGGGGTCATATAAATACATTTACCAACAAAATTAATTTTTAAATAGAAGGTGTAACATAATAAATAAACTTGAAGAAAGAGGATAAATGGAAAAACTCATACAAAATTTCGGCCTGGTAACAAATGTAAATGGGAGGGATTAATGAGAGAGATAGAGGTATCCCATTATAAAAACATAATAAAGGAAATATAGGGGTGGGGTTTTCAAAAACATACCCCATAATTTGTAATTGAAAAATAAAAGGGTATAACAATATAAGGAAACTTGGACAAAAATGATAAAGGAATGAACCCTTACTTGACTGTGCGACTTCAAAAGATTGAAGAAGGGATTATTGTGAGATTAGGGAACCATGAGAGGATTATAGAGAGGGGAGTAAATATTAGGTATGTTCTCAAAGAATTTATACTAAATAAGAATGGGTTCTTGGGTGGGTTTATATAAGAAAGGAGGGAGAATTATTTATTATTTTGGTTTTGGACACTACACACTAAAATATTAAAAACCACAAACCAACCGATGGTTATTGACCCTAGTTTCTGGAAAATTTGAGTTGAAAAAATTGTTTTATTAGGGGAATGGATGAAGATATTAGAATATTATCCTTTCTTATGTAGAGGTGTGTCACATTATTAAAGAAACGAACTTAAAATCATAAAATATATTATACATTTTGGAGGATTCACTAAGGCATTATACAATAAGACAAATAAATCTAAAAAAAATTATTTTAAATAGAAAACATATATTTGGTCAAATATAAATTTTATGGTATTTATTACATAACTATTATTTCATTATGATGTCATAAAACACACTATAAACTTATATATTATTTAATTTTTACCCAAAAATTCGACTTTCTCTGAAAATTATGAAAAAATCACCATTGGATTATTTTGATGTCCTAATTCCAAAAATAATACTCATTTTATCTAAATAATTTTTTAAATATGTTAATTTAAACTTTTATAATGATAACATACATTTATTGTAAATTTAACAGGGTTAGACAAAAAAAATTTAAACCTTAATAAAAATTAAATTTGAATTCATAAAAATAATATAATAATTAATTTGATAATAATATTTTATTAAAATATTAACCATTTCAAAAATTCATTAATTCTATTAAATAAATTCATTAAAAATACACTTTTTATAAAAATATAACTTGTATCAAACCGATTACATACTCATTTACAAATAAATAAATAATATAATCATCATTTATAAGATTTTTTAATAATATTATTAATAAAAAGCATAGTTTAATATAATAATCTATATATTTCTCAAAAGTACCATTTTTACCCAAAAAATCAATTTTCCAAATTCATCATTTTTTAAGAAATACTATTCCCATAAAGGAATTGATGGAATAATACTATTATTTATAGAAATGGATTACACAATATGTAAATAACACCTTGTTATATAACCCCTTATAACACTCTCAAATGATCTAAGGGTAAGGTGTGCGATGGTGACAGATTCTTGGGGTGGCTCAGATAACATCGCCTGTGTGGTAATTTATATTATCATGAACTTATCCTATATGTGATTTCATTCAATATTAACGTGTTGAATCTTGGATTGGGATTTGTTAAGAGAAAATACTAGTGATGCTACCTCATTTTCAAGCTCTGAAAAATGAGCTTCGTATGACCCAAGTATACAGGATGAGGTCAGTATCTCCTTTTTCTGTGTCAAAAGGATTTGTTAAAACCTTATATTTATATCATTTGTGTGATCAATATTCAATGTCTATATTATCAATAGTAATGATACTTAATGATAATTTAAACTCAGTAATAATAAAAAAAGAGTGCATGTGTTTTTTATATCCATAAGACATTAAAAGAAAGGGAATTTTATTCATAAATGATCACATCAATACAACCCCCCTTAAGTAACCTCACCCTCAAAATTTTCTTTTCCCACACTTAAACAGATGGGGTCCACTCTGCCACATCAATTCCTTCAGTTCCAATGTTTCTTCTTCAAACTTTTGGTTTTTCCACAGCACCCTGACGAGGGGAATCGTCTTATTTCATATAAAAGTTTCTCTATGATCTAAGATCTTCACTGGATTCTCTTCATAGGAGAGGTAATTATCCAATGGTACCACATCTATATTAAGTACAAGCAATGGGTCTGGTATGTACTTCTATAAGAGTGATACATGGAATACATCATGTCTTTGAGATAGGTTCAGTTGGAGTGCTAGTCGATAGGAAACTGGTCCTATACGATCAAGGATGTCAAAAGGGTCGATGTACCTTGGACTTAGCTTTCCCTTATTCCCAAATCTCATTACGCTATTCCATGGAGATATGCAGAGGAAGACCATGACTCCAATATAAAACTCTAGGTCATTTTGACAATTGTCAGTATGTATATTGTTTCAACTCAGAGCAGCTTTGATGTACTGCTGGATGGTCATAAACTTCTCTACCATTTCCTCATCCATTTTAGGACCTAGAAGTTTTCCTTCCACAAATTCAAACCATTATGTCAATTCTTTTACACCTCTTCCCATACAGGGCTTCATAAAGAGCCATTTGTATGCTTGAGTGGAAATTTTTTTGTAAGAGAAATCCACCAAAGGAAGATGTTGGTATCATCTGCCTTTGAAGTCCATTAAGAAAGATCTCAACATATCCTCAAGTGTCTTGATAGTCCACTCAGATTGGATATCAGTTTGAGGATGATAAGACGTATGGAAGTTCAGTTTAATATTCAGATCATTTTGGATACTCTTCTAGAACATAGTGGTGAATCTTGGATCTCAATCAGATACAATCAATTGTGGTACACAATGTATCTTTACCACTTCTATGATGTATATCTGTTCCATCTGATCCAATGAGAAATCCTCTCTAATTTTAGTGAATTGTGTTGTCTTTGTAAGATGATCCACCACAACCCAGATAACATCTTTTCCTTTGGATGTCTTCGGAAGTCTGGTGACAAAGTCCATGGTGATGTTCTATCATTTCCATGTTGGTCTGGGTAATGGTTTCATAATCCCCTTAGACTTCTTCCTCGCCTCCTTCAATTGCTGAAATACCAGGAACTTTGATTTTTATTCTGTGATCTCCTTCTTTATGTTATCCCACTGATAATGCTCTCATATATCCTGATACATATTTGTGTTTCCTAGGTGAATAGAGAAATTTGAACTCTGTGCATCATCAAAAAGTTCATTCTTTCACTCATGGTTTGATAGAACACATAGTCTTGACCCAAATCTCACAATTCATTCTACAATAACATTGAAATACTAAAATTTCCTTTTTTTGTTACCTTCCACTTTATTTTAAATTCCAACATCATCCTCTTGATCATTTTTAACCTCTACTGAAGAGACGATTGAGAAATCATTTGTGAAAGGATTGATGATGTTCCCTTCTTCATGATTCTCATGTAAATATTAATCAAATCTAAGAAGATTGGATATTCATCAATTCTCATCAATTATAGAATCACTGGTACCTTTCTACTTAGAGTAGCTGCCACCTTGTTCACTTTCCTAGGGTGGCAATGGATTGAGCGGTTGTAATTCATGATGAGCTCTAACCATCCTCATTGGCACATGATCAGCTAGTTCAACATGAATATATATTTAAGACTATTTTGGTCCATATATATTTGACACATTTCCCCAAAGAGATAATGATTCCATATTTTCAATGAAAAGATCACAACTGCCTACTCCAGATCATGCATGGGATAGTTTTTATAATGAATTTTTAACTACCTTGAGGCATAGGCTGAAGGTCCCAGGTGCAGCGGAATCTCATGGGTGGATGTACCCACTTGACTTTTTTGTCATTAGCAATGATCAATATGAGATCATTACGATGATAAATGCTATACTCCATGGATCGAATCACTAAAATAGACAAAGAAGAAGAATAGTCCTGGAACCACAAAGGAGGATCATCGTAGGTTGATTATAATTAATTTAATTAATTGAAAAGAAGTACATTTTATGGCATTCTTTTTTCGTTGATATTTCTGATCACGTTACGATTTAATTATTCGTTGAATCGTAGAATCCAAGTGTATACTTCCTCTAATGGTGATCCACACATGCACCACGTATCTCTGGACATCACTAACGGAATCTATGGGTGCTAGCATGGAGAATCCTTGGCTTGGTTTTTCCACCTTAGATCGCTTTGATATGATGGAGGAGGATCTCTCTCAGTCTTGAGAGCGTTCTTAGAGGAAGGAGTTCTTGCATACTTGAGAGAATTCTCCATAATTTTTGTGCACAATGACTAGAGAAAAGTGTTGGGGTTGTGAGGATATTTATAATCAGGTTTGAGGTTATAGAGTTATGACAATAAATAATCACGTTACGTGTTTTATTTATTTCATTAACTCTTATTGAAAACCCCCATGTAGAATCATTAATTCCATGACATGCGCCCAGGATTATTATAATAAATATCATTTAATAAAATGATATTATTTCCTCAAAATCTTGACTGGAAAAACTACACAGTGTGTAATCATTAATACATGGCATGTACTCGCTTTTCATTTCCTTTTCAAAATGAAAACTACACGGCGTGTACATTCAATGTACACATTGTGTATATCTTGTTTTCATTTTATTCTTCCTCCAACATTAAAATGATTTACTCTTCCTTTAATAATTATTAAACTACATATAGTAATAATCTTTATTCTACTTGAGATACTTGGATACATTTAGTGTGTGACCATCTAGGCCTCATTCTCGTTGGCATTAGGTGATCTTTCCTAAAGTCCAAGATTGCTGTCTAGAAATGGGTCAAGGCACCCAAGAGAAAGAAGTTGATTCCATATTGATGTGTCACCTCATACAAATGCTTACAGTGTAATTTAATCCCTTTGTCTCAATATATCATAAAGAAGGTTTCATAACAGTGTCATGAAGCTATATTCTTGATCTGTCATTCTTAGACATCCAGAAATAAATTTTCGTGACACCATTGCCATGGAATTTGGGAAATAGTTCTATTTCGATCAAAGGGACAGAGATATCTACTTCCATAAATATAGAAGGGACAAATCCTACCTCGACTTATCCATTAACAACATGTCATTCGTGTCACACCCAATGTACCCTACATCCAGCCAACTGTCTTCGTGACAGTTTTCATCAGTAAATCTAGGTGCGCAAGTCATTACATGAGTTAATGATAATATTCCAGTCAAAGGAGAATAACACATGCTCATAGATAGCAATGTAGGATGATACCAAGACATGAAAAATTACTACTGGTGGGTCTGTTCTCATAATCTCCCATCTTGGAGATTATCAAGTGCGGACTCCATGAGAGAGAGTCTCGTCTTCTTACGAGTACTTGCACATGATAGTCTGTATACTCTGTGTCCTATCATAGTATTTCATCCATATGTAGAACTTTATTTAAGAATATTGTTATAGCATTTCAAGGATCTCATCATAGTGGGGATCTACCATGACCTTATCAATGCAAAAAATATTCCAGGACATTATTATATTATAGTCATGCAGAACAATGAACAATATATAATAAGTTTACATTCAGAAACTAAAAGTATAAAAAGTTGGTTCTCAGGACACCAACTCTAACAAATTCCCACTTGGACTAGATCCAACTACCTATGACTTTTAGTTCACTAGACCTCACATGATGATCATGTTTCTGGTGAGTCAAATCTTTAGTCCAGGGGTCCGCCATGTTGTCTTTCGTGGAAATAATTCTCACAGCAACTTAAACTCTTTGAAAAAAAATCCCTCAAGAGATGATACTTCCAAAGTATGCGATTTTTCCTATGATGTGACCTTGGCACTTTTTCTAGTGCCACCGCTACAATTTTATCACAATAGAATGTGATATGATCTTTAATTCTAGGTACTACATCCATCTCTTGGACAAAGCTTCGCATCCATGCTACTTAATTAGATCCCTTGGAAGCTATGATATAGTCGAAATCTGCTGTAGAATCTGCAACCACACCTTGCTTTGAGCTCTTCCAGATCACTAAAACTCCATTCAAACTGAATATGTATCGAGTCTGCAACATCATGTCATCTTGATCAGTCTGGAAACTAGCATCTACATGTGCTCTGATGACTAGTTCCTCATCTCCTCCATAAACCAAGAACATATCCTTAGTATGACTCAGATACTTAAAGATAGTCTTGACTTTCATCCAATTGAAGTCTCTTGGATCAACTTGATATCTGCCTACCACACTTAATGTGTAAGCAACATCTAGCCTTGTACATATTATAACATACATGACTAACCGAATCGAGGATGTGTAAGGGATACTTGCCATTTTATTTCTTTCCTCATGTATCTGAGGACACATTTTCTTGGAAAGATGAATGCCATGTGACACTAGAAACAATCCCATCTTGGATTATTCCATATTGAATCTCTTCAGTATCTTGTCAATGTATGTAATTTGACAAAGTCCCAGCATTTTCTTTGATCTATCACGATGGATCTTGATTCCAAGAATATATGATGACTCGCCCAATTATTTTATAGATAATCATTTATCCAACCATGCCTTAACTGACTATAAGACAGATACTTCGTTTCCTATTAGTAATATGTCATCAACATATACTATTAGGAAAATGACTGCACTTCCTCTAAACCTTTTTTAGACACAAGTCTCACATTCGTTCTTAACAAATCCAAATTCTATTATGGCTTCATCAAAATGAATGTTCCATGACCTTGATGCTTTCTTTAATCCATAAATGGATTTCTGCAACTTTCATACCTTGTTGGCATCCTTTGGAGTTACAAACCCTCCAGGTTGTGTCATGTAGACATCTTCCAAGAGGTTCTCGTTAAGGAATGCTATTTTGACATCCATTTTCCAAATTTCATAGTCATGGTATGTGGAAATGGGAAATAGGATTCTGATGGATTTCATCATCGCAACCAGTGAAAAGGTTTCACCATAGTCAATTCCTTGATGCCGTCTAAAACATTTTGCAACCAGTCGTGCCTTATAGGTGCTGACTTGTCCCTCCATTTACAGTTTCTTCTTGAATAACCATTTATTACCAACAGGCTTTACATCAACTAGAGGATCTACCAAAATCCAGACTCGGTTTTTGTACATGGAATCCATTTCAGAATTCCTAGCTTCCTGCCACTTTGCAACATCTGTGCCTTCAACTACTTCCATATAAGTAAGAGGATCATGATTTTCAACCAATAATGAGTCACCATCCTCAGTGACAAGAAAACCATATCATTCTGGTTCTCTCACCTCTCTCATTCCCCTACACAGTTCTTGTGTCTTTGGAACAAATTATTCTTTCACGAGGCATTGTGGAATCTATTCTTATACCAACTGTTGTGTATCTTGAGCCTCGACTTCATCGAAGTCTATCTCACTCCCACAATCTTTTTTGGATATTTTCTCCCTCTCAAGGAATATGGCATGTCTTTCCACTGTAACCTTTTTATCTGAGGGTTTGTATAGGTAATATCCCCTTGTTTCCTTAGGATATCCTATAAAGGTACACTTTGTGCCTCAGGGTGCAAGTTTGTTGCCTGAAGAGGCCTTAAAAAATCCTTCACTACCCTACACATGTAAATTTGATAACATGGCTTTGCATCCACTACATAACTTTTATGGAATACCATTTATCAATTTTTTTGGTACTTGGTTTAACATGTATGATGATGTTTGTAATGCACATACCTAAAAAGATAATGGAAGACTCGCATGACTCATCATTGTTCTCACCATGTTCAATAGGGTACAGTTCCTCCTTTCACTTACACCATTCCACAGAGGTGTGTAAGGAAGAGTGAGTTCAGACAGAATCCCAAACTCCTGTAAGAAATCAATGAAGTCCAGATTAAGATATTCTCCTCCTCTTTCTGAGCGGAGTTTCTTAATCTTCATACCAAGCTGGTTCTCAACTATATTCTTGTATTATTTGAACCGATCAAAAGAATCTGACTTATTCATCATTAATTAAATACATACATATCTACTAACATCATCAGTAAAAGTTATGAAGTACAAGAACCCACCCCTTGCATCAATAGGAAATGGTCCGCACACATCTTTGTGAACTAATTCTAGAATCTCTTTATCCATTTCACATTTCCCGCTAAATGGGGCTTTGGTCATTTTTCCTTGTAGAAACACATGACATACACCAAGTGGTTTTAGTTTGAAGGAATCTAAATACCCATATTGATATAATTTTTTCAAATGTTTCTCATTGACACGACCTAGACAGTGATACCAATGTTGGGTGTGGTATGAGTCATGTGAATTAACTTTTTCATCAATTTACATTACTTTGTTTGTGTAGTCTAACACGTAAAGGTTGTTATATAAATGTAACCTACCAAAAAAAGCTATCTTTATAAATGTAGCAACATTCATTTCCAAACTTGAAGATGAATCCATCAATATATAACTTGGATACTGAAATAATGTTTTTGGTTAGATAGGGTACATAATAACATACTTTTAATACCAAGACCATCCCAGTAGGAAATGTGAGGTGGTAGTCTCCGACATCTACAGAAGAGATTCTGGCTCTGTTGGCTGCTCGCAGATCCACCTCACCTCGGTCAATCTTTTGGAATCTACTTGGTTCTTATATTTGGTTACATATGTGAGCACCACAAGCAGTATCTAATACCCAATTGGTAGAAATAGATATATTTCATTTGATAAAAAATGCACCTGAAGCTTCCCCTTGCTTCCTTGGCTGGGAGAAGTTTTTCTTCTAGTGTCCCTTCTTGCGACATGCCAAACAAACAACTTCCTGTTCTCTTGCCTCCCCTTTGATCTTCTTTTTCTTAGAAGGCCTTGAAGAAGCTTTGGGATTAAAGATATTTGTCTTCCCTTTCCTTTTATTCACCATAAGGACATAAGGCTTTTCACACTTCATATCATTGTCCACTTGGTGAATGTGGATAAGAAGATCATATAGAGACTTCTCAATGTTGTTCATGTTGAAATTTTCAACAAAGTTAGAGAATATCTGGGGGAGTGATGTAAGAATGAGATCGGTACCCAGTTCTTCAGGGAGTTTAAACCCTAGAACCTCCATCCTCTCAATGTATCCAATGAGCTCGACTATATGAGGCCCAACTGGGGCACCCTTTCCAAGCTTGCTCTGAAATAGCACCTTGGAGATCTCAAAACTTTCCTGTCTTTCCCTCTCCTGGTATAGACCATAGAGGTGCTCAAGAATGCTATAGGTTTCCATGTCTTCATGAGACTTCATGTGATCACTATACATTGATGACAACATCAAACATTGAACGTCGATTGCATCATTCAAATGTTTATCATAGACTAGGAAATCTTCATCACTTTCCCCTTGGGCAGGTGAATCAGGTAGTGAGGACCCCAACACATAAAACTTTCGTTCATGGTGTAGGATAACCCGAAGGCACCTAAACCATTCATGAAAGTTACTGCGGGTGATGATATTGTGTTTATCTATAATTGATCGCAGAGAAAATGTGGTTGAAAAGTTTGTCATATTGATTCTATAAATTAAAAGGTAATATTTATCAGTTCCTTTTGATTACATTTTCTAAAAAATAATAAATGAATTTATTAATTCTCCCACTATTTTATCATGTCCCAATGACCCCCACCATTGAACTTGGAATGCCTAGTTGCTATGTAATTCTAGTGGAAATGATCCATATTCCCCTTCGCATAACCCCAACAAGGGTTGGTCAAGATATTTAAAGGTTTGTTGGTAAGTAGGTCTTTGCCAACTATGAGATTACTGTTCCTTTATCTCTTGAGTGGACTCCCCAATCCTGAAATCCTTACTTGTATTTCCTCAAAACTTGCCTCTATTTTACAACAAGTCTAGAAAGGGCTACTCCTCTTGATGTAAAATGATTAATTCAACCCGAAACTTCCATAATAGATTCTTTTATAAAAGTAAGTGTCCCAACAAGGGTTGGTCAAACACATAGTTTTATTGAGTCTTGCCCTTAATCATGTAACAGAAGGATTTTTATGACTTAATATGGTATTTAAGGGATTTCAATACTTTATTCATAGTTTCACATGATCACAAGCTTGTTAATATTAAGTGATCCTTGCTTAAGTGATTAACCATGTTCTGATAATGTTTACGCATAGTCTGGTTTTTATTTTATTCCATATTTTCATGCTTGTTTATTTAATTAACTATGTGATCATGAAAACACATACATAATAAATAAACCTTGCAATCAAGTAGAAATAAAATAATATGGCATGATCATGAGATTCTATTTTTTAGATTATCTAGCGATTTTGATAAGTTAACCCAAACCTAGGGAAAAACACCTTGAACCCGATGGTTCATGTTTTGCAACTCCCACCTATCCTCCTTTGTTTCTTCTCAGGTTGGTTTCACCTCAGCTTCAGATTTTGAACCATCTTCTTTGGCTTGTGAGATCCTCCATTACATGGGGTTTACATTAAAGAATCTATGGGCACACATGACCTACATTTTATTGGAATAAGGCTCGTAGGCCAACAGAATTTAAATTAAATAAATTTAAATGCAACTAGATACACACAAAGGGTCTTTGGTATAGCTCATGATTATCCACAGTACGCAATGAAATTTACGCCTATTTAGTATTCAAATGCTTTTAAATCATTCTTTTATTCAAGATAAGTCGCACTTGAATTCAATTAATTATGATCTTATAATTAATCAATTATTTATCTTAAATTCCTTTATGAATTTCCTTTAGATTCTTCTCATCCATATTCCATGCACGGGTCTTTGAAACTTGAAGGAAACCTAGTGAAATTCCATTTCTAGAAAGTACACAGTGTGTAGGATATATTCCACAACGTGTTTTTGTTTTCACCCTTTATCCAAAGTACAGGCAAGGGGATTTGGCGTGTTTTCTGTACATTGTAAATTTTGGAGTACACAACATGTATATTAATCTAACATGACATGTACTTCCTTGTTACAACGGTTACTGGCCTGGAAATCCCATGTACGCGGTTACACGACTTATACTTGTACACGGGTTCACCTGGGCCAGATCGGACTACACAACATATTGATTCTACATACACACCATGTATTCCGGTTTCCACGTGCCGTTCAGTTCTGTTCAACACAGTGTATTAAAAAACTTAGGTATGATCAATTCACATGGAATGGTTTGGAGGACCAGTACCGGTTCGTTGAACCTAAGTACATGGCATATAGATTTCACTACATTCTGTGTATTCCTTTGTCGTACATACAGAATGAGCGGCTCCTTCGGATGAGTTCCTCATTTTTATTTTAATCAAAATTAAAATTAAAAGGTCGTTTCTATGATGTAAATTGAGAAACGAAGGAGGAAGAACAGATCTCGTTCATTCAGTTTTATAGAACAATTTATCTTGAATTGAATCAAATATAAATGCTAAATTATCAACAAAAATTAAATAAATAAAATCAATGTTGTGACCGCTTTGATACCACTTGAAGGTCTCTGGCGCAGTGGAAGCTCATGGGTGGATGTTCCCACTTGATGTTTTGTCATTAGCAATGATCAATCCAGGATCAATAAGACGATAAATTCTTGACTCCATAGATCGAATCACAGAAATAGACAAAGAAAAAGAATAGTATTGGAACCATAAAGGAGGATCATCACAGGTTGATCATAATTAATTTAATTAATTGACAAGAAGTACCTTTTATGGAATTCTTTCTTTATGGATATTTCTGATCACGTTTCGATGTGATTCTTCATTGTGTCGCAGAATCCAAGTGTAGAATTCCTCTAATGGTGATCCACACGTGCACCATGTATCTCTGGACGTCGCCAAAGGAATCTCCGGGTGCTAGCATGGAGAAGCCTTTGATTGTGCTGTCCTCCTTAGACCGCCTTGATCTAATAGAGGAGGATCTCTCTTGGTCTTCAGAGTGTTCTTGTAGGAAGGATTTCTTTTGGCCTTGATTGAATTCTCCAGAATTGTTGTGCACAACGATTAGGGAAAAGTGTTGGGGCTTTTGATGATATTTATAATCTGGTTTGTGGTTATAAAGTTATGACAATAAATAAACGTGTTACACATTTTATTTATCTAATTAACTCTTATTTAAAACCCCCATTTCGAATCATTAATTCCTTGACATGTTCCCATGCTGATTATAATAAATATGATTCAATAAAATGATATTATTTCCTCAAAATACTGACTGGAAAAACTACACGACGTGTAATCATTAATACACGGTGTGTACTCGGTTTTCATTTCCTTTCCAAAATTAAAACTACACGGCATGTACATTCAATGTACACGGAGTGTATATCTAGTTTTCATTTTATTCTTCCTCCAACATTAAAATGATTTAGGATTCCTTGAATAATTTTTAAGCCACATATAGGAATAATCTTTATTCTTCTTGAGATACTTGGATACACTTAGTGTGTGACCCTCTAGGCCTTTTTCTCGTTGGAATTAGGCGGGTTTCCTTAAAGTACAAGATTACTATCTAGCAACAAGTCAAGGCACCCAAGAGAAAGAATTTGACACTGCATTGATGTGTCACCTCATAAGAATACTTACCGTGTAATTTAATCCCTTTGTCTCAATATCTCATCAAGCAGGTTTCATGGAAGTGTCATAAACCTATATGCATGATCAGTCATTCTTTGACTTCTAGAAATAAAATTGTCATGACACCGTGGCCATGGAATTTGGGAAATAGATATATTTTAATCAAAGGGCCTAAGATATCTACTTTCGTAAATATGGAAGGGACAAATCCTTACTCGACTTATCTATTAACAACATGTCATTCATGACACACCCAACGTACCCTACTTACCACCAACTATCTTCGTGACGGTTTTTGTCAGTAAATCTAAGAGCGCGAGTCATGACATGAGTTAATGATAATCTTCCAGTCTAAGGAAAATTACACACGCTTGTAGATAGCAATGTCCGATGACACCAAGACATGCAGAATTACTACTGTATGGTATGTTCTCATAATCTCCCATCTTGGAGATTACCAAGTGAGAACTCCATGAGAGATATTCTTCTCTTCTTATGAGTACTCGCACATGACAGTCTGTATACTATGTGTCCTATCATAGTATTTCATCCAACCGTAGAACTTTATTTAATAATATTGTTATATAATTTCAAGGTTCTCATCATAGTGGGGATCCTTCATGACCTTATTAATGAAACAGATATTCCAGGACATTTTTATATTATAGTCATGCAGAACAATGGAAAATATATAATAAGTGTACACTCATGTAATCAAAGTATAAATAATTGGTTCTCAGGACACCAACTCTAACATAGGCAATGAAGTTTTCATTCTACATCAATAGACAACCCAAGCCCATCTTCTAAGCATTATTGAAGATTATGAAAATGTCCCCACTTGTGGGTAGTGTGAGCACAAGGGCGACGATAATATTCTTCTTCAACTCCATGAAGATTTATTCACATTCATCATTCTAATGAAACTTGACTGCATTCTGAGTTATCTTGTTATGCAGGTTTGAAAATCATGATAAATTTCTCAAAAATTGTTGATAATATCTAGTTAACCCCAGGAAGCTGCAAATATCCATCATATATGTCGGCATCATCCACCCTTCAAATGATTTTATTTTGGAAGGATCCATAGATATCCCATTGCTTGTGATGATATTCCTCAAGAATGAGACTTCCTTCAATCAGAACTCACACATGCTATACTTTTCGTAGATATTCTCCATTTTCAAGGTCTCCAATACGGTGCTTATATGCTACTCATGCTCCTCCTTGGTTTTAGAGTATATTAGAATATCATCTATAAAGACTACCAAAAATTTGTCTAGGTAATCTATAAAGACTCTATTCATCAATTCCATGAAGTTTTCTAGAGAATTAGTGTGTCCGAAAGGTTCTATTATGAATTCATAGTACTAATACCTTGTATGAAAATAAGTTTTTGGGATATCCTCCTTCTTCACCATTACTTTGTAGTATCCCAACCACAAATCCACCTTGGAGAAGTAACGTGCTCCACGTATATGGTTTAAAAAGTAATCAATTCTTGGAAAATGATACTTATTCTTTATCGGGATTTTGTTGATCTCATGATAATCAATGAAAAGACGCATTAACCCATCCTTCTTCTTGACGAAGAAGATTATTTCACCCCATGGTGAAGCACTTAGGTGTATAAACCCCTTTTCTAGATTTTCCTGTAGTTGTTTCTCTTGCTCCTCAATATCCACAACAACTATTCTATACATATTATTGGATATTAGTAACTCCCCAAGTATATGATCAATTTATAATTCAACATTTCTTCTAGGAGGAAGACCAGAAAATTCCTATGCAAACACATTAATGAATTCCCTCACAATAGGCTTGTATTTGAGTATGGTTAATTCTTTAGATTCAATCATCTGAGAAAGATACACGTGATCATTGGGAAGTAATATCCATGATTGAGGTTATGGTACCAAAGAATATTCATCCTCTTCTTTTCACTTGTATATAATCAAGGTTCAATTAACTATATGGAGAGTGATTTCCCTCTCGTGAAAATTTATGTTAGCTCTATATAGGTAAATCCAATCCATTCCAAGAATTGAATCAAATTCCACGAAGGGAAGTATGATGAGTTTTACAGGGAAGTTCAATCAAAAAATTGTGATAGGGGGATTTATATTCTTGGGATGTAATAATTTCCCCATTTTCCATTTTCACCGACATCTCAGCTTCCATTATTTATGGTGATGTTTAGATTTTTCTACTAAACTTTTGGGATATAAATTAATGCGTAGAACTAGAATAAAAAAGTACATTAGTTGTTCTTGAATGAATAACTAGTGTACCTATCACCACTTCATTGTTGGGATTCACTCCAACAGTAGTGATCAAAAAAGATCACCCTTAATTCCTTGGAGGGTTTCGGTTTATTCCGAAAATCCTTGGCCAAGGGAACCAGTTCGAAAAATTCCCTAGATCATTGCAGTTATAGTAATGAACAATGAATTAAGGTTCGAACAGACTGTTCCTTTCCTCTATCACAATAGAAGGTTTTTCTTTCCAGCAATCGCTGGCTTGATGTCCATCCTTCCAACACCTAAATCATTTCCTCATCCTCTTTAGGCAATTTACAGGGTGAATCTTTTCACACCTTTGGAAATTGGTATGCTATAATTACTTAGCACCATAGGATTTATCCATCAAACTGCTAGAATTAAATTCCACTTTCCACTTCTTATCCCTAGGATACACTTGTGATTCACCGATCTTTATCTTGACTCTGAGGGAACATCAAACAATATTCTCATAACTATCAAAGTCACGGATCTCTAGGGATTTTCATAGGCTAGGTTTTATGCCACCAAAGAAGTGGTAAACCTTGAATTCAAGGGTCAAAACCAGAGTCATATCATGAAATTATAGTGAATATTTCCTCGTATGCCCCAACAGATTCATCGTCCATTTTCTTGAGTTCAAGGAAATCTCTTTTCATTTTAAACAGGGGGTGTAGGGAAAATATTTCTCAAAAAACATTTTCTTGAAATCCTTCCATCCCATCACCTCGATCTCTTCCTTAGGCTTCAGATTTTTGATCAATGTACACCATTGATCATGTTAAAGCTCCATATGATAATTAATCAGAAGAACCTTCTCTTGTTCAGAACATTGATGGATGGAGAAGATATTCTCAATGGTGTTGATCCACCGTTTGATGATTAAGGGATCAAATGATCCATTAAAAGTAGGAGGATTTTGTATCATGAATCTCTCGATTATGACTTTTTTCTTGGGGGGGGGGGTTGGATGTTCTTCTTAAACCATGTTTCTATTAAAAAATTTAGTTAACTAAGATATTATCGTGAAAAGGGTTGTGATTCCCACTCCCATCAGATTGGGCATCTCATTAGAATAGTCATCACATTGATCTTCGCATCGGTTGTTAGATCGATTCCCCCTATTACTGGTCATTTTATAGAATAAAAGGAAAATTAGGGGTAATTATTTTAAACTATAAAAAAATAATTGGGAATCCCCTCTTTTCCCTAAGGTTCCCGACCTTCACGAGGGCTTTCCCTGGCTCGCGCTTTCTTCAAAGGAGTTCAATGTAGCGACGAACCTTCACAGATCAACACTGGTGGCCCATTTTTGGGGTCACCGTCCTTCGGTGGATGTGTTTGACAGATGTGTCTTTGATTCATGGGGTCTTCAAGATCGCGCAGTGGTGGGTCTTCTAGATCGGTGCAAATTGATGATCCGCTTCTCATCGGAGGATGACCTGGTCGCCGCCTGGGCCAATGCTCCTCACATCTTCAATGGATGCAGCTTTCATCTCCTTCGATGGTTTACTGAGTTCATCATGAACCGGGATCCGCCTTCGTCAGTGATATGGGTAAAATTTCTTCATCTGCCACTCCCTTTCCATAATACCTCTATTATCCATATGCTAGGGAATATGGTTGGAAGATTTTTGTGTTCGGATGATCGCACGACAGCAGTTTGCCATCCGATATTACCTCGCGTATGTGTTGAGGTTGATATATCAGTTCCCCCAATGGAGTGGATATGGATTTCTGTAAGAGAAGAGTTCATATGGAAGAATAGGGTGGTGTTTGAATCGTGGCCATCATTTTTCTTAGGATGCCGTAGGCTTGGACATTTGGTTTCTAGATGCCGTTGTGGGATACTGGTGAGGCAAACTATGATCAGTACTAATGAGGGAGTTGAGGTACAGGTCGATCCCATTGTGAACCATCAGGTATGGGTTAGTACTGGTTTGCGTGGGACTATTCCTACGGTGATGGAACAAGAGGAACCAGTAGCTGTGTAATGGCCCAGACCTCTCCGGCCCATTCCTTTGTCAAAAAGAAGGTGAAGAAGTGTTATAGAGGGTAAAATGGACTTTTCCACACTTTCCAGAATTTTGAAACTACACGCCGTGTAGTTTGAGTACACGCTGTGTACCCCCTTCCTGGGTATACCCCGTGTTGCAGACCGTGTCCTTGCTATATGGAATAATGGGTGCACACCGTGTGTCCAGTTCTACACGCCGTGTAGTCCATCCCCGCGTACGCGTTACCAGTCAACGGCCATGTGCCGTGTTGGAGCCGTGTCCTTTCCGTGTTCAATAAATGAGTATACACTGTGTGTCTAAACTACACTCCGTGTAGTCCTTCCCCACGTATGCGTTACCCTCAAACCGTGTGTTGACCAGTCAACAGCCGTGGAGCCGTGTTGGAAGCCGCGTGGAGACCGTGTGAAAGAACTGAGTACACGCCGTGTACCATAAAATACACACCATGTACTTTTGCTTTTCATGCCTATAAAAGGAGGGGTCCCCTCCTCCTTTCAACTCACACCTCTCCTCCCGTCTCCTCTGAGCAGAGCTCTCTCAAGAGACTCGAAGGCTCTTCCTACCATAACTTCTTCGTCCGAGCTCCGATTTATGATCCGTCAGCGGCTACAGGATCGTAACGATGAGGCGGAACTTTCGAGCCTAGGTCCTTTGTCTTCCCTTCGGACTTTCCTTTCCGACTTCCACCTGAGGAGATTTTTCCGGGACCCGACAGAGGTGACGGGCGCTGACGGACGTCTTCTAAGGTTGATTCGGAGGAGCGTTGCAATCAAGAACCTATTGAGGTAGGGATCTTACCTTCGTCTCTCTACTTTGTGCATCATGCGGGGTGAGTGTTCTCTTGTTTACGTGAAACACTTTTGAACCAATTTAATGAAGATAATAACTAGCTTATATAACAGGGATGGGAAGATGTGTTTGTTGTTACTTTATATCTTGTGATATTATGTTGTGAATTGAATGAGCTTCTACTACTGAAAATCACAGTCGTTGGGGGCCTTTTCTTATGCAATTAAATGTTTCCCTCTCCTTATGGATTTTCTTATGGATGGAAACTTTTTGGAATTGGTTAATCATGTAAATTTGGCTGTTTAAAAATCTGGAACCCTTGTGTGATCACCCCGGTTAAACAAAATGGAATAATGAACATGTGGGCGTTGGCTTGGTTACGAGGCATGTGTTGGGGGTGTTTTTGTGGGTTGTTGTGGATCGGGTGAGTAGCAGGGCTGTGGTTGACTTGGTTGTGGGTTGGTGTGAATGTTGTTTTGGTAATGGACAGTGGGGCTGAAATAAATGGTATTAAAGGGATATTGATGTACGGGTTTCGGTGCAGTTGTGGTTATGGTGGTTAGTAGCGGGGCTACTGGGATGGGTTTGAATGTTAAAGAATTATGGGTTGTGATTAATAAATAAAATGTGGAAGAGTTAATGAATGGTGGGGAATGTTGTGGAATGGGAATAATAGTAAATGAGGTTGGTTGGTTGATAAGAGGGACTTTGTTGTGCTGCTTATGTTTTTCCTAACTTGTTTGTCGATGGCAGGGATATGTTTACGAACGATTGGTGTGGTTGGTTGTGGATAGTTTCCCAGTAGTTAAGGAACAAAATAAACTAATTCTGCTGAAATGTGAAAACCTAAATGGGGTGGGGGTTGTTTGTTGTATGCATGCTTTGTAGTAGAAGTGTCGAGGCACGTGCTCAGTTTCTCTGTTTAGAAGCCATAGGTTGGGCGGTGTGGTTGGTATATATATATATATATCTATATCTTTTGTGTTTTATCGCACCCCAGCCATATTGATCACTTAGTGCCGAACACTCCCATTTTATGGGAGAGGTTGTTTCTCCCATAGTTAATAGCTCCTTCCTACTCCTTCT
Organism: Viscum album; assembly: GCA_963277665.1. Classification (NCBI taxonomy): domain Eukaryota; kingdom Viridiplantae; phylum Streptophyta; class Magnoliopsida; order Santalales; family Viscaceae; genus Viscum; species Viscum album. Next base: position 1,443,617,712 of record OY728162.1, on the reverse strand, counting down.
CCCCTAGGCTGTGATGGCTTGAGGCGACCTTACGCCTAAGACTCTTCGGGTAGGTTTCGATTGGGGTGGTTTTAGCCCAAGACTCTTCGGGCAGGTTCTACTGTTTCCAAAGAATCTTCGGGATGAGGCCCAGGTGTGTGCGGGCAGGATACGTGGTTATGAGGCCCAGGTGTGTGCGGTCAGGATACGTGGTTGTGAGGCCCAGTTGTGTGTGGGCGGGATACGTGGTTGTGAGGCCCAAGTGTGTGCGGGCGGGGAGAGTGTGGCAGCGTCAGGACGTTCGTCATTAGGAAGAGCAGCTAACTAAAAAGGGAAATGGTGCGGGGTACCCAATACTATTGTTTCTTATATACTACTACCTTTTGTGCTTGTGTTCTGGTGAGTGTGACTGGTGAGGTTGGGTGGATAGAATTCCTTGCTAGGTTTCTTCTGTTGTTCTCACAGGACATTAGGATGTCTCCCCACTTGTGCATGACAGATTTAGGTTTCCCTAATGAGTATACTTTTATGCTCACCCTACGTTTACTTTCAGGTTTCCAGGAGGACTACCAGGGCCGTACGAGACCCTACTAGTCGGACAGTTGGAGTTGTTGCAGTTTATGTTCTCTTGTTTTCTTTTGGTATTGTACTTTGAGCTTTCTTGTACTTGTACCTTGTTATAAAATTGTTTAAACATGCATGTGGGAATGGTTTGGGTTTATTTCTATACACTTGCGCTTTTTTCCTTTGGTGGTTGACTTCTCCTATTTTCCCGATCTTTAAAAATAAAAAGGGTAATGCCTCCCATATTTGTGAAAACTCATACCCTTGGTGCTAGTCACCACCCCAGGGCCTACTGGAGGCGGGACTCGGGGGGTCATTATCTCCCTTTCACCGTTTCCAGCTCACGAGGTGCATCTTTGGTGGGAGGGGGTCGTGACAGAATGGTATCAGAGGTGATAGTTGGGAGATAGGATGGAGTCTGGAGTTAGGCACAGTGAGGATTGCATGGGATGGTAGGGCAACAGTGTTAGTCAATCATGGTGCGTGACATAGGCCAGGGAAGACCGACTAGGACATAGGATTTTAGGCCCCCCCTATGATCCGATGCAAGGACTCTGAGCCTACCGAATGACCAAGTGAGACTACATTTATTTTAGGGTAAAGACCCTAGGGAAGGTACATGCATCATCATGATTGTGTTTTAATTGATTTGGGTGTTCTGGGAAAGAAATTGAAATAAAATAATAAAATGAAACCTTGAGTTTTTCCATACTACTTGGGCTTAGGCGATCCTTGTTTACCGTATAGCTATGGCACCTGGACGTCGTCCCCGGGTGGCTCAGACGGCCGAGGCCCAGCAGATTCAGGCGTTCGATCAGTTGAGGATTGGCCGAGAGGAGGAAGATAGCAAGTGGAAGAAGACTCTCCATTCTTTCTAGCGGAAAACCCTCAAGAAGTACAAGGGTAGTACTTCAGATACGGAGACGGAGGGGTGGCTTGAGGAGCTAGGGATCGCTTTTACCTTGATCCGTGCTCCGAGGGAGTACTGGGTTCCCTTAGCAGTCAGTCAGCTGAGAGGTGCGGCGCGGCAGTGGTGGATGCTCTACCTCAGAGAGAGGATAGAGGCAGAGGTTCCATGGGCTGACTTTGAGAAGGAATTCTGAGAGGAATTCCTTTGTTCCATGATCAAGGAGGAGAAGCGGCAGGAGTTACTCTCCCTTCAGCAGGGGAGTATGATGGTACGAGAGATGGGGATCAAGTTCAAAGATCTCCTGCGCTTTGCTCCAGATCTCTTTCCGGATGAGGAGTCTCGGGAGAGACGTTTGGAGGAGGCGCTTCATCCTTCGCTCCAGTATGTTGTCACCCCCTTCACCCTTCCTACGTACTTGGTAGTACAGAAGAAGGCAGAGGTTGTAGAGAGGATGCACTCGCTGGGAGGTGCACCCCGAGAGGGGAACTAGCCAGGCTCATCGAAGGGGAAGGCAGTCAGCAGCAGGGCTTCTGTGACGGGACCTTCCAGGTTCAGGCCAGTGGGGATCAGGCCCCAGTAGTTCAAGTTCAGATCATCAGGTCCTCGTCCCTTTTTCATGAGCCCGGGACCGAGGTGTTTTTCTTGTTGAGGTTTTGGGAACATTCAGAGTCGGTGCCCGACCCGATCTCAGTACGATGGAGGTGGACAGGTTCAGCACCCACCTCAGCAGCACCAGTTACCGGCGAGGCCCATCCAGCAGTAGCAGGACCCTGACCCTCCAAGGGAAGACTTTGTGGGAGGAGGCTGACCTCAGGGTGCTCCTCAGGGACCTCGACTAGGGCGTGGTCGGGGAGGTGGACAACATCAGAGAGGCAGAGGAGCTAGGCGTGGATAGTTGCACGCCACAGAGTTGACAGCTCCAGCAGGACCAGAGGTGGTGCAAGGTATGATTTGTTTGTTCAGCACTCTTGTTTCTGCTTTGTTCGATTCGGGAGCCTCTCACTCTTTTGTTGCACCTAGTCTAGCCCATGCTTTGGGACTAGACGTAGAGATACTTTCCGTACCACTGGTACTGAGTACACCAGTTAGAGGCCAGACCAGTGTATCTTGTGTTTTCTGGGGATGTGGGCTGATGTTGGGACCACATCGATCTAGTGGGGACCATCTTCTGTTATAGATGCAGCCATACGATGTCATCCTAGGCATCGACTGGTTGTTTTCTGTTAGTGCCATTATCGACTGCTTCCAGAGAAGAGTCCTGTTCTCCGACGTGGATGGGTAGTGCGTATCTTTTGTTGGCGAGAGGAGCTATCAGGCGGGAATCCGGCATGTGGAGCCTCTCCTTTCCTTGTTGGGCGGGTTATCAGTGGTTCCAACTGATACAGAGATGATGGATGTCCTAGAGGTTGTTGGGGAGTTCCTCGATGTTTTTCCTAAGGAGGATGTAACTCTACCCCCCCGATGTGACATTGAGTTTGGGATAGACTTACAGCCTGGTGCCCGTCCGATTTCGATGGCCCCTTATCGGATGGCACCTTCGGAGTTGCGGGAGTTGCGGATTCAGATTGAAGATTTGATGGAGAAGGGTTTTGTTCGACCCAGCGTGTCACCATGGGGTGCTCCAGTTTTGTTCGTGAAGAAGGCAGATGGTGGTCTCAGGCTATGCATAGACTATCGAAGGTTGAACCAGGTAACGGTCAAGAACCGCTGCCCCCTTCCAAGGATAGATGATCTCTTCGACCAACTGAGGGGAGAAGGTTGGTTTTCTAAGATTTATCTATGATCAGGATATCATCAGCTGAGGGTGAAGGACAATGACATCTCGAAGATGGCTTTCAGGTGCAGGTTTGGGAACTTCAAGTTTGTAGTGATGCTGTTTGGAGTTACGAATGCACCGGCTGTGTTCATGGGACTCATAAACTTTGTCTTCCGAGATTTTCTGGACCGGTTCATCGTTGTGTTTATTGATGACATCCTGATCTACTCAATATCAGAGGAGGATCACGTTGAGCATCTCAGGGCAGTCTTGGTAGTCCTTTGACACCACTGGCTTTACGGGAAATTTTCGAAGTGTAAGTTCTTGACACAAGAAGTACACTTCCTTGGGCATGTGGTGTCTCAGCATGGAGTGTCAGTGGACCCGTCGAAGGTGGAGGTGGTTGTTTCTTGGGAAGCACCCAAGAGCATGGTAAAAGTTCGTAGTTTCCTGGGGTTAACAGGTTACTATTAGAGGTTCGTTTCGTACTTCTATTGAGTTGCTGCTCCATTGACAGCTTTGACGAGGAAGAACCAGGTATTCCTATGGAGCGAGCAGTGCCAGGAAGCTTTTGACTACCTGAAAGAGAAGTTGGTCAGTGCTCCTGTACTCAGGTTTCCAGAAGAGGGGTTGTTGTATGATGGGTTTTGTGATGCTTCTGGCCTTGGTCTGGGGTGCGTGCTGATGAAGAAGAAGGGAGTGATTTGTTATGGGTCTAGGTAGTTGCGCCCTCACGAGCGTAACTATGCCACCCATGACCTGAAGCTTGCAGCAGTAGTGTTCGTACTGAAGTTGTGGTGACATTACCTCTTTGGGTAGCGGTTTGTGGTCTTCTCAGATCACAAGAACCTGCGTTATATCTTCTCCCAGCGTGACCTGAACTTGCGGCAGCGGAGATGGGTCGAGTTTCTCCAAGAATATGACTTTGAGATCTCTTACACTGAAGGTAAGGGCAACGTTGTGGCTGATTCCCTAAGCAGGAAGTTGCATCCGGAACTGGTTCATGAATCTGTTGATGCTTGGAAGGCAATGGGAGAGTTGGCTGCCTCGCACTTGGATGCCAGGGTAGAAGGTGTTAAAGGTTGTTTGTTTCAGATGATAGTGTAGTCCTCCTTGTTGTAGCAGGTGGAAGATTCCCAGTGGGGGGACTCCGAGGTGGCAGTGATGCGGGATCGTGTCGATCAGGGGAACGCTCCAGAAGGATGGTCAGATGACAACCGACATCGGATGATTTTCCATGGAAGGTTGTTTGTTCCGGAGGCGATGTGTGAGGGAGTTCTCCATGAGTTCCATAGCTCAGCCTTGGCAGTATATCCAAGAGTTTCAAAAATTTATCGAGGCCTGAGGGATCAGTTTTGGTGGCCCGGGGTGAAACGAGTAGTGGCGGAGTTTGTGGCTAAATTCCTAGTGTGTCAGCAAGTGAAGGCTGAACACCGTGTTCCCAGTGGTTTGTTGCACCCTTTAGATGTCCCCGAGTGGAAGTGGGATGAAATCTCAATGGACTTCTTCACAGGAATACCCAGAGCTCAGGGTGGTTATGATGATATCTGGGTAGTGGTGGATCTTCTGAAGAAATCAGCTCACTTCTTAGCAATCAAGGAGTCGGGCCCGGTGAGTACCTTAGCACAGAGGTACGTAGACGAGGTGGTGCGTTTTCATGGAGTTCTGAGGACTATCGTCTCAGATCTGGATACTCGGTTTACCTCATGAGTCTGGAGGGGGCTACAACATGCTTTTGGTACCCAGCTACGCCTTATCACTGCTTTCCACCCCCAGACCGATGGGAAGACGGAGCGGACTATCCAGACATTGGAGGACATGCTGCGAGCATGCGTTCTAGATTTCAGAGGATCATGGGTACGACACTTGCTTTTAGTAGAGTTTGACTACAACAAAAGCTTTCACTCTACTATTGGCATGACACCATTTGAGGCTTTGTATGGAAGACCATGTCGTTCACCCATTTGCTGGGCAGAGGTTGGTGATACAGGTGCACTTGGGCCAGAGGTAGTGCAAAGCACCACAGAGAAAGTCCAGCTTGTACGTGAGAGGATGAAAGCGGCTCAGGACCAACAGGAGTCTTATGCTAATCGTTGGAGGAGGCCCTTGGAGTTCGAGGTGGGGGATCATGTGTTCTTGAAGGTTTCCCCTCGACGGGGGCAGCGGAGTTTTGGGAAGGGAAGAAAGCTCTCACCCAGGTTCATCGGACATTTTGAGGTATTGAGGTGAGTCGGCGAGGTGGCATATCAGCTGGCCTTGCCACCTCTGTTGGAGAAGGTTCATGATGTCTTCCACGTCTCCCAGCTTCGTCGGTATTTACATGAAGACTCCCACGTTATTGACTGGGGAGAGTTAGATATGGGAGACGACGCGACCTTCGAGGAACAACCAGTCAAAATTGAAGATCGTAAAGAGAAGGTGCTCTATGGATGAACCATTCCCTTGGTTTGTGTGTTGTGGAGTCATGGCGGACTCGAGGAGAGCACTTGGGACTGGGAGACCAAGATGCATGCTCAGTACCTGGAGTTTTTTTGACTTGTGTTTTTCCCTTGTTCTTCTGAGCTTGTGTTGATGTTGTACTCTGTAACTTTGATATATGGAATGCTTGGCTTGTCAGTTGTGAGACCTTTTGTTTCTTTGTCCCCTGGTAATGTGTAACATGTCCAGATGTGTGGGAAAGAGAAAAACCTGACCCTTAATCGAGACGCATAAACACGGATGCGATTGAACCCGTGCGGGCGAGTCAGTGCCTCCTAAAATGGATAATATCTCAACATAGGTGAAGGAATTTCCCAAACCCACGTGTTCGGGCAGTGTGTTGGTTGTGTGGTGTTGGGGTTAGTGCGAGTTGAAAAATCCTAATGTATGAAAGTGGGAAGACCCAATTCTTAATCGAGATGCATTAATGAGGATGCGATTAAACCCGTGCAGGTGAGTCAGTGCCACCTAAAGCGGATAATATCTCGACATAGGAGAAGGAATTCCTAACACATATGATTAGGGTTGTTGGTTGGGTTCCAGTTATAATGAGAATCCTAAGAGGTAACTTGTTGGGTTCCTCTGGGTTGGTTTTGAATTCTCGGGGATGAGAATGTTTTAAGTGGTATCTGATGTAATGGCCCGGACCTCTCCGTCCCATTCATTTGTAAAAAAGAAGGTCAAGAAGTGTTGTTGGAGGGTAAAATGGACTTTTACACACTTTACAGAATTTTGAAACTACATGTCGTGTAGTTTGAGTACACGTCATGTACCCCCTTCCAGGGTATACCCCGTGTTGCAGACCGTGTCCTTGCTGTGTGGAATAATGGGTGCACGCCGTGTGACAAGTTCTACACGTCGTGTAGTCCTTCCCCGTGTACGCGTTACCAGTCAACTGCCATGTTCCATGTTGGAGCCGTTTCCTTTCCGTGTGCAATAAATGAGTACATGCTGTGTGTCTAAACTACACGTCGTGCAGTCCTTCCCCGCGTATGCGTTACCCTCAAACCATGTGTTGACCAGTCAACGGCCGCAGAGCCGTGTTGGAAGCCGTGTGGAGACCGTGTGAAAGAAACGAGTACACACCGTGTAACATAAAGTACATGCCGTGTACTTTTTCTTTTCACGCCTATAAAAGGATCATTCCCCTCCTCCTTTCAACTCACACCTCTCCTCCCCTCTCCTCTGAGCAGAGCTCTCTCAAGAGACTCGAAGGCTCTTCCTACCATAACTTCTTCGTCCGAGCTCCGATTTTCGATCCATCAGCGGCCACGAGATCGTAACGACGAGACGGAACTTCCGAGCCTGGGTCCGTTGTCTTCCCTTCGGCCTTTCCTTTCCAAATTCCACCTGAGGAGGTTTTGTCGGGACTCGACAGAGGTGACGGGCACCGACGGACGTTTTCTAAGGTTGATCTGGAGGAGCGTTGCAATCAAGAACCTATTGAGGTTGGGATCTTACCTTCGTCTCTCTACTTAGTGCATCATGCGGGGTGGGTGTTATCTTGTTTACGTGAAACACTTTTGAATCAGTTTAATGAAGATAATAACTGGCTTATATAACGGTGATGGGAAGTTGTGTTTGTTGTTACTTTATATCCTGTGATATTATGTTGCGAATTGAATGAGCTTCTACCTACTGAAAATCACGGTCGTTGGGGGCCTTTTCTTATGCAATTAAATGTTTACCTCTCCTTCTGGATTTTATTATGGATGGAAACTTTGTTGAATTGGTTAATCACGTAAAGTTGGCGCTTTAAAAATCTGGAACCCTTGTGTGATCACCCCGGTTAAACAAAATGGAATAATGAACATGTGTGTGTTGGCTTGGTTACGAGGCATGTGTTGGGGGTGTTTTTGTGGGTTGTTGTGGATTGGGTGAGCAGTGGGGTTGCGGTTGACTTGGTTGTGGGTTGGTGTGAATGTTGTGTTGGTAACGGACAGTGGGGCTGCAATAAATGGTATTAAAGGGATATTGAAGTACGGGTTTCGGTGCAGTTGTGGTTATGGTGGTTGGAGGCGGGGATGCTGGGATGGGTTTGAATGTGAAAGAATTATGGGTTGTGATTAATAAATAAAATGTGGAAGAGTTAATGAATGGTGTAGAATGTTGTGGAATGGGAATAATAGTAAATGGGGTTGGTTGGTTGATAAGAGGGACTTTGTTGTGCTGCATATGTTTTTCCTAACTTCTTTGTGGATGGTAGGGATATGTTTACGAACGATTGGTGTGGTTGGTTGTGGATAGTTGCCCAGTAGTTAAGGAACTAAATATACTAATTTTGCTGAAACGTGAAAACCTAAATGGGGTGGGGGTTGTTTTTTGTATGCATGATTTGTAGTAGAAGTGTCGAGGCACGTGCTCAGTTTCTCTGTTTAGAAGCCATAGGTTGGGCGGTGTGGTTGGTATATATATATATATATATATCTGTATCTTTTGTGTTTTATCGCACCCCACCCATATTGAGCACTTAGTGACAAACACTCCCATTTTATGGGAGAGGGTGTTTTTCCCATAGTTACTAGCTCCTTCCTGCTCCTTCTCCCCTAGGCTGTGATGGCTTGAGGCGACCTTAAACCTAAGACTCTTAGGGTAGGTTTTGATTGGGGTGGCTTTAGCCAAAGACTCTTTGGGCAGGTTCTACTATTTCCCAAGAATCTTCGGGATGAGGCCCAGGTGTGTGCGGGCGGGATACGTGGTTGTGAGGCCCAGGTGTGTGCGGGCGGGATACGTGGTTGTGAGGCCCAGGTGTGTGCGGGCGGGGAGAGTGTGGCAGCGTCAGGACTTTCGTCGTTAGGAAGAACAGCTAACTAAAAAGGTAAATGGTGCGGGGTACCCAATACTCTTGTTTCTTATATACTACTACCTGTTGTGCTTGTGTTTTGGTAAGTGTGGCTGGTGAGGTTGGGTGGATAGAATTCCTTGCTAGGTTTCTTCTGTTGTTCTCACGGGACATTAGGATGTCTCCCCACTTGTTCATGAGAGATTTAGGTTTCCCTACTGAGTATACTTGTATGCTCACCCTATGTTTACTTTCAGGTTTCCAGGAGGACTACCAGGGTCGTGCGGGACCCTACTAGTCAGACAGTTGGAGTTTTTGCAGTTGTTGTTCTCTTGTTTTCTTTTGGTATTGTACTTTGAGCTTTCTTGTACTTGTACCTTGTTATAAAATTGTTTAAAAATGCATGTGGGATTGGTTTGGGTTTATTTTTATACACTTTCCCTTTTTTCCTTTTGGTGGTTGACTTGTCCTATTTTCCCGATCTTTAAAAATAAAAAGGGTAATGCCTCCCATATTTGTGAAAACTCATACCCTTGGTGCTAGTCGCCACCTCGGGGCCTACTGGAGGCGGGACTCGGGGGTCATTATCTCCCTTTCACCATTTCCGGCTCAGGAGGGGCATCTTTGGTGGGAGGGGGTCATGACAAGCTGATTCAAAGGAGACTTAGCTCCAGCAGTGGTGTCCTATGACTTCTTCAGTTGAAGTAAAGAAGGTGGTGAACAAGGAGTCAGAGCCATGGGTTGATGATGTTTTTGACCGTTTAAAACACGATTTGGGTCTGAACAGAGAACCAGAGGAGGGTCCCTTAGAAGTGGTTTGGTTGGATCTCCCTCTTACACCCAAGTCAACCGTGGAAGGGGTGGTGAGCTTGACAGGGAGTTATGTTCATGATCCTGATGTCTATCATGTTTGAGGCTGGTAGGATTCTAACAATGATTTAAAGTTCATGGGTCGTGGATATGAGCAAATTGATGGATCTGACATGGTACAGGGAAAGCCCTTGGGGGTTGCAACAGAACCTCTGGGTAGACAAGGGAGGCAAGAATGTGTGAGTGTCTTGGGGCCCTTAGACCCAAACACCCTCGGTGCCAAAAAGGCTGGGCCCGTGGGGAAGGAAATTGGCCCGGAGAAGAAGGCAGGTAAGGGGGTGTCTCTAGGTAAGCAGAGACCCCACAAATAAGCCATGGAGATAACATTGGGGAACCGTTTTGATGGTATAGAAGTTGATGAAGCTCCATTAGATCAAGAGGAGGATTCTTCAGATGATGACAGCTTTAGCCAACTTTCACTGGATTCCATGGACTGCTTTCAAGGGAAAGTTCATCAAACCATTAGAAGGAAGAAAGGGAAAAAAGGCTGTAGAGACCCAGGAGAATGTATTGTGGTTGGGGGGAGAAAACCAAAGGGACACAAAGATTACTCCCACTTTCCAAAACCATTGGAGACTAGGTCAGAACAAAAGGGTAGAAATACGGAAAGTACAACTCTAAAGAATGGGGAATGATTGAAGCTTATCCTGCACTGCAAGGAATAAATGCTTGAAAAAGAGGTACGACCCAATGTATCAGAGGAGGAGCATAAAAGGATTTATGAATGAAGGTTGCTAGTGGGTGCCAATGAGGAACAATAAGTGTGGTTAGATAAACAAGAACGAATCCTGTCCCGGGGCTTCAATTAGAGTAAAATCAAATTAGAGGAATTCATTCACACAATGGAACAGATGATCACTCACTTTGAAGAGCTTATTAGAGAGGATCTAGATACCCAGGTTAGTATGCTACACTGGTAAATTTTTATAATATCTAAGTCAAGTAATCTTAGTTTGGTGTTTAATAATTTTGTGAGCTCTTTTAGCGTGTAGTGGTGCTTGGTTGTGAACTTTGGTTTCCCCATTTCCCCTAAAAGTGGCTTAATAATAAAAATTTAAATTTGGATAATGGGGAATCCAATAACAAAAGGGATAACTTAGAAATTACATTTATTTCCTTAACTTATTAATTTATTGGCTTCAATCTAATTTATCCATGACCTATTTCCTAAAATATATTTTTATGGGATTTTTTTTATTACTCCCTTAATAATGGTTCTTGCTAAGATTATGAATATACCAAAGCATATCCCCTAGGAGTTTTTAAAAAAGAGTGAAGCAAGGCCCGTTGTCGTGCACTAGTTCCTGTTCGAGTCTAGCTCAAAGCGGTGTTTTCTTGTTTTACCCCTTGATACATCTATACTGGAGCCACATCTACTTGTTTGTATACAGAAAGGGGTATATTTTCATGATAAACTAATTACTCTATAATCAAAAAAATTTAGGGATGTTTTTCTTTTACTTAGTCTTATCCCTAAGGATTTTACTAGGGTTTTCTAATCCTAATCTAAAAAATAACTAGACCTATTCTCTGATAAAAAATATAACAAACCTGGTCTTTATTTCATATTTAGACATGATTTATTACATAAACATGCACTTAATACAACCTATAATATTGAGAGGTCAAGTTTCTTTGGGAGTTAGGAACATTACATGAAAACATAAGACATAAAATACAACAAATTTATTAAAAACTTCTTTTACATGACAACAACATTCATTCACACTTTGCATTGCATGGGATAACCTGATGACAAACCTATGAAAAGGATGAGACATAAAGAATAATAAGGGAGTAAAAAAGTCATAACATGAATAATAAAATAAATTTTAGGAAATAGAAATATCAAGGAAGCTTAAGAGAAACATGAACATAAAGACATGATATAACATGATCATCATAACATGGAAATGTGGAAACAACTTAAAACAACTCATCATTAACATAAAGGAATCAATTAAACACTTATACCAACATGATGGAAAAAAATTTCTATAAAGGAATCAAGTAAACCAAAATCCCATCATGATGTTTCATGATAGTAATCATTACCCAATGCATTGGAGCACTATATAATTCTGGGCACACCCATCACTTTCATTTCATTCTCATGCTTAAGTGTGCCACATAGATCATAAAACATGGTATTCATTCATTATTATAATTTCTTCCACAATAAAGGGGTATTGAATACATACATTTAAGTCCTTAATAAAAAGGTATATGTTTATAAAAGTGAACAACCTTGATTGGGAATGGGTATGGTATTCACTACATAATGGTTTAGGAATGGAAATTTGCGGTGCAATTTTGGTAGCCTAACGACGTGACATAAAAATTCATAAAACATGGCTGATGAGAGATAAAGGGGAATATCATTAAATATACATGAGATATAAATTAATGGGGTAATATAAATACATTTAATAACATAAGTAATTTGGAAATAGAAGGCGTAAGATAATAAAGAATCTTGAAGAAAGAGGACAAATAGAATAACACTTACAAAATTTCTGCATAGTAATGAGTGTACATGGGAAGGATTGATGAGAGAGAAAGAGGTATCTCATCATAAAATAATAATAATGTAAATATGGGGTCGGTGTGAAAATATACAACATCATTTTTAATTGAAAAATAAAAGGGTATAACAATATAATGAAACTTGGACAAAAATGAGAAAGGAAGAAACCCTTACTTGATTTTGTGACTTAAAAAGATTGAAGAGGGGATTATTGAGAGATTGAGGAACCTTGGGAAGATTATAGAGATGGTAGGATAGTTTAGATACATTCTAAAAGGATTTTTAGTGAAGATTAAAGGGTGATTGTGTGGGTTTATATAGGAAATGAGGGATATTTCTTTATTTTTTGGTTTTGGACACTACACACTAAAATATTCAAAACCACAAACCAACCCATGATTTTTGCCCATGGTTTCTATCCAAGGGGGGTAATAAAAATTATTTTATTAGTAAAAGGGACTAATATATTAAAATATTGTCCTTTCTTATGTGGAGGTGGGTCACATTATTAAAGAAATGACCTAAAAATCATAAAATATGTTATACATTTTAGAGGATTCAATAAGGCATTATAAAATAATTAAAATAAATATAAAATCACATTATTTTAAATTTAAAACATATATTTGGTCGAAGATATCTTTTATTGTATTTATTACATCACTATAGGTTCATTATGATGTCATAAAACACACTATATTTATATTATTTAATTTTTACCCAAAAATTCAACTATCTCAGAAAATTATGAAAAATTAACTATTGGATAATTTAGACATCCTAATTAAAAAAATAATATTAATTTTATCAAAATAATTTTCTAAATATGTGAATTTTATATTTTAAAATGATAATCGATATTTATTGAAAAGTTGACGGGTTTTTACAAAAATAGTTTTTAAACCTTAATAAAAATCACATCTGAATTCATAAAAATAATTCTTAATGGTGAGGAAGGTTATGATCAGGGGGCTATTAACCCAGTTTGTGAAGATGACCCTATAGTGGAAGAACCTGCGGTTTCAATCTGCCGTGTCATGGGTACTGCAGAGAAGGTCACAACTTGGCCACTAGAGCAAGATGAATCACCTCTGATGATTCTTCATGATGATGATGGTGAAATCATGAATGAAAAAACCTTGGATGAAACTTAAATAGGGGAGAAATTCACATAGAAACTCCCCTCTAAGGCTTCTTGAAGGACGACACAAGTGAGAAATGACCCTTCTCACCGAAAATCACAGAATATGTTTTCACCCTTGAGTGGTGTTTTTTGGTCAGATGACATTGAAGACCCTCAACCACCTGACCCGACTGGTATTCCTGAGACTAGGGTAGGATCTCTCACTAATAAATCTCATGAACAGGTGAACCTTATTCTTACAGGGGTGTTCCTCCTTGAACAAAATCTATCATCTCTTGCTCAGAATATCAAGCATGCCGTGGATAGCTCACAATAGGCCTCTGAGGGGAAGGATTTTGTGGCCTCACCCATGATCTCTAGGGTAGACAGCAACCAAAAAGGGCAAGGATAGAAGGGAAGAGGGAAGAAAGGGAAGGGGAAAAAGATAATGGTGATAAAGGGTGGTCCCCAGACATAAGGAATGACCCATATGCAATGAAGATCTTTTGTTGGAAATGTGAAGGGCTGGGAAATTCTTGAACGACCAAAGCCCTTAAACATTTTATCATGGCCCATAAGCCCTTGCTTATTGTTGTTGCCAAACCAAAGATTATTTTTAGCAGATGGAATAGATTAATTTGGGGATCCATTGGGTACTAGTTTGTGTCCAGTGATTTGCATGAATCTTAAATGGATTATTTTTGGGTGCTACGACATAAATCCATTCAAATTAAGTCTTTTGTGAATAGGTCTCAGAGTGTTCTAATTTCTTGTAGCATAGATGAGTATGAATTTTCAACCTCTTTTGTATATGCATCGAACCTCTACATGAGGAGAAGGGAGTTATGGGAGGAGCTCAAAGAGGATGGTGGGATGATGGAACAGAAATGGATATATCTTAGATATTTCAATGTGGTACTGAAACCTGAGGAAAAAAATGGAGGTAATTTCAATAGGATTGTGGCCTCTAAATTATCTGTTTGCCTTGATCATTGTAATCTTGTTGAAGTCCCACTTTCAGGAGATGAATTCACATGGTGTCGTTACACCTGGATTGGGAAACAAGTAAGCAAACTTGACAGATGTTTTGTCCAAATGGCTGATCAAGGTTCTGCTCATGGAATTTCTAGATTTACACTACCCAAGAATCACTCTGATCACAATACATTTGTTGTGGATCATGATACTCAACTGGCATGGTCAGGACCCATCCCATTCCGGTTCAACAATGGGTGGATTATTGATCATGGATGCATGGAACATGTGCTGGAAGCTTGTAAGCTTGAGCCCATTGGTAGCCCTCTTCAGAGGCTAGCTGATAAGCTAAAACATCTGAAGACACATCTCAAGGACTGGAGCAGAAAATATTTTTCTAAACTAGAATGTAACATCAAGTATGTTGAGGAAGAGCTCTCTCTCATTCAGATTCAAAACCAGTAGCAATCTGCTCCATCTCGAGAGGAAATTCTAGCTCATAACAAGATGGATGATTTAATTATGACCTGAGATAGGTTGGCCAGAAATCAATTGAATGTCAGATGGTTCAAAGAAGGAGACGATAAATCTAAATTTATCAACAGACTGCATAAAAAGAAGAGAGCCTGCGCTAGGGATAAAGCATTTAGTATTAATGGTCATCTATATAATTCTGATAGTGAGATTTCTGTGGCAGTTGTGGAATAATTTAATGGATTGTAATCTGATGATGGGCATGTCAACACTCACAAAATGGTTGGGAACATAATCTCAGGCATTGAGGAGAATGATAATAAATACCTTGTTACCCCCCTCTTAAAGAGGAAATTTGAGCAGATCTTTTCTCTCTCAATGTGGACAGCGCTCCTAGCCCAGATGGATTCACTAACAAGTTCTTCATACACTATTGGGATGTTTTTCAGGATGATATTACCTGAGATATTAATGATTTCTTTACTCATTCTTACATGCCATATGGGATGAACTCATGCTTTATTTCCCTATTTCCCAAGAAAGTTAATGCCCTTGATATCAAGGACTTTAGGGCAGTTTCTCTTGGAAACAATATCCCTAATCTCAGAAGCAATATAATCATGAATATAATGGGCCCAATGGTTGGTGACATGATTACTACCGGCCAATTTGGCATTGTTCCTGGGAGTAATATCTAGGACTGTCTTTTCACTACTTCAAAGAGCATTAATATTATGAGAAAAAAGTCGAATGCAGGAAATTTTGAAATGAAAATTTCAATCTCAAAGGCCTTTGACACATTAAAACGGAGTTTCCTCATGGATGTCCACAAAATGTATGGATTCTACAATGAGTTCATCAAGCTGATTAATACTATTCTCTTCTCATCAAGGCTGTCTATTCTTATCAATGGCACACCCAGAGGATTTTTTCCCTACACTAGGGGTGTACAGAAAGGTGACATTCTCTCTAGCCTTCTCTTTCCTATTGTTGAAGACTATCTCAGCTGATGCATCAATGAACTTGATCAAATTGGATTCTACAAGCAAATCAAGGTTGGGAGGAATGACTTTGCCCCATCTCATTTGTTATATGCTAATGACTTTCTATTGCTTGGTCAAGCTTCATGGAGAACCAAATCTTCTATTAAGGCCCTCTTTGAACACTATGAAGAGGTGGCTAGTCCAACAATTAGCTAGGAAAAATCGTTCACTGTATTTGGTAATGGAGTAATGATTGGTAAGCAGAATAGGATAATTAGGTTCCTTGGTGTCAAAAAGGGATCTTTACCCTTCTATTATCTAGGGGTCCCCTTATTCTGGGGAAGGGTGGGGAGGTAGTATATGGAAGGAATAACCTCTATCATTGTGAATAAACTTGCAAGTTAGAAAGGGAAGGTTATTTCCATGGCTAAGAGGGTATGTCTTGTCAACCCAGTGATCACCTCTAAGTTTGTTTACTCCTTTTCTCTTTATCGATGGCCTAGGGGTCTCATCAAGGATCTACAAAGTATGATACAAAATTTCATTTGGAGGGGTCAGTTCATGAGAGGAAAATTGTCACTGTTTCCTAGAAAGAGTGTATCAAGCCTGTTGAATTGGGAGGCCTAGGAGTTAAGTACCCCCGGACATTCAATGTTGGTCTTATCCAGAAATTCACATGAGGTTTGATCTCAAAGGATGGGTCTAATGACTTTTTAACAAACAGATTTAGAGGAAGGTTGCTTAATGGATATAAGTTTTTTATTGCATCATCTGTTTGGGCATCCCTCAAGAAATCTTTCATAAAAATCAGCCATGTCATTAAGTGGATGGTTTGTAGGGACTCTCATCTCAATTGCTGGAGTACAACATGGCTCGAGAGGCCTCTACAAGAAAGCATGGTTATTCTCCTTGGTGTAGGTAATTTTTCCATAAATGACTTTCTTTCATACATGCAATGTTCTGGAAGCATTGTTCCATGGAAGGTGGAGATGGAAGATCAAATTTACACTTTCATGGACGAGGACACAATGATATGGAGGCATAACTACAATGGGCAGTTCACGAGCAAGGATTATTATCAGATGGTTTGTGGAGGGCCCTACCATGCACCTGCCTGGATCTTGAAATTTCAGACTACTTTTATTTAGCCTTCTAAATTTCTTTTAATTTGGAGAATATGGAGAAATCGGGTGCCTACTCATGACCAGCTCAAACGAGATGGTTTTCAATTTACATTGGCCTGTTATCTATGCATGGCTACTGAGGAGAATGCTAAACATCTTTTTATGGAATGCACCAATGTTAGGAGGCTATGGTATTATGTTGGAAGTCTTTTTGGGCTGGTTATTGATGAAAATATGCTACTTCAAGATCTGCTAATAGGGCTTTCTAAGGTGCGTTGTAGTACACAGATTGGGAATCTCTTACTTGTGGCCATTGGAGCTCTGATCACGAACACATGGGTTGGTCGCAATACCCTGCTCTTCGACGACAAGCATGTTCGTATTCAATGCGGCACGGAATCGATCTATACAGAGGTTCTTGCTACTTCACGAATTCAAATAGGTACAATGTATAACTATTTTTCTGAGTTTCATATTTGTAGACAGTTTGGAGTTTTTAGACACCCTTGGAAGCCTTAGGTTCTTAGGTACATACGATGGGTTCCTCCGATCAGCCCTTGGCTCAAGGTCAACATGGATGGTGCCGCCTCTGGGGCTCTAGGACTATCAGGATGCAATGGAATCTTTCGAGCATACCTTGGCTTTGTCAAGGGGTGCTTCTATCACTTTACTGACATTGGGGTTGCCTACGAGGCATAGTTATGGGTGATAATTCATGCTGCCAGGTATGTTGTCCGATATAATTGGAACATGTTATGGAATGAATCAGACTCCTGGATTGTGGTTCTTGCCTTGGAATCAACAACACGAAATGTTCCCTGGAGATTGTTACCTCAATAGGCTTAATGTCTCCACAAGGTCACTAATTTACAATTGGTGGTCTCACATGCTTATAGGGAATCCAATCTGGTGGCAGATGCTTTGTCCAAGCAGGATATTTTGGAGATGGGTATAATGTGGTCCTTTACGGACCCTGATTACTGTGCTTCAATGGTGGAAGTAGATATGCCGGGTGTCATGTACTCTCAGTTTTGTAATAATACCATGTTTGTCTGAATCATTTGTATTTTTGTTTAATAAATCTATGAGGACCGGTTTCTACCGGGTCCTGGGATTTTGGAGTAATATTACCATAAAGGAATTGATGGAATAATACTTTTATTTATATAAAGGGATAATACAATAAGTAACTAATAACTTGTTACATAACCTCTTATGACACCCTCATAAGAACTAAGGGTAAGGTGTGCGATGGTGATATACTCTTGGGGTGGCTCGGATAACATTGCACGGGTGGTAATCTCAATTAACTTGATCTTCTCCCATAGGAGATTTTGTTCAAGATTAATGTGTTCAAGTTCATCTTGTGATTGATCATGGGAAATTAATAGTGGGTCTTCATCCTTTACAAGCTCCTACAAATGTGTTTCGTACATCTCGAGTCTTCTGGATGAGGTCATTATCTCTATTGTCTATGTCGAAGGTATTTGTTAAAACCTTAAATTTATATCAGTTGTGTGATCACTATTCAACAACTATATTATCAACGGTAATGATACTTAATGATCATTTAAACCCAATAATAATAAAATAGAGTGCATGTGTTTTCTATATCTATAAGACATTAAAAGAAAGGGAATTTTATTCATAAATGATCGGGTGATTACACACGAAGCGTTGGATAGCGATGTATAGACCCGAAAAGTGTTGGCCAACAAAGTATTGGACTGTGAGGTGTTCAATACATGGGACTCTCCATCCATGAAGCATATAGACCCTATCTGGGTGGTTAAAATATTACTGTTTTAGGTCAATAATTTCAATTCATGGTAGGGGTGTTCACAAAGGAGAAACACTACATGGGAGCTGTTGGCAACTAAGAGTTCATGGAGGGAAAAAGGTTGCAGATAAATCGGTAAAGGTTAAATGAGCTGAGACCCCTATTTATACTCATGTTCCCATCTTATAATTCTACTTTCATACCTCAAACCAGTTTAAAATAGGGCCAATTTCAACATCTTAATAGCCTCCTCTTTATTCCGATTAGAACCCATTCCGATGGGGGGAATTTTTTGGGTCTGGAAAATTCCTCATACTAGAAGAAGATAATAAAACGAACATGGAAAAGAGTATAAATAAACCAATATGAATAATTTGAAGAAAATTTTCACAGGGGGTAAAGCTACGAGAGATGGATTGATACCACGAAGGGAAAATCTCTTCACAGACCGTTGCTTCAAATGGAGTTCCAAAAATTCATGAAGCACCCTGCAAAAAAATAGTTCGTGTGATGAGAAAATATCACTGACACTCAAGAATGAAACCAATTAATTTTCAGGGTTTGACATTTATTTTTATCCCCCACAAAAAATTGTCCCCTGCAAATGAAATCATTCACGGGACAAGAGAGTATTACCAGAACCCATAAAAAAAATGAAAATGTTTTCGGGGTCAGATAATGATTTCTTCCCCCATGAATGACCATCCATTGTGAATTAAATCATTAACAAGATGAGAGGGTACCACCAATGTTTTCAAATAATATCATGTCACTTTGTGGGGTCATACGGTGATTTCTATCCCCACAAACGACCGCTCCCCAAAGACAATTGCATTCGTAGGATAGGGTGTCCTCCATTATAACAAAACATACTTTACATACATTGTTATTACTCGAGAATTGAAGCATACTTATTACAACATATATCAAAATCATGATAGAACCGTATATGTATATTGTCTTTATAAACTGAGAAACATAAAAAACTGGTTCATAACAAATCTACACTGTCTCCCATTTATTTCATCATATCTAGAGTACCTTTTGGCCTATCCTAAATAATACCCTACTTCCTAACCTGGGGAAAATAAAACATACAAAAGGGTGGTCTCAAATGCTCAGTAAGGGTAAAAAAATGAAATATCAATCATATCATATTCATAAGAACATAACATTTTGAGAATATTAACCTGAAAAAGAGATCATAATATCATAACATGGGATAAATCATAGTAGTGAAATGTAATACCAATAATCATAACATAAAACATGAAACTTTGCGTCATACACACATAATCATAGAAAATCATTTCATATTAGTCAAGACTCATTTCCAAGAATATCATAGCAGACAAGGTCCATTTCTGAACTGAGCTCACTCCTCGTTCCAGTCCTATATCACTGAACTGGATTAACTTTCCATTATAGCCATGTCTATCTCATGAGATATAAATCTTTACTCAATGCATTGGAGGTAGATATAGGTCCCACCCATCTCATAATGAAACCATTTTTATGCGTGCCACAAAATCATAAATCATATATCATAGCATAACCCATGTAATAAAAATTGGATTCTTAAACATCATGCCATCATAACCTAATCCATATAAGATAAAAGGACTTCATGAAAATAATTCCATCATAACATAACCAAATCAATGTAAAAATTGGGATAGAAATAGAACCCTATATTATCTTAGATGGAAAATAATTTTGATAAAACACTTGAACACCATTCTTGAGGAAAATATCCTTTCTACTTCAATATTTTTTTCCTTTCTTAACATGTCATACAATTTTTTAAAAAAAGAAGTTAATTAAAAATAAACTTGAAAACTTGTAAAGGAATCTTCATGGAAATAATCTTCTATGAAATCATAAAAATCCATTCATGCCGTATAAGTGAAAAAAACATTCTTCTCGTACTTTGGCCGGAAAAGTCAAAAAGTATCTCGTACTGAAAATGACAAAATATTCCATTCATATCTTTTACTAAAAATTCACCAATAGGTAAAATTGGATTTAAAAAATTTTAGGAGGATGGAAATAATATTACATATTGAGGAAACATGGATTTGGATTATAAATATACTGAAAATTAAAATTTTTTATTATCCAAACATTTTTGAGGAAAAAGTGAGAAACCATCAAACACTTTTTGAGTGAAAAGTGGTAAACCATACAATAATTCACGACATGAAACATCAAAACATCATGGAAAGGATTAAGACCAACCAAAAAACCCATTCGACACACCAAATCTGTAACTCAAGAATTCAACCTGTCAAACATTCATAACAATGCCCCAGTAAATTCTGAAGTGTAAACAATTTCGGATAAAAATGAGATTGTAAGATTTTCCCTTACCTTAGGTCTGATATGATTCATACGTATCCGAACCTCATTTATAATGATTTAAATAATGTCATTAACTTATTAAAGAATCATATTAATTGTTATTATATCATATATGGTCATATTCTAATCTTCTTATTAGTAATATTTCATTGCTACTTGTTATTCAGGTGTTAATTGCTTTATGTTCTTATGCATGTTTTGTTGAATAAATTATTATTCCTCTTTTTAGGTTATAGATAAATCATTTAAAGAATGTTATTAGTGTAATATATATCATATTTACTCATTCAATTCATTTATATACTCATTATTCAATGAA
Source organism: Viscum album (assembly GCA_963277665.1). Taxonomy (NCBI): domain Eukaryota; kingdom Viridiplantae; phylum Streptophyta; class Magnoliopsida; order Santalales; family Viscaceae; genus Viscum; species Viscum album. The sequence continues at coordinate 1,443,596,707 of OY728162.1, read as the reverse complement.
GATCATGTAGAACGAGTCGCATCGCATCGTGGAGACGGTAGGCCGTATATACACATGAGCAATGATATATTTCTTTTGATATTAAAATAGTATATAATTAGATGTTATATAATATAAAATGAATCATAATAATGTTATATTTTTTATTTATATCATTTATACTCATTATCATACCCATCCAAATGATGAAATGTTTGAATAACAAACTACACCACGACGTGGAGACGGTAAGCCGTACGTACGCACGTGTGGTGACTTTTTTTATTCATAGGATAGATAAAATAACTAATATGGTTGTACCATTTTTATAATAACAACATAGTATATATAAGATACAAGATTTATCATTTTATAATGGAAACAACAGAGAAGGAGGAAGTGGAAGAATAAAGGAACTTGAAATAGTTGGTGAGATATTTACCTCTTCCTCGGGTTCTTGCTTTTGATTTGATCAAAAGGGCTCCTTATGTTTGCTTTCTGACTAAAGGAATTCCTCTAGGATTAAGGGAGGACAGTTGAGAGTGTATTTGGTCAGGGTTTGGCCGAGCCAAATGGTTTTGGAGGTGTGAATTAGAGAGAATAATGAGTGCCCTTTTATAAGAGGGGTGAGGGGCACCTTAGAGAAAACTTAAAATATTATTTTATAATAAATTCATATTATATTTATAATTGCTCAAAAGTGAATTATTTTGAGGTTTGGGTGGGATGGGTCTAAATACTCTCAAAAAATAGGTTTTAGAGAAGTTTAGGTTACCATGATAACCTTATCATTTATATTTAACTCTAAGTTAAATAATTTAACTTTTACCGTGTCTTCTTGTATTCTTACACTATATGGTTAATAAACTTACTATAAACTGCCATTAGAAACCCAATTGGTTCATTAATGTCATATATATTATTATATAAGTCTTTTGGCTGAACCTTAGATTTTTAAAAATAGAATATCAATTAATAATTTAATATTTGTTTTAAAAACTATTTTATGTCAATTTTGACACTATTTTGTTTTTTATAAATAATAACAGAATTATTACTTGGAAAAAAATTCATCTAACCAACTATAATATGTTATATTAACCTATAAAATTAGTTTAATGCATTAAAAGTTTCAAAGTACATTTATTTGGGTATTTATAATATCAATTATGTTAACATTTCATTAATAAGGTAATTACTACATCATCATTGTGTCATAAATAAATTATAATATTTAATGTCTAAAAATTATAAATAAAATAAAATTATGTAGGAATTTTTTTTAGTTTTCTAATGAATATTTATAGTCGAATTTATCTTATGTATAACCCTACATTAAAAATGTTTTACTTATTAAAATTTGATTTTAATTCTTTTAACTCTTCTTTGAATTAAATAACAATAAATATCCTAATCTAATCCATGTGGACCTAAATGGTCATATTGTATTCTTAAGGTTGTTTTTGGTTGAATTACACTTACCCAATAGAATTAGTACATGTGTTAAGGTAATAATAATATCATTTTTACCCTTAATTACCCTATTTACTTTTAACCGTGGTAAATAAAAGTAAAAAGTTACTATTCACCAAAAATTATTTTTATCTTATTGAATCACGTTTTACTTACTGATATCAACCATGTCTCTAAGATTTTTGAAATTACACTCACAGAAGCAGTAAAATTATGTTTTATGTAAATTTTCAAATTCTCCTTGGAGGTGGGTAAAAGAAGGTAAAAAGTTCGATAAAATTTTTATATATCTAAAATTATTATAAAATGACTCCAATGAATTAAATTGAACTTATATAGGTATTATGTATCTATTTTGACCTAAATTAAATTTAAATAAAATAAATAATTATTTAAATAAAAATTCGGTTTTAAACTATAACTTAGTGTTTTTCACTATTCATAAAAAATTGAATGTTTTTAGAAAAATACAAAAAATTCACCATAAGCTAATTCCGATATTCCGAATCCAAAAATGAAGTCCATTATGAAAGAGAAAATTTATAATATTTCAAAAAGTGGGTTTTACTATGCATAACAGCTAGTTTATATAATATTTTAATAACATATTGTTGTTTAGTGAAACTCTGTATTTGGTACAACACAACCTATCGAGGAAGGTTTCTCTTGTGTGTAACACAAGCCAAGACAGTGTTGTTTGTAGTGAAAGATTACTTTGGTGTTGCGTATAACATAATACATAAAAACAAAATATTTCTCATAAAATTGTAGGGTGTTACATCCATGGGTTCCCATAAAAGAATCCCCATGGACCACCACAGATGACCAACCAAGGCAGTATTTGATCCCTCTATTCTTCTATAAAATAACACCTAGGGGAACTAAAATAAGATATAAGGGATGATTGATGAGTAGGAAATGCAAGAAAAGAGGTACCAAATTGTGATAGAACCATAAATTCCAAACTGGTAAATCCTACCATATATAATTAAGAATGAAAAAAATTCATCTGGCCATTTTAAAACATAAAAACCCATTACAAACACCATTCCATGAGGCACAAATGCATCTCCCCTTTGCAGACCAGCACCCCTCATATAAAAATTCAATGTGGTCAGAACCCTACCTCATGTAGAAAAATGATACGAGGGAGAAACCTAACCCCACATAGCGAAACACTAAGCAGAAAAAACTTGCCACAGTGTAGAAACATGCTACATGGGCCGAACCTAGGTTCGTGTAGCACAAATATACATGGATGGCACCCTCATTCGCATAGAAATGTGCTACATGGAAGGAACCACATCCCACATAACAACTTGCTACAAATAATTTTGTATCCTTGATCATTCTACTCTACACCTCCTATCACCCCCTTCCATCATATCATAGGCCCCCATTTTGGCCCTTCAATGAACTAGTTAAAAAATATCAAGATGAGGCCTCTTCCAAATCCACATGAAATTTATGATTGAATCATTGGGAACATCAGTTTGTCCTATTGAGCCTACATACCCATGGTAAGAAGAGTCACATTTGTAACCTCCTAAACACGAGGAATCCTCAAAATGTATTCATGTCTATATTCCCTTGGAAACAAGGGCTTTGACCATAGAGATGAGCACATAAACCTTTATATTCTAGATGTTGAGGGTAACCAATGGACTTTCCCATCAATGAGGGATGGTGTTGGTCACTCCTCTTTTCCATGGGGACTAAAAGGGAATCCCTCCTAGAGTAAGCCCTGAGTCTTTCTTGTGGGAGGCTGCACACTTTCTCCTCTTCGCCAATCCAAGATCTAGCTTGATGGATCACTAGATGTGACTATCATGGCTACCATAATAAAAGAGGAGACAAGAACATTCAAAGACCTATCCCTATCCCTTTGGTCTCTAACATCCATCCATCAACAGACAAAAGTGGACTGTGTGATCTTCAGATCTACTGCTTCCACTGGTTTCTCACCCTGATTATAACTCACATGGGCTTAGAGGTTAGCGATGAACATGAAGTTTTTGTGATCTCAAACACCTCAATGAGCCTCCTAGATATTATAATCACCAACCATGATAATCAAAAATCCTTATGAGTGCAATCCCCAATCCTATCAATAATGTCGCCTCAATGGGCCTCCTATATGGTGTAAGCCCCAAACCTCCCCAAATAATGATGGATTTGATTCAAAACTAACAAGGATACGTAGGAAGACTCCCTGAGGTCCAAACACAACACCAAAATACACCCTAATGTTCTCTGGGTCACATTCACAGTAGGTTCATATCCACCTAGGGGACCATATATCTTCCAAGTCCCTTGTATCCCCTTGATGTAAGTCCCACACCAAACTTTGTCTAGGAACCATTCACCTAGTCATAATTATAGCATGATGTTAAATTACATGGTTTAGTTTTAATTTCATGTCCTTAAAAGGAAATGTTCCCTTTTAAGTGGCATATAACTACGTGGATTCTGATTCCTTTCATGAGGATACATAAAAACCGATTATGTAGGGTAAATCCTTACATCAAGACAACTTTTATCTCCCTAGATGACAGTAAACTCTATAGTGACTCACTATATGAATTAAAACTATTATATTTTGAATAAACTACCCAAGAATCTATGATCCATCCATAAGATATATCATTGATGGAGAACCTAATATATATAAAATATCTCTATCGATGGAAAACCATGGATATATATAGATGATTCTAGACCCCTGTTTATTCTTAATGGGTCATTAATTCAAGGTGATCCATGTATAGATACTTGGTAATAAACAAAGGATTCACAAAAATATCATAAATCTATAACGGAGTCCTGAAAAATGAAATAGTTCCCCCCAAATGGGTGAGCTGATCCCAACTTCCAATCCTCTCGACCAATATGAGTTCGTAATTATCATTAGAAAAGTTATCAAATGAACACCTACCTTTGGAAAGGAGGCCCACGAGTAATCATGAATATAAGACCCATTGGGTGTTTCTATCTCCACAAAAAAACCCAATGAAGACTGTTCATAGGTTGTTAACCTGACATAAATGATTGTAAACAACTCAGGCCCTGACAATCAACTTTCGGACCCAACCAACTTTTGTTAGAAATAACATGTCATTAGATATTATTGTCTATGAGCATGTGTAATGTCCCTTAGGATTTAAGATTATTAATAATGATTATCATGACTTGCATACATTAATGTACAAACTAAAACCATTATTCCATATATTTGCAGGAAGTATGGTATGTTGAGTACATTGCGAATGATATATTATTAATGAATATGTCGAGGATGGATTTTTACTTCCATATTTATAAAAGTTGATACCTCAACCCTTTTATTGAAATGAAAACATCACATTCAATTCCCTGGTCATGGCATAATGAAATGATTATTTTAGATAGTCAAAGAATTATTTACCAATAATATTGATTGATTAAACATGTGTTAAACCATATTGAAGATATATCATCATAAAGTCATTATGTTACATAGTGAGTGTTCATATGTGGTTGATGTTGTGAAATGTTTTATTCATTTGTGGGTGACTTGACCCATTTCTAGATAATAATATTAGCCTTTGGAAAGTGCACATAATACCCTGAAGGAAGAGGCCTAGAGGGTTACACACAAAGTGTTTCTATTGATCTTAGTTAAATATTATTTATATTTAACTTTTAGAATAAACTTTATTCTCCAAATCAATAAGTACTATTTATTCATAATTTATCGATCAAAAATATTAAATAAATATTTATTCACATGTTAATTATTTAATTACCTGACTATATAATATTTATTAATATATTTTTATTCAAAAAGTAATAAATAAATATTTATTTATTAATGTATATGGATATTAAAATAAATATCTCATTTTCCTAACAATGAATGTAACATTTATTTATTTATTGAATGAATAATATGTAATTAAATATTTATTTGGGAAATAATAAAAAATAGATGAGTACAAGAGGAACCAATTATTTTTTAGGTGATAAATATTTATTTACCAAAATATAAAATACTATTTATCATTGTTTGGTTTAGCACACGTAATGAAAATAAAATTATATTTTTATTATTTTACGTGGTATAAATATCATTATGGGATTAATATAATATTACAAACCATTATATAATTAATTAGATATATTAAATCATAACCCAAGGTCTCTAAATAAACTACTATGGGAGTTTAGATAGGTTGTTCATTATGCTCAACATTATAATCCCTAGAGAATTCTCCCTAAATGAAGAATGTCTCTATGGTTTTCTCTCAATGTTGAGATATTATCTCTTCCTCTATACTGTCCCCTCAATCTAGAGATAACAAGAGATAATCATTCATGAATGATGGGATTGCGGTAGAAATCAATGGGGAAACACAAGATGATTGGTACCACAACGATAGAACCAGGAGTACCATCTATGAAATTACAAGATCAAAGGACCCAATTTCGATCACCACTGGAGGTGATCTACATTGGGTTATCATCAAGGAAATTAAAATACAACTGGATATCTTTTATATGATCAAAAACCACATCAAATAAAAGACTCAAGACCAAGGTATTACATCTTGTTGTTCAAAAAGTTATCAATTAACATGAAAAATATCACCTTTCTTGGTTCAGATGAAATAATTTTATTAATAATATTCAAATTTATTTTGTTGTTCATGACATTCATTTCCATTGAAATTTTGGATTATCTATTCAATTTGAAAAAAAATTAGTTTTCTATAGGCCTCATAAACACTTACACTACTTCTGGAACCATCTCAGACTCCCACATTAGCCCGAATGGCCTGAAGGCATTATTTTTTTTATTTTATTATGGATAATACCCCTTTTAAGGGTTGAAGGGGATCCCATACATGACCCATAGGCCCAAGTCACAAGGCCCAACAAAACCGAAATACATGACCCGAAGGCCCAGAGGCATACCATGCCCAATACGTGACCCGTAGGCCCAGCCCACTTGAACTGACCCTCCCCAGCTTTCTGCATCAATGATCACAAAGCTCCCCACCTTGCATTGCAGATCATCTAGCATTGCCCCGTACAAAGCTGCACGGTGCCTGGTCCCGATGGCGGCTGCCATACTCTCTCATTCTTCCAATCTGGTTAGCTCTGCATCTGGTGGCTGCTACTCCTATTGCTATGATCCTCTTTTGGTGCCTGTTCTATGTGAACTAGGATACTCCATAGTCTACGTGACCCGAGGACCATGTGGCGCGAAGGCCTTTGATGACCCGAAGGCCCTGGAAACCCGTAGGCCGAAACCGGTGGCCCGAAGGCCCAAATCGGGAGAATAGTTTCAGCTGCTACAGTACTGAATAGTAAATGCTACAGTACTGTTACAGTAACTGCTACAGTAACTGCTATAGTACCCCAAAAAATTTGCCTTCACCCGGTTTTGAACTCGGGTCTCTTGGATGCCAGGTAGGAGACCTTACTACTCGGGTACGAGCTCGTTGGCCTCAAACTCCCACATTCACTATATGATATTTCTAACTTACAACCCATTATATAATACTTGAATGAAATTCTAATTATGAGGTATAACTAATAATTTCGGTCCCACCACATTAAAATATGGATATTCTTCTTGGTATGACTTCACTCCTTTTAAGAAAATACCTCAATAATTTATATCACTTAGAAATTACCTTTTTTCCACTATCATGACCTAATATCTTGGATAATACAATATTCATAATTTTATCATAATATATATTATTATAATACTTCATTATCTGTGTATAATTAAAAATATGGAAGAAAACATTCACAAAATACTTCTTTAGCTTCATCATACGCAACAAAAAACTCCGTTTTTCATCATACACTACAATAAAATATTTTTTTTATAAATATGAATTCCACCAAATTTTTTATGATTGAATTTATTATTTAATTAATTATTGGGAAAAAATCTCTCAAGGAATCATTGAAGCACTTTGGAGGTGATTGTGTTTGTTGACAAAGCTGCCGCCGTGTTGTGTTTGTTGATAAAGCAGACCATGATGTATGAGTGTGTTGAAAAAGGGGGTTTACATGGTGGTTTTCTAGTTAAAGGTATGCTTTAAACAATTGATGATTGATTGAAGAACCTCGATAAAGGAATGGATGATCTGGAGGCGGTACAAAAAGAGTAGATACAAGGTGGCGCAGTTTTCCAGTGTTTACCAAATTTTTGGGCCTGAAAATCCGAAAATGGAGAGATGTGTTTTTGGAAAAGTTAGGTGCACGTCAAATTGAAGTGGTGCACGAATAATAATGTGGTGCACTAAAAATAGAGTGTGCACGCAAAACAAATCGGTGTGTGCGGAAAAATAGCGGCGTGCGTGAAAAAATAGCGGCGTGCGCGAAAAAAAGTGATATGCGCGAAATATCAGCGCGATGCACAAAAACGAAACTAGTGCGTGAATTATATGCGTGATGCGTGAAAAAGAAAAGTGATGCGTGAAATATTTGGATGGTGTTATTCGTGCAAAAGGTGTTTCGAGGTCCGAAGCTCGAAAATTGGCAAAGGCATGAGGTGCGTGAAATATTTCAGCAGTGCGAAAAAAATGGTGTTGCGTGGAAATTTTGTTTTTCGTGCTCAAAGTGGATTATGTGCTCAAGGAAATATTTTCTCATGGGGTCAATTTTTCCTAAAAATATGAAGTGACCCCCTCCATTGTACACTGCACAATACTTAGAGAATACTCGAGTAGTGGTGCGCGAAATAAAAGTTCGCAAGGAAGTTGCGCGTAAACATCAAGTTTGCGCGCAAAGTTTGGTGTTGCGTGTAAAGCTAAGGCTGCACGCAAAACTAGTGGATGCGCGAAAAGTATCTTGTTGTGCAAAAAAGTAAATTTCGCGCAAAATCATAAAATTCCATGCAAGGTAGTGTAGAGGCTGTGCATAAAAGTTATTGCGCGTAAAATCATTTGTTGCGCGAAAAAGGGGCGTTGCGCATAAAAGGTATGTTTCACGAAAAGTGAATTTCACGCAAAAGCATGAAATTACACGCAAGGTGTGGTAAGGTCTGCGCGTAAAAATTGGGGTTTCTTGGTACACTTGGTGCAAATTGAGGTTCATCTGCGGGTGAAAGTTGGATGTCAAGAGAGCATCTATCAATAGCTAAGGATGCATATTTCATTAGAGATAATGAAGAGACCTATAGGTCTATAAACAGTGAGTGGATCTTCTGGATAAGTAGTGAGAACACTTCAGTTGAGAGAGCAGTGAGATTTCATTATGTGAGTGGTTGTAACTAGGAGGGACAGTGAGTCCACTCCGAACTTGTAAACAACAGTGCACTTATAGTGGAATTGGTACATCAGCACACTTCCGGTGTATGCTCCTTGGACGTAGCCTAGTGAGGGTGAACCAAGTAAAAATCATTGTGTCCTGTACATGCTTTAAGTTTTATTCATACTCTGCATTGGGAAGGAGAGAGAAATGGGTTTTGTCTAACAACAAAACAAGATCAAAAAGGGCAGTTGTTTTAATCTGCCATACCTTGATTTACCCCCCTCTCAGGGTATCTAGCATAGTGGACCTAACATTAATCAAAACTATAATACTAGATCAAATTGATCTAATAAAAAACTAGCCATATATCCCCTTTATTACTAGTATTCTCATTTTTGTAACAACTAGGGACTCAACCATCGTACATTCTCTAGTACCATCAGACAGTTCTAGATGGTACATAGTGAAATTCTAATGGTTCTATTTTATATCTTTCCATTATTAATTATACAAAATAAATTTAAAATATTAGTACATATCATGGAATGTATACTAGGTATAATTCAATTAAGAATATATAATTTAATGCATAATAATTTCCTCATATAATTAACAAATATTGTTTGACAGATTTCACACCATGCGACATAGGAAAAAAATCTTTCCATGTGTTTTTACATATTTAAATTTCAAATAACTTGTCAATTTATAGACTATAAATTGATATAATAAACCATATAGGTCTATCTTATTAGATATTTTTTACCATTACCTTTTGTTTCTATTTTAATTCATCCACGGAAAATATATTTTTTATTCTTATTAGTGAATTATATAACTAAATATCTATTTTCCATATGTTATCAACATATTTATGTTGGAAAATTATGGTTCTCCCAAAAAACTTTTATAGACACATGGATTAATTTCATTAATAATAAAACCAAAATTCTTTATGTTTTCATTAAATGAATATTCCACAATCATGATTCTTTATCTAATAAATAAATGGATTTTTTCAACTTACATATCATATTATCATTTTACTATGTCACCAATTTTTTTATTATATATAGAGTTTCCAGAGGGTTTACATTGAAGAAGGTGGTCTTGAAATCCATTTTCCAAATCTCATTATCATAGATGGCTAAAATTACAAGTAGAATTGCAATGGATTTTAGTATGAGAACTAGTGAAAAAGGTTTCCTAATAAATTATTCTTATACATTAATAGAAACCTTTAATAACCAATCATGCCTTTTTAGTACCAACTTGACTATCTATGTGTGTTTTCATCTTGAATACCCACCAATGGATTTATGTCAACTACAGAAACATCCTAAATGAAAAAAAATATTGTAGTATGTAGAATCCATTACTGAATTTATATATGCTTTAAAATATTGGATTTTTTCAATTTATTAATTACCTATAAGATTCATTATTCTTATTGAGTAATATATCTCCCGAATTTGGAAATGTAAATCCATCACTTTGGTTTAAACTTTCCCACATAGTATGGGACTATGGAACAATTATCCCCATTATTTCTTATGGAGTTTATTGCCTTTATGCCAAATTTTGTGTATCTGGAGCTTTGAATTTACTTAAATCCAACTTTTCCACACTATCAAAAAAACTTATGTTCTTACATAACCCCCCCCCCCCTCCATCAATACTCTTCCCCAACTGACAATAAAGAGAGGGAGCGACTCCCAAAGTATTCCTATAATAGTCTATAGGTTATTAACTGACACTAATGGTTTAAAACACACAATGTCAAGTATTATCCTAAATAAGGAATTTATTGACAAGTTATGATAGGAGATCCACCAATCAACACCAAATAATTTCAATTCTATAAATAAATTCCCATAACTCAAATGTTACTTATATTTAATATTCATCACATAAAGAATATATATGAAAGTGGAACTCTAAGCTCTAATTTTTCAAATAACTCTATCCAATCTACCGAGGTAGAAATTTCATTATCTATTGGACTATCCTGTATAAAATTAAAAAACCATGGTTGGGTGAGTACTTGGGAGCACTCAGTAATATCATACTAATAAATCAAATCAACTTCTATTTGTAATAAATATGAAATATTAAGAAATATTGAAACAATAATGAAAAAAATAAAGGTGTGAATATAAGGACCCGACCTTAAAACATTACATAATCATGAATTAAATGAATAATTCACATAGAGGATATTTTTAGGTTTATAGTTTTAGAGAATTAGGACATTACTATTACATATCAAAATATTACAAAGTAGACACTTCTACTAAGTTTCCATAAAATAAAAACTCTTAAAAAGAAACATGTCTAGTTCTATGTTTTAGATAGCATGTCTTTCCTTGATCCCATCCTTGACCCTATTCAACTTTAAGTCCCGTGGAAAACATTTCAAAAACTTGTGATGAGCATAAAAATCCCAGTAAAGGATACACAAATAAGGAAAACTGTTAGTTTTTTCAAAACAACAAGTAAACCATTAATACATTATCAAAGTAATACTTTTCATCATTATGAAGTAGTAAATACTCTTCACGGAAATAAAATATCACTACTTACCCTTTGTAACCAAAATAATACCATAAACCCATATCAAGAACACATAACATATAAAGGTAACTTGGGACATAAACATACTTAAATGGAATAACCTTATGGTCGACTTCCAAACATATCACTACATGGAATAGCCATACGACTGACTTCCATACCCAATGCATTGGAGGTTATAACGTAACCACTTGTCCTGGTATTCACGGCACCACCCGTCATAAGGTTTATCACGTAACCACCTATAAAATGTCCAAGAACCATTATAAAATCATAAGACATAAAACAAATATAATGTAAAGAAAACATTTCCACATTTCAATCAAAATATATCACTTAAATATATTTACATAACAAATCCATTATAAAAACAATTTTCAATACCAAAATACATAAAAGATTATATGGTATTTATTTTATTTTAAAAACATTACGGCTTTTTTAGGAATCCAAAGATCCAATAATACTCACGTCAGCAGAAAGGTCATTATCACCGCGTACGTTAAAATAAACATTCCTTTTTGTCATTTAGTAAAACGCTTCATAGAAAAATATTCCCTTTGAATGAAATGAAAAGTAAAAGGTGTTTTATACAGCATATAAAATAAATTCTTGTATTAGAACAAAATATGCCTCAATAAAAGGAGATTGAGACGAAGTCCCTTACAAAGACGGTATCCTTAGGTTAAGGATAAATCAATTACATAATTACGTGTGACAAATATAAATACACCAAATATAAGATAATATTAAGTGTAAAAAAATCAGAGGTCATCCACACATATTCATAGTATGACACAATCAAGAAATAGAGGTTTAACCCAAATAATTGAAATTGGGTTAAGAAGTTTCCATGCAAAAATTCGATAGCCTAACAACGTCACTTTAAAATTTAGAAAATGAGTTGATGAGAGAGAAAATGGTATCTCATCACTTGGATATAAAATTTACATCAATAAGGATATATAAGAACATATCCCAACATAATAAGATGTGAATTAAAAGACATACCAAAAGAAGTCTTTTAAAAAGAGGAGGGTGAAAGGTTCCGTTACCGACTTGGGTAACTTTCGAAACGTACACCCCATGAAAGAAGGATTATACAACATTAATGTAAATACCCATGAATGAAAGTATATTACACAAAGAGTATAATAATGGGTAGTACATACACCACTCAAAGGAAATGGTGGAAAATGTAGCATAAATCTCATGGGAATAAAAGTGAGATGAAAAATCCCTTACGAAAACTCGACAGCCAAACGACACTACTTAAAACTTCCAAAAATGGATTTATGAGATCAAATAGGGTCTCTCATAATTTGAGCATAAAAATTACAATATGAGGAATATAAAATTACATACCAAAACATAATAAATATGAGCTTAAAAGGAATGACATTAAAGAGAGTACTCAAAAAGAAAGAGAGAGGTAGGATCCCTTACCTCATGTCCGACTTGTCTTGTTCGTTTCTTTATATTCCTGAATAATAAACTTTGGTCAATTTATAATTTCTTAAGGAACTCATTTAAAGATTATTATTCAGTTCATATCACATATTATAATGTTATAATAATTGGTTAATAATGTGAGTTCATATCAGACATTTTTTTCCGATGTTCGGTATATGAGTCAAAATTGAACTTGTTTGAAAAGAATTGTCCATGTAGTTATAAGTACATCATCTCCCGAATAGTATTAATGATTTAAATATCATATATATCAAGTATAAATTCATTTTACACTATTCCATAACATTTTTAGATAAAAATAAATGAAATTCACAGTTCATGGATACGGTTGGCCGTACGTACGCATGAACGCTACTTCCATTTCTTTGGCACATTAATGGAATTAAAGATGAATGAGAGATATATATATTATAATTCCAGTATAATATATATGTTATATAGGTCACATTATGTCAAATCAGAATAAATTAATAACACAACTAATTATTTAGGAAAAGAAATCACACAAATCATAATTTCTTATTTTCATATTATTTCCATTTCAATCATTTTTTAATTCCAAGCCTCATTTTTTTATTATTCATTCATTTATTCCAAAATTTCTCATGAAAAAATATCATTCCTTGATTTATTTTAATTATATCCTTTGATATTTAAATTCCATCCACACACATTATTCATATCAAACCCTAATTTATACTCATTGTTGAGGGTTACCCATACATCTATCCACTCCCCCTTGAAATCCATTTATTCCTCATCACACACATTATTACTATCGTGATCATTTCATATGATGATTATTTTTTTAACAACCCACTATCTTTTCACATTATTATTTTTTCCAAACATATTATATTTATTCCACAGATATTAACAATTTATTAGAAACCCATTGACAATTTAATTTCACTCTACAAATTCATCACTTACCTATCGTCATATTCATATCAATATGTAATTTTTTTATTTCATATTCATTTTCTATAATCTATCAACCATTAAATAGGTTCATTTAGTTTATATATTACTTATTTATCATATTACTTACAAATTTCTACCTCCCACTTATTATTTTCAATTGGTTTCATAAGACATCAAGAAAAATATTAAAAAAAATGTATCCATTTTCTATCTTACCCATTCCTTATATATTTTTATCCCTTCATTAATTCAAGTTAAGTTTTACTTACCCATTTAAAAATGTTAGATTATATATTTTTAACTTCCCTTCTAAATTAACATTATTATAAAAAAATGAATTTATTCTTGTTACTGAGAAAACAGATCACCACAACATCAAAACATCACAAAAATTCTCAACCTCTAGATTACAGGGATTTCATTCTTTATTACCATCTTTAAGGAGTTCTATGATTATAGTGGTGAATAATTATCTAGTAATTTCATCATCAAGAGAGTACTAAAAATCATCATTCAATAATGGTTAACACATAGTAGAGAGAATATAATTGCAATCTCATTTATCACAATATTCAATTAATTAATCGATTAGGAGGGTATCAAGGATCATCGTAACAATAATATTAAAACAATAGTAGTTAACATAATTTATAGGCATAAAATCACAACCAAAAGTATATAGATCATATGGAACATGAAATTTCCTATTTTTTTAAATCTCATGTTCCACTCATCCTATTATTCATTCCCTTTTTAATTCCATTCTCTTTTAATGGGTTATTTTTATAATATTTACCTTTTCTGTAAACAAAGAACACACATTATGAAAAATCAATAAATATATCAAAATGATGTGACTATATGCTTAGAAGGAATCACAATAGGTTGATCAAGAATATTATTCCTGATGATAGATTATTAGTCCAAAAATACTCTACCATTAAGTGAGGGGAATCTATAAAAAGAGAACCACACAATATCACAAATGGAGCCATAATAAATCCCCTCAATCCTAAAACATAACACCCATTTTCAAAACATCAACTGAGATCCTCAAAATCCATTCTAAAATTTTACTTCATCCATCTAGAGTGAATGAATAAGAATAACCAAGGGAGGGAGAGAAAAATATTGCTTCAATAAAATAAGAAACCATCCCTATGATTTAGGGAGATAAGGATACTAGGTAATAAAAACACCCCTAAAAGAGGATTGAGAATCTGTCAAGTATCGAGGGAAGGAAACCGGGTGGAACATGGAAGATACATCAACCCTTAGTCATAGTGAAAATTGAATATGCCTATTCCCCATGAGAGAGGCCCTTGAAATGGAAATATTCCCTTAGTCAAATGAGATCCAAAATTACAGCCTTTAAAATGGTCAACTACCCATATTCTCTTAGTGATAATGTTTTCTATTTAATATTGTTCAGACTACTACCACATGTAAATCTATGGAATAGGAGTACATCCTTCTTCATTTTTGGTTCCTAATAAAGCACAACAACAATTAACATGGAATGGTTCTTCCCTATTCATTATTTTGAAACTTACACACATAACTCAGTATATTCTTTACTTCACCCAAGGTCACCAAAATTATTACACATATGTTGTGGCGACATCCTCACTAGTAGAGAGGTAGGTCCAAATACCGAAAACACAACATTCCCTAGACCATGACAAAGAGGGAATTACATAACCATTTCTGACAACTCATCCTCCTCGCCTTATAGTTGTTCCATGAGTCTCCCCTCACTATTTTATTATCCCCATTTCTTATAGAGTGCATGGAAAATAAAATCCATCTCACCATACCCAGAACTATGGCATTGACCGAATCATGCCATTTCCCATATACTTATTCACTCGGGCATTCCTCGACCTCACTCCTTACCATTCCCTTCCAACCTAATCATTTTCAACCACCCATTTTTGATAGGAAGAACCCCAAGTCACCCTATCATAAAGTTCCTCACATGAGATAAGTATTAAATTTATAATAAACCCATAAAACCTTTACATGAGTCTTCAAAAAAACATTAAGTAGCGAATAATTTCCATTATGTGAACTCACATCACCCTTAATTGAGATCAGGTTGAATTTTACATGAGTATGGATGACCCTTACAAGAATCAGATTTATCCTTATGTAGCAGATCAAAATAGGACTTACCGCCATGTGATCCTGGTTCTACCCTCTCATGATATGGAGATACCATAATGTAAGATAGGTTCTACCATTGCATGTGTTAAAGATACACTCATGCAATATCTAAACTATATTATGCTTACACAATATTATTGGTCATGTATAACGGTTATAAAAAAATAATGAAATTTAAATGTTTAATTAAAGAACATATAAATAACAAATAATGGGATTCAAAAACCATCAAGGTATGGGATGAAAACAAAATAAGGGTTTAAGAAAATCAAGAACCATACATTAAATACATCTCAAACTATTCTATTCATTGATAATAAAATAAAAACTTGATAAGATTGAAGAAGGGATGAACTGAACATCCACTAAAAGAGATACATCTTGGAAATCCCATGATAACAGAATCATGGCCACCCCACAAGAAGAAAAAAATTCATACAATACACAACATAAACACCCAAAAGAATACCCTCTAGGAAAATACCTCTCAAGAAATAATGAAAACACCAAAGGGATATAAGCATAGAAATAACCACCCTAGATCACAAATTACTTCCCATTGGCTACTTCATTCTACTCAACCATGATACAAAAGAGTTGTACACTCAAAAACCATTTTGAAAATTTGAAAACCCATTAAAGTTAAATAATTTCATTTTTTAAAACAAAATACATTTTGTAACTATTAAATCTCTATCAACACAAAATAAAGTTTTTTTGAAAATCCAAAAATGGTCTTAGTGAAAATAGTAGATTTAGTTAAAACATTACCACAACTAAATTTCTACCAATTATAGAGTAACATATTGAATCTTAAGGAAATAATATTAACAATTCCCTATTGAATTACACAAGAAATAGTTCAGATAAAAAGATATAAGAAACCATGGGATACTAAATTTTAAAGTGATAAGTCTCAATCAAGATTTTAAAGGTCAACTCACTCTGATCTTTCATTATATATAAGCCCCACAACTCAAATAATTCATCTCAACTTTCCAAACCACCCAAAGGAGCCTTCACTAGAACCCTCCATCTTTAATAATTCTCTCACCATGATCTCTTCTTGATCCCTCACCACTTAAAAAAACATTATATGGATAATCATGGAACATTTTTGAATATATATCCTCAATTATGACTCAATGAGTATCGCCAATTATCCCTCAATAAGTTAGTAATGTGAAAAACAGCTAACCAAATACAAGAAATCGGTCTCAAATCTATCCACAATCTCAATCCACTACTGAATCTCTAGTATCTCTATAATAAAATATTGAATCTATACTTGGGAGACTAAATCCATTATTAACAATTCATGAAATTCATCCCAAGACATACAGGTTTCCACACTTCATATTCCACCATCATTGAGTCACTTTCCAAAATAAGCCAACAACCAAAGCAAATCAAGATTTATTTAGATTCTTCCACAAACTAATGTAAACATCATAAAATTAAAATAAATATTTAGTATTATGGATACAGGATCTAATAAATAACTTTGGAACTTCCTACCACTAAAATTTCAGTAATGTTTTATATCATGATTCGCCATTCCCTTTCCTATGCTAAACATCACAATAGAGTTTTGATTGCATTAATTTACAGAAAAAATGTTAGTAAGATAAAAATAAGAAACATAAATCATAATAAAGCCAATATTCATTTCATAAGAAATAACATCAACCCATACACTAATCTTTATGACCAAATCACACAAACAACATTCCACACTACTACATCAGATCACATAAACCCATGCTAGTTGATGAGAGGAAATATTTTCCTTGTTTTAATTTAATTTAAATAAAAATTAACCTGAGAAAATATAAAAAACCTGGGTGAATAATTTATTTTTCATACTTTTTTAAATTAACACTTTAAATGATAAATAGATTTAAACATGATTTTTTGTGGTTTTATAATTTTTTTTTATTATTTTCATGGTCATAAATTGATATGGAATTATATAATATAATTATTTAAAGGCTCTTAATTGTATTCTATATTGTTTCTATTAATTTTGAAATAAATCTAGACAACCCCAAAATTTAAATTCTTTTTTAATATTTTTTTAAAGATGGAAAATAGAAAATGAATTACAATGTTTGATAAATTTCATACCATGTGTATATCTCATCCAGATCCAATGTATGTGTCATATTTCTTATATACACATGGTGATTCTCAGAGCATGTGTCCTGATGGTTGAATTTGGAAAATTCTTACTAGTTTAGGTGCCATATAGTGTTTTCATAGGTGTGATGGTGGCCAACATACGTGTGACTGAGCCCTACATAAGTGTCACTTTGACAATATAGGATTCATGGGAGCCTGTGTAGGTGTGATCCCATAATTAGTGAGATTTATATTGATGATTTATCGTGGGGATTAAAATCTGAAATACCCAAAATATAAAAGGTTATACTAAAAGCAATGAAAATTCCCATTGGGAAGAAATATAATAGGAAAACAATGCGGTAATCATTAATATGAAGATGAATTTGGTGTTAATTGGAATAATATGATATAATTATAAGATTCAGGAGGAACCCAACTAAATCCATTATGATCATAGATATTTCCATGTTGTGAAAGATGAATAAGGAGTTGAGAATTATATTTGAGGAATTTCTTAAAGTTTAAGGAGCCATTGGATGAGGAAGAAGAGGAAAATGCTTCTCATATTGGGTATGGAGATTCTAAACCAAGAAAAGAACCCTAGGCCACTGCTATAAGAAGATGGTTATTCCCTATGAAATAGTGTGGGTGATCAATCTTGAGATGCTACAATTTTTTTATTTATTTATTTTTTCCTAAAGTTTCTAATGATGGGACACTAGACCATTAATTTTCAATCCATGTAGAATCCCCCATTCCTAGATGTTGAATTATATTAGTTAATATAAAATATCTTCAACTCATTTCTCTATATGCATTTAATTTCATTATAAAATTGAGGTTTCTGATGATATTGATTTAAATAATTACTCTCCCATTCTCAAATTTTAACACTCTACCCACTTAGATTTACTTCACTACTTATGATAGTGATAGGTCAGTTGATATGAGAGTTATTTAATATATTTGATCAAAATGATAAGCAATATTATGGGATACTGTGATTATTTTACACCATTATTCATGATGAAATAATTATATGATGTTAATGAGTAATATAATACTTGATTAAAGAAAGGTAAGTGAAAAAAATTTGAATAATGATTCAACAGGAGAATGATGGGATTATTCAAGGTTGATCCTATATTTTTAAAACAAAATTTAAAACCAATCATCTTACATTTTGATCCAAATTCACTCACTATTTTCATACACATAAAACCAAAATCAAAAATTAAAAACAATCCCATAACACTCCCATATGAAAATATAACATGAGGTTCACTACTATTTCATTTATTTGGGTTTAAAATTATTTGATAAAAGCCCCAAGAGAGGCCCCTTGTCAACCTGACACCTTTTCCTATGAGGCCAATGTTGCGTTTTTTATTTTGTTATGTTTTTTTTTATTTAATTTTTTTTGGATACTTGAATTGGTATATTACACATCACCTCATTTTTTATCCATAGGTTGAAATAATTATTAAAGAAATAATTAGGAACATAAAAATCCCTACTAAATTTGAGAGAGTGTTTTTTTTATGATTACATAGATTGAATCACCATCTTATTTTTCTTCATCTACTAGAGACACCATAGGATGTGAAAGTATGGATGATCATTTGTCTCAATTGAATAGTATCCTTATATATATTTATGAACATAATTTCAATATTAATGATAATAAATAGTTACACTTGAATTTAATGTCATGCTTTTATCTTGGAACTAGAATAATTCAATTATTACCTAAATTCATTAGTTTATTTGGAGAGGATCCCAACTGATATTTGAATAAATTTCAATATGTAAGAAATATAACAAAACCTAGAGGATTAACTAAGTCTTAGATTAACTTTTAGTCCTTTATAATCTCCCTTTAATTATCAATCATAGAGTGGCTATGCAACTTGAAACCTGGAGATATTAGCACGAGAGATGAACATCAGAAGACTTTCCTCTAGAAATTATTACCCACATATAGGAGTTCCCAATTGAAAAAGGAGATATATGGGATTAATAAAGTGAGTGAAAAAATAATCTATTTGTTTTGGGATAGATCCATGTAATTGAAAACATCCTTCCAACACAATCAATTAGAAGACCACAATTTCCTAGTAATATTTTACCAATGATTGAAATTCTTCTTTTAGAGGATACCTAATTGAAAAGTAAAATACTAAACCTATAGAGATGATATAAATTATATATTAAAACACCCAAAAATTTAGTATAATATCCAAAACTTGAAGACTACATGATATAAAATTATATAACTCAAATTTACTTGAAAACAAAATTATGGAACAAATATTTTTATAACATAGTTAATAATGAATATAGTTTTTGAAACCTCAACATACACAACTCCCAGATTATTTTAAGTTTTATGTTCTATATATCACCACACCAATGGATTCCCTAAAGTTAATGGGATTTTTGTTTCTGTATTTCATAGGAAATTCCATTAGACACCAAAATTTAATTAAAGGTTTAAATAATATTCAAAAATTCAGTTGGGAGTTAAAAAAATGTGGCCTCAAAGGACACCATTATATTAGGATCATCAATGGTAATATAGAATATAAATTTTAAAGGGAATTACTCTCAACAATCTACAATATACCAACCAAGAAAATATAAGTAAATATTCATGAAGGTCATGCTAAAATTACTTGTAGAGTCTCAAGCCAACCAATAATCTACCCTTTCCACTAATGGTTCAGAATTGAAGGAGATAAATGGGAAATTAATCTAGATCATATACACTCTCAATAACCTAGTAAATTAATTTTAAATTAATATCTCGCTATATTAATTCCAAAACCTAAAGAAAATGTTAGTTCTATTTCTATAAGGAGTGAAAATGAGGTCTAATTTAATGAAAAATTATCATTGGAAGGAGGATATAGAAACAGATAGCCCAAAAGACTTAAATAATCAATACTAGGGAAGGAACATGAAGAGGAAGTGGCTATAGAGACACCACCAATGAAGAAATTTAAGGTAAAATACATTATTTAAGACTTTTATCAGCCCCAAAATCACTCCCCTATAAGGTTATAACCACATAATCAAACTAATGAAGTTGAATTACAATAAGAAGTGTTTGAAACATTTAACAGATTGCATATTAATATCCATTTACTAGAGGCCATCCTCTAAATACCATGTTATGAAAAATTTCTCAAGGAAAGTTACACCAGGAATAGAAAACATAAATGACATGAAAATGTTTTTTATTTAGAAATTTCACTTCCTTTATAAACCCACAATTTGTGAGGAAATTGATGGAGACAAGTATATTAATTATCCCTTTCACAATAAGTGAACTCACTTTTCATTATTTAATTGTTAAGATTCAATAAATTTAATTCCATAAATTTTATTTTATTCTATATAAATACTATATCTTATGACAAATGGAGTAGTTGTGAAAATTACTAACTAAACTAGTACTACCAAGTTGGAGTTTTACTGGATGTTCTGGTAATAGTGAAAAAAATTTTATTACTAGAAGATTTTTACATATTAAGTAGGGAATAAGAAAAAGGTAAAGATCATTACACTTTTATTTTAACAAATCCATTTATTAATACTACTAAAACTATAATATAGGATGCTTAGGGAATAATCTCAATGTAGTTTATGGAATAAACTGTGAATTTATACATTTTAGACTCAATGAAATACCCTCATAATGAGAAACAAATTACACTAAAACATTATGAAATTTATTATTTTTATAAATAAAGGATTGAAATATTTTATGAAATTATTAAATAATAAGGATATCTAGAAAAATCTAATTTTTTTATGATTTTATTTTTTGAAATGAGTTAAATATAGAAATAATGTTTTTATAGAATTTTTTGAGTAACTAATGAATGTTTTTTTAATTATTTACTCAAATTATCCACTAACATTTCTAATTTATAGGTGTAAGTTAAAAATATAGAGAACATTTATTTGAAGACATATTAAAAAATCCTTTTAATCTTCAACTGAAATTAAAACCATCTAACTTAAAATATTCCTTTCTTAAGTTAAGTGAAAAAATTATGGGTATAATTCCATAAATAATTTTGATCATAATCGATAGAATATAATACTAAAAATAATGAAACAAATTTTAAGGACATAATATGGTCATTATGTGACACCCCAATGATTACCCATATAATATATGTGCATTGGACTTTGTTATAACCCGAGTTAAAACCAGTAAGGTGGCCCCAATGAAGACTCAACAAAACCCTTATTGAATTTTTAAAAATGGAATTTGAGAGACTTTAGGAGATGGGATAATATAACCTATCTTGAACTCCCAATGGGTGTGTCATATTCAAATTTTACCCCAAAAAACTGGGTTTAGCATTGTGAAAAATATAAATAATGATTTCATAACCTCTAGGATTCAAAGTAGTTAAGGGGTATGCATTAAAAATAGGATATTGAATCATCTGACCTTAAATTACCATTTCATTATCTCATTTTTAGATAAAATATTAAAGTGGATAACTGGTAAAGGTCACTGATACTTTCTTAATAGATTCTTTGGGTATTTTTAGGTTCTAATAACTTCACAAGACCAAGATAATACAATAATCACATGTCCATTTGGTATGTTCACTTAGTAAAGGATGCCCTATGGTATTTTCAATGCCCAAGTAATTTTAAACACTACAAGGTGAGTATATTTATAGACCTTGTGTATAGATTCCTGGAGGTAATTATTTATGATTTTACTTTTTATGGAAGCTTCTTTGAATCCTATCTAAAAAATATAGAGTTTTTTTTAAAAAAATCCATCAAAATTTAGTTTCAAACTTTTAAAAGTGAAATTTTATCATGGAAAAAGGAACTATGTAATGCTATATAATTTTTAAGGATGGAACAAAAGTAGATAAGAACAAGGTCAAAATTATTTTCACATTTATTTTCCCTACCACTTTGAATAATATTATATCACTTTTAGGGATTTTATGATTTTATCGGTGGTTCATTAATGATTTTAGAAGCTTTTACTATCCCTTGAATAAAATAATGAAGAGGGAAGTTGATTTTGTGTGTGACTATTCGTACAAGGAAGATTTTCAAAAACATAATGAGAACTTGAAACCAACCCCTATGATCCATATGATAGTCCAAGAACTACTCTTGATGATATTGTGTGATGCACCAAGAAAATCCATAGGGAAAGTGGTATCCAAATTTTTTTGACACTTTAATAACCTACAGTTCCAAAACCCTATATATAGACCAAATCAACTATGCACCAACATAAAATGATTTTTTTCAATTTTTGTTCCACTGGAAAAATCTTGATTATATTTGTTCCAATTAAAGGTAACCATTTATTTTAATCATACAACACTAAGATATTTAATCATGCAAGATAAAGAAAATATAAGATTACTGAGATGGATGTTGTTAATGAATCAAATAAAATTATAGATCAAGGATAATAAGGGAGTATAAATTTGGTTATAGACCACATGATCATGTTTCCTTATACCTTTGAGGTAGAAACATCCACAGAGATAGCCTTAGATAACTCATTCCCTAGTGAAATGCTATATAGAGGTACCCAAGTTCCCATGTATGCTAACTTAGTGATTTTTTTTTCACATCAAAGGAACCCTCTTCATTTACTATACATAAATATTTCAAGTTGAAATATTAATCAAAATTTTATATATTGGAGGATATTTATTTATGTATTATTTTTTTTTGTGAAAAAGTAATTAAAAGTTGTATATTTGAAGAATATGTCAATTCAATACAATCATTTTTCTATAATTTTACTAATGGAGACCATTTTAGACCATGAAAAATATTCAGGATTGTTTTATAACTTGAATTGTTTTGGACAAAAAAGGAGTAATATGTGTTTTGGAAAACATGTCCAAACTATAAATTTACTATAAAAATATTTAATCTATAGTAACTACCAATATGTATTATTATTTTTAAATATTTTATATATTTGGATTATATTTCATTCATCCATTTATTATACATTTTGGATTTTACTATATCCTGATACCAGAAGACTATGTTTCTAAAATGATTAAATCAAAATCAAAACGGAATAATTATTCCAAATTTTTCATTGAGTTTTTAATATAAATAATTTTTTTAGGTTTATAGTACCTCAGGATATAATAAATGACCAACATACACACTTTTATGATTTATTGAACCATAAGAACTCAACTACTTATCAACCCCATAAAAATGTAAAGTCCAAGGTTTGAAATAGGGATATTAATAAAATATTTGAAAAGAAAGTGTAACACACTCAGAAGGAAGTGAGTAATAAGATGGAATATGCATTGTGTTCATTCAAGACTTATTTCCAAAACCCCTAGCTATTTACCCTTTTATAATTGTTTATTGAAATAAATTTCACCTATATTTTGAGCCGAATCACAAATCCTTCATGGATATTAAGAGAGTTATTATGGATTTTGGTATGTCTATTGAGAAAAGAAATATTAAAATGATGAAAACAGGTTAGATGATAAGGGAAGATTATGTGATATGAATATTGTATTAATAAAAGTCTATAAATATCCATGAACAATTTATTTTGAAAATTGAATTATATGTTTTTTAAAAAGTATTATTGTTCTCTACAAAGATGAATCTCATGCCTAGTTAGATTCAATTTTTATGGACTAGACCATTCATATATACTAATAAATTTATATTCAATATTGTATAAATTAATGGTGTTTCCTAAAAACAAAACTTTAAAGTTAATTGATAGTAGTGGAATAAATACCATGAATATTTTTTAAGGAATCAATGGAGTTGAAACACGTCCATACTGCTATTGAATAAAGAAACCCCATGTTGTATATTTACTTCACTTTAGTTTAGATTCTCAATTTTTGAGTATCTAATTCATTATAAATTTCCCATGGGAATTAATTAAAATTGAGGTCTAAAACAAGTCTAGGAGGGAGGATAGGTAATTCAAGATGTAAACCTTTTTTTGTTTGTTTTTATGTTACAAGTTATTTTAACCTAAAAAAATAAAACAACTATTTTAAAAATACTTTTTTTATTTTTTAGATATTTTGAGTTGATGGGAAATCATGATCTCCAATGCAGTCATTCCTTGAAAAGGAAAAATACTTATGTGGAGGGATTTTATAAGAGTATAAATTATGAATATTATTTGTTTACATTTTAGATTTTTCCACTATATTCGTGGAGTTTTTTGATTTATAATTGAAGAAAGGGTTATAAAAAGAAAAGAACTCAATGAAATAAAAATGATAACATGAGGAAAATGAACTGATGAACATGAGTTTTAGTGACCTACCGTAGTAATTTATTAACACCTCGAGTTTCCTTATTAAAATACATTTGGATTTATCATATGAAATGGAGTAAAAAAATAATAGGGGAACTGATCTAGAAGTCTTCTTAAGTCAATATAAGCATATTTCTGTGTGTTAGGCATCAAATAAGGGTCAGAGTGACATGATATTTGACTACTAAAGCATTTATTATATACCTTAACTATTACAATTGGTCTTGGGGGGGGGGGTATACACTATCTTGGAATTATTTGGTTCAAATTTTAGCTACATTCATCTAAAAACTGATAGGCATATACATGGATGAGAAAAAAATTTACTAGTGTTAATTGAAAATGGAATAAAAAGTTTTGGGGAATTGTAAACATGGATAAAGAAGAGGTATATGATATTTTTGAATTCCATTTTGGAAGTATCATGGAAGTGTTAAAAATAATTATGGAAGAGGAATTTTATGGGAGAGGGAATTAAAAATCCAATACCTTTTAAATTATTGAATCCACTAACCTATAACTGAAACATCTACTTATATTTATGTGAATAAATGATTTAAATTCATATAATAGGTGTTCCATTTAAACAAATGAATGAATATATGACTTTATTATCCTTCATGAGTATTTATGTTCTAGAAATAGAATATTTTTTGAAATAATTGGAATTCATTGTATTTCCCATGAGTGGAATACTGTAAGTGTGGGAGAGTGATAAGAGCCAATATTTTCAAATTTTCATATAATTATTAATTGAAATTAACCTCACAAATTTTATAAAACATGAGTAATTAATTATTTCTAATATTTCTATAAATCTAAAATTTAAATTATAAGTGGATTTCAACATGAATTTTAGTGGTTATATATATATTTTAGATTAATTCAGAATTCATACATTGATTTTTAATTATGTAATATCATTTTTTAAAGGATTTTAATTCTATTTTTAATTTTTTTTTCATTTTTATCTAAATATGGAAAATCCTACAATTAAATTATATTTTCATAGTGTGGCGATCAAAGCTAGAAAATGGAAAAAGATCACTAGAGTATATGGAATTCCATGCCTTGTGTATATCTTATTCAATATAAGTGTATGAGTCATCTAACCTATGTATGTGTGGTGATTCTCACTTTATTTTTCAGGAAGGATTAATTTAGAATTTTATTCCTAGAGTAGGTCTCATATAGAACCTATATATATTTGATGGTGTGCAGCATACATGCAATGGAACCTTTCATAACTGGTATTTGGCCAATGTAGGTGTCATGGGAATCTGTGTATGTTTAATCCCACACTTATTAAAATTTATGAGGATGGAAAACCATGGGGATTAGAATAAAAAATATACAAATTGGAGAAGTTTAACCAAAAATAAATTCTCATTCCCACCGTTCAACC
Source organism: Viscum album (assembly GCA_963277665.1). Taxonomy (NCBI): domain Eukaryota; kingdom Viridiplantae; phylum Streptophyta; class Magnoliopsida; order Santalales; family Viscaceae; genus Viscum; species Viscum album. The sequence continues at coordinate 1,443,570,011 of OY728162.1, read as the reverse complement.
GAATCTATAAGAGCTCTAAAATAATAACCATGTGGAAATCATCAAGATGAATAAAAATTTGCGGAATGTGGGAATAATGATAGGTAATAGAAATATTAGAGAGAACCTAACTAAATCAATCATGACCCTAAATTAGTGCATGTGGTGGAAATTGAATAATATGGAATCAGTCAATGAATTTGAGAAATTTTGTGAAGAATTAGAAATTCTTGGAGGATGAAGAGAAATTATGTTTTACTCAAATGGGAGATAAATATATAGTACCATATAATGAACCCAAGGCCATTTCTATATGAAAAACTACTTTTCACTAGTAAAGGGAATTCCTGATCAAGCTTGATTTTTAGATGTTATTTTCTTTAATTATTTTTCTGCAAAGTCTTTACTGATGAAAGACTAGTCCATTAATAGAAAATCCATAGATAATTTTCCCATTCTATTCTGTTTATTTATATCAATTAATGTAAAATATCTTATGCTCTTATCTTGGGATGTGTTTTATTTCTTAATCAATAAGTGGTTTCTACTAATATTCTTTTAAATAATTCTTTTATAATTATTTTATATTCACACTCATTCAACTTAGATTTTCTACCCCACCTATTTTGATGAGTATTGGGTTGATCTAAGAGTGATTAGAGATATTTGATCAATGGGATAAAGAAGAATAGAGTATGAAAAAATTACAATACTCCCTTACTCAGGATAAAACAACCAGGCGAGGGTAATAAATGAGATCTCACTTTACAATAAAGAGAGTTTATATATCAAATTTAGTAAGGATTCAACATTATATTGACGATATTATCTGAGTTTAAGACAATATTTTTAATATTAGAGTAATACCAATCCACTTGCATTATGATATCAATTCACTCATTTTTTCACACACACAAAACTCAAATATAAAAATAAAAAAACACTCATTATAATCCCTTCTCTGGAGAAAACCATATTTTCACTTCTATTTCATTAATTCTAGTTCGCAATTGTTTAACAGGAGCCCCAAAATAGGCCGCTAATTACATACCATGGAAAATGTCCACAACCCCCCCACAAAAATTACCCCACAAATTAAAACTAGAAAAAAATTCCCAAATACACCCTCACATATCTCAAGAATTCAATATATAAAATCATAATAAGTTTATTCAATAGAAAAAAACAATCAACCACTTTTCATCATTATTTTCATAATAAATTAAATGTAGTTATAAAAAGAATCTATATTAAAATTCATATTTCATTACCATATTAAAATTTTTAATCCTTCATGTAATGTGATCTAATTAACTAAATCATTGAGATAATATAAACATAACAGTGTGGGAGTCCATTAAAAATAATCACTTCATTGATATTTTAGAAAAATAGATTAGTAAAACTATATAAAATAATATGATGAAAAATGTTAAATAATATAAAGCATGTTCATTTAATATTTAGGGAAAAAAAATTTATATAAAAAATACCAACACTTAAATGAAAATAATCATCAAGTAGTATTTAATGATAACATTAAATTTACCCAATTTACATTTCAGGAAATTCATCATACTTTACACTTCAATAATTTCTCATATACATGATTTCAAACAAGAACTAAAATAAATGTACGTTTTGAGTTCTTATGAACTATTTTTAAAATGGTAAATAAAATAATCTTTTAAACATTCTTCCAAATTGGTGAAAGGAACATAGATTACAAAATAGAAATGGAGGAAACATTATTTTCATGTTTCAATCTAGTCATAATTAGATTAAGGGTTCTACAATTAATGAAACATTCTTCCATGGTGGATGAGGGGTGCTATGATATTTTTACATTAATATTTGGGAACAACATCATGAACAATCGATATGATCGAGTAAATACACACTGAGATTTCAAATCACAGAAAAACAATTAAATTATAGACATAATTAATGTAATAAAACAATATTTTTTTACCCATACACACGATTATCTACTTTAATCAACTAGAAATGGAATACTTTTTTATAGTTGAACATGGAATAGAGAAATATTTGAACAACAAAAAACTCTAAGCATTATTTAAAAACAAGGGATTGTTTCATTCATGTAAAATGTTATCAAATTATTAAATGGGTTATCACTAATCATATTTTATATATTCTTGGAATTAAAAAATAGATGATAAAAATCCACCCTTATAATAAATTTCTAATTTATTTATATATAACTGGAAAAAAATTTCACATGGTTTTAAAACTTGTATAGAATTTAAAATGCTTATATGAATGAATCCAATATTATTCATTTTAGTTTATCAATATAGAATCTAACAAGGTAAAACATGGTTTATAATGGTTTTAATAATCTATAATATCATATAATAAGAACAATCTAATAATGAATTATTAATAACATTAGAAACCGTAAAAATATATCAATATGTTATTCTATTCAAGAATGGAAATATAAATCAATTTAAGAAGAATCAACATATAGAAAGCATTGGGGAAACATATCTCTATTTTAATAAGGATCTTCTTAATCAATAGGTCCTAGTTATTTACCATTTTAATAATCCTATTAATATCATATAATTAATTTAGTAAGTCAAGAATGATCATCAACCACTACATCGTGGAAATATAATCATAGAAATACTCATAAGACCCAAAAATAAAATTTCAGCTAATGATAATGATATAACTCTTAATGATTTATACACTACAATAACTACACTTTCACAAAAAAAAATCAATTTGTTGTCATAGTCCTTGTATTAGAACACAGGGGGGCCAAATATTTGTGTCCTAACTAGTATATTTGGTCTACATCAAATGTTAGGATTGAGTCCTACTACTTCCCTACTAATGCCTCGAAATCCAAACCTATAGTTCAATAAAATCTCCAACTTATATCTCAACCATCAACTATGATACTATATTTTCACAAGACCCACCCTACACACATACCCATCCTAATACAGAAATGAAGGTAGGGATTTTCCCCTAAATCATTCAACCAATAGGACACATTTTTAAAACTCTAATTGAGTGTATAAATCAAAAAATGGGATGAATTTACCATAATAAATAATTTAAGGACCTATTATAAGAGGATATCCACTGATCAACACCAAATAATTTCCATTCAATAAATAAATTTCCATAACTCAAATTTTACTAATATGTAAAATAAATTACATCATGGAGACATGTGAAATAGTAACTCTAAACTAAAATTCATCTACCATATCTATCTAAGATACCTAAACATCCTTTATAATGTGTGTCTAAATATCCTAAAAATGATTTGAAAATTTTTGTGGGTTGAGAACTATGGAGTACTCGGTACTATAATCCTTCTAAAATAAATCAAATAAATGGGAAATAAATATGAAAGAGTATGTAAGAGTGAAATAATTAAGAAAAAACAATCAAGGAATAAATATAAATAGTCAAATAAATAAATATCAAAATAAAGAGACAATCCAAAATTGTCCTTCCACTCCCGTATCATTGTTTACCAAGCCCCCCACATCAGGGGAATCCATCCAAGGTCTATCATCAGCAATAAAAAAACAAAACATCCTACTATGGGTCCAAAAATCTCTTAATAGATCTTACTTTTTAGTTCATAGTGTGATCCTGTTAAAATTGATAGTAATCTAGTAAGAGATCCCCTATCCAACTCACCAGGGATACAATAAGAAGAAAAGAAAAACCATCAACATACCATGAATAAATATATATTCTAAAATCAATCAAGAATCACATATACACACACCCAAAAAAAATATTCACACACCAACATTTCCCAACCATATCCATTATTCCATATTTATGTATTTCAATGTCACGATGCCACAACCACATTGTAAAATATTATCACCATATATCCACTTTCCAATAATATGTTGAAAAAAGGACATAAACCTCCTACCATCCTAAATCTATGTATATTACCCCATTATACACCATAACCACAAAATAAGTCCACCAATTATATATCACCATCTGGGATTCCCTCCAACTGTTACATCATTACCATCACATAGGGTGTCATGAACACATAGAGCATCAGCCTCATGCCCTCCCCTACCAGGTATGAACTCCACCATGAAATGTTATCACTTCTTCGCAACCACTTCTATAATTGTACACCTAACACAACAACCATATTTTAATAAGTATGTTTCACAATATAGTGATGAAATCAATAGTTCATCCATTGCTTGAAAATAAACCACATAAACGACATTTTTTTATTTCCATGTTACCTCCATTTCCATAATTTACCAATTCCAAACCTCATTGGATTCATTATTAATTCATTTTAGCCATAATTTTTTAGAAATCACTATTAGACAATGATTAATTTTAATTATGACCTTTAATATTTACATTATAGCTATGTACATTATTCATAAACAAACCATGTTTATACTTATGGTAAAGGGAAACCCTTATATCCCACAATTCCCCCTTTCAATCCTCTTATTCAACATTACAAACATTATTGCTTCCATAGTCATTTAACATGAAGATTATTTCATTTACGTCCCAGTATCCCTTCACATTATTCATTTTTCTATCCATATTTCAATTAATACACAAATATAAACACTTTATTTCAAAGTAGTTAAATATTCAATTCGATCCATTGAAAATTCATCTCCTACCAATGAACACAGTCACATAAATAACCAATTTCCTTTATTTCATATTCATTTCCCCTCATCCATAAACTATTTTTTTATGTGAATTATTTTTCAGATTACTTATTTATTCCATTACATACACATTAAATCTAACCTATTAATTCATTAAATTGGTTTTATAATCCATCAAGCACAATGTTATCAATAAATGTATCCATTTCTAGCTTACCCATTCAATGAAAAATTATATACCATTATTTTTTCAAGTCATGTTTTACATACCTTATTAGAAATATTAAATTATAGATTATTAACTTCCCTTAAAAATAAAAATTATTATTCATAAACCACTTTAGTCATGTTTTTTAGAAGACATGTCACCACAACATCAAAACATCATAAAGATTCCAAACTCCCATATTCAAAGGATTTCACATTTGAATATTTAAGGAATTATATTAATATTGAGGTTTATAATTATTTAGTAATTTCAAAATCTAGAAATACATAACAATATTCGAAATTCAATAATTTCCAACACTTAGTAGAGAGAACGGAAGTACAATATCTTTTATCACCAACTTCAATTAATTAAATAATTAATAGTGTGACAAGGTTTATCATAACAAAAATATTTTAACTATGAAAAACAAAAAAAAATTATTGGAATCCAAATATAACCTTCTATAAGGAAATCATAAATCACATGAAATTTATCTTTTCTTAAAATACCATGTTCCATATAGATAATTATTCATTCACTTATTAGTTCCATTACATTTTAATGTGCATCTCATAGATTCTTTCTAATTTCCCATAATTCAATAACACCAACTAAGAATCATAATTAAATATATTGGGATAATGTTATTGTATTATTAAAAGGAATCATAGCAAATTAGTCAATCATATTATTCTAAAATATTGAACATAAGTCCACAAATCTCCAACTATAAGAATAAAATAATTCCATGATAAGAGAACAGAACGCAAGAACCAATAAATCTATATTAAACTCCCATAATCTTGAAACATGACACCCATTCATAAACCTTAATCAAGATCTTAATAACCCATGAACCCATGTTGGTGCCACAATAAAAGGGGAACGAATTAAAAGAACTAAGGGAGGGATGTTGAAAGACACCTCAAATCAAAGGAGAATCCAACTACCATCAACCTAGGTTATGAGGATCCATAAATCATAATAGAAAACCCCTATTAGAGGCCCTAGAATCATTGAAAATTTGGTTCAAATTATAATTATAAGTCATAACTTACCCATAGAGAAAACCGAACAAGACACTTCCTCATTATAGATGCACCTTAAATGATAATAATGGCCTCGATCAAATGAGATCTGAAATTATGACATTCAAATCGGTTAATTCTTCATATTATCTCAATGGTTGTTTTATATATTTAATATAGGTTGGAATACCACAATGGGAACCTCTACATCATAAGAGGTGATCATTTGCTATTTTGGACACCTAGACAAACACTGTCCCAAGTACCACATCATGGTATTTCTCTGCTTATTGTTTTGTAACTAACCAGTACAATTCAATGTCTTCTTGAATTCAACCACGCTCAACAACATTCTAAAAACTATATCATGGTTACATCCTTGAAATCATCAAGGTTGATTCAAAAAACCATGTAACATCATGGGTTCTACCATATAATAGAGGGAATTCCATCTTAATTTCTATCATATCATCATCTAGACCTTACTAAAGAACCACAACTCACCCCTTAAAATTCACTATCCCACTTTCCCATAGGGAACATTCCAAAGATGATCCATTTTAGAATGACCATCACTATGAAATAGTATCCCAACTCTCATAATTTCCTATATCCTAACACGGTTGGCCTCTCCTTGACCACGTACACCACCATGCCCAACCAACCTAGCCCTTTTTGACTGAATGTTTTTGATAAAGATAACACCTAATTCACCCTAACATAATGACCCCTAGACGAGATTGAAATTAATTTTATGCTTAAAGCGTATAACCTCTACATTATTCTAGAAAATACCCTTTCATAGATAAAAATTACCCTTACCTAATCTTGGATCACCCCTATCTGAGATTGATAATACCTTTACATAAGTTAGGATGTCCATTGTGTGAATAAGGATATACCTCAATGTAACAGATCAAAATTAGACTTACCAATATATGAGTTTAGTTCTACCCACACAAGATTTGGAATTACCTGGATGTGTGCCATGTTCTACCCTCAAACAATATAAACTACCCACACATAAGATCAAAATTGGATTACCATTATGTAATATCAAAAGTCCTATGTAAGGGTAAGGAAAAGTAATGAAAATTAAATTTTAAATTAAAGGAACTTATAAATAATAATGAATAGGATCTAAATACCATTAAGAAACATAAATAAAATATAAGAAGGGTTAGTAAAAATATGTAACCATATATAATGAGTAGTCACCCCAACCATAAAATCCTACAATTTGATTTCCTCAACCCCCTCCCCAAGTTACACCATGTATTATACGGGAACTTAATTTCCATGCTAGTTTGACTTAGTCCACTAAAAATCTTCATTAAAATTCCATGAAAAAAGAAAGTATCCTAAAATGGGAAAGACCAGTATATTTATCTACGGTTTCATTCTAACTCAATAAATGGAAGGGGAGTAATGAATTAATATTTTATTTATGATTTTTTTAACATATGCATAAATATCCACTATTTTACTATTTACATGTTTGTTAATATTTCATAGATTTTATATAATCGATTAGCAATGTACAGTAAAATAATTTATACATAATTCAATTATCTTATTTAATTTTAGTATTTTTGATAATTTATTTACATTATATGGTCATGTTTAATAATAAAATAAACCATGAAGTGCATTAAGAAATAAATAAATACGCACCTAGAAAATGAAATTAATCAGTCACATGATCTTGAGATTTTAACTACTGTTTTTTTATCAAGAAGAGATAAACTAACATTGACCCTGGGGGAAATAGATTTTATGTTGATGTATGCATAAAGTTATAGTATTCCTTTATTAACATGTGCATACCCATATATGGTTTCATCTCATCTATGGTATGAATTCTCTTCTCTCATTGGGAGAAAAATCCTTTAGAAATTATTTCTCACTCATGGGTGGGGGTTGGTGGGAGATTAGGGTTACGTAAAATAATACTTGGATATGAAATATTATGCATAATAAAGGATAAAATGTGATATGTATATTACCAGCTTTAATTTATTGATAAATTTATCATCAAAACCCATGAAATATATAATTGAATTAAAAAAAAACCTAACACATTAAATGTTTGGTCAAGATCATGATCATTTATAACATGAAATATTATGATTACTATCAATCATTTCAACTAATTCCATATTAAGATAAATTACCTTGAATTAATAAAATAACTATTTATATTACTAATATGTCTGAAAATTCCTTAATATTCAATTGGATTCTCATTATGTATTATTTTTTTAAAAAAAAATTTAATTAAAACTATCTTGTTCCTGAAATAACTGTTGAGGTTAAAAAGAATAAACATTTTCAATATTATACTAAATCAAATTTCAGAAAATAAAATATAGGTTTAATATATTGGAGGTGACACATTGTGTACCATTCTGAATCTGATTAGTTCCATTTATGCAGACTAATAGTTATATGAAATGTTCTTTCATTCAACATAGTGTGTTACTTATGCTATGTACGGTCCTTGTTATGTGTTGTGAACATACACGACATGTCTTATTACATGTCATGTACCAAAATACAAGGTATTTTATTATATGTGTTACCTTCCATAGTCTTCACGATGTGTATGACCACAAGACATTCCTTGAATATACACAACGTGTACTATTTTAAATTACTTGAAGTACATGATGTATATGATTACCATAGACATCATGCAGTTTTAGAATAATGTGGAAAATTATAATAAAGAATTTATTTAAACATAAATTTTTTAGAATAACTTAACGTGTACCTGGTATGGAATTACAACTATCACATGGAATTCTTAGAAAACTAAAAATCCTGTAGTTCATGTATAGCTTAGTTATATCATGTTTTAAATCACAAGATATTCTTATCTTATAGTATACCTTTCATGAGTTGGATTGTGTTAATGGATGTGAACATCAAACTGCACACCATGTAATTCATTACTGACTACCCAAATAACATGCCTAGATCTTTATGTGTTACTCACATAGGTTATGATGTGTTACAATATGTGTTCAATCCACTAAATTTCTTGTAATACATACCTTATCATGTTCAAAAAATTATAGTTAATGAAAAATTTGTAATAATAGAGTGTACTTTGACCAAATAGATTTCCATGATTGACCCAGAGTAAATGCCGTGTGTAGTTACACAATGTGTACACCATCTAAAGATTGTGTACTCCTAATAAAATTTTGTGTCTAATGCTAGTGAATGCAGATTGTGTAAGGACGTTGTATACTAATCCACTAAACATGTTATGATTAACTCCATTGACACCTTGTGTGGTTGAACATGGGTGCATGACATGAAATTCAGTGTTACAAATCATTTGTCTATGTGACACGAGCAACTACCTTGGTACCTCTATATGGTAACCTTCACCATTCTTAATCTATTCATATATTATTCTTGGTCAAATAATTTTCACGAAACACATTATCTCAACTTTTGAGTTAAATAATGAGAAACTAGAAATGAATACTAAAAATAAAAATACAAAAATGATTATGTACATAATAAAAAATTATAAATTATAATGAGACCACTTTGATACCACTTTATGGTTCTAGGAGAACAACATATGTTTTAGGGAATTTCCAAATAATGTTTTTCATCGGTTTTAATAGATAAAACCTAAAAAATTAATGAAGAAACACCCAAATCTTTTATATTTGATCTTTCAAATTTAATTTATAATTAATATAAAATAATAATTAACTCATTCTAAATACTTACTCTTTGATCAATTCATATTCCAATTTCATTGTATCACCATTACAGTGAAAAATCCAAACTTTAATTCATCTAGCTATGTCTATATGTGCTCCAAAAATCTCTGAAAAATACTCTTGAAATTTTTGGAGCTAGAAAAAAACAAGAAAGTGCTTCACATCATTCACCATTAATTTAAAAAATAAAAAACTATTGTACTCATTTTATTATTTATAGGGAAGGAGGATGATTTTATATCTATATTCTTGAGATAATTGTTAGATATTATCTCTATATCTTAACAGAATTCTCTATAGATGTTTTATTGTGCACAACCAATCACATATCTAGAGTTATATAATCAAGATTAGATACATAATGTTAAAATAATTGATAATTTTTAAATGGAACTTTTATCTAATTGTCTATTCTAAGAAACCACAGGTCAAATAATAATAATAAGAATAAGAATAATAAAAAAATTATTATACCTTTTTTAGTTATTACATAGATATATATATATCATTATATAGATATAAAATTTTATCCCACTTAATGTATTATATTGATATGTTTTTTTCTATTCTTTAAAAAAATTATTCAATGTAAAAACATGGGATAAGAACACAATAATTTTTATAGTGGTTTAGGGTAAAAATATCCCCTAGTCCACTCCACCAATGTTCTCTCATAAATATTTGTAATTTTCAAAAAATATGACCTCTTATCTTAAGACCTCCACAACTAAGTGCTGGCTATTGAAAACTTACAACAAGATGAGTTTTATTACAAGGAATCTTTCAAACCACAACATAGTGAAAGAAGCTGACACACCACCATAACTAAGTTCAAGAAACCAAGAATATAAGAAAATAATATTAGTTAACATTTTGAGAAAAACAATCATCTCACAATTACAAAAGTAATTGATATATAATGTACGTACTTCTTAATAGATAAAATCTATCCAGAAAACAAAAATCCAAAAGAGATCCAAGCTATAGATTATTTTCAATGAAATACTGTAATATGAAGACTAAAATTTTGAGAACTATATAGTATACACTTAGTAGATGAAGAAAACTGAATTCTCCAATGTGTATATTTGATAGGTTATATGACAAGATACATCAAAAGATTTATATAGAGATATAGTAATAGGTTATAGATTGATAAAAAAGGATGAAGACATGTATGTGTCCAAAGTGTAGCTCTTTTGAATTATAGATATTTCATCACACATAAAAACCAAAATACTTATCGAGGTATACAACTCTTTGTATTTAAATTGAAAAACGATTTTATTCCTGTAAAAATAGATATATAAAAACAATTTTATAAATCCTGATAATTTGAAATTTTAACTCCCAAATTAAATTGTAACTTCCCTAAAAAATAGGAATAATTTAATCTTTTGAAAAAAGGCCTTTAAATTGGTCTTTAAAAATTTTAAAAAATATATTTAATTATAGTGATACAATTACCTAAAATGTGTGAAATATATTCAATTTAAATTATGTAATTGACTGATTCAAATATAGGGTAGACTTCAAAAGTAGTGTTGATAATGTACGGTTGAATTCCAAACTTTGGATTCATGAACTATATGTTATTTCTTCAAATATAGGGTTTATGAAAAATTTATGGATCTAGATCCATAGTTTCAACACCACGTAGGTTACTTAATCCATAAATTCCGTCTAAAAATAGGGTACAAATGTATAATTCTTTACCAAAAATAGGGTTCTCAACCCATACATTTTTATTAAAATGTAGGGTATAAACAGTGTTTCAAAACTTCTCCAAAACATGTTTAACATACTTTAGATAAAAAATTAACTAGAAATAACTTTAGAAAAAGAAAAGTTTCTTGAGAAATATAATCTTGATAAACACCTAAAGTAGTTTCATTAGTAAACAAACAAGGGTATTTAGTCCGTCAAAATCTATGAGAATTCAAAGAATATTTTTGGAAACACACATGCCCAAAAAATATAATTCTTAAGTTGACACTCATATTTCATTCATGACATACTTTCATCCTTAAAGTAGAATTTTATTTATTTGGATCTCGATCATAATATTTCCTACTCATCTTTAGGCCCTATAAAAACATTTTAAAACCTAGGATGTAGAAAACAAGGATCAGTAAGGTATATTACAATAAAGTAAAAATATTAGTCTAATGAAAAATATGAAAACCCCTGAAATATATTACTTTTCAACAATTAAATTTTGTGCATATAAATTAGATATATCCACATGAAATTTTCTACATTTTCACAATGTAATCCTTTCTAACTCATTATCATCATTTATAAACCATGAATGAATCATAATAAAACTGAGAATTAATGAAAATGATTCTTTTTAAAGTAAAATTATATCCTTTAAAAGTTAAAAACTTTCCTTAACTCATGGAATCAAAATATTTCTATAAAATCCATTTTTATGTAAGAATAATATAGGTATCTTAGAGAAATATATTCATAACTCTAGTTCACTACTTTTTAGCCCATGTCAAAATAACTAAATCCAGATAAATTCAATAAGATTAACCTAATTGATTATATCCTTCATTTTTCTCCTTTTAAGACTATATTATTACCTAATGTATAGGAGATATATATCATAGTCAACCATCATCATGAGTAATTTCTAGTACACATGACATCATCTATAATCCTCAAGTACTATATTAGGAAAAAATTAGAATATTATACTTTTTGATCATAAAAACATTAGAAAATCTAATGTAAACCCATAATAAATCTACTTCTATTTATCTTATAAACATGAGAATTTTTTTTTTCATAGAAAAAATTATTTGAAACAAACAATTCACAGAATATTGAGAAAACTTTTTTCCTTAAAAAACCATGGAATCTTATAAATGAATCTCAATAGTGAATAATTTATATGATAGTGGGAAATTGAGATCATTACGTTTATATTAAAAACATTCTTTTTTCAGATTTTTAAAAAGAGAAAATATCCTATACAGAAAATGTTAAAAAGATATATTTTTAGAACCTTACAAATAAAGTCAAATATTGTAAACATATGACCTTAGAAAACCATTAAACAATAAATAATAAAATTATTTAAATAATTAAAACAATGTTGATATGGAGGAGTAAGAGATTAAAACATTTAAAATAATGTTTTAAAATAAAATATCTTACCTTAAATCTCGTCTAACTTCGCATATTATTTAACTCCTAAACAATTAAACTATATTCGTTTTCTACTTTCATAATATTTTTTTAAACTTAATTTAATTATTATTATTCATTTTATTTCATTTTTACCATGTTTGGTTTATTTATAAAAATTGTTAAGTTCACGTCAGATATTTTCTAATCATTCAATTGATAACATAAAAACCATATTGGTGCATTGTCCATGTTTAAAGGGGTTATGGTCATATTATCTCTAAAATTATAAACATGTTATATTTATAATATTTATATATTATATATTCTTTTGAAACCAACCGCGTATGTTAGTCATGAAAAATGGACCATGTTGTTTCATGGAGATGCTAGAGTGTATGTACACATGAATGATGTTTTTATTTTTATAATGGGTGGAAAAGGAATAATGTAAATAATATTTTACTTTTATAGAATTATTATTCTTTTATAAATGTCATATTTATTCATTATTTATTTCCTTTTGAAAAAACTTATATAGTGAAAATGAAAATTGAATCACATCGCTTGCTTGTGGTGATATTCCACATATACGCACAAATTCCATTATCAAATTCTAATAGAAAAAGTTTAATAAGATAAATAATATATTAATTTTAAAAAACTATAATTATTTTTTAAATATCATTTATATTCATTTCTTTCATAATTTTAATTATCCATATTATCTAGTGATGATAAATGGAACACATAATTTCGTGATGGTGGTAATTGACACATTTTCACAAGTGATGTTTTTCTTTTCCATAAGATGAAAAAGGACTTATAACTTCTCTTAAGATATCTCCTTTTATCTTACACCTTGAGCCTTTTAGGATTGGTCATTTAAGAATAACATGATCTATAGTATATGAGTAGGTATTTTTGGGATATTTTATTCATGTATTGGTCAAACATGGGTGTTCAATTTATTTTATTAAAGTTTTATAGGAGGTTCATTTTTTATTTCAAAAGAGAAACACACTTGTAAATTTTCAAAACATTTAAAAAATAGAGTCATAATCTTGGTAAAGTGTTTCCAGAACTATTAAATTTCACTCGTAATGTGATAAGGAATGAAATTAAATCGTTAAATAATAACTAATATAATATATTGTGTCCTTATCACTTAGTTTTTACCAAAATTAACCCGATCTTCCTAATCCCATGGGGACACATTTTTACCATGGTAACAATTCATAATGATCAAAAAAGAAATTGAACTAATTACTAAAATTTTTCATCTTCATTCCAAATATATAATTCATTTTTAAATATTGATTGTTTATAATGGAAATAATTACATTCAATATATGTGTAAAAAATGAAATGAAAATTAGTCTACTTGTTTCCCCCTTATTTCCTTTTCCTTTATTAATAAAAAATTATTATGACTAAATGAAAAATAATTATCGTTAAATGGTGTTCTTAAGAATAAAGATAAACTTATTCAAATATAAAATATAATATTGATTCTTATGAAATTTTTTATGTTATTTTTAATCAAATGGATATTAGTTTACATTAAAACAAAATACAAAATAAGATATTACTTTTTAATTACTTTATTTATTGAAAAGATATTAATGTTTTTCAAAAATAAGGATTGTTCACTATTCACTCAAAAAAATATTTTTAGAAAAATAACAAAAAATAATTGTAAGACGATTATGACATGATGATTTTAAAATTATGTCCATTTTTTCAAATAAAATTTAATGAAGTTTCGTAAATTAATTATAATATCCATGCATAAAATACTAGAAAAACATTTTTTAAGAAAATGTATTTTAGAATCATAAAATAAATTATACATATAACTTATATAGTAATAACCATGAGATGAAATGTTAATATATTAGTTGATATATTTAAATGTCACTAATTTTCATAGTCTTTTAATAGTGATTAATTTATTATGATAAAATACAGAAAACCTTAAAAACATCTCTTTATAAAAAATTAGGATATAAAATAATTTCCTTTTGTAACAATTTTAATGGTATTATACACAAATAATATATAATCCCAATGGTTATATACCTCCTAGGACTATATAATCCCAAAAACCATAAGATTTTAATAGCTATATAAGTCCAATGACTATAAAATATGAACAACTATATTTTTTTTCTATATAAACTTGTATAAATATATAACATCATTAATTATCTCTTAAAATTCCAATAATAGTTATAATTTCCCTTTATTTGTAGTTGTGATATAGGATATTAAATTTATGTTAGGTCTTAGGGATAAAAATTATATAGTTTTTTTTTGTATTTATTAAAATAGTATTTTTTACTATTGATAATTATAGTAGCCTTATAATGTATTAGTATTTATATATAATTTTAATATTTTATCTTAATAAAACACATCATTTTTTATTTTAGTGTGGTGTCACATGAAACATAAAATATCAAAAAAAATCAATTTAAAGAAAAAAATCTAAAATCTTGGGGTGGTATATTTTAACCCCATAATGAAATTTCATCCTAATAATTTTACTTGAGCTCGGTAAATAAGGGATTTTGAGGTAAGGAAATTAAAAAATACTTCATAAAACATTTTAATGAGTGAAATAGGACTTTGAAAATCATAATTTTCAAACGAAACCCCCACAAGGGATCCTTGAAAAATAAATTAGGGTTATCTTGAGGAAATATTGAGTGTAAGATAAAACATATAACTATGAAAGGAAACCCCTTTTTTAAATATTTAAAATTACAATTACCAAATACCCACATTGTGAAAAGGAATAAAAAAATTCCTCTTGAAAACAAAAAAAACAGAACTATGAAGGTCACCTGGAATAATAAATAATTGGGTTCTCAAATTAGTTTATCAATGGAAATAAGTGGAAATTTTGAATTGGAAAGAATATCCATTTAAAAGATAACATTGTACTTTAATGAAAAGATTATATAATATCAATTCATCCAAAATGATCATAAAATAATAAAATTTTCATTTTCAAGATTATTTTCTAAAGTTTAGGGAATATTATACCATTAAGATAGAGGTCGTGATATAATATACTTACTTGATTTCTCTCCATTCCATAAGAATTATTTCAAACTTTGGTTCTTCTTAAAGAATTATTTTCACTTCTATCTCATATCTTACTCAAAGCGATGAATATTATAGATGATTTTTTCATGCTTGAATATCTAAAATTATCTTATAATAAATCATTAGATCCATAAAGGGATGAAAATTTATTTCTCGTACTTCTATCAAATAATAAAAACAAAAACAATTAGTTATCATAAAGTAAGATAACATACAATATAAATAAAAAATCTTATAAAGAAATAATACATTAATATCAAAAGGCTCAAAAATAAAAATAAAATGTTCAAATTAATTCATCCCATATTTAACTAACCTTAAAACTATTCAAAATATTCTTGACCAAATTCAAAACCCAAAGATCACAATTATTTGATCACATATTCTTCCATGATCAATTTAACATATAACTCCAAGAAATACTAATCACTCATGTAGTCATATATTGAAATGTTATATTCCTTAATCATATAATCCATGAAATATGTAATATTTTCAGTAAAAAACTAGAATCCCCATAAATCTACAATAAAAATCATTTATGATTCCAAAAGATAATTAAACCATTATTCATCAAATCAAATCCCATATTTTCCAAAAAAACTCTATTTACCTTAATCATATAATTTTCCTACTATAGTGAAATTCTTGAAAAATATATTTAGTCACATAGTCACCAATTGTTTTTTTCAATCCCAAGGATATTTATACGATAAAACATTTGATCTCAAAATGTAAAAACCCTTTTATCTCTGTTAGACATACTTACCTCAACATCAAAGATCATATTAACCATACTGATTATCAATAATATTCAACTTATATACTCAAAATATAAAATAATTATTCTTCAAATAATATTTTCACTAGAACATGAGTTAAAAATAAGGGTTTAATATACCTTAAACAATTATTAATACTCAATAAATGAATCCCAATATACTATCATTGCATAGAAAATCAAAATGGTATTTTTATCCTTCAAACATATGATCAACTATAGACTTAATAACCCTTAATGGTATCTAAGACTCTTAAATTATCATCACGTTATAATTTCCTAACATCCAAAATTATCTAAACCTTTTATATGATACCAACTGTAACTCATCATATCATAATCAACCAATAATTACACGATTTATTATAAGGGTTTCACTTTATTTTATTTTTAGGTTATTTTAGGTTTATATATTTAGAGAATTAGAAATAAAAATTATACATCATAATGAAGAATAACACATTGTTTCGTTTCCCCCTAAAAATAGGATTCTTGAGTTCAGAATCATATTTCATTGATTATACATTTTCTTTGTTTAAGGATAAATTCTATTATTCGAGGCTAGAATTTATAATAGTTTATACTCTACTTTAGTCCACTTGAAAAACATTTCCAAAAATGGGATGAGAAAAACTAGGCTTTTTAATGGATATAAAAATAAAGGAATCTTGTTAGTATAGTTAAAAATATGAAAAGACTTGAAAATGTTTTCCTTTTTAACCTTAAAAAATTTACCAGGTTAACTAAATATATCGTAAAGAGAAACTTAATTTTTTTAAATAATACCTTTAAAACCCATTGTTAGAATAAAATAGCCGTAATAGAATAATGATGAATATGATAACTTATAAAAATACTTATTTTAAAATAAAAGAGTTCACCTTTAAGTACTTATAGACTTTTCATAACTCATGTAATTAAAATATTTCCATAAAACCACTTTTTATTGAAATATTAAAATGCATATATTTGAGAAACATATTCATAAACCATTTTCAATAATATTTATCCCATTTTATAATAACTAAAGATAATTCAATTTTACAGGAGTAACTTATCTAGTTATCTCTTTCATTTTTACCTTTGAAGACTAGGTCATTATCTAATGCATTAAAGAGTTATATCCACCTTACCCATCATCATGATTCATATCGGGATCCCCTATCATCATATATGTTTCCTATGTATCATATCAAGGAAAAAATTATAATATTTCTCCATTTCATTATAAAACCCTTAAAAACTCATTTGAACCCATAAGAATAACACTTTCAATTATCGCAAAAAATGATTTTTTTTTCTTTTTTCCTTTGAATTTTGTTTCAAAATACTAAAAATTAATGGAATATTGAAAAAAATATTTTATTTAAAAAAAATTTAAACTTTTAAATAAATCCTAAAAAAAATAATGGTAATGAATATAGTAAAAGGTGTTCTAGTAATATACATGAAAAAATATTCCTTCTCCAAATTTATTAAAATCTATTAGTAACCCATATTTAAAATTTTTAAAATATTTCTTGTTAAACCATTTTAAAGAAAGAAACATATTTTCCAAAATGACCTTTATAAACCACTATAACATAAATAATAACATTCTTTAAATAATTAAAAGAACATAATATAGAGGAGAAAGAGTATAAAAAATTTAAAATAATGTTTTAAAATAAAATCCATTACCTTAAATATAGTCTAGCTTCGTATGTTATCTAACCCAGAAATAATAAAATTAAATACGTTTTTTAATTTATTAATAAAATTTTTCAGGTTAATTTAATTATTATTATTAATTTTATTTCACTTATTACCATGTTTTATTTTGTTATTAAAATGGTTAAGTTCACATTGAATGTTTTAGGGTCCTTCGGTTTATAACCTCAACACCACATCGGTGTATTGACTATGGTCAAAGGAATTTTCTTCCCATTTTCTAAATAATCATAATAATTTTATATTTATAATATTTATACATTTTATAAACATTTAAAACCATTAATTTATTGTGTTCATGAAAAATGAACCATACCATTTCACGGAGATGGTTGTCTGTACGTATGTATGATCGACATTTTCATTTTTATAATCAGTGGAAATGAAATAAATTATATAATATATTAATTTTATTGAATCATAAATATGTTATAATTGTCATATTTATTTATTATTTTCTTTTGTATGACTATTATTATAAGGAAAAAATTTAAAATGAATCACATCGCTTAATAGAGGTGGTATTCCATATGTACGAACGAGCGAAGTTATTAATTTTCATCATAGAGAAAGGGTAAGAAGGTAAAATATATATTACATTTATAGAATCATATTTATATTTTATATATAATATTTATGCATTTCTTCCATCATTTTAACCAAAAATATTATCCAGTGATGAAATAATAAACACATCACTTATTGGAGGTGGTAGTTCACACATATACACGATTGACGTTTTTATATCAAATAATATGGAAGAGGATATGAAAAATAGTTATAACATAATAAAAATAAAATAATGTATATGTTAGATACTTTTTTTTATTAATTTATAACGGTTTAAGAATATATTATGGAGGTAGGAGAATAAATAAACATTAAACAGGTAATTTAGGACTTATACCTTCTCCTTAGATATCTCCCTTTGGGATACACCTAAATCCATCTAAGATTAGACTTCTGAGAATACTGGGACCATTAAATCATGGTTTGGGATTATTGGGAGATTTTTGGGTTGGTATTTGCTAAAAATATTGTCATAATATATATGGAAATGTTGAGAAGGGGTTCCATTTTATAAGTGAGGGGAGTGGCACACTTGTAATTTTTCATGGCTTTTAAATTTTATAATGACTTAATCATGGGAAAGTTCCTCCAAAACAATATAATTTAGAATATAAGGTACTAAGGTCTAAAATAAAATCATACAATAAGAATTAAGATAATATTTTATTTTATAATCTCTTAGTTTTTACATTAATTAACCAGATTTACCTTTTACTATTGTGGCACATTTTTACTATGGTTACTATTCAAAATGACCAAAAAAGAAATCAGCCTCATTACAAAAATTAACCATCCTGATTCAAAATATGGAATCTATTTTTCCCGATTCATGTTTTCTAAGTGGTATAAATTTATTTTAATATATGTTCTCAAAAGTCAATGAAAAATAGTTATTAGAAAATTGTATTTTTATGAATAAAAATGAAAATATACCAAAATAAAAAAATTATTGTTTCTAATGGATGTTTTTGGATTATTTTTAATAACATTCATCTTATTTTACTTTCAAATTACATCCAAAATTGAATGTGGATTTTAAATTACCCTACTTAAGTAAAATAAGTGACATTATTGCAAAAATATGCATTTTCCCTATTCATTTAAAAAATCACACTTTTAGGAAAAATCCCAAAAAGTAAATATAGAAATATTATTAAATGATGACATTAAAAATTAGTTTTTTTTAATATATAATTTCTAAAATTTTCAGAATTTAATTATAATATTCATGCACAAAATTCATTAAAAATGATTTTTCAAGTATGAAATGAATTTATACTAAATGCTTATCTAATACCAACTATTAGATTAATGTTAATATGGTATTTAAAATATTTATATGAAACATATTTTCATAATATTAATTTTTAATTGATTATATTATTATGATAATATACACATCACCTTAAAAAAGATTCTTTCAAAAAAATATTTTTTTCATATCTAAACATTTCTTTTTATAATAATTTTACTAATATTATACCCAAAGACTATATAATCCCAATGGTCATATAATACCCACTATTATATGACACCAATGACCATATGATTCTAGTGGATATATGATCCCAATAACTACATAATCCAAATGACTATTTTACTTTCCTTTATAAACTCCAAAAAATCCCAAAAATCATTACTTCTTTCTCATCATGCAAAAAATAGTTATAATTATTAGCCTTTATCTATAATTTTGATCAGGACTATGATCATAATGGGGGAACATGTGGATAATCATTAATTTATATGGTATATTTATCTATTTTTAATTTATTCTAATTTATTTTTTCTTACTATATATTTTTATAACACATCATAAAGTATTAATGAATCTCTAGAATTTTAATATTTTATATCAATAAAACATTTCATATTCTCTTTTAGTTTATTGTTGTGTGAAATATAGGATATCAAAAATGTTTTATTTAATAAAATATAAATTCTCAAATCTTTGGGTGTTACATTGAGAAATAAATGGTGAGAAATGAATCACCATTTTCTAATACAAAGCAATCGTTGGGGTTGAAATATAAAATTAAAAACTAGACAAGCCAAACTATTATGATTATTCTAACCAGATGAGTTTCCTTGTATAAGAATTTCACTCATTTTCTACATTAATAATTCATGAATTTCGAAAAAATCTCTCACTAATGTATCAAATGATTCCATTCCACCATTCAATAATTCCATAAATTCATTGATTATATGTTGAAGGTATACATCATTTTCATTTCAAATGTTTTTCTTTCCTAGAATAATTCTTGAAATAATTAAATAATTCATTTTCTTAACCATATTGGTATGTAGATTTTAAGGAATCAAAATAGCTATCCAAATTATATAATTTTTACTTCAACTACCAAAAGGGTTAAAACCATTAGAATCTAATCCCAAATGCATATTCCATGTTCTTGAAGAAATAATTTGATATAATGAATCAATCATATTCCATGATGTTGAATCATTATGATGTATCATTTAGTCATTTTTTCTTCTTTAAAAAGCATGAAAGTTTTCTTCCTCTGTATCCTTAGATGACATGAATAATATTTTCTAGTGTTGTTTCAAAATAACTTAACTAAATGTTTCATTGAGGTTCTAAGAAACATTAAACTCATTAAAATACTTGTTTTTGTGATCAAATATTTCATAAAACTCATTTCTTTTCTCTTTTAATTTCTAAGAAACATTAACATAATAAGGATCAACTAATGGTTTCAGTGTAATATAAAAATCTTAGTTATTTTATCCTATAAATATAAATGAATTATTTATAATTTTTTTAATTAAATTCACAACATCTGGGACACATTATGTTCCATTGAGAGGACTATCGATGTGTTCAATTTTCATAAAATTTCATTATCCATGCCGATTATAATGTATATATCAAGAAGGAAACTAATTAAATATCGAGTTTTCATATACTTATTTTCTATTGAACTATCAAATTAATTTATAATCAAGACACATACATTTTTTATACCATTCACTGATTGATTTACAATTTCATAATCTAAAAATTCATCCAAACCATCACAATACTGAGGTGTGTTCCGAGGTAAATGAATAAAAATTTTATCCATAAAAATTGGAATACAAATATTCACCCTAAACATACAAAATAAGGTTATAAATATTTACTTAAAGAAGTACAATCAATTATTGACATTGTTGTAAAAAAACGTGAATAAAATAAAATAATATATATGAAAAAAATTACACTCATAGAAATGCTCACTTTAAAAGAATCATTCATTTGAAATTATTTTTATCTTTCAAAACTCTTTTTAATATTATTTTATAAGAGATAGAATACCATAAAAAATAAAACCACTTGTAAAATTATCTAAAAATCCTGGTTTAAAGAAAAGTGTTGGTTGGAGTGAACACTCAAGAGGGGGGGGGGGGGTGAATTGAGTTCCAATTAAAATTTCAGTTAAAAATATTTCTCTTAAAATCCCATATTTAAAAACAAGTTAAACTGTAGTGAATTTATATAGATTGTAAATGTTCAATTATTTTCTCAAAGATTGATTAGATATCAGTTAATTTAATCTGAAGATAAAATTAACTTTTAAAACTAAATTATTGGATTAGAATAAGTATAAACACTTGCTAATTTAACTATCAAAGTAAATTTAAAACAAATTACATTTCAACGTAATTAGCAGCGGAATATGAAATATATAGTATACTTATGACTTAAAATAAAATGCACAACTGATGTAACCAAGAGGTTCAATATCAAGTCGATACATAGTACTCTAACACAATTTATATAAATTTGATCCACACCCTGGATCGGGGTAAACAATAGTGAAAACACTGTCCAGGTACAAAGACCTCCACCACAGTTATACGTGGGAAAACAAACAACAGCTCACAGGCTGTCCAGGTCTTACTTGACCTCTACCACTATCCACAGTGGGATACAAGAGAGTTATAGAGTTTGAATGAGGATTTAGAAATCCTCTAGCTTAGCACAGGATACAGTGTGTAATAAATATACACAGTATACACACAACTCAAAATGTAAATAAAAGAATCACTAAAAGAATGGTTAAGAGTTTAGAATGCTCTAGTGATGTGAAGTGCAGCTCTGGACTTTTTTGATTTATCAAAAATGCTTCGGAGTCCTTCTCTGGATTTTGTCTGAAAAACAGAGTGTCATTTTCTTCCTTGGTTTTCAGGTTCAACTTTATCAGCTTGAGTACATAAAGAGTTCATTGTAGTTCTTCAATCAAGATGCAGCTTGTGTTCTCCTATAGAAAATGAAAAGGCTTCGTGTATGTCCAGTTCTATTCCAGTATGAGTGTAGCTTTTTTCTTATTGTGTGAATGCCCCACGTTTCAATGTTGTTCATCCCTTTCCATTTACACCCTTCATGTGCCTTCTTAGTTCCTTGATTCTCAATTATCTGCATGGTCTTTGTCCTTCATTTTATAGCTTTCATCTCTGGTAAAAAGAATGATTACCTTTTTCATGGGTACTTGGTACGGTTCCCTGACATGCCAACAACTATAATTATATAACATTAATTGCATTAAAATCATCAAATATAAATGATTCATTAATAAATAAATAATATTGAGAGTATAGAGTTTGACTGGTTAGTCTTTCATTAGTAGCCTTCTGTTGGTAGATGTGTACGGTAGACTTTGTGTAGTAGTGACCTTATATCGGTAGCTCTTTGATCATGTACCAGTAGCTCCTTGCATCGGTAGCTGTTTGAACATGTACCAGTAGCTCCTTGCATCGGTAGCTTCATGAACTTGTATCGGTAGCTCTTGGTATCGGTAGCTGTTTGATCTTGTATCG
The DNA here is from genome assembly GCA_963277665.1 of Viscum album. Classification (NCBI taxonomy): domain Eukaryota; kingdom Viridiplantae; phylum Streptophyta; class Magnoliopsida; order Santalales; family Viscaceae; genus Viscum; species Viscum album. The sequence goes on along the minus strand of OY728162.1, from coordinate 1,443,546,243 downwards.
GCAGATCTATATACCAGTGGATTCATCTGTCAATAGACTTTACTTCTATCGGTAGACTTACTCTATCGGTTACTCGGGTGTACAATAGCTTGTATCAGTATCTTGATGTATCGGTGGCTTCGCTTCTGTATCAGTGATATATGTATTGGTAGACTTATGCATACCAGTAGACTGGTTCTATCGGTAGCTCAGTTTCTGTCGGTAGCTGTCTGTATCGGTGGACATGTACATACTGGTAGCTCTGTGTATCGGTGACCTTAGCTTATCGGTGACTATGTCAATCGGTAGACTAAGTACTGGTAGATCTGTATCATTATCTATAAGCAAATTAGTGACTAAATACTTATCTATTTTATGCAGAACATATCCGATTGAGTTAGAATTATTTCAAAACTTATATAAACATTGATAAACATTGATTAACATATTTCAAGGACTATTTTAATATTATTATCATCTTGATAATATAATATCATGGATAGAAATAATTAATATATAGATAAACATTAATTGGGATTATCAAAGTATGTGAAAGCATAATTGGGATTATCAAAACAGGTGAGGTAAAAAATCTCCCCATTTTTGATAATCACAACTTATGATATTATAGTTTTAAAACAATGAGTAATTGTATCATAGGATATATCATTAAATTCAATTATATCAGAGAAAACATTATATTATAGAACATAATGTTTCAGAGGTAGAATTAAATGCAATGGTATCAGAGGTTCAAAGAATAGTAGCTCTTCCTTAGATAATATTTCTCCCCCTTTGTGAATATTTCTACCCCTTTGATACTTTGATAATATTTTTCCCCCTTTGTGAGAATAAAATAGGGGGAAAAGAACAAAATGGGAAAGAAATGAAATCCATTTGTATTTTATATTGCAAAAAAAGGTACAGGAAAAGAAAAAAATACAAAGGATTCCTATCAAATATCATAGCCACCTATTCAATCCACGTCATCAATGTGAGATTTTCCCTTTAGATCCGAAGAGGATTTAGACTATGTGGATACAGGTGAAGGATTAGGAATTACAGAAATGATCACAGGAGGCTAAGCCACAAAAACTATTCCTGGCCTATACTGAGGAGTTATTTGAGTGATCATAGAATTAAGGCTTCGAATGGCTTGGGCTGGAGTCATCTGAATAGGAGAAGTAGTAGAGGCATAGGCGGGTAAAGCAAGAGGTAAAATCACTGACCTATTATCGAAATGCAAGAAAGGCAATAAGAGATTTCTAAAATCCATAATTATTCCTCCTCCTCTCTCCATAGCAGATATGAAATCATCCTTGTTCTCCATGAATTTTTCCAAGATGGGAGTCAGTTACCTCACTTTGCTGACATGATCTTTGAAGGCTTGATTGACATGAGGTAACTTCAGGTTTTCTAACAGAAGTTTTAAGTGGTTGTTGAGTTGATGTTTGGTATAAGTCCTTTGGAAATAGTATTCTACCTTTTCTTTCACTTCTTTTTGAGAGGCAGAAGCTTCTCTCATATAGTCTTGGACTATCTTCATTATTTCTCGAGCTGAATCTCTAGTAAAATTCACAACTTTTCTCAGGTCGGATGAGTCTATAGAGCCACTGGTTGATGATAAACCATGGTCCTCCTTCATCATAGTTCGAATCTGATCCAAATCTACCGAAGGTCTGGAGGCAAGAGAACAAACAAAGAATGATACGGTTTCCTTGAAGTTTTTGGTCAACCCACTAATAAGATTTCTGACTTGGGAATCTTGGGTGCTGACATGATCTTTCACGGAGGTTTTAAAACCTTCAAAGACTGATACCATATAGATCACAACACTTTTGGAATAAGCTAAATATTTATCTTCTTGGGATTTAGAACTCATATAAGATTCTAAAGAGATAACAGATTTATTTAGAGCTTCAACATCCTCTTCCAATCTAGATACTTGAGTCTGGAAAACTGTAACTTCATCCACTATTTCTGCAACAAAGGTTGACATATTACCATAGAGAGAGAGTTTAAAAGATTTTTCCAAATTTCCCATATCTTCAACAAAACAGTGATTTAACTCGACAATTGAGGCACTAAAAGACTCTTTCATCTCATTATTTAAGGATTCAAGATCAGCCCTGGTGATCATATCAGCAGGTTCAACCACAATAGGTTCTCTTTCAGATACTATATTGCTACCTAGTCATTCATAATCGATTGAATTGATGACACTAGTAAAGTTTCCATTTTTCTTATCTCTTCCACAAAACTGATTTTTAGATCAGACTTTAGCTTGTCCGGATTATGCATTCTAACCACATCTTCAGATAATAACTCGTTCTGAACATCATAATTGATTTTTGTTCTATTTAGAGATGACTCATTATTAGAATCAGGATAGTCTAATCCACAAACCACAGAACCTGGGTCTGCTACCCAGTCCTCAATTTCAACAGCCACTGAAACACTACCAAATTTGGTTTGATGCTCCCCCTCAACTGGTGAATTCTCTTGTACAACAAGAGTATTCTCAGTAGGTCTTTCTTCCACAGAAGGATATTTTACTATCAATTCCATCTCTGAAATAGATGCAATAATAGGAGGATCCTCTGGTTTAGGCATAGGTCCTTATATTTCTCATACTACATCCTTAACAGACACAACTGAGCTTCCAATCAATGGACTCAGACTTAAGCACACAGAATCAGAGGCTTCAAATTCATTTTCCCTTTCTTCTTCATTCCCAGGGACTGGATGGTATTCCTCATTAGCAGGAGTTTCTTCTTCTAATAGAGTTTCTTTTCTAGAAGATACAATTTCTACAACAGGACTTGGGGGAAAGTATGGATCTCTTCCATCAGCCATTGAAGTCTCATCTTCATCAGTCTCATCACAGTACTCAGGTTCTTCTTCATCAGGTCCTAGACATGGATCCCTCACATCATTAGGCCTTGAAGGATGATCCACAGGATTGAATTTATCATATACCTTCTTATCATCATTAATCCACTCTCCTCTCCATGGGTTCTGGTTTATCTTCACATATTTGCAAACTATGTTTCTGATACATGATTTGTTCCTTAATATCACTGTCTCATCTTGAGACTCAGCTACCCCTTTCACTTTGATCATCACTGAGATCATCTCTGCACATAATAAGGCATTAGTCTTTGATTTTGGCCTGGTCATGTCCTCCATTTGAATCATTAGCAATCACCATAGATTCACTTTCACACAATGTCTCAAAATATGTATGAGATAGATATCTTGATATCTTAAATTCACTAAGTCCCCTCTCCTTGGAATTAAGACATGCTGAACAAAATTGAATATCAAACTGTTCTCTCCATCCATTTCAGCAGCCACTACTTGTCTTTGATTTCCATTACCGGTGAGCTCCTCCAAGGCAGTCTCATAATCAAATATATCACTTGTAGGTGGTATAGCTTTCAATACATATCCAGATACACCATCATGTGGTACCTTTAGGCATTCATCCAATTCAATAGATGAATTAGATATCTCCTTTCCATTCACAAAAGAAATCACTCGGTTCTCATCTTCTGACTTCTCAAAGCTCACAAAGTCATAGAATTGTTTTACTAGCTTCAGATAATAGGGGCCATTTTTGTTCAAAAATCAATCTACCCACTTTTAATCTTCCAGCACCTCGAGCACTAATGATTTGCTAGCCAACAACCATTCCACGCACAACTCTTTTTCGATCATAATAACTCTATTCTGCAGATGAGGGTTCACTGGTTTCCTCCCCAACCTTGTTATACCAACACTAACAGTTGCTTCTGGCTTGGACTTCTGCTTCTTTGCATTCGTCTCATCAGTTTCATCTCTGATGGTAGGAAGTTTGATTTTTTCCATCTCTAGTTCGAGGGATTTAGGGTTTTTGAGAGATTAGGGAGATAAGGTTTGAGGGTAAACGAAAGATTCGGTGGATTGATAAGTAACTAGGACTTAGTTTTATCATTTAGGAATCATAAAATAAATAAATAATATAAAGTAAAGTAAAAACTATTTAGATTCTGGCGACAGACAAAAGTTTAAAACAGTGCACTCATCAGTAGAGTTTATCAGTGAGAATTCCTTTCAGTGAGGTCCATCGATGTGGTTTCATCGGTGAGGTTTTCACATCGGTGAGGTTTACACATCAGTGAGGTTTTTACATCAGTGAGGTTTTCACATCAGTGAGGTTTTTACATCGGTGAGGTTTTTACATTGGTGAGGTGTTCACATCGGTGAGGTTTCCACATTGGTGAGGTATTCACATCGGTGAGGTATCTACCAATTAATGTTAATCATTCCTAACTAATGTCTAATGTAACTTAACCTATACGAACTTAAAGGTTTGGTGAAAATTTCAATTTATTGATGTTCAGTACCTATAAATTCAAGAGTAATATCACCTTTTTGGTAATGATCTCTCAAAAAGTGGTTCCTTACATCAATGTGTTTGGTCCTAGAGTGAGATACAGGGTTCTTCGAAATATTAATTGCACTAGTGTTGTCACAATTAATTGAAACATGATTGAAGTCATATCCATAGTCCAAAAGAGTGTGTTTCATCCACAGAATTTGTGCACAGTAACTTCCAGAAGCTATATACTCTGCTTCGGCAGTGGAAAAAGCTACAGAATTCTGCTTTTTACTACACGAAGATACTAAAGATTTTCCAAATAAATGACATGTTTCAGATGTTCTTTTTCTATCCTACTTGCAACCAGCAAAGTCAGTATCTAAATAACTCATTAACTCAAAATATTGTCCTTTTGGGTAAAAAAACCTAAGTTTACAGTGTGTTTAAGATACTTAAAAATTCTTTTAACAGCAAGTAAATGAAATTCTTTTGGATTAGCTTGAAATCTTTCACACATACACACACTAAACATAATATCTGGTCGACTAGTATTAAGGTAAAGTAAGCTTCCAATCATACCTCTGCAATTGGTTTGATCCACTGGTTTCCTAGTTTCATATGCATCTAATTTACAGACAACACTAATAGGAGTATCATTTTCCTTAACACTATAAAAACCAAAACATTTTAAAGGATCCTTTTTATATTTATTTTGATTAAAAATAATACCATTTTCATTTTGAAAAACATGAAATCCAAGAAAATATTTGAGTTCTCCCATTAAACTCATTTCAAATTCATTTTTCATACTCTTTGAAAAATCAGTACAAAAGGAATGTTTAGAAGATCCAAAAATAATATCATCAACATAGATTTGTACTATCAACCCATCTTTAGAAATTCTTTTAATAAAAAGAGTTGGATCAACAATCCCTTTAGTAAAACTTTTTGAAATAAGAAAATTACTAAGTCTATCATACCAAGCTCTTGGAGCTTGTTTCAATCCATATAAAGCTTTGGATAGTTTGAAAATATGATTTGGAAAATGAGGATTAATAAACCCAGATGGTTGTTCAACAAAAACATCTTCAATTATAAAACCATTTAGAAAAGCACTTTTGACATCCATTTGATATAACTTGAAATTCAGATGACCAGAATAGGCAAGTAAGATCCTAATGGCTTCTAATCTCACTACAGGTGAAAAGGTTTCCTCATAGTCTATACCTTCCTTTGGACTATATCCTTGTGCAACTAGCATAACTTTATTTATAACTATATTTCATTATTCATCAACTTTGTTTCTAAAAACCCTTTTAGTGCCAATTGTTAATGTTTCCTTGGGTCTGTCAACTAATTCCCAAACTTTGTTTCTTTCAAATTGATTTAACTCTTCTTGCATATCCATTACCCAAAATTCATCATTGATTGAATCATTGACATTTTTAGGTTCTAGCTGTGAAATAAATGCTTGATGTTCAACCTAGTTTCTTAAAGAAGCTCTATTCTATGTCCCTCTATCAAGATTACCAACAACAGTATCCAAAGTATGATTGTTTAGAATCCTAGTTGATCTAGTAAATGTAGGACTAGAAATTTTAGGTTCATATATAGATTTGGGTTCAACAGAAGTATATTCCAAAATATGTCCAGAACTGGATGTTTTTATAGCAGGTTCTTTAGTTTATTCATTAAGGTCCAGAACAGTCAAATCTTCTTCAAGATTTACAGAGAAGGCTTAGGTTCATGTGGATCAGTTTCATCAAACTTTATGTGAACAGATTCTTCCACACATTTGGTTCTTATGTTAAAGACTCTATAGGCTTTGCTAATTAAATAATAACCAAGAAAAATTCCTTCATCACTTTTAGAAGCAAACTTTTCAATATTATCCTTGGTATTGAGAATAAAAACTTTGTAGCCAAAGACTCTGAAGTAACTAAATTTGGGGTTTCTATTGTTCTATAGTTCATATGGGGTATTCTTGAGAACAAGTCTTATAAAGACTCTATTGATAATATAATAAGCTGTATTTACAACTTCAGCCCAAAAATAAATAGGTAGGTCATACTCATTAAGCATAGTTCTAGCAATTTCTTGAAGTGTTCTGTTTCTTCTTTCTATTACACCATTTTTCTGAGGTGTCCTAGGGGCAGAAAAATTGTGAGTATAGCCATTTTGTGAGCAAAAGGAGTCAAACTCATGATTTTCAAACTCAAGGCCATGATCACTTCTCAGGCTCTTAATCTTAAGTCCACTAAGGTTTTCTACAGACTTTGAGTATTTAACAAAGTAAGAACAAGCTTCACTTTTGTGAGCTAAGAAGTATACCCATGTATATCTAGAAAATTCATCTACTAAGACATAGACATAGTGCTTACCATTTAAACTAGAAACTTTATATGGTCCAAACAAGACCATGTGAACCAAATCGGGAGGTTGAGAAGTTGAAACTTCTTTCTTTGATTTAAAATAAACTTTATGTTGCTTTCCATTTTGACAGGGATTACAAACTTTGTCTCATGAGAATTAAAGTTTAGGTAGGTCTCTAACTAAGTCCTCCATAGTCAGTTTTCTAAGTGAATAAATGTTTCAGTGTCCTAATCTTCTGTTCCAAAGCCTGGATTATTTATGAAAAGCATTTAAACAAGTAACATTTTGCTTAGATAAAGAATTCAAATCAACAGCATAAACATTTTCATTTCTTAAAGTAGAAAATTCTAAAACAAATTCAGAGTTAAAAACATTACAAGAATAATTTTCAAACTTAACATTAAATCCATCAACACATAACTGATAAATACTTAACAGATTGTATTTAAGTCTATCAACAAATAAAACTTTAGAAATTAAAACTGAATTAGTGTTACCAATCTGGCCTAGGCCGATGATCTTTCCTTTAGAATTATCACCAAAGGCGACATGGCCTATATCAACATTTATTAAGCTCTTGAAGCAGGAGTAATCTCCAGACATGTGCCTTGAACATCCACTATCCAAGTACCATACCTTCTTGTGAGAACTCTTCAAGCAGGTCTCCTACAAAATAGATTTAGATGGAAAATGATTTTGGTACCCAGATCTTCTTGGGTCTAGAAAGGTTAGAAAGTAAAGCTTCATGTACCCAAATTTGTCTTATGGGTCTCAAATAATTTACAGAATCAATAGATTTTGAAAGATAAACATAATTTGATCTATAACAATGTAAATAACTAGCTGAAGCATATGAATTTCAAGAATTGGAACCAGCAGAATTTTGTCCAGATTTAGGAATAAATCTAGTTTTAGTGAACTGTCTTTTTCTTGGATGATAGCCTAAACCTGTAGTGTAAAGACCCGAAGCTTGACGTACATGGACATTACATTACATATGCGGAATACTTAGTTCATAACAAAAACACACACACAAGGATCATAATAGTTTAGTGTCTTTGGAAACTCGGAACGTAATCTTCTAATCGTGGTGAAAGATTTTCAATATCTCCCATAAAGATCTTCCATTTTTTTTACCTAAAACATTTCTTTATATCCTGGGGAAAAGAAAACATAAAAGGGTGAGCTCAAATGCTCAGTAAGGGTAAACAAAAGAAAAATCAATCACATCATATTCATAAGAACATAACTTTTGGAAATCTTAACCTGCAAAAGAGAGCATAATTTCATAACATGGGATAAATCATAGTAGTGAAATGAAATCCCAATAATCATAAATTAAAACATGAAACTTTGTGGAATACACACATAATCATAGAGAATCATTTCTTTTTAGTCAAGACTCATTGCCAAGACTATCTTAGTAGACAAAGTCCCTTTCTGAATCGAGTAACCCTCGTTTCAGTCCTGTTTCACTAAACTGGTATAACCTACCATTTCAGCCATGTCTATCTCATGAGATATAAAATCTTTACCCAATGCATTGGAGGGAGATATAGGTCCCACCCATCTCATAATGATACCATTCTTATGTGTGCCACAAAATCATTGCATAACCCATGTAATAAAAATGGGAATCTTAAAAATCATGACATCATAAAACAATTCATATACAATAAAGGAATTAATAAAAATAAATCCATCACAACATAATCAAATCAATGTAATAATAGGGATAAAAACAGTACCCTTTATTATCTTAGATGGAAATAATTTTGATTAAAAACTTGAACTCCATTCTTGAGGAAAATATCCTTTCTTCTTCAAAAAACAATTTTCCTTTCTTAACATGTCATACAACTTTAAAATAAAAGAAGTTGATTAAAAATAAACTTGAAAACTTGTAAAGGATTCTTCTTAGAAATAATGTTTTAAAAATCCATTCATGCCGTATAAGTTAAAAAAAACATTCTTCGTACTTTTGTCGGAAAAGTCAAAAAGTACCTCGTACGAAAAACGACAAAATATTCATTTATTATCTTTTACTAAAAATTCACCGAAGGGTAAAATTAAATTTAAACAATTGTAGGTGGATGGAAATAATATTACATATTGAGGAAACATGGATGTGGATGATAAAATACACCCCAGCAAATGCCAAAGGAAAAACAATCTCGGATAAAAATGAGATTGTGATATTTTCCCTTACCTTAGGTTCGACTTGCTTTGTAAGTGTCCGAACCTCCTCTTTTTGACGTGCCTTTTCTTAGCCTCCACTTAAATAACTAAGGATGGTCTTTGAAGAAGACCAGGACCTCTAGGATGATACTAGGGAAGTGGAGAAGGTATTTTGGCAGGGGTTGGCCGAGCTTGAGTGCTCAAATTGGTGTGAGGAGGAGGGGGAGGAGGTGTCCTTTTATAAGGGAGGAGAGGGGCACCTTAGGAATATCTCAAAATATTATTTTATATTAAAGTTAAAATCGGTTTATAATGGTTCAAAAGGGTCTTATTTCGAAGCTAAAGTGTGGATGGGTCAAAATCCTATCAACCAATAGGATTTAGACAAGTTTAGGTTATTATTTTAACCTTATCAATTAGATTTAACTCTAAGTTAAATAATTTAACTTTTACCGTGTCTTTTTGTTTTCTTACACTATATGGTTAATACACTTACTATATCATGCCGAACGAACCCCAAATTGTTTATTATTAATATATATATATCCTTATCTAAGTCATTTGTCCGAACATTAGATTTTTAGGAATAACATAACAATTAATAATATAATATTTGATTTAAAAACTATTTTGTGTCAATTTTGACACTATTTGATATATGATTTTTTTGAAAGTCATAACAGAATTATATGTTCGAAACAAGTTGATTAAATAAATAATAATATATCATAGTAACCTAGAAAATTAGTGGAATTCATAAAAAGTCTCAAATTACATTTATTTTGGTTTTTATAACATCAATTATGTCAATATTTCATTAATAAGATAATTACTGCATCATCATTGTGTCATAAATAAATTAAATTATATAATGTCTAAAAATTAAAAATAAAATACCATTATATAGGAAATATTTTTAGCTTTCTAATGAATATTTATAGTCGAATTTATCTTATGTATAACCCCATATTAAAAATGATTTACTTATTAAACTTTGATTTTAACTATTTTAACTATTCATTAAATAAAATAATATTAAATGTCATAATCTAATCCAAGTGGACCTAAATGGTCATATTATATTCATAAGGTTGTTTTTGGTCGAATTACACTTATCCAATAGAATTAGGACATGTGTTAGGGTAATAGTAATATCATATTTACCCTTAGTTACCCTATTTACTATTAACCGCGGTAAAAAAAAGTAAAACGTTACTATTCACCAAAAATTATTTTCATCTCATTGAACCACATTTTACTTACTGACATCAACCGTGTCTCTCGGATTTTTGAAATTCCATTCACAGAAGCGGTAAAATTAAGTTTTATGAAAAATTCAGTTTTTTAACTACCACTTAGTTGTTTCACTATTCATCAAAAATTGATGTTTTTCAGAACAATGCCAAAATTTCATCCTAAGCTATATTTCATATTCCGAATTCAAAAATGAAGTCTATTTTACCAAATTCATAACATAGAAGTTGCATTGATTAACTTTATAATTAAATCCCGCTGTTAAAACAAATAGCGTGTTTTTAAGAAACAATATCTATCAAAAGATTGACACTTGATTATGTCTGGTTTAAATGTGAAATTACAACCAATGACCAACATTGTATTAAATTGTAAAAATATATTCTAAATATACTTTAAAACCACTTAAATTAATAATTTATCACTATTAATTATTTCGATTAAAAAAAGTTGTTTTTAATTATAATTTAGTAATTTTCACTATTCATCAGAATATGAAAGTTATCCGAAAAGTACCAAAATTTCACCTTAGGCTAAATTCGATACTCCGAATCTAAAAATGAATTCCATTTTGAAAAATAAAATTTCAAAAATTTCAAAAAGTGGTTATTACTATTCATAACGGCTAGTTTTAATAATATTTTAATAGCATATCGTTGTTTCATGAAACTCAGTATTGCGTACTACACACGCTATCGAGGAAGGTTGCGATTGCGTGTAATGCAAGGCAAGTCAGGATGCGTGTTGTGCAAGCTCCTTTTGGTGTAGCGTACAACACAAGACATTAGTGAAATTAAAAAGAATATTTTTCATAAAATCTCGGGGTGTTACATGTAGTATACTTTGGTGCAACTTGTTTTCCTAGCACTTGAGTTAGTGTATCTTTTCCCTTTGTGAATTTTTCTAAGTCCTTTCTAATTTTCTCATTTGACCTTTTTAATTCAGTATTTTCCTTCAACAGTTTAGCATTCTTTTCCTTTTCTATATTAAGGGTAGATTTAACATTGGCAGTGAGAGAATGTTGTTTCTTTAATGACTTATATTTGTCTTTTAGTTCATTGCATGTATCTTCCAACATATTGCAATATTCAAACAGTTCATCCTTAGACATATTTTCATCATTATATGAATCACTATTATTTCCAAAATAATAATCATTTAGAATAGGGGAAATAGGTACCTCGGTTGTGTTAGTCATGAAGAACATGTTGGCATGATTCTTTTCAAAATCAATGGCCTCTGATTCACTTGTACTATCTTCCGATGAACTCCAGGTTGATTTCATGGATTTCTTGTACTTCTGGTTTTTATAATCATATTTATTTTTTAATTTTAACTTCGGACAGTCAGCCTTGATGTGTCCTTTCATCTTGCATTCATAGCAGACTATATCATCACTCTTATCATCTTTCTTCCAATATTTCTTCTACTTACCTTGTTGACCATACTTAGCCTTGTAGTTCGGTTTTCTAAAAACTTCTTCTTCATATATAACTTCTTAAATCTTCTGGCTATTTGAGCCATTTCATTATCACTATCTGAATCTGAATCTTCACTAGTTGAACTTTCAGTAGGTACATGTATTTTCTCCTTGTCTTTGTTCTTTGAAGTAGTAGAAATGAATGCCACAAATTTTCTCTTGGTTTAATCATCTTATTATTTTTTCACCTTCAGTTCTTCTTCCTACAACATTAATTTACCAATCAAATCCTTAAAATGTAGTTTGCTGATGTTAGATGACTCTCGGATAGACATAGAAGTGCCTCTCTATCTGTCTGGAAAACATCACAATATTATAATGAGCTGCTCCTTCTCTGGAACAACTTTTCCTAGTGAACTCATGGTATTGAAAATCTCATTAAACCTGAGGTACATGTCAGAAATGGGTTCATCAGGTATCATCTTAAAATTATCATTTTTAATAGTATAAGTATTTAATCTCATTTCCTTCACGTTGGTTGTTCCTTCATGAGAAACATCCAAGGTGTCCCAGATTTCATGAGCTGTTTTACATGCAGAAATTCAGTTAAATTCCCCATCTCCTAAAGGGCAGTAAAGGGCATTCATAGCTTTACAGTTATTGTTATAGTCAGACTTTGTATCATCATCCCAGGTAGATCTAGCAGTTTTGGGCATCTCATATTCTGATTCTATAGCAGACCAAATATCAAAAACAATACTTTCCAAATGAATTTTCATCTTAATTTTCCATTGAGCATAATTCACACCATTAAAGAAGGTTGTCCTGTTAGTAGCAGCACTTTCTAGTCTATTATCCATAGCTAGATTTTGGAAAATAAATTTAAAGAAATAAAATTTAGAACTAACAAAAATTTAAGATCTTTAAGATACAACTAAAATCACAGTTGAAAAACAGAGTGGTTTGAAATTCTTTATTAACAAAAACAAGCCTCCGATACCAAATGTTGGTCGGAGTGGACACTCAAGAGGGGGGTGAATTAAGTTCCAAATAAAATTTCTGTTAAAAATATTTCTCTTAAAATCCCCCTATTTAAAAACAAGTTAAACTGTAGTGAATTTATACAGAGTGTAAATGTTCAATTAGTTTCTCAAAGATTGATTAGATCTTAGTTAATTTAAATGAAGATTAAATTAACTTTTAAAACTAACTTAATGGTTTACAATAAGTCTAAAAACTTTCTAATTTAACTATCAAAGTAACTTTAAAACAAATTATATTTCAAAGTAGTTAGTAGTAGAATATGAAATATATATTATACTTATGACTTAAACTAAAATGCACAGAAGATGTAACCAAGAGGTTCAGTCTCAAGCCGAGACTTAGTCCTCTCAAACTAGTTATATAAATTTGATCCACACCCTGGATCGGGGTAAACAATAGTGAAAACATTGTCCAAGTACAAAGACCTATACCACAGTTATATGTGGGAAAACAAACAACAGCTCACAGGCTGTCCAGGTGTTGCTTGAACTCTACCACTATCCACAGTGGGATACAAGGGAGTTATAGATTTTTAATGAGGATTTAGAAATCCTCCATCTTAGCATAGGAGACAGTGTATAAGAATTATATAGAGTATACTCACTGCTCGAAATGTAAATAAAATAACCACTAAAAGAATGGATAAGAGTTTATAATACTCTAGTGATGTGAAGTGAATATCTGGACTCTTGATTTATCAGAAATTCTTCTGAGTCCTTTTCTGGGTTTTGTCTGAAAAACAATGTTTCGTTTTATTCCTTGGTTTTTAGGTTCAATTATATCAGCTTCAGTACATGAAGAGTTTGTTGTAGTTCTTCACTCAAGATGCAGCTTGTGTTCTCCTCTAGAAAATGAAAAGGCTTTGTGTATGTCCAGTGCTATTCCAGTATGAATGTAGCTTTTTCTTGTTGTGTTAGTGCCCACCGTTTCAATGCTATTCACCCCTTACCGTTTACACCCATCATGCGCCTTCTTAGTTCCTTGATTCTCTAATATCTGCACAGTCTTTGTCCTTACTTTTATAGATTTCAGATCCGGTAAAAAGAATGATTACCTTTTTCATGGGTACTAGGTACGGTTCCCTGAAATTCCAAGAACTATCATTAAATAACATTAATTTCATTAAAATCATTAAATATAACTGTTTCTTTAATAAATAAATAATATTGAGAGTATAGAGTTTGAATGGTCGGTCTCTCATTAGTAGCCTTCTGTTGGTAGATGTGTACAGTGGACTTTGTGTAGCAATGACCTTCTATCAGTAGCTCTTTGATCATGTACCAGTAGCTCCTTGCATCGGTAGATGTTTGAACATGTAATAGTAGCTCCTTGCATCGGTAGCTATTTGAACTTGTATCGGTAGCTCTTGGTATCGGTAGTTGTTTGATATTGTATCGGTAGCTCTATATACCGGTGACTTCCTCTATCAGTATACTTTTCTTCTATCTGTAGACTTACTATATCGGTAACTCTGGTGTAACAGTAGCTTGTATCAGTAGCTTGATGTATCGGTGGCTTCACATCTATATCAGTGATATATGTATCAGTAGACTTATGCATTCCAGTGGACTTGTTCTATTGGTAGATCAGTTTCTGTCAGTAGCTGTCTGTATTGGTGGACTTGTACATACCGGTAGCTCTGCGTATCGGTGACTATATCTTATCGGTGACTATGTCTATCGGTAGACTAAGTACCGGTAGATGTGTATCAGTAGCTATAAGCAAATTAGTGACTAAATGCTTATCTGTTTTATGCAGAACATATCCGATTGAGTTAGAATTAATTCAAAACTTATATAAACATAGATAAACATTGATTAACATATTTCAAGGACTATTTTAATATTATTATCATCTTAATAATATAATATCATGGATTTAAATAATTAATATATAGATAAACATTAATTGGGATTATCAAAGTATGTGAAAGCATAATTGGGATTATCAAAACAGGTGAGGTCAACAAAAAGTATGATTAATAGGATAAATAAATAATCATCAAGGATAGTTTTTATTATTCTTTAAGGTATTATTCACATAATGTAAATATTTCAATAAAATATATTTTACTATAGTAACAAAATATCATGTGGATATTTAAATAGTTCCATATAATCAATGGTAGCTAAAATTCAATTTTAGAATAATAATTATATTTTCTTAGTCAAAACTAATTATAAATACCCAACTATCCTAACTCATCATCACACTTTAACCCTTTAATAAATTTGAGGTTAAATAAATCTGAAATCAATTTCACCAACCAGACTACTATATATAGTGGGATATGAGGATAGTTCTAGTTAGATTTAGGATAGAGGAGATTGGGGGGATTCTGCTGGTGTAGGGTGTCTAGTGTGATATCGGGCTTGTTTACGAGGGGGGGGGGGGTCCTGGATGGTGATGGATGGGTGGTGCAGAGTGGATGACACAACTTCAAGATCTTGGTGATAGAGGACACATGGGTGACAATAATCTCATTGATAGAGGGGGATGATGTAGAATTAAGTGGGGGTATGGTTTTTTATTTATTCTTGCTTTATTGATTTGAAAAAAATATTTATTATTTGATAAATTTTTCAATCAAGAATGTTTTAGATGATTGTTATATTTATCAAATTTTTATTTTCCCTACATTTATTCTTATATTTTGTCCATTTTTTGACCCTTATGTTGAGGTCTCATGTCCTTTCTGAAGCCTCATTTCTTTATGGTTTACCATTACATGACGTTCTTGGTACCGATATGTGTGCTTTGTATCTTTTAGTTTACTATTTCATGGGTTTCTAATAACAATTATATCTCTTTCATTTAACTTGATTTTCAGATCTATTTACCTTAATTTTGTTTTGGTTTACCTACCCATAGCTCACTTCTTGAGGGTTATACCTTGGTGTGAGTTTCCAGTTACCCTTACATGGATTATTATTTACCACTCCATTGAATTCTATTTACCTTGATGTAGCTTGTTTATTCAGTGAATTACATTCACACATTATACCTCTTAACCTTCTAAAATGTCCTGGTTACATTGACATATGTGATCATATTCTTTGGTTACCTTCACATAGGGTGGTTTCAACTTCTTTAACCTTACATCACAATCACTTACACATGTTATCATGACACGGTGGTACCTTGAAAAAGAGTTACCTTGATATGGGAGCTTGTTCACTTTGTTTTCTTTACTCAATAATTTTATTTACCCATATTCAGGACTTATTTTGGTTATTTCCTTTGGTTTTTGGGTTATTAGGGATCATATAATTTCATCCTTCCATTGCATGATGTTTTTTGAGTTGTTGTTACCTCTTCTAATTCCCAGATATATGTCTACTCACCATCTCTAGTTCATGGGAGATCAATTCATGTTAATGTGCTTCAAGAGAATTTTGAATTCTTCCATTCTATGAATATAGAAATATACAGATCCATAAAAATTCAACCTAAGTTCCTGGTGTCATCCACGATCTATTGTATTTATTCCATTGCATATCGAAGAATTGATCATTATTCAGTGTTATGTTCTAATGGAGATTGTTCTACTAAAAATCAGAAGGTACCTATATATCCCATTCATTGAAACTATTGAATAATGTATAATCCTTATCTCAAATTACCAATTATTAAATCCATTTGAGCTTATGTTTTTACAAGAATTTTTACTTTTCTTATTGGTGTCTTGTTTTAGAACTTTTCTTCATATTTTGATTATATGCATGTTCTCTTCGTTTATTCTTATATTATTTTTGTTTTGATAATTAATAAAATATAGGAAGTAGTTTGGAGTACTTTTCCTGGATCCTGACCAATTTTTTTGAACCATGTTATATCTATTGTGTCCTTTATTTTCTTTGTTTCTTTTCTTATCTTGGTTGCCTGATTTTCATTGATTGTTTTGTCCCAAGGTATGTCGGTGATTAAAATAAAAGAGGGAGTGGATTTTAGTAAAAAATAAATTTATAATTTTCATCATATTTAAGTATTATTTTGATCTATTTTTTAAAAATATCAATCAAGTCAAGGATCAGAGTAACGATAGTATATATTGTATCTAAATACAGTTATCACATCATAGATAAATTGATCAATATTTTAAATTATCAATCCAAGAGATACGATAGTATAATTTTAGATTAAATATATTACATAAGTTTATCTGATAATTAACTCAATGGTAGTTCCAAAAAGAGTATAGTAAAATTATAAAATGAAACACATAGTATTGGTTGGTAAAAGAAATACTATGTTAAAAGGATATTATTAAAAATTTCATTTAAAAAAAGAGAAATTTGTTACATCCCAAGTAAGTAATGAATAATAGATATTTTTATCTATGCCTATTTATGAATTAGATAGTGTTTTAGAGGCTTAAAATGAGAATAAATCCAATCTTAAGCATGGAATACACTAATATTTTTGAAAGATTGTTTTACTGCCTTTTGATGGAAAACCATTTTTAAATCAAAATTTTGACAATTTTACAATCTATATTTTTCAAAATAAAAATATTCTTTATTATTGGGACATTGAAATTTACAATGGATAATTTTTTGGTATTTTTCTGACAATGTTCATTTTTTAATGAATAGTGAAAAATACTGCATTTTACATCAAAACTACGTTTTCATCTAATTTAATTATATGGTTATATTATCTTTTTAATTGGTTTTAAAGTGTAAATAGAATATATTTTTACCATTTAATCCAATGGTGGTCATTGGGATTAATTTCACTTTGGAATTGGGCACAAACAAGTGCCAAACTTTTCATAGATATTGTTTAAAAAACCCCGCTATTTGTTTTGACAACGGGAATTATTTTTAAATTAATTATTGAAATTTATATGTTTGGAATTTAGTAAAAAGGATTCCATATTTGGAATCATAAGGTCCAAATTATGTAATTACGACTCTTTTTTTTGGACATTATGAATAGTAACGACGATAATTATCTTTAATTATCTTGATTAATGAGTAATTGGGTATTTAAAGAAAATAAAATAATATCATAATAATAACAAATGACACCAACATGTGTCCTAACGCTACTGGTTGTCTCATGGCCGACCATGGTATTCCTTGTGCCAAACTTGGGGACCCCATGAAATCACTTTTGCGTGAAAGTGACTTTTTATCTTTTTATTTTTAAAGAAAGTTAAATATAACAAAGAATGTATCACCTGAGTAAAACATTATTAATTTTGTCTAAATAAATGATATTTTGGACTATAAATATTCATTGGAAATATAAAATGATTTGCTACATCATGATATTTTTTTTATAATTTTTATACATTAAATAAATTAAATTATTTATGACGTCATGATGATGCAGCGATTACCTCATTAATAAAGGATTTAAATAAAATGAAAAGATAATGTTAAAACTATAACCTACACTTTCCAAAGACCTATTGGATGAGTATATTTCGAACTCTTATCAACTTATCCTCGAAATACATCAATGTGGGACCTTTAAAATCCAAAACTCATTTGAAAATAAAGTAACCTTTTATATCTTTCCAAGAGTGCCCCTCCTCTCCTCTTATAAAAGGCCCCCACCTCTACCTCATTACCCACACCTCTCAGGCCTTTGGCTCGGCCAAACCCGGCTCATTTTGTCTCTAAACATCCATATATTACTCTTTGAAGTCTCACTTTGGGCAAAAGTCTTCCCAAGGAAGCCTTTGAGCTCAAATCAAAAAGAGTTACCCGTTTTAAAGGTAGTGTCTTATCTTGTGTTCTTATGTTTTATTTTTCTTCTCCAACCCCCTAAACTCTTTTTATTCATTTAATTTTTAACAACTCCAGTATATTAAATATAATAGGATGTTTCTATAATAATAAATCGATCTACACTTACACACACCTACATCTAATGGATAATGAACATACTGTTTCTGTGGATGGTGAATTTCTGCCTCACGAAACGTTGATTGTTCAATATTATTCTAACACCTTAAAAGGTGGCCATTAGGATGTCACTATATTTATATATAATATGTTTATGTTTTCCTTAATCTTATGTATTTTTTAATTTATTTCATACCTTTATGGTTTCCATTATGGGTATACGCGATATATTCATTTTAGGAAGTGCGGACTACCGCCCCCTCAAAGTGATTTGATTCGTTAATACCATATGTGGTACGTATAAAGGATACATTTCATGATATTATATATGATACCATACTGGAATTATAATAATATTATGTATCATTATGTTTTAATTCCATTAAATTATGAGGTATAAATGAAAGTAGCGTTCATGCGTACGTACGGCTTACCGTCTCCATAAACGGTGCATTTCATTTCTTATCCCCAAATGTAATATACTATTATAAGTACATATATATAATGGATATATATGATTTATGTTACATCTAAATGATGAATATAATTTTGGAATTAAAATATACATATCTCTCATTTACTTTTAATTCCATTAATATGACATAGAAATGAAAGTAGCGTTCATGCGTACGTACGGCTTACCGTCTCCATGAACGGTGCATTTCATTTCTTACCTCTAAACATTATGTAATATTATAAATGCATGTATATACTAGATATATATGATATATATGATATCTACATCATGAGTATAACTTTGGATATAATGGATACATGAACAACTTGTAATTATAAAGGGTTTATTTTTGACTCAAGTACCAATGATTGTTAAAATGGCCGTTATAAACTTAAATAATTACATAGTGTTCATGACATGGTAATAAGTGATATAAAAGGAATAATGAACTTGAAAAAGGTCCTTAACCAAGTATAAATTAACTCAAGTTTATTATTCAGGACATTAAAGAACGATCGAGTCAAGTCAGACCTGAGGTATGGGACTTCGTCTCAATCTCCTTTCATTGAGGCATATTATGTTTTATACACAACTTTCTTTTATATAGTGTATAAACCCCTTTGACTTTTACATTTATCCAAAATAAATTGTTTTATACGAATCATTTTACTAAACAACAAAAGGGAATGTTTTTATCGTACGTATGCGGCGACAACGACTTCTCCACCTCCGTGACCATTATTTGAGTTTCGGCTTCCTCTACAAGCCATACCTTTTTTTAAAAGAAAAATAAATATCCTATTTTACTTTTCTTTTATTTTGGTATTGAAAATGGTTTTCATAATGTTTTTATTATATCCATGTGTTGTATTGATATCTTGTGATTGAAATGTGGAAATTTTATGTTTCCTTTATGCATGTTTTATGTGATACGATTATGTTATGGTTCTTGGGTATTGTTTATGAAGACGGGTGGTTCCGTGAAAAACTAAGGGCGGGTGATCCCGATATAGCTCTCCAATGCATTGGGTAACGCAAAGGGGTTAAACGTTGAGGTTTCTCTGAAGAGATTTAAGGAATATACTGTGATGGGTATTCCAAATGTAACCAAGAGGGTTACTCCCTACGTAAGAATGTTATGAATGCCTCAAGTTACCTTTATGTCTTATGATTTCTATGATTTATTCATGATTTGATGAGGTATGTTAAAGTGCTTATGTTTTATGGGTAAAGTATGATTTCATTCTTATGTATATATGTACTCATGTTTCCTTTCCATATTTTTATATCCATTACTGAGCTTTTAATGCTCATCCCATGTTTTTGAAATGTTTTGAACAGGTCAAGGGAAAGGTACATGATATGATGATTGTGTCAAGGAAGTGTCAAGAATGAATCCATGTTTTATTTTAAATATGTTTCCATTTATGGGAAAAATTAAAACTCTCTTTTATGTAACCACTTTGTTTAAATGTGGAATGTAATGCATGTTTTATGATCTATTTCTCTAAAACTCTAAACCTAAAAAGATCCTCAATGTGTAATCTTGTAATAACTCAAGATTAAGTAATGTTTAAGGCTGGGGCCTTATAGTTGGTATCAGAGTTCGGTTTAGACAACTTTAGGAGTTAAAAAATTGTAAAATTATAAATTAATTTATGTTATGATTGAAATGATATAGCATTTTAAGATTACCATGTTGCTTCATCTAAGACATGTTTGTTAAGAATGGTTTTCATAGAGGAAACAGAACAGATTTTCTGGGAAATTTATCAAGTGTGAGTTTTGGTTGCAACAAATTTATTTCCTTGGTCACATTTTTTATAAAGATGAAATAACTGTGGATCCTGTAAAAGAAAAGGTTGTTGAAGAATGGCCAAGACCCAAAAATTTAACCGAGATCCGTAGTTCTCTTGGTTGGGCATGTTACTACCGAAGGTTTGTTGAAAATATTTCACGTTTATCTAGTCCAATGACTAAGATAACTCAGAAGGGTGTTATATTTATCTGGACAAAAGAATGTGATGATTGTTTTCAGGAGTTGAAAAGAAGATTGGTGAATGCTCCAGTTTTGGCACGTCCTTCTAGGAATGGTGAGTTTGTTATCTACAGTGATGCTTCATTGAAAAGACTTGGTTGTTTCCTTATGCAGAATGATCAGGTAATTGCATATGCTTCATGTCAGTTGAAAACTCATGAGGTAAATTACCCTACACATGATTTGGAATTAGTTGTTGTTGTTTTCTCTTTAAAATTTTGGAGGCATCATTTGTATGGTGTAAAGTGTGAAATATATACTGATCACAAAAGTTTAAAGTATATATTCACTCAGAAATAATTTAACATGAGACAGAGGAGATGGCTAGAATTAATCAAGGATTATGATTGTACAATTCATTACCATCCGGGAAAATCAAATAAAGTGGCTGATGCTTTGAGTCGAAAAAGTAATGCTTCATTAACAATGTTGTGTTTAGAACGTGATCCTTTGGTTAAGGATTTTATGAACTTTGGCACAGAAGTTGTTGGTGCAGGATGTTCTTCTGTTTTTTTTCAGGTATCAGTGAAATCTTCTCTATCAGAAAGAATCAAGCAAGCATAGAAGCAAGACAGTGAGTTGCAGAAAAAGGTAGAGCTAGTTCAGAAGGGTAAGTTGCCTGAATTAAACATTGATAATGATCGTGTTTTGAGATTTGGGAAGAGATTGTGTGTCCCTTGTGATTCATAGTTGAAGAGAGAGTTGTTATGTGAAGCTCATAGTTCTCCATTTTCAGTTCATCCTGGCAGTACTAAGATGTACAGAGATCTGCGGGAGTATTACTGGTGGGATGGAATGAAAAGAGATATTGCTGATTTTACAGTGAAGTGTTTGACATGTCAACAAGTTAAAAAAGAGCAATAGTTACCAAAAGGGATGCTTCATCCTTTTCCAGTGCCAGAGTGGAAATAAGAGAATATATCCATGGACTTTGTTGTGG
Organism: Viscum album; assembly: GCA_963277665.1. Taxonomy (NCBI): domain Eukaryota; kingdom Viridiplantae; phylum Streptophyta; class Magnoliopsida; order Santalales; family Viscaceae; genus Viscum; species Viscum album. The sequence continues at coordinate 1,443,524,339 of OY728162.1, read as the reverse complement.
GATTACCAAAGACATCTCGAGGTAATAATGCAATCTGGGTTATTGTTGATTGCTTGACTAAATCTGCTCCTTTCCTTTCTATACGAGATATGTTTTCCCTAGATCAACTTTCCTGTTTGTATATTAATGATATAGTCAGGTTACATGGAGTTCCTCACTCCATTGTATCTGACCGTTATCTCAGGTTCACTTCTAACTTTTGGAAATGCTTTCAGAAGTTGTTGGGTATTGAATTAAATTTTAGTACAGCTTTTCATCCTCAATCAGATGGGCAATCAGAACGAACAATTCCGAATTTGTAAGATATGTAATGTGCTTGTTCGATGGATTATCATGGAAGTTGGGACCAATATCTTTCTTTGGTTGAGTTTTCATATAATAACAGTTTTCATTCCAGTATACAGATGGCACTATTTGAGGCGTTATATGGGAAGCGGTGTCGAACTCCAGCTTTCTGGGATGAAGTGGGTGAAAGGAAGCTGATGGGACCGGAATTGGTAGAAGATTTGGCAGAAAAAGTTCAGCTGATACAGAAACACATGAGAACAGCTCAGAGCAGGTAGAAGAGTTATGCGGATAACCAGAGGAAGGATCTATCTTTCGAGGTAGATGATCATGTTTTTCTCAAAGTATCACCATGGAAAAGTGTGATGCGATTTGGTAAAAAAGGAAAGCTGAGTCCAAGGTTCATTGGACCATATGAAATTCTGGAGAAAGTTGGATCAGTTGCACACCGAGTGGCTTTACCTCTAAGTTTATCTCAGGTACACAATGTTTTTCATGTTTCGATGTTGATAAAGTACATGCTAGATCCATCTCATGTTTTGAGTCCAGAGTTAGTTTAGCTGGAAGAGAACCTATCTTATGAGGAACAACCGGTCTAGATTCTTGACCACATGGAGCATGTGTTGTGAAATAATTTGATTCATCAGGTAAAGGTTTTGTGTAAAAACCACATGATTGAAGAGGCAACATGGGAATCTGAAAATGCAATGAGGGCTAAATACCCCCACTTATTCGATATGTAAATAAATTGCGGGGATGAAATTTTCTAAAGGGGGAAAGGATGTAACATCCCAAGTAGGTAATGAATAATATATATTTTTTATCTATGTCTACTTATTAATTAGATAGTGTTTTAGAGGCTTAAAATGAGAATAAATCCAATCTTAAGCATGGAATACACTAATATTTTTAAAAGATTGTTTTACTGCCTTTTGATGGAAAACCATTTTTAAATCAAAATATTGACAATTTTATAATCTCTATTTTTCAAAATAAACATATTCTTTATTATTGTGACATTGAAATTTACAATGGATATTTTATTGGTATTTTTCTTACAATGTTCATTTTTTAATGAATAGTGAAAAATACTGCATTTTACATCAAAACTGCTTTTTCATCTAATTTAATTATATGGATAGATTATCTTTTTAATTGGTTTTAAAGTGAAAATAGAATATATGTTTACCATTTAATCCAATGGTGGTCATTGGGATTAATTTCACTTTGGATTTGGGCACAAACAAGTGCCAAACTTTTCATAGATATTATTTCAAAAAAACCCGCAATTTGTTTTGACATTGGGAATTATTTTCAAATTAATTATTGAAATTTATATGTTTGTAATTTGGTAAAATGGATGCCATATTTGGAATCATAAGGTCCAAATTATGTAATTAAGACTCTTTTGTTTTTGGACATTATGAATAGTAACGACGGTAATTATCTTTAATTATCTTGATTAATGAGTAATCGTGTAGTTAAGGAAAATAAAATAATATCATAATAATAAAAAATGACCTCAAAATGTGTCCTAATGCTACTCTTTGTATCATGTCTGACTATGGAATGCCTTGTGCCAAACTTGGGGACCCCATGGAATAACTTTTGTGTGAATGTGACTTTTTATCTTTTTATTTTTAAAGAAAGTTAAATATAACAAAGAATGTATCAATGAGTAAATTTTTTTTAATTTTGTCTAAATAAATGATATTTTGGACTATATATATTCATTGGAAATATAAAAATATTTCCTACATCATGATATTTTTTTTTATAATTTGTATACATTAAATAAATTAAATTATTTATGACATCATGATGATGCAGCGATTGTCTCATTAATAAAGGATTTAAATAAAATGAAAAGATAATGTTAAAACTATAACTTACACTTGTCAAATACCTATTGGATGAGTATATTTTGAACCCTTATCACCTTATCCTCGAAATACATCAATGTGGGACCTTTAAAATCCGAAACTCATTTGAAAATAAAGTAACCTATTATACCTTTCCAAGAGTGCCCCTCCTCACCTCTTATAAAAGGCCCCCACCTCTACCTCCTTACCCACACCTCTCAAGCCTTTGGCTCAGCCAACCCCTGCTCATTTTGTCTCTCCACATCCCTCTCTTACTCCTTGAAGCCTCACTTTGGGCAGAAGTCTTCCCAAGGAAGCCTTTGATCTCAAATCAAAAAAAGATACCTGTTTTAAAGGTAGTGTCTTCTCTTGTGTTCTTATGTTTTATTTTTCTTCTCCAACCCCCTAAACTCTTTTTATTAATTTTTTTGTAACAACTCCAGTATATTCAATATACTAGGATGTTTTTATAATAAGAATTCGAGCTACACTTACACACACCTACATCTAATGGTTAAAGAACATACTGTTTCTGTGGATGACGAATTTCTGCCTCACGAAACGATGATTGTTCAATATTATTCTAACACCTTCAAAGGTGGCCATTAAGATGTCACAATATTTAAATATAATATGTCTATGTTTTCCTTAAGCTTCTGTATTTTTTAATTTATTTCATACCTTTATTGTTTCCATTATGGGTATACGTGATATCTTCATTTTAGGAAGTGCGGACTACCGCCCCCTCAAAGTGATTTGATTCGTTAATACCATATGTGGTACGTATAAAGGATAGATTTAATGATATTATATATGATACCATAATGGAATTATAATACTATTATTTATAATTATGTTTTAATTCCTTTAAAGTATGAGGTAGAAATGAAAGTAGCGTTCATGCGTACGTACGGCTTACCGTCTCCATGAACGGCACATTTCATTTCTTACCCCCAAATGTAATGTACTATTATAAGTACATATATATAATGGATATATATGATTTATGTTATATCTAAATGATGAATATAATTCTGGAATTAAAATATACATATCTCTCATTTAGTTTTAATTCCATTAATATGACATAGAAATGAAAGTAGCGTTCATGCGTACGTACGACTTACCGTCTCCATGAACGGTGCATTTCATTTCTTACCTTGAAACGTTATGTAATATTATAAATGCATGTATATACTGGATATATATATGATATATATGATATCTACATCATGAGTATAACTCTAGATATTATGGATACATGAATAACTTGTAATTATAAAGGGTTTATTTTTGACTCAAGTACCAATGATTGTTAAAACGACCATTATTAACTTAAATAATTACATAGTGTTCATGACATGGTAATAAGTGATATAAAAGGAATGATGAACTTGAAAAAGGTTATTAAACAAGTAGAAATTAACTCAAGTTTATTAATCAGGACATTAAAGAATGATCGAGTCAAGTCCAACCAGAGGTATGAGACTTCATCTCAATCTCCTTTCATTGAGGCATATTATGTTTTATACACAACTTTCTTTTATACGGTGTATAAATCCCTTTGAATTTTACGTTTATCCAAAAGGAATATTTTTTTATACAAAGCATTTTACTATACAACAAAAGGGAATGTTTTTGTCGTACGTATGCGGTGACAACGACTTCTCCACCGCCGTGACCATTATTTGAGTTTCGGCTTCCTCTACAATCCATACCTTTTTTTAAAAGAAAAATAAATACCCTGTTTTACTTTTCTTTTATTTTGGTATTGAAAATTGTTTTCATAATGTTTTTATTATATCAATGTGTTGTATTGATATCTTGTGATTGAAATGTGGAAATGTTATGTTTCCTTTATGCATGTTTTATGTGATATGATTATGTTATGGTTCTTGGGCATTGTTTATGAAGACGGGTGGTTCCGTGATAAACTAAGGGCGGGTGAGCCCGATATAGCTCTCCAATGCATTAGGTAACGTGAATGGGTTAAACGTTGAGGTTTCTCTGAAGAGATTTAGGGAATATACTGTGATGGGTATTCCAAACGTAACCAAGAGGGTTAATCCCTACATAAGAATGTTATGAATGCCTCAAGATACCTTTATGTCTTATGATTTCTATGATTTATTCATGATTTGATGAGGTATGTTAATGTTCTTATGTTTTATGGGTAAAGTATGATTTCATTCTTATGTATATATATACTCATGTTTCCTTTCCATATTTTTATATCCCTTACTAAGATTTTTATGCTCATCCCAAGTTTTTGAAATGTTTTTCACAGGTCAAGGGAAAGGTACATGATATGATGATAGTGTCAAGGAAGTGTCAAGAATGAATCCATGTTTTATTTTAAATATGTTTCCGTTGATGGAAAAAATGAATACTATCTTTTATGTAACCACTTTTTTTTTAAATTTGGAATGTAATGCATGTTTTATGATCTAATTCTCTAAAACTCTAAACCTGAAAAGATCGTCAATGTGTAATCTTGTAATAACTCAAGATTAAGTAATGTTTAAGGTTGGGGCCTTATAAAATTTGTATGTGTATAACTGATATAAGGTATATTTTACTTTCAACCTATCATAACATATCCCAAATTTTATACCAATCTGAAGGTCTATCTTCATATCCCTAAACTCCCTAAAATAAATTTATCAGCATCAACTCACATCGCACATCGAAAGTACGTCAACTCTATCTTCTGATCCACAAAATCCATCAATCATACAAGATTGATAATTACTATGGTTTATTATACCTAGAATAAATTTATCACTTAGGATAAGTAGACGAATTATTAAAATAGAAAACTAAGGGATTTATAAGGAAACCTCACACAATGTTATCTTTTAACTAAAACAATAAGAAAGAAACCGATTACACAGATTAGAATATCTATAATAAATAATAAATTCCAAAAAAAGAAAAAGAAAAACAACATTAATAATGTTCAAATAATATGATCATTCACCTATGATGCTCCATAAATTAATTTCTTTATAGTAAATTATGTAACAAACTTCAATAATCAAATTCTTCAAAAATTGACGTTAGTTATAATTACATCCATATCAAGTTCTCCACCCACTAATAAACTCTACATGTTTCTTAAACTATTGATGACTTAGATAATCATTTCTATTGTTCATATAAATCCAATTGAAGTAATCTAGAATGGATAATTAGTTCACCATATTATCATAAATCAATTTACCACTCTGGTATTTTAGTTACCCGAAGTTCATTCTTTATAAGTAAACAAGTTAAACAAAAAAAATAAAGTTAGATCATTTTAATATGAAGTGTATTTTTATTTATGAAATAAATATATAAGTGTTTAATTGAATAAATAATTTCCCCTTAAATCTCCCCCTTTTTTGAAAGCACAATTCAAGTAATATGATTTGGAGAGAGAAATTGAGGTTCATAGGTAGATCGTGTTGTCAGCCAAAGAGGGGGGGGGGTTAATCAGTGGTGACCAAATTTTACTGAATATATTCAACTTAAAATCTTTATTATTTTAATTTTAACAAACCTATATTATTGGTTAATATGTTTGTGTGTGTGTATATAAATCATACTTACTATTTTACCTTTATGAAAAACACATGATATAAAGAAGAAGAAACATATGTATTTTTAAAAGGTTCAGCCACGGTGTGAGAACCTATATCCTTGTCATAGTGTAACATCCCAGGTAAATAAAGAATAAATAATTTTCATATTTATTAATATTTACGAATTAAATATTAATTTTATTTTAAAGGGGTTGCTATGTTCGATAGCGTACCCGATACGCAACGATGAGTTTCTTTGAAACTTACGTAGCACACTAGTAATAAAATAATATTATTTTAAATGTTAGTTAACAAGTAGCCGTTGTACTGGAGGGAATGGATAGAAATAACTAAAATATGATTAGATATGTTTTTAAATGTTTATACATTTACCCAATAAAAGATAAAGGCTTAAAATACGGAAAGAGTTCAATTTTAGGGCATGTATACTCTAATTTTCACTAAAGGTTCACTTATCACCTTTTAATGGTGAACCGTCATTAAATATAGTTTTGATCACTCTTATAATTTATTTTGGACCAAATATAACTCTTCTTTAGAATCGGGACATCAAAATTTACTTTGTGTAAATTTTTGGTACCTTTCTGATAAAGTTCATTTTTTTATGAATAGTGTAAAATGTTGTATTTTAATTCAAAACCTCTTTTTAATCTAAATTATTTATATGATTAGATTATTATTTTAATTGGTTTTAAAGTGAAATTAGAAAATATTTTTACCAGTTAATCCAATGGTGGTCATTGTAATCAATTTAACTTTGAAATTGGACTTAAACTGGTGTCAATCTTTTGATACTTATTGTTTCACAAAAACACGCTATTTGTCATGACAGCGGGAATTAATTATTAAATTAATTAAATTGACTTATATGTTTTGAATTTTGTAAAATGGACTTCATTTTTGAATTCGGAATATCAAATATAGCTTAGGGTGAATTTTTGGTAATTTTCTGAAAAACTTCAATTTTTGATGAATAGTGAAACCACTAAGTGGTAATCAAGAAAACTGATTTTTCAGTTAAATGAAAGTTTACCACTAATGTGTATTGAATTTTGAAAATCCGACATACATGGTTGTCATTAAGAAGTAAAATGTGGTTCAATGAGATTAAAATAATTTTTTGGTGAATAGTAACTTTTTTTTCATTAATCGCGATTAGAGGTAATTAGTGTAGTTTAAGGTAAAAATGGTATTATAAGAATGTGAAAACACCATGAAACTTGTCCTACACCTATTGGGTGAGTCATGGCCGACCAAGACAAGCCATGGGCCAACTTGGGGACCCCATGGAGCCACTTTAGTTGGAAAATGACATTAATATATTTTTATTTAATGTTGAAGTGAAAATGACACTAACATAAACTGTTTTACTAAAACAATTTTTAAATGGGGTTATACAAGTCATATTTTTGATTATAAATAGTCATTGGAAATCTAAAAAGATTTCCTAAATCATAGTATTATTTTTTATAATTTTTAGACATTAAATAAATTAAATTATATATGACATAATAATGATGCAGCGATGACATCATTATTTGACGATTTAAATAAAATGGAAATATAATGAAATATCTAAAACCTACACATGGCCAAAACCAATTGGATGAGTGGATTTCGAACCCTTATCACCTTATCCACGAATTATATCAATGTGGGACCTTTTAAAACCGAAACACATTTTCAAATAAAGTAATATTTCTTTACTTTCCAAAAGTGCCCCTTCTCTCCTCTTATAAAAGGCCCCCACCTCTACCTCTTTTCACACACTTCTCAAGCCTTTGTCTCAGCCAAACCCTGCCCAATTACTCTCTCCACATCCCTCTCCTCATCCTAGAGGATTCCCTTTGGGCAGAATCCTTTCAAAGGAAGCCTTTAGGCTCAAATCAAAAGGGAGTTACACTTTTAAAGGTAATTCATTCTCTCTTGTTCATTTGTTTTATTTTGCTTCTCCAACCCTCTAAACTCTTTTTATTTACTTCTTTTGTAACAACACCAGTATCTTAAATATACTAGTATGTTGTTATAATATTTATTTGAGCTACACTCTCACAAAACTACATCAAATGGTTAAAGAACATACGGTTTCCGTGGATGGCGAAATTCTGCCTCCCGAAATGATGATTGTTCAATACTCATTTAACACCTTCAAGGGTGGCCATTATGATGTCACTATTTTTATATATGATATATAATATGTTTATGTTTTCTTTAATCTTCTGTATTTATCATTTTTGGCATAAATTTATGGTTTCCATTATGGGTAAACAGGATATCTTCATTTAAGGAAGTGCGGACTACCGCCCCCTAAAAGTGATGTGATTCGTTAATGCCATATGTGGGACGTGTAAAGGATGGATTTAAAGTTATTATATATGATTTTATACTGGAATTATAATATACCTCTATATCATTATTATTTATTTCCATTAAAGTATGATATAGAAATGAAAGTAGCGTTCATGCGTACGTACGGCTTACCGTCTCCATGAACGCTGCATTTCATTTCTTATCCCCAAATGTAATGTACTATTAAAATTACATGTATATAATGTATATATATAATTAATGATATATATAAATGATGAATATAATTCTGGAATTAAAATATACATACCTCTCATTTAGTTTTAATTCCACTAATATGACAAAGAAATGAAAGTAGCGTTCATGCGTACGTACGGCTTACCGTCTCCATGAACGGTGCATTTCATTTCTTACCTCTAAATGATTATGTAATATTATAAATACATGTATATGCTGGATATATATGATATATATGTTATCCAAATCATTAATATCATTCTGTATATAACGAACCTTTGACCAAGTTAACAACATGTAAGTGTAAGAAGTCTATTTTTGACTTAAGAACCAAATATTGACAAAACAAACATTATTAACATAAATGGTTACATAATGTTTATAACATGGCAATAAGTGATATAAAAGGAATAATGAACTTTAAAAAGGTTCTTAATCAAGTATAAATTAACTCAAGTTTATTATTCAGGATGTTAAAGAACGATCGAGTCATGTCGGACCCGAGGTAAGGGACTTCGTCTCAATCTCCTTTCATTGAGGAATATTTCGTTTTATACAAAACTTTCTTTTATATGGTGTATAAACTCCTTTGACTTTTACTTTTATACAAAAGGAATCTTCTTCTACGAAGCGTTTTACTAAACGAAAAAAAGGAATGTTTTTTTTAACATACGCGGTGACAATGACCTTTTTCCGCCTCCATGAGTATTATTTGATCTTTGGCTTTCTCAACAAGCCATATTGTTTTTAGAATAAAATAAATACCATATACTCTTTTATGTATTTTGGTATTGAAAATGGTTTTGATAAAGGATTCTATTATGTCAATATATTTATGTTATATTATGATTGAAATGTGGAAATGTTATCATTCCTTTATATTGGTTTTATGTTTTATGATTTTATATTGGTACTTGGACATTTTAACGGGTGGTTACGTTATAAACCATATTACGGGTGGTGCCGTGAATACCAGGACGGGTGGTTACGTTATAACCTCCAATGCATTGGGTATGGAAGTCGGCCGTATGGCTATTCCATTAAGTATGTATGGAAATTGGCCGTATGGCTATTCCATTAAGTGATATGTGTGGAAGTCAACCGTATGGTTATTCCACTTAAGTGAGTTTATGTCCCAAGTTACCTTTATATATTCTATGTGTTTTTTTATATGGGTTTTATGGTAATCCTTTGGTTACAAAAAGGTAAGTAATGATACTTTATTCAGTGAAGATTTTTTTTACTACTTCATGAAGGTGAAGGTATTACTTTGATATAGTATATATGGTTTACTTGATGTTTGAAAAACTAACAGTTTTCATTCTTTGTGTATCCCTTACTGAGCTTTTTATGCTCACCCCAAGTTTTTCGAAATGTTTTTCACAGGACTTAAAGTGGAATAAGGTCAAGGATGGGATCAAGGGAATTTCATGCTATCTAAAACATGGAATCTAGACATCTTTATTTTTAAGAGTTTTTATTTTATGGAGACTTAGTAGAAGTGTCTACTTTGTAATCTTTTAAGATGTAATAGTTATGTTCTAATTCTCTAAAACTCTAAACCTGAAAAGATCCTCAATGTGAATTATTCATTTAATTCAATATTAAGTAAGGTTTAAGGCTGGGGCCTTATAGTTGGTATCAAAGGTCGGTTTAGACAACTTTAGGAGTTAGAAAAGTGTTAAATTATAATATGATTGAATTGATATAGCATTTACGGATTACCATGTTGCTTCGCCTAAGATATTTCTGTGTTCAGAATGGTTTTCCGCAGAGGAAACAAAGCAGCTATGTTGGGACGACATCAGGAGGAAGATAACCTTCCAAATCAGCAACCTGGGATGGTCGGAATCGGAACTGAACTTTTTGTTGCAGTGATGGCACAGTTGACTCAGGCTATAAATGGTGGTGGTATCCATGCACGAGATCAGCCAGATCAACCGTAGAGGAACATGTCAGTGGTGGAACATTTCATGAGGCAACATCCCCCATCATTCAAGGGATCATCTGACCCTGTGCAAGCTGAAGGGTGGATTAAAGCACTGGAGAAGATTTTTGATGTCATGGGGTGTTCAGAACATCAAAAGGTTAGTCTTGTTGTTTACCGTTTTGAAGGTGAAGCTGATCAGTGGTGGTCGATGGTGAAAAATATAAGGGATAGTGATGAGATTGAGGATGTTCACTGGGACGAATTCAAAGGTATGTTTCTTGAGAAATATTTTCCTAAGGTGGTTCGTCTTAGGATGGAAAAACAGTTCCTAGAATTGAGGCAGGAGGATGATTTAGTGGCTGCTTATGAAGAAAAGTTCACTCGATTGGCAAGGTATGCTCCAAACTTTATACGAGATCTTGATAGTAAAATAAACCATTTTTACTCAGGGTTAAAGCCAACGTATCGAAGGGATTTAGCTTCTCGTGAATTCAAAAGTTATGAAAAACTTTTTCGATGTGTGGGGAAGGTAGAAATGGAGTTTGCCGATGATCAGGTGTTCTATGACAAACAACAGAATAAGAGGTCTAGTTGGCAGGAAAAGGGGAAGAATTCATCAAAGAAGCAAGGAGGTAAGAAAACCAAATATCCATCCTGTGAGAAGTGTGGTAAAATGTATCCTGGAGAATGTTTATCCAAGTATGGTAAGTGCTTTCGGTGTGGTAAGTCTGGTCATATTGCTCGTAACTGTAAGGAAGATGATCAAGAAGGAAATGAAAAGCCAACGGTAAGATGTTTTAAGTGTAATGAAATGGGTCATTATGCAAACGAGTGTCCAACGAAGAACTCAACTGGGGGAATGCAGCCAGACTACAAGCAGAAAGGGGTGGCGAAATCCTTTGCAACAACTTCAGCAGATGTTGGGCCATCGAATGAAGTGGTATCAGCTCCAGGGAGCTCAGTATTTTTCGAAGATTGACTTGAGGTCGGGGTACCATCAGTTGAAAGTAAAAGAAGCAGACGTTCCGAAGATTGCGTTCCGTACTAGATATGGCCATTATGAATTTGTAGTTATGCCTTTTGGGTTAACCAATGCACCTGCTGTATTCATAGACCTTATGAATAAAATTTTCCATGAGTTCTTGGATAAGTTTGTGTTTGTGTTTTGAGGTTTGTGAAGAGGTTATGTGTGCCTTGTGATTCACAGTTGAAGAATGAGTTGTTTTTTCATCCTGGAAGTACTAAGGTGTATAGAGGTCTGCGGGAGTATTACTGGTGGGATGGAATGAAAAGAGACATTGCTGATTTTACTGTGAAGTGTTTAACATGTCAACAGGTTAAAGCAGAGAGGCAGTTACCGAAAGGGATGCTTCAGCCTTTACCAGTGCCAGAGTGGACATGGGAAAACATATCCATGGACTTTGTTGTGGGATTACCGAGGACATCTCGAGGTAATAATGCAATCTGGGTTATTGTTGATCGCTTGACCAAATATGCTCATTTCCTTTCTATACGAGATACTTTATCTCTTGATCAACTTTCCCGTTTGTATCTTAAAGAGATAGTCAGGTTACATGGAGTTCCTCTCTCCATTGTATCTGATCGTGATCCCAGGTTCACATATATCTTTTGTAAAGGCCTTCAGAAGTCGTTGGGTACTGAATTAAATTTTAGTACAGCTTTTCATCCTCAATCAGATGGGCAGTCAGAACAAACAATCCAGACATTGGAGGATATGCTACGAGCTTGTTCGATGGATTATCAGGGAAGTTGGAACCAACATCTTTCTTTGGTTGAATTTTCATATAATAACAGTTTTCATTCCAGTATACAGATGGAACAATTTCAGGCATTATATGGGAAGCGGTGTCGAACTCCAGCTTTCTGGGATGAAGTGGGTGAAAGGAAGTTGATTGGACCAAAATTGGTAGAAGAGATGGCAGAAAAAGGTCAGTTGATTCATAAGCACATGAGAACAGCTCAGAGCAGGCAAATGAGTTATGCGGATAACCGGAGGAAGGATCTATCTTTCGAGGTAGGTGATCATGTTTTTCTCAAGGTTTCTCCTTGGAAAAGTGTGATGAGATTTGGTAAGAAAGGAAAGTTGAGTCCATGGTTGGTTGGACCATACGAAATTCTGGAGAGAGTTGGATCAGTTGCATATCGAGTGGCTTTACCTCCGAGTTTATCTCAGGTACACAATGTTTTTCACGTTTCGATGTTGAGAAAGTATATGCCAGATCCATCTCATGTTTTGAGCCCAGAGGTAGTTCAGCTAGAAGAGAACCTATCTTATGAGGAACGACCGGTCCAGATTCTTGACCACAGGGAGCAAGTGTTACGGAATAAGGTGATTCATCAGGTAAAGGTTTTGTGGAAAACCCATGCGATTTAAGAGGCAACGTGGGAATCTGAAAATGCTATGAGGGATAAATACCCCCACTTATTTTGATAAGTGAATAAAATTGCGTGGACGCAATTCCCAAAAGGGGGGAAGGATGTAACATCCCAGGTAAATAAAGAATAAAGAATTTTCATATTTATTAATATTTACGAATTAAATATTAATTTTATTTTAGAGGGGTTTCTATGTTCGATAGCGTACCCGATACGCAATGATGAGTTTCTTTGAAACTTACGTAGCACACTAGTAATAAAATAATATTATTTTAAATGTTAGTTAACAAGTAGCCGTTTTACTGGCGGGAATGGATAGAAATAACTAAAATATGATTAGATATGTTTTTAAATGTTTATACATTTACCCAATAAAAGATAAAGGCTTAAAATACGGAAAGAGTTCAATTTTAGGGCATATATACTCTAATTTTCACTAAAGGTTCACTTATCACCTTTTAATGGTGAACTGTCATTAAATATAGTTTTGATCACTCTTATACTTTATTTTGGACCAAATATAACTCTTCTTTAGAATCGGGACATCAAAATTTACTTTGTGTAAATTTTTGGTACCTTTCTGATAAAGTTCATTTTTTATGAATAGTGTAAAATGTTGTATTTTAATTCAAAACCTCTTTTTAATCTAAATTATTTATATGATTAGATTATTATTTTAATTGGTTTTAAAGTTAAATTAGAAAATATTTTTACCAGTTAATCCAATGGTGGTCATTGGAATCAATTTCACTTTGAAATTGGACTTAAACTGGTGTCAATCTTTTGATACTTATTGTTTCACAAAAACACACTATTTGTCATGACAGCGGGAATTAATTATTAAATTAATTAATTTGACTTATATGTTTTGAATTTTTTAAAATGGACTTCATTTTTGAATTCGGAATATCAAATATAGCTTAGGGTGAATTTTTGGTAATTTTCTGAAAAACTTCAATTTTTGATGAATAGTGAAACCACTAAGTGGTAATCAAGCAAACTGATTTTTCAGTTAAATGAAAGTTTACCACTAATGTGTATTTAATTTTGAAAATCCGACATACATGGTTGTCATTAAGAAGTAAAATGTGGTTCAATGAGATTACAATAATTTTTTGGTGAATAGTAACTTTTTTTCATTAATCGCGATTAGAGGTAATTAGTGTAGTTTAAGGTAAAAATGGTAATATAAGAATGTGAAAACACCATGAAACTTGTCCTACACATATGGGGTGAGTCATGGCAGACCAAGACAAGCCATGGGCCAACTTGGGGACCCCATGGAGCCACTTTAGTTGGAAAATGACATTAATATATTTTTATTTAATGTTAAAGTGAAAATGACACTAACATAAACTGTTTTACTAAAACAATTTTTAAATGGGGTTATACAAGTCATATTTTTGATTATAAATAGTCATTGGAAAGATAAAAAGATTTCCTACATCATAGTATTTTTTTTATAATTTTTATACATTAAATAAATTAAATTATATATGACATAATAATGATGCAGCGATGACATCATTATTTGACGATTTAAATAAAATGGAAAGATAATGAAATATTTAAAACCTACACATGGCCAAAACCAATTGGATGAGTGGATTTAGAACACTTATCACCTTATACACGAATTATATCAATGTGGGACCTTTTAAAACCGAAACACATTTTCAAATAAAGTAATATTTCTTTACTTTCCAAAAGTTCCCCTTCTCTCCTCTTATAAAAGGCCCCCACCTCTACCTCTTTTCACACACTTCTCAAGCCTTTGGCTCGGCCAAACCCTGCCCAATTACTCTCTCCACATACCTCTCCTCATCCTAGAGGATTCCCTTTGGGCAGAACCCTTTCAAAGGAATCCTTTAGGCTCAAATCAAAAGGGAGTTACACTTTTAAAGGTAATTCATTCTCTCTTGTTCATTTGTTTTATTTTGCTTCTCCAACCCTCTAAACTATTTTTATTTACTTATTTTGTAACAACACCAGTATATTAAATATAATAGGATGTTGTTATAATATGTATTTGATCTACACTCTCACACAACTACATCAAATGGTTAAAGAACATACGGTTTCCGTGGATGGTGAAATTCTGCCTCCCGAAACGATGATTGTTCAATACTCATTTAACACCTTCAAGGGTGGCCATTATGATGTCACTATTTTTATATATGATATATAATATGTTTATGTTTTCTTTAAGCTTCTGTATTTATCATTTTTGGCATACCTTTATGGTTTCCATTATGGGTAAACACGATATCTTCATTTAAGGAAGTGCGGACTACCGCCCCCTAAAAGTGATGTGATTCGTTAATGCCATATGTGGGACGTGTAAAGGATGGATTTAAAGTTATTATATATGATGTTATACTGGAATTATAATATACCTCTATATCATTATTATTTCTTTCCATTAAAGTATGAGATAGAAATGAAAGTAGCGTTCATGCGTACGTACGGCTTACCGTCTCCATGAACGGTGCATTTCATTTCTTATCCCCAAATGTAATGTACTATTAAAATGACATGTATATAATGTATATATATAATTAATGATATATATAAATGATGAATATAATTCTGGAATTAAAATATACATACCTCTCATTTAGTTTTAATTCCACTAATATGACAAAGAAATGAAAGTAGCGTTCATGCGTACGTACGGCTTACCGTCTCCATGAACGGTGCATTTCATTTCTTACCTCTAAATGATTATGTAATATTATAAATACATGTATATGCTGGATATATATGATATATATGTTATCCAAATCATTAATATCATTCTGTATATAACGAACCTTTGACCAAGTTAACAACATGTAAGTGTAAGAAGTCTATTTTTGACTTAAGAACCAAATATTGACAAAACAAACATTATTAACATAAATGGTTACATAATATTTATAACCTGGAAATAAGTGATATAAAAGGAATAATGAACTTTAAAAAGGTTCTTAATCAAGTATAAATTAACTCAAGTTTATTATTTAGGACGTTAAAGAACGATCGAGTCAAGTCGGACCCGAGGTAAGGGACTTCGTCTCAATCTCCTTTCATTGAGGCATATTTCGTTTTGTACACAACTTTCTTTTATACGGTGTATAAACTCCTTTGAATTTTACTTTTATAAAAAAGGAATCTTCTTCTACGAAGCGTTTTACTAAACGAAAAAAAGGAATGTTTTTTTTAACGTACGCGGTGACAACGACCTTTTTCCGCCGCCGTGAGTATTATTTGATCTTTGGCTTTCTCAACAAGCCGTATTGTTTTTAGAATAAAATAAATACCATATACTCTTTTATGTATTTTGGTATTGAAAATGGTTTTGATAAAGGATTCTATTATGTCAATATATTTATGTTATATTATGATTGAAATGTGGAAATGTTATCATTCCTTTATATTGGTTTTATGTTTTATGATTTTATATTGGTACTTGGACATTTTAACAGGTGGTTACGTTATAAACCATATGACGGGTGGTGCCGTGAATACCAGGACGGGTGGTTACGTTATAACCTCCAATGCATTGGGTATGGAAGTTGGCCGTATGGCTATTCCATTAAGTATTTATGGAAATTGGCCGTATGGCTATTCCATTAAGTGATATGTGTGGAAGTCAACCGTATGGTTATTCCACTTAAGTAAGTTTATGTCCCATGTTACCTTTATATATTCTATGTGTTTTTTTATATGGGTTTTATGGTAATCCTTTGGTTACAAAAAGGTAAGTAATGATACTTTATTCAGTGAAGATTTTTTTACTACTTCATGAAGGTGAAGGTATTACTTTGATATAGTATATATGGTTTACTTGATGTTTGAAAAACTAACAGTTTTCATTCTTTGTGTATCCCTTACTGAGCTTTTTATGCTCACCCCAAGTTTTTCGAAATGTTTTTCACAGGACTTAAAGTGGAATAAGGTCAAGGATGGGATCAAGGGAATTTCATGCTATCTAAAACATGGAATCTAGACTTCTTTCTTTTTAAGAGTTTTTATTTTATGGAGACTTAGTAGAAGTGTCTACTTTGTAATATTTTAAGATGTAATAGTTATGTTCTAATTCTCTAAAACTCTAAACCTGAAAAGATCCTCAATGTGAATTATTCATTTAATTCAATATTAAGTAAGGTTTAAGGCTGGGGCCTTATACATAGTGACTATCATCGGTACTTGGATTATTACACTCATAATATTTTGATTAATTAAAAGTGAAATATATTTATATTACATAGCAAAGTTGATCTATCACTCAAAAATATCTACCTATCTTCCAATAAGAAATTATAAAATTCCCATCAGTTATAAACTTTGTTTATATTTCAAGACAACATAAGAAACACATGAAAGGAGATCCCTATAACTTCATCGAGAAATGTATGTATGATAAATCCATCTAGTGTGCCTCTTCCATCATCAGGTATGGTCTATATAATTCACCTCAACTTCAATATTTTATATCTCTCTCTAATACACCTCTAAACTGTGAACCTTAATACTATGTGCCTCAAACACTATCTAGTACTCCTCTATTTGGTGTGAATTAACACATTGTGCTAGTTAATAGTGCTCTATTTGATGAACAATGTCATATTCCTCAAAACCTATCTAGTATTCCTCCATCTGATGCACCTCTAATCAATTCCACAGACTGGTGCCTCTGTCTGATATAATCTCTAACTTTTACGCCTACAACCATGAGAACTATATTTATATCTCTAATCAAAAACCTATTTACAATATACCTATGCTCGATACCTCATTCTGATCCATGTTTTTCAAAAAATTATTTCACCCATTAAAAACTCTCACAACTCCAAAAAATTTGGAACTTCAACTTCATTTTCATATAAAAAATACATCCTCTCATACTGTACATTCATCCCTTTTATAGTTGTGTTCATTGTATAATTTCTAGGAACTTAAATGTATTTTCCCA
Source organism: Viscum album (assembly GCA_963277665.1). Classification (NCBI taxonomy): domain Eukaryota; kingdom Viridiplantae; phylum Streptophyta; class Magnoliopsida; order Santalales; family Viscaceae; genus Viscum; species Viscum album. The sequence goes on along the minus strand of OY728162.1, from coordinate 1,443,506,777 downwards.
CTCTTCTCTACTTCACTGGATGCTTCTCCACACTTATAGAGAATTCATGAAGATTCTAGAAGAATCTATCATCCTTATCCATATTTCAAATTCATTAACCTAAGAAATATATCAAATTTTTATAGATCAGTATAAAAATGTCATTGTTAATGTTCATTACATATTTATTTTAAATATCCTTAATATTCAATAGGGCGTATGTTTTCTTGATGAATTTTTTATAGAATCCTCTATCTAGTTATTATAATAGTTTCTAGTGTATTTTATATTTCTCCATTTGGTAAATCACATCTCCATAGAATTTTATTTTTTCGATGGAGTCTTTCTAGTCATCATGTATGTTGGAATCATCCATCTGATACTCATATGTCCATTCACACAACCTTATATCGCTACTTCATACTGGAATTGGTTCACAAAACTCACATTAAGTATGTAACTATAAGGATCCAGCCTTATCACATACATAATCTTGAATTTAGTCAAGAAAAGAATTCCTTTTACATTGAAGATATTTTAAATTTTAGAGCTTGAGAGAATTAGGACAATACATTAATGGCATTACACATTATTACAGAGTGGATACCATTAAAAGAGTTTCAATTTTTTTCAGAATATAAAACATTAAAACATAAAACAAGACCCCTTGACAATTATTCAACATTTAACAAGTCTTAATTCCTTGTATTAAACATCCATTAACCTGTGAAAAATCATTTAAAAAATTGGGATGTGCACAAAATCTCAATAAGGGATGGAAAAGAAGGAAATATCACATTAGTCCATGAATACTCATAATGAATGAAAGCATTCTCAAAAGACATTCTTGTCACCCATATATACTTAATTTGTGTAACATGAGATTTACACAGGATCCACACAAAACATGAGAACATAAATATAATAATAAAGGTATCTTGGGGCATTACTTACATAATATTGTAACCATTCTTTTCTACCTTATAATTTGTAACCCTCACGACTACCTAACTTTGTGTAACCATCACAGTCACACCTGGAGTAACCATACGGCCGACCTCCAACTTACTCATACCAAATGCATTGGAGATAGGTATAGGTCCCACACTTAATCATAAGTGATTCCGAAGACCCAAAACATAATCATACAACATGAATATTTCCATAAAAACATTGCTTTGGAATTTCGTAAAACCAAATTTTAAAAGAGGATTTTAAAAGAAAAACCCCTTATAAATATCATAAAATTTAAGAGAGACTTAATAGAGTGGATGGAGTACATATATATACTGTTAATACACGTAATAAAATATAATATAACCATAAATCATCATATAAAAAATTTAAATAGCACATACATAATGAAGTAGATGGTTAACCCAAAGAATGAAAATCGGGTTAAGAATTCCCTTACCTCAGGTTTTTCTTACTTAAAACTTGTTTAAACCTAATTTATAATGGTTAAAAGAGTGTTATTAATATTTTATAGAATCATTTACATGTTTATAACATCTTATATTACCATTTCATACAATAATTTCAACCTTTAATTGTTAGTATTTTGCTCTTTGCACTATTTTTTGGTGAGTTCTGAACATGATTTCCATGATTGGTTCATGGTGGATATTCCTATCGATTGGAAGTGAAACTCCAGAATTGGAATGAAGTAGAATTTACATATATAAATTAATATAAATTATTCCATTTATCATTTTGAATCCTTACATGAGGATGATTCATAAGTTAGAACATTAATGATGTTCATTTAGATAATTTTAGTGGTTCTTTGATAATAACAACTTCATTTTGTATTATAAATTAGAACCATGAGTATAAAAGAATTCCAGAATCATGGTTGAGTAATAAAAAAAGAATTATAACCTGGTTCAACCATATAAATTGTTCCATTACCATACTTGGAAGATTAAATGGAAATTGAAATCACATCGTCCACGATGTTGGTAATTCGACACAAACGGACAATGTTTTTATTCTTTAAATAAGTGGGAGAGGAAAAGAATAATGATGAGTAATTTTTCATAAACATGATAAAATATAGAATATACATTATTTATGGAGATTTCATGATTCTTGGGTACGGAGATATGAAGAAATAATAAGGAAAGAACTCAAAATAAAAGAATAATTGTGGAAATCGCTTACAAAAATTCGGCAGCCTAACGACTACACAACATGGTTTTAGAAAATATTAAAAAGAGATGGGACAAGGTTCACCCATCTAGAAATGAATCATAATATATATAATATCAATAATAAGAAGTAAATAATAACATGGTATGGATACTTGAAAATTATACCACATAAAAGAGAATTTGAAAGGAAAAAAGAAAGAAATTGAGAATTTTCTTACCTTGTAGAGTAACCCTTATAACATGAAGGTTGGGACCTTGGGGGCTTCAAGAAACCTTGGGAGGAATAATATGAAGTAAAGGAGGACAGATCTTTATTTGGGTAGAATTGGGAATTATTCAATGAAGGGAAGAGTTGGTATTTATATGAAAAGTGAGGGATTATTTTAATAATTTCCAAGGGACACCTCATGGGTGGTATTTGAAAAACCACGAGCTTGACAATAGTATATTCTCATGGTATAAGCCACATGGGACACCTGACATATTATTTAAATATAAACAAGTCAACCATATTAATTAAATCATTATTATATCATTAATGATGTCATTAACACACTGAAACTAAAAACTGTATTTTTTTACTATTCACCAAAAAATCAACTCTTTCAGAAAAATTCCCAAAATTCACCCTAACCATTTATCGACGTGTATATTTCAAAAATGAAATCCATTGTTTGAAAATAATTTTCTAAATATTATTAATTTAATTTTTAAATAAAAGCATACTTAATTCAAAAATTAAAAGTTCTAATTCTGTAACTATTTCTATATCACAATGAAAAATTAACCTTGATGCTTTTATCTTAAAGCCATAATAAAATAAAATAATAATAAATTTTACTATTCATTAGTGTCATATCACTATTCATATTACTATTCATAAGGGTATGTTACTATTCACCGAAAAAACAAGTTGGTTCCAATAAACTCCAAAATAACATATTGAACACAACTGTAGATGACAGTTTCATGAAATTCATAACATAGAAGTAGAAAAGTTATGTTTTAAAGGCTAATTAAAAATATCTACCTAAAAAAAGTTCCATGAATTTCTCTTTATTTTTAGAAAAACATGTGGTGTTACATTATCTCCACCTTCTTGAAATTGCGACCTCGCAATTTTATTTACTTATTTAAACAATTGAGGGTACTTTTCCCTCATAGAATTTTCAGACTCCCATGTTGCTTATTCAACCATGTGGTTTCTCCACAAAACCATTACCTGGTGGATTACCTTATTTCTCAATAGTTGTTCTCTTCAATCAAGAATATGAACCGGTTTCTCTTCATAAGAATGGATCTCTTCCAACTGAACTGCTTCTGGGCTCAAGACATGTGATGAATCTGGAACATATTTTCTCAACATCGAAACATAAAAAACATTGTGTACCTGAAACAAACTCAGAGGAAAAGATACACGGTATGCAACTGTTCCAATATTCTCCAATATTTAAAAAGGATCGATGAACCGTGGACTTAGCATTCCTTTCTTACTGAAACACATCACACTTTTCCAAGGAGAGACTTTATGGAAAACATGGTCACCTACCTCGAAAGAGAAGTCTTTCCTTATGTTATCTGCATAACTTTTCTTCCTGCTCTGAGTGGTGCCCATGTGCTGCTAGTTTATCCTCACTTTCTCGGCCACTTATTCAACTAATTCTGGCCCCATAAAATTTCTTTCACCAACTTCATCCCAAAATGCAGGAATCTGACACCGTTTTCCATACAAGGCCTCAAAAGGTGCCATCTTAATACTGGAATGAAAACTCTTATTATAGGAAAACTCACCTAAAGAAAGATGTTGATCCCAATTTCCCTGATAATCTATTGATCAAGCTCGAAGCATATCCTCCAAAGTTTGAATAGTTAGTTCTGACTTCCCATCTGATTGAGGATGAAAAGCTGTACTGAAATTTTACTCTATGCCCAACGACTTCTGAAGTCCCTTCCAAGAGTTAGAAGTGAACCTGGGATCTTGGTCAGACACAATGGAAAGAGGAACTCCATGTAACCTGACAATCTCCTTGAGGTACAATCGAGAAAGATGATCCAAAGTCATAGTATCTTGAATAGAAATAAAATGTGCAGACTTTGTTAGCCGATCAACAATAACCCAAATCGCATTGTAACTTCGAGAAGTCTTTGGTAGTCCCACCACAAAGTCTATGGATACATTCTCCCATTTCCACTCTGGCACCAGCAAAGGCTGAAGCATCCCCTTCGGTAACTGTCGCTCTGCTTTAACCTATTGACATGTCAAACATCTCATGGTAAAATCAACAATATCTCTTTTCATTCCATCCCAACAATAATACTCCCGAAGGTCTCTGTATGTCTTAGTACTTCCAAGATGAACTGAAAATATAGAACTATGATCTCCACACAACAATTCTTTCTTCAACTGAGAAACAAAAGACACACACAACCTTTTACCAAATCTTAAAACACAATATTTCTGAAGATTAAATTCTGGAAACTTACCCATTTTAACCAATTCTACATTTTTCTATAGCTCACGGTCTTCCTTCTGCGCGTTCTTAATTCTGTATGACAACAAAGACAACACTAAAACTTGAAACAAAATAGATATATTCCCTACACCAAAAACTTCTAAGCCAAAATTCATCAAATCTTTAATCAAGGGATCATGTTCCCAACGTAAGATGGTTAATGATGCATGATGTTTTCGAATCAAGGCATCCGCCACTTTGTTTGCTTTTCCGAGATAGTAATTTATCGTGTAGTTATAATCCTTTATTAGTTCTAGCCATCTTCTCTCCCTCATGTTTAATTCCTTCTATGTGAATATATACTTTAGACTTTTATGGTCAGTATATATTTGGTATTTGGTTCCATATAGATGATGCCTCCAAATTTTCAAAGCAAAAACCACAGCTTCCAATTCCAAATCATGTGTGGGATAATTTAGCTCATGAGGTTTAAGTTGTCTCAAAGCATAGGCAATTACCTGATCATTATGTATCAAAACCCAACCAAGTCCCTTCAAAGAAGCATCACTATAGATGAAAAAATCACCATTTCGGGAAGGTAAGGCCAAAACTGGAGTATTCCCCAATCTCTTCTTCAGCTCCTGAAAACAAACATCACATTCCTATGTCCAAAAAAATTTAACTCCTTTCCATGTTAACTTATTTATCAGGCTAGATAACCATGCAAAGTTCTTTACAAACTGTTGGTAATAACTTGCTTAGCCCAAAAAACTATGAATCTCTGGAACATTTGTGGGTCTTGGCCATTCATCAACTACTTTTGTTTTGGCAGGATCAACTGTTATTCCATCCTTATTTACAATGTTCCCAAGAAAATAAATCTATTGCAACCAAAAATCACACGTGCTGAATTTTTCATACAGTTTCTTTTCATTTAAAGTTTGCAAAACAACCCTTAGATGTTTTTCATGCTCCTCATTATTTTTAGAAAATACCATAATGTCATCAATAAATACAACCATGAACTTATCCAAGAACTCATGAAATACTCTATTTATAAGATTCATGAATACAGCAGGTGCATTATTTAATCCAAACTACATAACAACAAATTCATAATGCCCATATCTAGTATGAAACACTGTTTTCGGGATGTCATCCTCCTTCACCTTTAGCTGATGGTATCCGGATCTCAATTCAATCTTGGAAAAGTACTAATCTCCCTGGAGCTGATCAAACAAGTCATCCATATGAGGAAAAGGATACTTGTTTTTAATAGTGATGTTATTCAAAGCTTTATAATCATTGAAAAGTCTCATGGAACCATATTTATTTTTAACAAACAAAATAGGGCCTCCCCTTGGTGAAGTGCTAAGACGAATGAAACCTTTGTCAAGCAAATCCTGCAACTGATTTTTCAATTCAAGATGTTCTATTGGAGAAATAAGATATGTGGGTTTTGAAATTGGCTTAGCATCAGGAACTAATTCAATTGTGAATTTGACTTCTCGATCAGGTATGACATCGGGTAACTCATGAGAAAAAACATCAAGGTATTCTTCTACCATGGGAACATCATTAATTTGAATAGTTCCCTTTTTTCAATAATATGAGGAAGATAATATTCATTTCCTTCTTTCAATAGTTTCTCAGCTTCCTGATATGTTATCAATTGTATGGGTTCATTATTTTATACAAACTGAATCTCTTTCAGAAAAATAACTTCTTTATCTCTACAGTCAATCTTAGCATGATAATCATAAAGCCAGTCCATCCCCAGAATAATATCAAACTCCACTTAGGGTAAAACAACAAGGTTTGAAGGTAATTTCTTTCTACATACCATAATATAAAGATTCTTATAATTACTCTTTTCTATAAAATTTCCCCCTGGTGTTTTAACAACAAGTTCAGGTCTCATTTGTTGGGGTGATATTTCCAATTTACCCGAAAATTTCTCAGAGATGAAGGAATGTGTAGACCCCGTATCAAGAAAAACTTTAGAAAAATTTGAGTGAACAAACAAAGTACAACCACTGAATCTTCCTCCTTCTGTTTCAATTCAAGGAATTGATTCTCCATTCTTAGTCGCACCACTTTAGGAAAATATTTTTCAAGGAAAATAATTTAAATTCATCGCACTCTAAGGCATCAAAATCCTCTCTACCCATTATATTCTTTACCATTGACCACTACTGATCAGCTTCCCCTTCAAAATTATAAATGGAAAGACTTACCTTTGGATTTTCTGAACATCCCATAACATCGAATATCTTTTCAAGGGCTTTGATCCATCCTTCAGATGCTACTGGGTCAGAAGATCCATTGAATGCAAGAGGATGTTGTCTCATAAAATTTTCCACTACTGTCATGTTCCGTTGTGGTACCTCTATTGGTTCTCTTGCATGGATGCCACCACCATTTATTGCTTGTGTTAGCTAAGCCATTACTGTTACAAACTTCTCAGTTCCAATCCCTACCATTCTGGGTTGTAGTTCTAGAAGGATGTCATTCTGTCAGTGCATCTACTCTTCAGTGTCATTGTTCCTTCGGCGGACAACCATTCTGAACAAACATGTCTCAGATAAAGAAACATCATAATCTTTAAATGATATAACATTTTAAATTAAACATAGAGTGAAAATCATTTATGTTATTCTATTAACATCACCCTAACCCCTGAAGTTATCTAAACCTTCCTCTGATACCAACTATAAGAACCCGACCTTATTACATACATAATATTGAATTTAGTCAAGAAAAAAATTCCTTTTACATTTAATATATTTTAAAGTTTAGAGATTTAGATAATTAGGACAATACATTCATGCCATTACACATTATTACAGAGTGGATACCATAAAAAGAGTTTCCACTTTTTTCAAAATACAAAACATTAAAACATAAAACAAGACTCCTTGACAATTATTCAACATTTAACATGTCTTTATTACTTGTATTACACATCCATTAACCTGTGAAAAATCATTTAAAAACAAAGGATGAGCACAAAATCTCGGTAAGGGATGGAAGGGAAAGAAAGATGACATTAGTCCATGAATACTCATAATGCATGAAATCATTCTCAAAAGACATTCTTGTCACCCATATATACTTACTTTGTGTAACATGAGATTTAAACAGTATCCAAAAAAACATGAGAACATAAATATAATCATAAAGGTATATTGGGGCATTACTTACATAATCTTGTAACCATTCTTGGCTACCTTATAATTTGTAACCCTCGCGGCGACCTTACTTTGTGTAACCATCACAGTCACACTTGGAGTAACCATATAGATGACCTCCAAATTACTCATACCCAATGCATTGGAGGGAGATATAGGTACCACACTTAATTATAAATAATTCACAAGAACAAAAACATAATCATTCAACATGAATATTTCCATAAAAACATTGCTTTTGAATTTCGTAAAACTGAATTTTAAAAGAGGACTTTTAAAGAAAATATCCTTATAGAAATCATACAATTTAAGAGAGACTTAATAGAGTGTATGGAGTATGTATATATACTGTAAATACATATAATAAAAGATAATATAACCAGAAATCATGATACAAAAAAATTAAATAGAACATAAATAATGAAGTAGATGGTTAACCCAATGAATGGAAATCAGGTTAAGAAGTCCCTTACCTCGGGTTTTTCTTACTTCAAACTTGTTTAGAAATAATGTATAATGGTTAAAAGAGTGTTATTAATATTTTACAGAAACATTTACATGTTTATAACATATTATATTATCATTTCATACCATCATTTCAGCATTTCATTGTTAGTATTTTCCTCTTTGCACTGTTTTTGGGTGAGTTCTTAACATGATTTCCATGATTGGTTCATGGTGGATGTTCCTGTTGATTGGAAGTGAAAATCCAGAATTGTAATGGAGTAGTAATTTCATAAATACATTAATATAAATTTTTCCATTTATCATTTTGAATTCTTACATGAGGTTGATTCATAAGTTAGAACATTAATGATGTTCGTTTAGATCATTGTAGTGGTTCTTTGATAATTACAACCTCATTTTGTATTATAAATTAGAACCATGAGTATAAAAGAATTACAGAACCATGGGTGAGTCATAACACATGAATTATAACCTGTTTCAACCATATAAATGGTTTCATTACCATACTTGTAAGAATTAATGGAAATTGAAATCACATCGTCCACAATGTCGGTAATTTAACACAAACAGACAATGTTTTTATTCTTTAAATAAGTGGGAGAGGAGAAGAATAATGATGAGTAATTTTCCATAAACATGATAAAATATATAATATACATGATTTATGGAGATTTAATTCCTCTTGGATAAGGATATATAAAGAAAGAATAAGGAATGAACTCAAAATAAAAGAATAATTGTGAAAATCGCCTACAAAATTCGGCAGCCTAACGGCTACGCAAAATGGTTTTAGAAAATATTTAAAAGAGATGGGACAAGGGTCACCCATCCATAAATGAATAATAATATATATAAGATCAATAATGAGAAGGAAATAAGAGCATGGTATGGAAAATTTAAAATTATACCGCATAAAAGAGAATTTGAAAGGAAAAAAGAAAGAAATTGAGAATTTTCTTACCATGTAGAGTAACCCTTAGAAATTGAAGGTTGGGACCTTGGGGACTTGAGGAAACTTTGGGAGAACTAATATGAAGGAAATTATGTCAAAGCTTCATTGAGGGAGAATTGGGAATGAATTCAATGAATCGAAGAGTTGGTATTTATAGGAAAAGTGAGGAATTAATTTAATAATTTCCATGGGACACGTCATGGGTGGTATTTGAAAAACCATGGGCTTGCCCATGGTATTTTCTCATGGTATAAGCCACTTGGGAAACCTCAAATCTTATTTAACTATACACAAGTCGACCATATTTATGACATAATTATTATATCATTAATGATGTCATTAACACACCAAAACATCAATTATTTCAGAAAAATTCCCAAAATTCACCCTAACCATTTATCAACGTGTAGATTTCAAAAATGAAGTCCATTTTTTGAAAATAATTTTCTAAATATTATTAATTTAATTTTTAAATAAAATCATACTTAATTCAAAAATTAACAGTTCTAATTCTGTAACTACTTCTATATCACAATGAAAAATTAACCTGGATGATATTATCTTAAAGCCTTAATAAAATAAAATAATAATAAATTTTACTATTCATTAGGGTCATATCACTATTCATATTACTATTAATAAGGGTATGTTTCTATTCACCAAAAAACAAGTTGGTTCCAATAGACTCCAAATAACATACTGAACACAATTGTTGATGACAATTTCTTGAAATTCATAACATAGAAGTAGAAAAGTTGTGTTTTAAAGGCTAATTAAAAATATCTACTTAAAACAAAGTTCCATGCATTTCTATTTATATTTAGAAAAACATTGGGTGTTACAGTCACGATCCCCTCCCACTAAATAAAATGCAATGAGGGGAGATAGATATTGACCCCCAAGATCCACTTCTAGTAGGCTTTGAGTTGGAGACTAACACCGACCATACAAAAATATCATGAAATGGGAGGCATTACCATCTATAATCATATAGTATCGATAGATAAGATATCCACAAAAAACACCATAAAATAATACAAAAAAAGACCAAAACCAACCCACAATGCATGTATAAATAAAATATATAAAGATAAAAGTCTCTTAAAGTAAATACCAAACAACAACACAAGAACTATCTAAAAATTTCTATGCCAGTACTTTATAGCATGATCCACACAATCCTCCGGGAAACCTGAAAATAATTTTATATAATTAGGGTGAGTATACAAGTATAATTAGTAAGAAACCCAAATTATCTCATTCACATGTGAAAGAAGAATAATAATTTACCCATGCGAAAATAGAAAAACCAAAAATTCCTAAACATGTCAGTTATCTGTCAAAACTTCACAATAGAACGATCACCAAATAATGCAAGCCACATATAATAACTTAATGAGAAGAATATCGATAAAGGGTACCCTTCACCACTTTCCTGCTGATTTCCTTAACTAACACCCCAACGTAGTACATCCTATCACCCCCATCTCCTCATAATAACATATAACACTACCCCACAAGCACAGTCGCATCACATCATGCCCGTAAACAATTGGCCCTTTACATCACAACCATAAGCAGATTATAAGGGTATCATTAACATGAAGTAAATGAACCTTGTTCTCTATTCTTACCATGATCGAACCCTCCATAAGACACCCCATACCATGAACATATCACATCTCACCTGAAAACACGTTGGCCACTTCCCCACAACACAGTCATATTAGATCTTGCTCGAAAATAACTCGGCCACTATCCCATCGCTTAGCCATATCACATCTCACTCATAAACACATGGGACATCACATAATACACAGATAAAACTATGTTCATCATAGAATGTGAATATGTAATCACATGGAAGAGAGGGAAGAAAAGAGTGGGTATCCATCCATCCATCGTCATCATCATCAGGGAGTTATGAAAAAAATCCATGTGAGAAAAAATGAGTGTCAGTGCATAGTTCTTAACACAGGTAGGGTGCGTATAAAAATAAAAAGAAATATGCAATTATATATACATACATATATATATATATATATATATATATATATATATATCCAAATCCAACCCAACCTATGGGTCTAAAAAAAACTTACCAACTCAAAACAGTCCCACATTTTCTGCCACCACTAAATTCATAAAACCACAAAAACAAAAATCCAGATCTCACACCACTAACCAATTCCATTACCCATCACATTCATTTCATTATTTTTCAAAAAATAAATTTAACCAAACTTAAAAAAATTTAATTTTTCATTAATAATTAATATCCCACTAACCAAACCAAACATCATCCATTTCAAACATTTATAAATGATTATCCCATCACTACCAGAGAATCTAGCACCAAGAGACCATACTTCACAAGAAACTCATCATTCCAATCGAACAATTACCTTATTGCCCCAAAATCATTTCCAAAAAAACAATCACTTAACTTTTCAAAAAGTGAGGTTAGAAAACCCATCACCTTGTGACCCTAAAATCATAGACAAACAAACCATCACCTCACTAACCAAAAAGGACAACCAAATGAACCATCACCTCGCTACCCACAAAGTAAGGCAAAAAAATCCATCACCTTACCACCATAAAAGAATATACAAACAAACCCCACATTTCCCCTCACTATATTGAAATCACAAGTCACTAACCCACAACAAGACCACACATCACAACACATGAAATATCATTTTGGATATTTAACAAAGTGAATTTTATCACATTCCACTTTATTTTATTGGTGTCATCAGACAATCCATAAATCCAAGGGAAACTATTTCATTATCCAAGTATAATTGGTTAGAAAATTTTCATTTTAGAATGATATCACTAAAAAATGAAACAATCTTTCCTTTTCATAACAACTATAATTTAAGTAATAGCTCCCAACAACCATTATGTTCTCTGGGGTCCTCTGTCCATACAAACAAAATACGACAAAAATATAAATGCTCTAAAATAATTAAAATAATACCCTATTAACATTAAGTTTAAATTCACTAATTAATTTATCTTAATTAGTTCATCAGAAACCATCCCCCATAGATAAAAAAAGGTAACCAGTCCCACGTGATACAAAAAAGTTAGAAATGAGGGATTCCCTACCTTAAAGAATCTTTATCAACTCATTGTGCGCTGTATGGTGATGAAGAAACACCCCCAAACCACAATCAAATAAAAGAACCATGGATAAACCTAAACTAAATAAAGGATTATTAATAAATATACCAACTCACTACTCAAACCAAAATCACACCACCATAGAGAATCTAAGATGAATAATGGAAGGAAACCCATGGGAAAGAGAGGAGAACTTTCCATAGATCCATAACAAGAAGCCATTGAAACTAAAGGATACTACAATCAAGAAAAGTTCTATATGATCTTCTCAGGGATCCTAGGATTCATAAATAATGAGATATAGGGATATAGAACTGAATAAAAATAACCGGTCGATCAACCCTTTTTTTAACATGGATCCCAACGCTTTCACGTCGTGTAACTCATTCACGACATGAATTTCCCAAGATTTTTCCAAAAAAAATAAATTACACAAAAAATCATGTTTCTTATTAATTTATTAAATTAAATATTTTGAATCACATTCATGACATGAATCTATTAAATGGCTTCCCCCCCCCCCTTAACCACAAACAAGCCGTGAAACTGGCTATCTACACAAGTCGTGAACCACCAATTCACATCATGTACAACTTTCATGACATGAATTTCCCACTGAATCTCTTCTACACTAAAAACATCCACATAAACTCATAAATCCTACTTTGAGACACCTCTAAAACCCAAAAATCGACAGAGTAATGGGTTGGGAATTTCGAAGTTGTTACATCAGATATTTCTCAAATGATTATCACCATTGAGAATCAAAAACCAATCCTAGAAGAAAATGGGTCCGATAAACCACACCATGAGATACCACTCAAGGATATAATCTATAATTAATGCTAACATCATATAAACAACCCAATTGAAACACCCATGAAACACACTACACAACCACATACTGCCCCCTTTCACAAAAACACACTGCCATACAGCCACTACACTACTATAACAAGCTCCATAAATACTAAATAAACAACCCCAATAATCAACAAACAACATTTCCCCAAACACACTAATCATGGAATTACATCCTCTATTTAAATATACTATCTGATTTGGGAGGAACTAACTCACTCTCATGTGTTTAATAACATCGTATTATAATGTGTATCAATTTGGAATCTGGTCTTCCCCTTTTTTATATTCAAAACATTATCACATATCATAAATCAAGAAAATAGAAAATATCACAACAAAACACGATACAAACATCACATTACCATGAAAAAAGAAGGAAAAACTAAAAACAACTCTGGGTACTAGGCATGAATCCATATCTCTAAACCCCAAATGCTCTCTTCCAGGCCACCATACCTCTACAACACACAATCCAATGGGCTATCGCTTCCTCGCAGAAATTTCCCCTGGAGATCCTAGATCTCTACTGGTCACTACAGAAACATTGTTTCATCATAGATATGAAAATATTCTCAGTCAATGACATGAGTGTCATTGTGAAGATACTGATGGAGTTTAGAGATGTTGAAGATGTTTTGGATCCTCTTCATCCCTGGTGGAAACTGTAACATCCCGAGATTTTATGAAATATTATCCTTAAAATTAATCTGAATTTTTTGATATCCTTCATTAGATTAAATAAATATTTAATCTTTTTTCACATGTAGTACCATGTTTATTTGTGCTTCATGCAACATCAAGTTTCTTTGATGACTTGTGTTATATGTAAAACCCATTTTTATTAGATAATGATATACTATTAATGTTATTATTTAACAAGATAGTTATCACTTACCCATTGGAATTTAAGGAATTCATTATATTAAATAAATTGTTATAATATAGTTTACACATGTTTATAAAATTAATTCATTGGTTGATAATTAATTATAAATGAAAATAAGGACCGATTTAATATAAAGGATGCGTTTTTAAAAAAAACTATTTTTATGACCAAAATGGTGTTTTATCATAAAAATTTTTATTAATAATTATTATTTAAAGATATTAATGAAATTAAAATGTTATATATTCAAAAAATAAAATTAATTCAATAATTTATTAGGCTTAATGTGATAATAAATTCAATTCTAAGCATAAAAGTTATATTTTTCTAAAACAATGTTTTGATGAATTTTAATGGAATACTTATTTTAAAACTAATTTTTGACACTTTTAATAATTTTATTAGAAAAAATAAACTTATTTTTTTTTAATTTATAATATCAAATTTTACTTTGGGTGGATTCTTGTTGTTTTTCTGAGATGTATTATTTTTTGGTAAATAGTGAAAAATATTGGATTTTAATTGAAAACTGCATTTTCATCAAAATTATTTATAGTGTTAAATTATATTTTTAATTGGTTTTAATGTATAATTATATCCATTTTACATATATAAATCTAATTTTGGTAATTTAAATCAATTTCACATTGAAATTGGATATAAAAAAGTTTAAAATAAACTATAAAAATACCTAGTATAATCCTAGAAGCCTCACTTTTTTAGAAATCAAACCAATGAAGTCATTTGTCGAAAACCAAAAGGAGTTGCCCAAATAAGAGGTAACACTCTTAAATGATAACTTTGGTTTTGTTTCTTTCTCCACCAATTAATTTCTTATTATATTGTTCTTATATAATAAAATGAGTATAAAAAATATAATAAAATATTTATGTTAAATTTTATAACTACACTTACACACACTTCCATTAAATGGATAATGAAATCACCCTTCATGTGAATAGGGACTACCACCTCGCAAAACGATGTCATTTGTTTTTATTTTTCTACCTCTCATTATTGAGAATTATGATGGAAATACAATTTTTATATGATATATAAGATATTTATGATTTATTTTTGTTTTTGAAATTTTTATATAACTCATACCTTCATGCTTTTAATTTTGTGGGAAAACGATAACATCGTTTGTGGAGGTGTGGACTACCACCTCCTCAAAGTCATGTGATACATTCAAGATTTACATGGTATGTATTAAGGATGAGATAAATAAACATATATTATATAAATGAAATATTTATGTGATTTGTGACATAACTATATATTTGGAAATATGATATATCATTTTATTCTTTCCATTTAACACACTGAAAAGGTAATAACGTCATTCATGGAATTACATACTACTACCTCCTTATTGGGATGTTCTTCTTCATTTTTAATAACCACATCAAGATAATTATATATATAAGTATATATAATTAATTAATATGGTACTTATGATATAATTTTAATTCTATAACTATAAATGTTACTTAATTTATTTTCATAATTATCACTGGAAAATGGGAATGTTACTAATGTGTACATACGGCCTAACTTCTCCATGACCGTAATATTGGTTCATTTTTCATTACCATATTTCGTAATTGACATTGTAAGTATAATTGATGTAAAAAATTGAAAATTATTTCATGGTTATTATTTAGTATATGTTTAAATAATGACCTCACTGTCCATATTTGATATATCAAAGTAGTTTTGACACATATGTCAAATATTGTCAAAACATCACACATAGACATTATTGAATAATAAATTGTGTTTAAATTATTAATATGTGAAATAAAATTAATAATAAAATTGAAAAAGATTCTCAAGAATGTAAATAATTAACATAAATTTATTTTTCCGTAAGATAAAGAACAACCAAGAGGAATGAAACTCTAGGTAAGAGGTTTCATCTTAATTTACATTTTATTGAGTCTTATTTGTTGTTATCCACTTGGTTACTTTTATGAGGTGTATATACTACCCTGTTATATTGTATATCAATAATTTTATGATATGACATATTTAAATTCATTTTATTCTTTCATATCCCTCATGATTGAAAAGTTACTCATGTTATAAGGGGATTTCTAGTATCACTCTTATTTCTATGAGTCTTGTTCCATATTCACCACTTATTTTTCATGTTTGGTGCATAAAATTCCCTTGAATGTATTTTATCATTATTATTTTTCAATTTATGTGGATTTAAATATCGATTTTATATATTTTCTTTCATAGGGTTTACGGTTTCAATGTTACCAAAGTGGTAATGGATTTTTGTCTCAATTTTCCTTCTTTGAGATATTTGTTATGTTATGCATCTATATTATTTTATGAGGTGTATATACTGCTACATTGACATGCAATATCATTTATATATTTATTATCATGAGATTCTACATTTCATTTAATTGTATTCCTTCACAGGGCTTATGATTCAAAATTTTCAAAGTGGTATTAGACGCTTTTAAATGTTTAAAGACAATTTTCACCAAAAATTATTTTAATGATATTTTATTGGTATTTGCATTCATATATATAAATAACCCTTGTTGATACTTATGCTATACTGGGGAAATTTTTTATTAATTCCATTCTTATTCTATATTATGATGGATTAATATTTTTTTAAAGAGATTGTTTTTAAACCTATCACTTTTCCACTGGTTGGTTATGTCCTAAAGTGATTATTATAGAACCTATTTCTTTTCAAATAGTTAATCATGTTTTATAGTGATTTTTATGAAGACTATTTATTTTCCATGTTTTGATTATATACTAATGATATTGTTATGGAAATAATTTCTTCTCCCTGGTATACCCATATTTCAATGAGATTAGTATGGAACCCCTTTATTTTCTATTGGTTAACCATGCTTAAAATAGATTATTATGGAACCAGTTTTTTGCACATATTAATATTTCTTCAATGATATTATAATGAAACTCATTTATTTTACCGAGGTTGATTATATCCTAAATATATTTTTATGGAACCCATTTCTTCTCTACAGGATAACCATGTTTCAAAGAGATATTTACAGAACCCATTTCATTTCCATGTGTTAATCATGTTTCAAATAAATTATTATAGAACCTTTATCTTTTACATATATTAATAATGCTTCAAAAAGATATTTATGGAACCCATTTCTTTTAGAAGGGTTTACAATGTTTCAAATATATTTTTTTGGAACCTATTTCTTTTCTATGGGTTAATAATGTTTCAAAGATAATTTTTGGAACCCATTTATTTTCATGGGTTAATTATGTTTCAATGATATTGTTGGGGAAACCAGTTCATTTCTATGGGTTAACCACATTTCAAATAGAATTTTGTGGAAAAAACTTCCTTTCCATGATTTAATGATGTTATTAAAATAATAAAGGTTTTTTCAATGATTTATGATGAAACTAATTCTCTATGTGATTTGTTAATTATTAGGGCCACAAACATTATAAGTGATGCATATGCCTAGATAGTGCTAGGTGATCCCATTATAGATTATATGATGGGTGTTATAAGATAGAGCTCTAATACATTGGGTAATGATTATGTTCACAAGGTAAATTTGTTAGATATATGGCCATTTGGTTATTCTAGGTTTTATGGGTTCTTAAGGGGTTATATAAGGGTTTAATGAGATGATTTTCCAAGATAGAAATATGTTTCATTTATGCATTATATGGGATTATAATGTTTCTCTGGATTGAAATTGATATCACATGGATCATTATTATTGATTTTAATGTATTTCTCCTTATCCATGTTTTCATATTTGATGATCTGTGTATTGATGGGTATGAGTTCCTTTATGATATGTTCATGCAATTTTATTATTTCATTATACCCATATGCACTCTTATACTCATTGATGACATTCAATTGTTAATGATTTTGTTTTAACTTATAGATAATATGATCTCACCCTTATTATGTTTCCTTTATTATGGGTTATAAATAAATAGGTTAAAAATTTTATCTCAATAAATTACTTCACTTGGATGATGATGATAACCTAATGTGAAAAAAGCTTAGTTAAATGGGAGAAATGATCATATAAAGTCCCGTGAGTTATTTATGTATAAGTTTTTCCTAATTCTCTAAAAATATAAACTTAAAAGGTCCTATATAGTATAAGTGATCCAAGTTTTCCTTTTTATGTTTTAAGGTATTATTGAAAAAATTGGTCTACAGTTATAGGTTTCAAATCCAGAAATTTAAAGTTCTGGATTTCTGTATAGGATTTGGGAAAACGGGTCCTAGGCTATTATATTTGCTGTCAAATTTTGGTTTAGATAACATTGGATATTATGATGTTTTAATGATAGGCTATCTTAATAGTTATGGATACCATCATATGCCTATACTATTAAGGATAGTCAAAAGTTCAAAGTCTTAGACACCCATTTGAGTATTTAAGAGATGAGATGTTAAATTAATTAATGAAATTTTTAAAAATGTTTTTTTGGATGAGGTATTTGTAAACACTAGAATCAACATGAAGTGTTTTTAGTGTGAAATTGTTTTTCATAATTAAAGAAAAAGGGGACAAACCATGTTTTGGGTGACAACCCATCACATCGGACAAGGCGGTGGGACTCAAACTGTAACACCCCAGGTAAATAAAGAATATGACATTTTCATATTTATCCATATTTGTGAGTAAAATATTAATATGACTTTAAAGGGGATGCTATGCTCGATGGCGTACCCAACACGCAACAACGAGTTTCTTGGAAATCTTACGTTGTACTCTAATAATAAAATAATATTATTTTAAATGGTAGTTAACATGTAGCCGTTGTAATGGCGGGAATGGATACAAATAACTAAAATATGATTATATATGTTTTTAAATGTTTTTACATTTATCCAATAAAGGATAGAGGCTTAAAATACGGAAAGAATTCGATTTTAGGCGCATATGCCCTTGTTTTCACTAAAGGTTCACTTATCACCTTTTGATGTTGAACCATCATTAAATATAGTTTTGTTCACTCTTAAACATTATTTTGGACCAAATAAAACTCTTATTAAGAATCGGGACATCAAAATTTACTTTGTGTAAATTTTTGGTATCTTTCTGATAAAGTTCATTTTTTAATGAATAGTGTAAAATGTTGTATTTTAATTCAGAACCTCTTTTTAATCTAATTTATTTATATGATTAGATTATCTTTTGAATTGGTTTTAAAGTGAAATTAGAATATATTTTTACCATTAAATCCAATATTGGTCGTTGGAATTAATTTCACTTTGAAATGAGACTTAAACCAGTGTCAATCTTTTGATACTTATTGTTTCATAAAAACACGCTATTTTCTCTGACAGCAGGAATTAATTATGGAATTAATTAATCTGACTTATATGTTTTGAATTTTGTAAAATATACTTCATTTTTGAATTCGGAATATCAAATATAGCTTATGGTGAATTTTTGGGATTTTTCTGAAAAACTTCAATTTTTGATGAATAGTGAAACCACTAAGTGGAGCTTATAAAAACTGATTTTTCCGTTTAAATGAAATTTTGCCATCTTTGTGTTTTGAATTTCAAAAATCCGACATACATGGCTGTCATTAAGAAGTAAAATGTGGTTCAATGGGATAAAAATAATTTTTTGGTGAATAGTAACTTATTAAGTTTTTAATCGCGATTAGTGGTAATTAGTGTAGTTTAAGGTAAAAATAATGCTTTAATAAAATAAGATGAGCTTGAAACATGTCCTACCCTCCTTGGTTGTGTCATGGCCGACCAAGACAAGCCATGGGTCAACTTGAGGACCCCATAGAGCTACTTCGGTTGGGAAATGACATAATTAACTTTTTATTTAATGTAAAAGTAAAAATGACACAAACATCATATGTTTTACGAAAACAATTTTTACATGGGGTTATAAAGATCATATTTTTGATTATAAATAGTCATTGGAAAGATAAAAATATTTCCTACATCAGAGTATTTTTTTATAATTTTTAGACACTAAATAAATTAAATTATTTATGACATCATGATGATGCAGCGATGACCTCATTATTTAATGATTTAAATAAAATGGAAAGATAATGTAAAATATATAAACTACACATGTCCAAAACTTATTGGATGGGTGGATTTCAAACCCTTAACACCTTATACACGAATTATATCAATGTGGGACCTTTTGAAACCGAAACACATTTTCAAATAAAGTAATATTTCTTACTTTCCAAAAGTGCCCCTCCTCTCCTCTTATAAAAGGCCCCCACCTCTACCTCTTTTCCCACACTCCTCAAGCATTTGGCTCGGCCAACCCCTGCCCATTTACTCTCTAAAAATCCCTCTACTCATCCTAGAGGATTCCCTTTGGGCAGAATCCTTTCAAAGGAATCCTTTAGGCTCAAATCAAAAGGAGTTACACTTTTAAAGGTAATTCATTCTCTCATGTTCATTTGTTTTATTTTGCTCCTCCAACCCCCTAAACTCATTTTATTTACTTCTTTTTTAACAACACCAGTATCTTCAATATACTAGTATGTTTTTATAAGATTTATTCTAGCTACACTCTCACACAACTACATCAAATGGTTAAAGAACATACGGTTTCTGTGGATGGCGAAATTCTGCCTCCCGAAACGATGATTGTTCAATACTCATTTAACACCTTCAAAGGTGGCCATTATTATGTAACTATTTTTATATATGATATATAATATGTTTATGTTTTCCTTAAGTTTCTGTTTTTATCATTTTGGGCATACATTTATGGTTTCCATTATGGGTAAACGCGATATCTTCATTTAAGGAAGTGCGGACTACCGCCCCCTCAAAGTGATTTGATTCGTTAAATAACATATGTGGGACGTATAAAGGATGGAAATATGATATTATATATTATATTATACTGGAATTATAATATACCTTTATATCATTATTATTCCATTCTATAAAATACGAAATAGAAATGAAAGTAGCGTTCATGCATACGTACGTCTTACCGTCTCCATGAACGGTGCATTTCATTTCTTACCTCTAAATTATTATGTAATGCTATAAATGCATGAATGTACTGGATATATATGACATATATGATATCTACATCATGAGTAAAATTTTTTATATAATAAAAATTTGGCCACACGAACAACATGTAATTGTAAGAAGTCCACTTTCGACTTAAGAACCAAATATCGACAAAACAAATATTATTAACTTAAATGATGACATAATGTTTATGACATGGTAATAAGTGATATAAAAATGAATAATGAACTTGAAAAAGGTTCTTAAGGAAGTATAAATTAACTCAAGTTTATTATTCAGGAGATTAAAGAACGATCGAGTCAAGTCGGACCCGAGGTAAGGGATCTTACTCCTCTCTTTCTTTCTAAGTACACTCTTTTATGTCATTACCTATAAAGATCATCTTTCTTGTTATTGGGATGTTATTATATATTACATTTACTGTAATTTTTATGTTAATGTGATGATAGACCCTATTCTCTCTCATCAATCCATTTTAGAAGTTTTGAGTGGCGCCGTTAGGCTGCCGAACTTTCGTAAGAGATCTAACCTCTCTCTTTCTTTTTAAGTACTCTCCTTTATGTCACTTATTTTAAGCTCCTCTTTGTAATGTTGGGGGATGTTATTTTATATTCCTCTTGCTGTACATTTTATTGTAATGTGATGAGATACCCTATTTGATCTCATCAATCCATATTCGGAAGTTTTATGTGGCGCCGTTAGGCTACCGAGTTTTCGTAAGGGATTTTTCATCTCACTTTTATTCCCGTGAGATTTATGCTACATTTGACACAAATTCCATTGAGTGGTGTATGTACTTTACATTATTCTACTCTTGTTGTAATATACTTTCGTTTATGAGTATTTACATCAATGATCTATTGTCCTTCTTTCATGGGGTGTATGTTTTGAAAGATACCCAAGTTGGTAAGGGAACCTTTCACCCTCCTCTTTTTTAAAAGACTTCTTTTGTTGGGTATTTTAATTTACATATTGTTACGTTGGGATATGTTCTCATATATCCTTATTGATGTAAATTTTATGTCCAAGTGATGAGATACACTTTTTATCTCTCATCAACTCATTTTGATGTGATGCCGTTAGGCTGTCAAGGGAACTTTTTAACCCAATTTCGATTTCTTTGGGTTCAACATGTAGTCATTGAATATGTCATCCATTGAATATGTGTGAATGACCTTTTATTGTTTTACACTTAATATCCACTTATATTGGGTGTAATTATATTTGTCACACATATTTTTGAGATTGATTTGTCCTTAATTTAAGGATACCTTCTTTATAAGGGATTTCATCACATTTGACATTTCTATTGAGGGTTCATTGTTGTTATGCACCAATTCACTCTTATATGGTGTATATACTGTCCTTTGGAGTATTATATCATGAATCCATTTATTCTCATGATATTATAAAGTTCTGACTAAAGGTTATTCCTCAATTATTGTATTCAAGTGTCTCTAATTTTGGTAAAACCCCTTTAACCAAAATATCGTTTTAAATGTTTTAATTATTTGTTCTTATTAATATCCATGTTTTTAAAATGGTTTTAAGGATTTATTTATATGGATATTAATGGTTTAAAATTTTAAGCTTCAAGGTTGTATGGGACTTCGTCTCAATCTCCTTTCATTGAGGCATATTTTATTTTATACACAACTTTCTTTTATACGGTATATAAACCCCTTTGACTTTTACGTTTATTCAAAAGGAATATTTTTTATACGAAGCATTTACTAAACGACAAAAGGGAATGTTTTTTGTCATACGTATGCGGCGACAATGACTTCTCCGCCGTCGTGACCGTTATTTGAGTTCCGGCTTCCTCTACAAGCCATACCTTCTTTTTAAAAGAAAAATAAATACCATGTTTTACTTTTCTTTTATTTTGGTATTGAAAATGGTTTTCACAATGTTTTTTGTGTTGTATTGATATCTTGTGATTGAAATGTGGAAATTTTATGTTTCCTTTACGCATGTTTTATGTGATACGATTATGTTATGGTTGTTGGGCATTATTATGAAGACGGGTGGTTCCGTGATAAACTAAGGGCGGGTGAGCCCGATATAGCTCTCCAATGCATTGGGTAACGCGAAGGAGTGAAATGTTAAGGTTTCTCTGAAGAGATTTTAGGGAATATAATGTGATGGGTATTCCAAACGTAACCAAGAGGGTTACTCCCTACGTAAGAATGTTATGAATGCCTCAAGTTACCTTTATGTCTTATGTTTTCTATGATTTATTCATGGTTTGATGAGGTATGTTAAAGTACCTATGTTTTATGGGTAAAGTATGATTTCATTCTTATGTATATATGAACTCATGTTTCCTTTCCATATTTTTATTACCCTTACTGAGATTTTTATGCTCATCCCAAGTTTTTGAAATGTTTTTCACAGGTCAAGGGAAAGGTACATGATGTGGTGATAGTGTCAAGGATGTGTCAAGAAAGAATCCATGTTTTATTTTCAATATGTTTCCTTTGATGGGAAGAATGAATATTGTCATTTATGTAACCACTTTGTTTAAATGTGGAATTTAATGCAAGTTTCACGATCTAATTCTCTAAAACTCTAAACCTGAAAAGATCCTCAATGTGTAATCTTGTAATAACTCAAGATTAAGTAAGGTTTAAGGCTGGGGCCTTATACAAACCCATGACTGAAGGACGATAAAGGTTTCATGCCTACCATAATCATATGAAGGTTTATTCATTTTTTGGGACTATCTTACCATTTTCAAATCATTCTTGTTTTGGTTAATTTCTAAAGACAATAGGAATAACTTTTTATCACATTTATTGTTATGTGGTCTTTAAATTTTGATTTTATTATTTCTCGTGTGGAAAATTCATCCTGAATGCTCACCATTTTGGGGAAAAGAGTATATTTTGGTGAAAATTATTTCATGTTTGAAATTCACTTATCAAGTAAATATATTTCGTTATGTTTTCATTATAGATGGTTAATTAAATCCTTCAATTTTAGGAAAAAGAACTATGAAATAAAATTTTACCATATTACCATCCAAATCATTCTTTTAATATCCCATCAATGTTCTCCTTATATGGAATCATAGTAATGCATATCTTTGGGTGACCATTTTGTTTACTACTTTCCATTTTATGGGGTGTTTTCTTTATTTCATTTTTACAATTTTCGTTTTAATAAATTAATTCCAAAAATAATAATCCTTTTATAAAAAATACGAATTTCGAGGAGAAATTTATTTTTATTGGGGGTAGGATGTTATATCCAAACATTTTATGAAATATCCTATTTCAAATCAATTTAAATTCTTTGATAGATTGTGTTACAAAAAAATACATAGTTTTTCTTGTTTAAAAATACAAACAATGTTTATCTTCTTTTTCACACAACATCAACTTTATTTGATGACTTTTGTTACATGTAATACTCAGTTTTATCACACAATAATATACTATTAATATTATTATTTATCATGATACTTGTCACCTAACCGTTAGAATGAAAAGAAAGAATGAGATTAACTAAATTATAAAAATAGATTTTACAACTGTTTATAAAAATTAATTCATTAGTTATTAAATAATTATCAATGAAAATAAAGACCAATTTAATATAAAGATGTGTTTTGATTAAAAATTATTTTTATGACTAGAATATAATTTTATCTTAATAAATTTAATTAATCACTCTTGGTGAAACATATTAATGAAATTTATATATTATATATTCAAACATTTTTTTGAAATTCATCGAATAATTTTTATAGGCTTAAGATAAGAATATATTCAATTTTAAGCATAAAAATCTATATTTTTCTAAAATGCATTTTTCCACCTTTTAGTGGAAGATTTGTTTTAAAAAAAATACTGAAACTTTTTGAAATTTATTTTATAAAATAATATTTTTTAAATAGGAATATCACAATTAAATTTGGGTGATTTTTTTTTATTTTTCTGAGATGCTTCAATTTTTTATGAATAATAAAAAATAATGGATTTTAATTAAAAACCTCATTTTTTTCTAAATAATTTATTGGGTAAAATTATATTATTAATTTTTTTCAAGTATAATTAGATCAGTTTTAAATATATAAATATAATTTAGTTAATTGGAATTAATTTCAAATTGAAATTGGATATAAAAACATTTCAAACTTTTGAATATTTTCCCTTTAAAACCCCACGTTAACATCCCGTCTGTAGGATTAAATTTAAATTAATTTCTTCCAGTTTTATATTTAGAATTTTGAAAAATGGATTAAATTTTTGGAATAATAAAAAATAATAATTTATATTTATTTCAACAATTTTTTTTGACAATAAATATTAATGAAAGCGATTAAATTTAATTACAATGATTAAAGTGAAAATGAGTTTGCTTAGTGGTTAAACATTAATCTTAATAGGGGAAATGACCTAGAATCTTGTCAAAAATCCATTTTATGGAAATATTTAAGCCATATCCCAACTTTCATTAAATTTTATTTATTTTTGGTTTCAGATGATATATGGGAGGCAACCAAATATTTTTTATATATTTTAATTTATAAGAATGTCACTCATTCTCCAATATAATAGGGAACTAACCCCTACCAAATTATTAACAGATCTCATGCATTTTGGCTCATAAAAACAATTACCAAATAAAATATAAAATCCCCATATCATTTTTGATGCCTCACATTAGGATTAAATAAAACCAATCAAGTCCTTTGGTGAAAACCTAAAGGAGTTACCCGAAGAAGAGGTAACACTCTTCAACGAGCACTTTTGTTTTATTTATTTCTACACCCCTTCCTTTATTATTATATATTTCTTATATAGTAAACGTAGTATAAAAATTAAATTTATTTTTTAAAATTTAAAATTTATACTTATATTTAAACATACTTCCAACAAAATGGGTAATGAAATAACTATTCGCGTGTATGGTGGACTACCTCCTCGTGAAATGATGTCGTTTATTTTTCCTTTAACACTTTTAATGGTTGGAAATTATGATAGAAAAAATATTTCTATATTATATATTTTATATTTATCATATTTATTATTCATTTTTTTCTATAATCATTATAAAACTCACACCCTCATGCTTTCAATCTTGTGGGAATACAATAACAATGTTTATGGACTTGTGGACTATCGCCTCCTCAAAGCAACATGAGATCATGCTTTACATAAAACGTATTAAGGATGGGTTCAATAAAAATATATTACATAAATGAAATATTTGTGATATTAATAAAACATTATCTATCTGTACATATAAAATTTTTTTTTCTTCTTTCTATTTCACACACTAAAAAAGTGAAAACATTGTTCTTGGACTTGTAGACTACCGCCTCCTAGAAGCATTGTGATTATTCCTTTTTTATCTCCAAATTTAAAGAATGATATATAGAAATATAGAAATATATAATTATATAATGTTCTATTGATTATATAATTTTCATTATGGAATGATAAACGTTACTTTCTTTCAATAATGACCATTTAAAAATTGAGAATGTTCCTCATGTGTACATACGACCTACCATCTCCATGATGATAACATTGTTTCATTTTTTATAATGATATTTCTAATTTGATTTTAAAAGTATAATTTGTGTAAAAATTATATAATTATTTCATGGTTACTATTCTGTATATGTTTAAATAATGACCTCATTGACCATAGTTAGTCTATAAAAGTCAGTTTTGACACACAATCCAAATATGGTCAAAACATCCGACTTAAACATTATTGGTTATGACATTGTATATAACATCATAATTGATGAAATTAAGGTGATAATAAAAATTAAAATTTATTTAAATAATGTAAATAATTAATGTAATTTTATTATTCATGAAGATAAAGAATAACTTTGACGAATCAGACTCAAGGTAAGGAGTTTCGTCTCAATTTATAGTCCATTGAGCATTATTTGTTATTATGAACCTAATTAATTTTATGAGGTGTATATAATTATTTATGAAATGTTATATCTTGAATTTAATTTTTTTTATGATATTAAATGTTTCATTTAATTTTATTCTTTCACAAATCTCTTGATTTAAAAGTTACTCAATTGATTTTATTCTAGTATCACTTTTATTTATGGGAGACTTATTTGATATTCACCTCTTATTTATGTCATGTGGTGTATATAATGAAAATGAATTTATTTAATTGTTATTATAATTTTATTTATGTAGATTTAAAAAACAATTTTATATTCTCTCTTTCACAGGGTTTACGGTTTCAAGGTTACTAAAGCGGTAATTAATTTTTGTCCAAATTTCCTTCTTTCATCCGTTTATTATATTATACACCTATAATGTTTTATGAGGTGTATATACTACTCCTTTTACATGTTATGTAATGAATCAACTTATTATAATTAAATTTCACATTTCATTTATTGTTATTCCCTCTTGGGGGTTATAATTGAAATGCTTCATTGTGGTATGTGACACTTTGGAACGTTTAAAGATTATTTTCACCAAAAATGTTTTTAAATATCTTTTAATGGTATCTAAATTTATAAAAATATAAAAAAACCTTTTTTTTAATTATCCTAAACTTTTGATATTTTTTATTAACACCTTCCTTGTTATTTCTCATTATGGATTAATATTTTTTCAAATATATTTTTATAAAACGTGTTTATTTTCAACTAGTTGATTATATTCTAGTGAGATGGTTCTATAACAAATTTATTTTCACTTTGTTAATAATTTTTCAAAGAGATTTTTATAACCCCCATTTCTTTTCTATGGTTTTATTATGCCCAAAAGATATTTTATGGTACCCTTTTCTTCTATATGGGATAACCATGTTTCAAATATATTGTTATAGAACCCCCTTATTTAATACGGGTTAATAATGTTTTAAAATGATTATTATGGAACCCATTTCTTTTCCATGGGTTAATGATAATTCAAAGGTATTTTTATAAAACAAATTTATTTTTCTTCGGTTGATTATGTACTAAAGATATGGTTATGGATCCCATTTCTACTCTAGAGGATAACCATGTTTCAAAGAGATTGTTATGAAAATCATTTTTTCCACAGGTTAATAATTTTTTAAATAGAATGTTATGGTACTTATATATTTTCTATGGGTTAATCATGATTCAATTATAATTTTTTGGAAACATTTTCCTTTTAATGTTTTTATCATGTTTTAAATAGATTATTTTTGAAATCATTTTTTTTCTATGGGTAAATCATGTTTTAAAGATATTATTTTGGTACCCATTTATTTTTCATGGGTTAATCATTTTTCTATGATATTGTTATAGAATATAGTTTATTTTAATTTTTAAACCATGTTTCTAGGATATTTTTTTAGAACTTGATTCCTTTTTATAGGTTAATCATGTTTTGAAAAGAATAAATTTATTTTAAATGAGTTATGAAACAATTAATCCTCTATGTTCTTTAT
The DNA here is from genome assembly GCA_963277665.1 of Viscum album. NCBI lineage: Eukaryota > Viridiplantae > Streptophyta > Magnoliopsida > Santalales > Viscaceae > Viscum > Viscum album. The sequence goes on along the minus strand of OY728162.1, from coordinate 1,443,478,241 downwards.
TAATTATTCGATTCTTAGATATTATAAATGATGCATTCTCCTAGATAGAGCTGAATGATCCCATTATAAATTATATGATGGGTGTGGCTAGATAGTGCTATAATTCATTGGGTAATGTTTATAGTCTTCATAGAATTATATTGGAAGTTGGTCTTACGGTTATTCAAATTTACAAGGGTTATACAATGGTTCTGTGAGGGTTTTGTATGGGTTCAATGAGATAATATTCCAAGATAACAATATGCTCTCTTAATGATTTATATGGATTTATAATTTTTATCTTGATTTATATTGATATCACATGGCTTATGATTGTTGAGTCTAATGTCTTGTCTTGTTTTTTATATTTGATGTTCTAGGTATTTATGGGTATGATTTATTTTATGATTCACCCACGCACTTTAATTATGACATCATACCCTTATACACTCTTATGGTCATTGATGTCATCCAATTGTGAATGTTCTAATTTACCCTTAATAAGAATCTAATCTCACCCTTCATATGTTTCCTTTCTCCTATGTTATAAAGAATGTGTTTAAATGATTTACATCTATAAATGATTTCACAAGGATGATGATGGTGACCAAATGTGAAAAATAAATGTTCTGTTAAATTAGAGAAATTATCATTTAAAACCAGGGGAGTTATTTATTTAGGCATTTTCCTAATTCTATAAAAATATAAATCTAAATTTTTCTACAAAATTAAATTAATCCATGATTTCATATTGATTTTTTAAGGTTTGATGGAAAACTTTGGGTCACAATTATTGACATAAAATATAGAAATGTAAGGTCTTGGATTTCAGAACATGAACCAAGAGTGTGGTTCATTGGATGTTATAGAAACACTAACTCTCCTCAGCACCTCAAGGGCCCAATAAACCTAGGACAAAGTCAAATCCCCATATAAAACCTCTACTTCCCATGTTGAGGGAAAAAACTTATGAACACATGGTCCCCAAATTTGAACTCCAAGTACCCCCTCTAATCTACATAAGACTTATATTGATCTTTTTATTCTTTAATCCTATTACAAAAAAGATGTACCTTATCTGTTGTGATCTTCACCATAGAGGGGCTAAGATTTTCTACCTCCCCAACCTCCTTCCATCACAACAGAGAATGAAACGGTTTCCCGTACAATGCCTCAAATGGGCCATATTGATGAATGAGTTATAGATGTTATTATATGAAAACTCCACCAAAGACATGTTTTGTTCCCATTATTGACTGAAGTATAAGATTAATGCTTGAAATATATCCTCCAATTTCAAGAAGGTTGGCTCCATCTACTCATCTATCTGGGGGTGGAAAGATGTTTTGAGGAATAACTAAGTGCGAAAATCCTGTAGAAATCCCCTCCAAACATGTGAGGTAAAATGTGTGTCCTAATATGAGAAAATATACCTAATAACTCTATGAAACTATAGAACCTCATCTATATACATATTATTCAAAAAATCATTGCACCCGGCTCCTTGATCACTAAGAAGTAGGCCAATTTCATCAACTGATCTATGTTCATCCAGATAGTATAACAACCTATCAGAGATCAGGGTAACCCTATCACAAATTACGTTGATATTTTATCCCATTTAAACTTAAGAACAAACAAAGGATATAAAAAAACTTCCAAGAACATGATGCTCATTCTTTACCTACTGGAAAACCAAAAACCTCACTACAAACTCCACCACCACCCATTTCATCCTAGGCCACCAAAATTGCATCCTTAAAAATGAAACATATTGGTTACACCTAGGAATACTATCAAATGTGTTGTATGAAAATAATCAAGGAATCCCTCATGCATTTCCACCAGAATAAATAGTCTACACTAAAACATCATCTGATATTGACCATCCTCTGACCATCCCTCTAGAGCATCACAGAGGCTAACCTGATCATGTATCACCACTTAATCTAAGTTAACTGATCGAGAATCTTATACATAATGAATCAAATAATGTTACAATGTCAAATTCATCAAAAAACTCGACCATCAACCACCCTTACATCTAAGTGTAATGCTACCAACTCATCTATTTCTCTATAAACATCCATAGAATCACGAATAACATTCTTCCATGACATTTTGTTTAAAGAGTTGGACAAAAAAATTACCCTTTTCCTAAGAATTAGTAGATCTTAAAATCGTAATATTGAAAACAATACATCTACCCATACCTCCAAAAATTCATATCATACTGAGAAAAGATATAGATTAAACTCTAGTTATTTGTGAAGATGTAAAAATTATCCCTAATGAGGTAACATCATGAAAAATTCAGTGAAAAATAAACTGATGCTAACTCCAGAACATTGGTGGCGTAGGTATTCTTGTGGGTATATAACTTATTAGTCATAAAAGAGATCACTTCCATATCCTTTATCAATATGAATCCCAATCCCAAATATAAATCAACACAAAACAATATCAAACATCACACTCTCCTTAGGAAACTAAAGCACTGGATCAATGACCAAATTCCCCTTTAGATAAAATAACACTTCCTAAAACTTATAATTCCACAAAAAACATGGAAATTCATGGTCAATAATGTTAATGGGGTTGTATCTCAAGAGAAATAAGGAAAAAACTTATGATAATATCCTATGATACCAAGAAAGCTGTGAACTACTACCACATTCTCAGTTTCTTCCCATGAAATAACTAAAACAACCATTGATTGGTCTATAGAAACACTATTTTAAGACACCAAATTCCCATTTAAATGCACATGTCATGTCAAAAAATTACAATTGTATAACTTTACATAGGGCTAGTGTCATTGAAGAGCCAACAAGATAGCTCTGGGATGATTATCATTCTCTTCCTCTTACTTCATGTAGATGAATATATTGTCAATGAACACAAATACAAACTAGTCTAAGAATTTATAAAACATGGATTTCATGAGTTCCATGAACACATATAGTGTGTTTGTGACTCTGAATGATATGACTATGAGATCAATGTTCCTGTACATGCATCTGAAGGTAGTCTTCGAGATATCACCCTCTTTTATCCTTAACTCATGATATCTATAACACATATTAACCATGTAAAACCAAATCACCCATCTCATCTAGATGAAAAGATCATAAATCATCACAAGAGGGAAACATTTCTTGACCATTACTTGATTCAACCACTGGTAGTCTATAAAAAACCTCAGACTACCATCTTAAATCATGGAAAACAATAATGGAGCACCCCATAATGGCACACTGGTCTTGATAAAACCCTTCTGCATCAGATCATCTATCTGAATTCTCAACTCCTTAAAATCATAAAGTGATATCTAATAAGGATCCATTGAAATCATATAATTTTTTGGTTGCAAGCCTATCCCAAACTCAACATCACATCAAGGGGTAGTCTCATAACCTCATCGGGGAAAACATATAGAAATTCCCCAAATACCCTAGGGAACACTACTATCCTAGTGTCCACTGATTCTACTGAAATATTATCCAAAAAAAGTAAGGGGATCGACATTATGACTTCCCATATGACCAACCCACTCACCAATGAAAACCACACGCTCATTCGAGAACATAACTCTAATCTGAAAGTAGTAAATGATATAATATATATAATACAACCAATTTATGCCTCAGATGGAATTATATTGATACATATATATCAAGAAAACATCCCCATGGTACTGATTTGGCCCCATCATTAGTATACACCCCCGACACACATCAAACAAGCTAGTGCGTCCTCCAACTAGCATAGTAATCGCCAAGGGCATGGAAATCATTTATATGTCTTGTCCCAAATAAGGAACTAGATAAGGATCCAAAAATAAGTGTGAATATATGGAATCAAATAATGTACAAAAAAGGTAGATAATAAATTCCTCATTCCTCAAATGATCTTTGGACCCTCTAACATTGTTGCATTGACTATATGTAACTAACAATGCCCATCTCCTCTACCTCTCTACTAATGGACACCTCCATGAACATGAACAGGTTGAGGGCAATGAATTTGAGGAAAATCCAAGAGTTCTTCTACTACCTTCTCTATCTCCCATCATTAAAGCATATGACTGGACTCACTGGAAACTATCACTGAGGATGGCATTAAACCTATCTACCTCCACAAAACTGATATTAAAGAACCATTGGGCACTAATTCTGGTGTTGGAAGTAAACCCCATAGATCAAAAAAATGTTAGATATCCCTAATAAAATAATAGAGACCACTGGAAATAAATCCATAAGGTAAACATCTAAGGTCGACTCTCCTCTAGTTGAAATCTTGATAGTCTGGGTGCCTAAGACCTACCACTAACAACTCTTGTCCTTGAGAAACCATGATGATTAAACAATCATGTAAAACCTCCGCATGATTTTACCCTCTCTTTCATATCCACCTTTTTTGAACCTCCAAACACGTTAGAAATATAAAAATAGTAACTACATACTAGATATAAGGATGGAGTGCCTCCTTAAGACATATCACATGAGACTCTTCATCTTGAAAAATATATAAGGAAAAATGAAGAAGGTTATAGAACATGATTCCCATATCCCACACTAACATAATCTCTTTCTAAAGAGAAATAATATATTTCCTCTTCACTTCCTTCATGGTTTGTGAAAGGAAATATACTTATAAATCTTTATGAAATTTGAAAAATTAAACATAGGCCTCCTTCTTCTAGACCAAATACAACGTCCACCACTAATACACAACTCCATGCATATATATAATAGACAAAGGTAAATAGTATCCCACCAGTTGCTGGATCTAGCTAAAAGATATATCAATCTCTTCCTTTAAGATTTTTATATACACATGTGAAAAACTACCCTCATAATTCCCCAAAGACTTCTATAAAAAAACCATATTCTAGGCCTCATCATCCCCTTCCAGATAAACATTGTGGTGATCTACTAGATCATCTTTATAAAACACAAATTATGGAGCCACACACAATTGAAATCCAATATCCATAACTGAAAATAAAACTTGAATTTCTGATGCCTGGTGGTATGTAATTTTATTTTGATTCATTTTAATTAACTATATTCATTTTAACCATCCCAAAACAACCCAAATCAACTAAGCACACAAGTCATCATGATTCAGGTACCTATAATAGGCCAGTAAAATATAAATAGGTCCACCTCACTTGATCGTTCAATAAGTTCAAAGTCCATGCACTGGGTCATGGAGGGACCTAAAATATTGTGTCATATTCAGTATCCCGGGCCTATATCACCCACCAAGGTTAAATAGCATTATTTCCATACCAACCCACGAAATACTCCCTAAGGCTAAATCCAAACTTTATCCTAACTCTCAACTATCATCCTCTGATACAACTCTATCATGATCCCCTAACTCTAAAGTTACTGCAATGAGGGGAGATATATAATGACCCCCTAAGTCCCGCCTCCAGTAGGCTCCGAATTGGTTACTACCACCAAGGGTAAAAAATCTCATGAAATATGAGGCATTTTGCTCTATAATAATATAATATTTCAAGACAAGATAAATAATCCAAAAGAACATCCATGACATAATATAAATGAAACTAAAATTATCCCATAATGAATGTATAAATAAAATAGGTATAGATAAATGCCTCCAAAATTAAATACCCAAAATCAAAGCTAAAGCAGCGATAAGAAAACTATCAAAAAAGTTCTGATCTAGTATTATTCCACATGATCCATGTAATCCTCCTATAAACATAAAAAATGTATATAAGTATAGTTATAATACATGTATACTCAGTAGGAATACCAAAGTATTTCATGCACAAGTGAACGAAGCATACTAATGCACCTGTGAGAAAAGAGTAGAACCAACAACACCTAAACGGGTCATCTATCCATCCCAACCTCGCCAAGGAATTGTCCCTAAATAATGAAGGAAAATTATTATAACATACCAATAATAATATTGATAAAAGGTATCCCACACTTCTATCGAACTAATTTTCCACTATAATACCCCAACATTATATGTCCCTGTGCTTCCATCTCTTTTGAATAACATATACCATCTCCCCAAATTCATGGACACATCACATCATGACCGTAGACACTAGGGTCATCACATCACAACTATAACCAGAGTAGTAGGGTAACATGAACATAAATTACATAAACCACATTCCCTCTTCCTACCATGCATGACCGCCCCCCCCCCCATAAGGCACCTCATTGCATGGACATATCAAATCTCACCCAAAAACACATGGTCCACTGCTCCATAGCATATTCATATCACATTATTCTCGAAAGCACCTAGACAACCACCACACATCACATTCATAAGAAATCTCACCCAGAAAAACCTGGTACATCACCTAGTACACTAACAAACATCCGTCCATCAATTCGCATGAATATATACTCATTTGGAAGAGAGAGGCAATTGGCGGGTAGCTAGTCATCCATACTCATCATCAAGATACTCAGAAAACACAATCCATCTGAAAATACACGGTTCAATTCACATTGCGGGTGGGGTGAACACAGAATTCACAAGGAATATACAAGTATATACATATAGCTACACACAATCCCAACTTATGGTTTAATAATAAAACAATAACCAACTCACAACATCTCCATTCTCAAAGCCACATTTAAATGCACAACACCACACAAACTACAAGTCACATATCACACCACCATCCAATTCCATTATCCATCCCATTCTTTTAATTATTTTCCAAAAATCATATTTAATAACACAAACCATCATTTTTTTGTTTGTTAATCGTTTATATCCCATTTACTAAACCAAAATCCAATAATTTTTAAAAAAATTAACTAATTATTCAATCACTACCATGACATCTAGCACAAAGAATCCAACATCAGAAGTATCTCATCATTCCCATAAAACCATCACCTATCTTACATAAAAGTATATATAAACAAACAATCACCTCACTAACTCAAAATAATAGTCAAACAAACAGTCATCTCACTACCCCCACAAGCACAGCCAAATAGAGCATCACCTCACCATCCCAAATGCATGGCTAAACAGACCATCACCTCACCACCCAAAAAGAACATCAAAAATAACCATCACCTCACAAACCTAAAAGAACGACCAAGGAAACCACACATTTCCCTATAATGCATCACAACCACACATCTCCACCAGAAAACATGACCACATATCACAAAACACAAAAGATCATTTTGAAAATTTAACCATGGGAATTTTATCAAATTTCACTTTATTTTAGGGGTGTTACCACAAAATCCAAAAATCCATGGGAAACCATTTCCTTAGACAAGTATTAGGGGTTATCTAATTTCTATTTTGGGGTGATATTAGTACACCATGAAACAAGTTTTCCAAATCACAACAACTATAGTGCATTGAAAGGCTCGTAATAGCCATGATTTTCAGTTGGATATTCAGCCTGTAGAAACACATCATCTAAAAAATATTAAATCTTTAAAATCATGAAAATAATTCCTACATTTCTCTTAAATTTCAATTAACTAATTAATTTATCTTGGTTAGGACAGAAAAAACCATCCCTCATAGATAAACCAGAGTAAACCCCTCCTTTATGATATATAGAAGTGAGAGATGATGGATTCCTTAACTCAAAAAGATTTTGCAACTCCCTGTTCACCACAGGGTGAAGAAGAAATGTATGAAAACCAAAACCTAAAAAATAACCCATATATAAACCTATAATAACTCATGGTTTATCCAAAATACATCATGATTCATAAACCAAACCAAAACTGCACCATAGTAGTGGATATCTAAGGAAGAATGGAAGGAACCCCATGGGAAAGAGAGGAGAACTCACCAGAGATCACAAATAAGAATCAACAAGAACCAACAAATATTAGTAGGAGGAAGAAGGATAGAATATATCCTATAGCTTCCTTGGGTCATTTATAATGATAAATAGGGAGGTGTGGTCGAATTAAAATAATCACCTTATCAACACTTTTTAAAAAACTGTATCTTGATGCTTTCACATCATGTAACCCATTCATGAAATGAATTTCCTGGGATTTTCTAAAAAAGAATTTCCACTAAAATTCACGCCTCCTTGGGGATAATTTAATTACACATCCTGAATTAAATTCATTATGTCAAACTTGTTCATGTTTTCCCCCTCATCCTCATACTATCCATGAAACAAGCCATATATATAATCCGTGAACCACTAATTCACATAGTGTACCCCTTTCATGACATAAATTTCCTATTGCATCTCTTATGCACCTATAATAGCCATAAAACCACCTTAAGACTCCTCTAAAACACTGATGAAACCCAAAAATTAAAATTTAATGTGCCAGTAAGGCACAATCCATTACATTATCTTCTTTATAGCATCATCCATCCAATGAAATATCATTGCTTTGTATGATGTTTTTCTATCTGATCGAGCTTCGACTGGTCATGCTGATCTATATAACTCATCCTATTGTATTCTTTAATAAACACATGATTTAACTGATTTGCATTCTACTATACTATCTTATAGGAATTTTTTAATTTTCCAACTAATGAAACACACGATTCATCTCATTATTCACAAAACATCTTTGAATTGTTCATACGATGAAACAAAAAATTTTTGTCCAATATTGTTTCATTCGATGGATATTTATCTAGTGGAAATTTTTCTAATGGAATTGATTTTATGGCCGTCCATTTTGAATGCAATCCATGACTTTTCAACCTCAAAATTGATACATTATGTAACAAAATCTCTACCACAATAACAATCAAACAAACCTTTTATCTAGAAACTTTATGAGTATCTATCCAATTCAATCAATCCATTGATGTGATACAATATTATTTAAACTTATAAAGGATTATATCTTAAAAAACTTTCTTCATCTATTTACAAATTTTATTTTTCTCTACCCCTATTTTACTTATTCTACCTTTTAACTTTTTACACTTTATAAAGACTCATAAACATCAACTTAAAAATATATTTATCTAGTAATAATGTGTACTTTTCATAAAATGAAATTTATCTTCTTCTTAAAAATATCATTTATAAAATTAGGTATGTTACATTCGATATTGTTTATGGTTTTTATGACTTCTGGAATTCATTCACAATTAATAACTGGGAATGTAACTTTTATATAAGGCATTATGTGATTTACTCTTATGGGAGATTCTTCTACCTTTATTTAACCTTCATAACTTTGTCTATACTCTTATGTATAGTTTTAATTTCCACTCAATTTTTTGTAAAAACATTCTACTAAAAAAAACCCATCTTATGAACTATATCTATTCATTTGAACTCAAATTATTTCAAATGTTCATATGATCATTTCATCCATATTCTATATAGTAAAATACAATTGGGGATCATGTTGTACTTCAATCCCCATGGACTTTATACCACTTCATCTCCATCCACTCAATTTTTTTATTTTCTACATCCATAGAACTACGTCTATGACTCTAAATATGGTGATATTTTTAGTGGTCTATGTATGGTAAAATTGGTCTCCCCATTTGAAGAAAATATTGGAACGTGATATTTTTTTGATGATGGAGACTTGAGATCAACTTTTTATCATCTAAATTTTTAAAGAAATTTTCAAAATGTCTAAATGGTAAATTTTCAAGGATTCATAATGAAATTTACCTAACCTAGTTAAGGAAATTGTTTTAATATACTTTAACACATAATATGGAAACTTTATTGACATACATAATTAGTTTTTCCTTATATTTTCAAGAAATTCAATATATATTTCAACATAATTCTTCAATCCTCATATTTATTGGTATGTTCATAATTTCATTCAACATCCTCATTTACTTTATAATAAAATTTTGAAAAAATATTAAATATATGTTACAAAAAATATTAATTTATCTTCAATATAACCCCTTTGGATTTTATTCAATAGAATATTATTTTTAAATTAAATGAGGCATTTCTCCTCATTATTGAAAATGAATTTAATGACAATTTCCTTTCAAATATATTTATGTGAGGGAACATTTTTCTCTCTACCTTAATGATCTAAATCTGAATCCTAATTCTATGACATCTTGGTGTGAGTAAGGAACTTTCTTCTTGACTTTATTCAAACCTGTCAAGTATAAACTCTAAAATTTATGAGAGAATGAATTAATAACAATTTATAAAGCTATAATCCTAAAACCAACTAAATATAAGTCTGCATGATCCATTCTAGGTGTAGAAAATAAGAGTTATTAACTCAGATATTAAATATGTCCATGAAGTTCTTTTATGTGATGCCAACTTTTCAGAAATGACAATCAAGGAAGAATTCATCATATTTTCATTCTCCAACATTTTTGCATGAATCATAACAAACATATCAAAAAGTATCATGTATAAACAAGAGTAGTTTTTCTCCCCCTTTGTGAGGTAATAAAAAAAATTCAACACAAAAAAAAATTCACTTACATTTTTTACTTTTGTTTTTTTATGAAAGTAGGATTATAGAAAACATACCTCGAGGATGATAGCATCATAAAATATCTTTATGGTCCATATTTTTAGTATTTTATTTTTTAACACTTTGTTTGACAATAATTAATTTCAAAAATATATTATTATGATTTTATAAACATCATCTTCATAATTATAGTTTAGGTTTCCCCCGAAACATCATAATCTTAAATCCCATTTGACATTGTAATTTTTTTGAACCAAATAAAGGAATAAATTTTATCTTTATTCACATCCTTAGAAAGTGTAATGGGGATGAGAAATATTTTCCCACTTTGGAAAAAAATTCTTTACTTTTCTTCATGATTTTACCCTTGGTTTTCAAAACATTGATCTTTATAGCTGTATGGGTTACCTCTTATCATATTTTCTTACATAATTATATACTTTCATTTTCTTAAATATAGTTAAAAAATAATATGAATTTTTATTAATTTCTTATACATCAATGTTCTTTATTTCTTATAGATGTTCTGGATATGAAACCATGCAAGTCTTCAGTGTATGTTCAACTTTATTTAAGTGATATGGTTTCTTAGAAACACCATTGATTCCTTATAGAACTTTTCTATTAATATAAACAAAATTCTCACAGTCTAGAAACATATCCCTGATTTTTTCTAGAGTGTGGTTGGAAAACATACATCTTCCACATATTTTCTTATCTTCGAGAAGTTTACTCTCCAAATATGACTTCTAATGAAATTAAATATCTACATCAAAGATATCTTCAACCATTAAAATCCTCTTATATCTTTATCATATTGATTTACTTTGTTGATAAATATTTCTTATGTTGTTTTAAAAATTCATGAAGAATTTGAAACTATCCATGAAGAGGCCTTTTCTTACACATAAATATCATCCCTTCTTGCATATAAAATATTCAATGATTTTCTTATTAAGTGTAGCATTATTTTTTGATTTTTCTTTTTTACACCTCAAGGTTGACCTTTGGTATAACTTTATTTTATTTTATTTCATCTTTTGTGATCTATTATATTAGTAGTATCTCCATTATTCTTGGTGAAAGTAAACCAATAGTTTTATTATCCATGGTCATTTATTCCATATTCTCACAAAAATATGCAAGATATCTATATCTATTGGATGTTAGAGAATTATTATTATTTTACAAAGATTATTTATATAGTGATAAGATTATTTTTTTCCTTTTACATTTATCCCCCAAATAGTTTCTTTCTATTTTATTCATATATTGAATTTTTTTACAACAATCAATAGCCCTATATATAAACTTTACACAACACCAACCATAACTAGTAAACCAAGGATTCTGTTTTATGATGGGTTTTTGAAAGTGGAAACTATTTTATTTGGTACATATATAGGGGAACACTTTCAATTTTATTTTCTAAAAACTAGAATCTTAGAAGACGTGGGTTTCACAAATAACATTACCTACTTAAGTATAGAATAATAAATTTCACTAATAATACAAGGTTTAGTGACAACAGATTCATCAATGTGTTAGGTTACCTTTTTATTCATATTTTCAACCGTTGATTCCTAAAATGGTTTCAAATTCCTCATGCTATTATATTGAGTCTTTATTGAAGTGATAATTTCCTTTTAAACTTTGTTAGAGATAATTATTTCTGTATTATTTCAAGATTAAGATTGAGTGCTTCTATATTTCTCAATATCAAAATATTGGAAAATGAGGTTATACCAATGCAACTCTACCTATGGTCTATAGGAATCAATGGTATATATTTCCTATAATCATTATATACCAATGGTTTGAATCAATAATTTACATATATAATAATATACAAAAAGTTTCTTAAAAATGGTTGGTATATACTCTTTAAAGAACCCTTGTCCTCCACCCCTCCCATGACCCCTAATCTCCCCTCTCCTGAGAGAGAACCGTATTTCAATTATCCTACATAATTCTCATCATACTCGTGTATTTTTTAGTCTGACCTTATTCAAACATCATATTTGTGAGTTTTAAGTCCTTTTTCTCTTGAACTGAGTATTTGTTTCATTTTTATGTATGTATCAAAACCTAAAAAAGATATTTTTAGTTCATGATTCTTTATATTTATTTAAGAAAGGGTTTATTTATATTATTTATGTTATATGATTGCATAATAAATGTGATTGCAATTGATATATATGTTGTCATAATTTATTTATCCTGTTCTTTTACATAAATTAAATATATATATTTTTAATATATATTAATTGATTATGTAATTAATTAACGTGGTATTTTATTTGTTTTATTAATGTCTTATGGGGTTATCATATTTTCTTTGATTATATAGAAAATTTTATGGGAGAGAACATGAATACATTGGTGGGAACTTAGGATAGATATTTAGTTAGTATTCTATGAGAAACTCGGTTTTATATTATTTAAATTATTTTGTGGATTTATATAAGAATAAGTCACTATAATGGAATAAATAATTTTGGTAGGTTGTTCTTCCATTGATATTGATCCATATATACATGGTGTTCCCTTTAAAGTACACTGCAATGATATAGAAATACTATATAAAATGAACTATGTGGATATGGTTCTCCCATCGAAATATTGCATAAGGACATAATTCTCTAAAAGATATTTATTGTTTCCAAACATTAACTATTTTGGTAATTACCCATCATCCTTATTGTGAAACTCTTTTATGATATATTCTTTTAATACGTCCTTATTTTATATAATTCTTCTCATATAATCTTATTTTCATTATTATTTTTGGTTACTTATGTTAATTTTAATGGTACTGTTGATTATTAGTTCTTCTAGCCTTTATATTAAAAATATATTTATATGAAATGGAATTTAAAATGTATTTAAATTTTCTATAATTTTTTCCATTGGATATAAGGTGATATTTTATTTGAAATTATTATTTCCATTTAGCCCAAATTTGTTTCTATATAAATTAAAATTGGAACCTTGTCTCTTGATATTCCTTAGTCCTCATTAACATTTTATTTACAAGGCACTTTACTTCTAGGTAAATTAAATCTAATTCATTTATATGTCTATCTTTCATAAAATATCAGGAAATAGATTGGATTATATGTTTTTAAATTGGATAACATTCATGTATTCAAAGATATTTATAAAATTTCTATCTTTGATGCCTCTTTTTTTATTTAATAAAAATATATTATTTTAATAGTTTTATTTCAAAATATAATATGATGGATTACATTATAATGTATAAGAATGGATAATTTAGTTTAATCCTAGTAGAAGTTATCATTTTATCAATTTATACACACTCTCAGTGTATATAGACCCAATTTAATATCTTTTTGGTAGTTAAAAGTTAATATTTGAGTTGGCGAATGATCATCCGATATTATTACGGCCTATAAAAGGAAACAAGTGATACATTTTTTCTTTCCACTTTGAGATGAGTACTTTCTGTTCACAATTTTCTTCATTGCATTTCATATATCATACAAATTTAGGATTCAATATCCTTTATTACATTTTAAATATATTTTTATAATTAAATAAATCTTAGTTTCAATCATATTGGGAATAAATGATTATTTATATATATATCAATTAAGGAATAATTTTCATGATATTATTATACCAAGGATTTTTTGTTTTGATGTTGGGTAACAAGTTGTTGTTATTATTGTGTAAATATTTCCATCATAAAGATAAGTTTATAATTGGATTAATTTACTTTTCAAAACTTGGATGTTTAAAAAACAATTTTTTAATAAAGGCATATTTATTTAATTAAATTTTTAAATAGTGGTTTCCAATTTCATGTGTTACACTTTGTTTGATTTGTTACTTGATTGCATTTCTTATAGCATTTTTTATTTCTCTTATTAATAGTTTGGTTAGATAAAAGTCTTATTTGATGTATTTATTATTAAAAAAATTATAATTTCTTTTTTAATTATGTTTTACATTATTTATTTGAATACACATGTTTTCCTATAATATAATGGATAGAATCTATATGTATCATACCGATTATATTTCAAAAGATTTTAAAAATAATATGGATATTTTAATAGATTTTTCATTTAATAATACTTCAGATGGTGGTCATAAACATTTTATAATTATAAATTTTATTAGAATACCTTGGTTATGTTGGTAAATTACTAGCTTCCATATAAAAAAACTAAATTTCAAAAAAAACAATTATGTGTATCAAAACAAAGAGATGATATAATATTCTATTGTTCATGAATGAAAAGAAATAATTTGTATAGATAACTTTATATTTTATCATTTTCCATTTGTATATAATCATGAGAAAGATAATATACTAGTGTAAGAAGACAATGTTATCAGTACAAATGAGGAAAAGAATGAAGACTATAATGTTGAGAGAGTGAAAATATTAATGGATGATGCCAGAACTCCTATATATTAGGAATGTACTAAGATAAAAATGTTGTAATTTTTAATGCAGTCATACTATGGGAAAAAATTATTGGAATTCATAATACAAAAATTGATTATATTCTTATATTACTTAAGGAATGTCTTCCTGATGATGTAGATATTACCTAAAATGATTATATGGAATGTAAGTTAATTAAATAGCTTAATCTTTCTACTAAAAAAAATCATGCTTGTATAATAGATTATAGTTTATTTTGGGAGGAAACAACCAGACTTAATGACTATAATAATTGTGGTAATTTTTGATGGAAGGAAACTAAAAATGGAATATTTTCTCATGTTCCCCATAATGTTATGTGAAACTTTTCATTGATTCTTAAGTTTCAAAATCTATTCATGTTTGTTGAAATATCAACTAATATGAAATGACATGATACTAAGAGAATTAAAGATAATTATGAGTTAGTTCGTCTAATATATGGATTAGCATGGAGGAAATTTGAGGCACAATATCCTATTACTGTATTTGAGGTGTATAATGTTAGGTTGGATCTATACTGTCATTATTTTAATCTATTTGGTCATATGATTATTTCTCACAACACATGGCTGGTTTTATGTCACATTAATAATATTCCTCAAGGAATGTGTATAAACAAACCTTTCACTTTATTCAAAATACTAATACCTAGACCATATATTCCTTAAAATGATATAGATGTCTACTTGTAACCTTTAAAAACATATTCAAATATTCTTGGGGATATGGGTGTGCACACATTCAATGCATCTTCAAAAATTATATTTCAGATGTGTGATACCCTTCTATAGACTATAAAATATTTCCCTACTTGTGCAATAATTATTTGGATGGTGCATGAAGTTAATACTATAATTTCATATTTTTATGAAGAATAAATGTTCTATAAGTGTTAAATATAGTCGAAGTTTCAGTTTCTAGGGGAATCGGTGATTCTTCTCGATGGATCATCAATATGAAAAGAATCACCAAAGTTTTGATAATATTTTTGACACTAAACAACCACATCAACATATGTTAGGAATTTATTTTCTTAATGAATTTAAAGGTGTCAATTTTTAATTATAAAAATTTCAGATAAAATATAAAAATATTGATAATATGAACAATGAATCCACTTACAATAGGTAAAAGAAAAGTATCTTTTTTTGAGTTTCCATATTCGTCAACCTATTTGTGAATTCATTATTTATATATTGCATATTTAGAAAAATATATGTGAAATTAATCATTCTATTCATCAAAATATAAAGGTAAATACCAAATATGACTTTCAACCATGGTTAGACTTGTTGGATTGGGGTATTCGACCATATCTGCATCTTTTGCATAGTGGTGAAAACAAATGGAATTATTATGTTATAACCCATTTGGTGAAATATAAATTTTTGTAGTTAATATATAATATAAATGTTTCTAATAATTATTCTAAGAACATAATTAAATTAGTCAATAGAAGGAATTTGAAACAAAAGTCCCTAAAAACTCATGATTGTCACATTCTTCTACATGAATTGATTCCAATAGAAATATGGAATTTACTATCCAATAATCAAAGGGTGTTGGGGATTATATTTTGAAATTTAACTGGATACATTTTTTATAAATGGTTATTAGAGTATTTATTGATTAAATTGCATCAAGAGGCACAATTAATTTTGTGTGATTTGGAGAAAAAGTTTCTTCACTAATTTTTCACTGGCATGTTGTATTTAATAGTTCATATTCCCAAGCACACACTAACTGGGGGTATTTGTTTTGGTGGATTTATCATAATGAAATTAATATTTTCATAATTAAATATTATTTCCAAAACAAGAATCATCCTGAAGGTTCTATTATGATAGGTTATCTAGGTGATGAATGTATTAATTTGTTTTCAATGTATTTTTCTAATGTGATTAAAGACGTAACCAGAAAATGAGAAATGAAGATGATAAATATAGGTAAATTGATCCATTATTCACACCTATTTACCAAAATGATGAATTATTAAGTTATATACATTGGTTACATTGAGAATTAAAGATTAGGATATAGTGCATCGCATAATTTTGTTTAACTATGGTTTGTGCGATGACTATATCATGTAAGTAATTTGAATATTTATATGTTATCTAATAATATTTCATTTTAAATATTCCTTAAACATTTATTATCATTTTATTGAATGGAACATAAAAATATTTTAAATAGATTTCATAGATATTTTCCTTTGATAGGGAGAGATACATTGCATAGAAAAGAGTTTCTATCTTGGTTAAAATCAAAGGTATGACCATTAATTTAATTAACATAATATATATGTATATATATATATATATATTCATTCAGTTTTATTATTCATATATATTTCAGGAATTTAGTTTTCTATATGAATCTATCTCTCAAGCATTACGAGTATTGGATTTTTTATCCCAATTCATTAGTTCATGAATGAAAATAATTAATAATCAACGGTTATAATTATTGTACAACTGATCCAGTGATGAATATGAGAAGACAACATTATGGAATTATATCTACAATAAAATTTGACTATTATGATAGTGAATTAGATCATATGAATTTAGATGAAAATGTGTCTTATTATAGAGTTGTTTAGAAAATATTTTTTTATTACTGCTCTCATGGTCAAGTCGCTATGTTGAAATGAAAATGGTTTGATACAAAAACGTTTCATGGTACATAAATTTATGATTTTTTATTAGTAGTTATTGAAATTACTCGATTCCTGAATAAAAATATATAATATATTTTTTAATCAATGGAAAACAAAATTTTTAATGTGAATGATTATCTAAGACCTGATTATGGTGTCATGATTGAAGTAATCTCAAGATATATTTTTTATGATGGTGGGGAAAATTTTTAAACCATTAATACCCCCATTAGTTTTTAATAAAATATTGTGTTTGATGAATCAAATTTTCCAATTGAAAAAACTGATGTTGAAACTTAGTACTTTCGGAAAATATATAGAAGTAACTATATATGCTCACAGTTTATTCAGTTTAGCTAGATGTGGGTTTATTGGGTCAGTGATACTATAATTTCCTTAATTTAGTTTCTGTATTTAATTATATGTTTGTTTTAGTGTTTTTTGTTTTCATTCAATTTAATTTTATTTATCTCAATTCATAAAACATGGTTTAAATGGGGTTTTAAAACATGGATAACATGGTATTAAATTATAGTTTCTAAAACATGTTATGATTTATTTTATGTCTTCTTTGAATTGTAAGTTGTATATAGAATTTTTAAAAATTGTTTCTAAAAAATGTACTTTTCATTCTTATGCATATTATGAAATATATTGAATAAATTTGAAGTAAGAGACTATTTGTTAAAGATTGATGACTACAAGAACTAGGGCTACCTCTTTCAGTCCCATATTGAGTATAATAATTGTAATGTTTTTCTTAAACATTACATTTACTATCTTGTTCATATTATTTATCAATAAATTTAAGGGAAATTAATATGAACCAGATTTGAACTCTCTTTATCTTAATTGTATGGATTAAATCATGGGTTCTCCAAGATCTACACAGAGAACCCACTGTACACGTTCACAGCCTGACCCGCCAATAGACATCCAATCTTTCAAACTTTTTCATCCTCCACTTGAGTCTCTAGGGATGTTCCCACCCATTCCTCCATAATCATATTATTTAGGATCTACTTATCATACCATGTATATGCATTCTCAAATGATTTTCCCACCTATACCATATTCATATCCTCTAATGTATCCCTGACCCCTCTATCCTTATCCTCTTATGTCTACGTCGCCTCATTTTCGTACTATCCATCCAGGATTTGATGATTTTTCCCGTTTAACTTCCACCATGTTGCATGTAGATGACCTGATAAATAAATTGGAATAATAAAATCCTTTAGGATATCCCATGGATCCATCATAGCCTAATGATTAGCTTGGATTAGGTTTTTTATAATCTTGTCAAATTTTATCACATCATTTTTTAGTTGTCCCATGAATTAATTCTACTTTTTTTCTTGTATGTTTTTCAATGGGATGTTATAATAAGTGATGTGGGTACACCAGTATGCATGAATCCATGAAGCATAAAACAAAAGTAATGATATATTACAAAAAATACAATCAAATGACTGGAAAAAATTCCATAAAATGTATATTTGTTTATGGCAACATAACTCAAGTACAACAATATCATTATGGTTAAACTAGTCTCATAGAGTAATATCAATAATTAAATCAAGTATAATTCATTGTAATAGATATGGGTAAGAAATTTTTGTTAATAGATATCTAAGTTATTATATTATATATATGAATTAACATGTTTTTGCAGCATTGATTTAACTTTCCCAATGGTCAGGTTTCTAAGGTTTCATGGTTTCTGGAACCTGGGGAGTTCTGAAAATCATATAAATACAAGCTATATGTTGGTTGTAAGGGTAGGTTTAAATCTGAGTTAGAGGTTTTACAAATATCCAATGACTTTACAACAACATAATACCAATAAATGAATATATATTGGAAGATTAATTGTTTTAAGGTATTCTTAATCTTTAATAGCTTGTATTGAAAATTTAATTCTTAATAATTGTATTGAATTTTTTGTTTCAAGATGCATTGTAAAAAAATAAAAAGAACAAGGATGTTATGATGTATATGCACTCATTATGGAATACCAAAACACAAGATAATGAGTGACTCTAGGTACTTTTGTGACCAACTAAGTTTTACTAGGCCCTAATTAGGATCACATGAAGGGTGATGAACACTAATATGTGGGAACATTTTTTCATTTTTTCAAAAAACCCTTTTGTTTCCCTCATGGTTTTTAAACACTATTATTTTAATACACACAATGATGCATTAATTAAATAAACACCACACATTTATTAATCTTGTTTTTCATATGAAAGGAAGGTCACACCACCATTTTGTTTTGGTTTTTAACCTACACACACAAAACCCCGCTCTTATTATCAATAAATAGCTATAGATGAGGGTATGAAATTAAAACTATCACAAAAGATGGATAAAACTAGTTAGAATATTACATCATAAAAAAATTATTTCTTCTGAAGAATAATCTATGAATTTCAATAACATAATAAGAGGGATGAATTTAAGGATGTATCAAATGTTTACTGTTAAAACTCTTTTAAAACAGCATTAATGTAGTGAAACTTTATTTCAGATACATGGTTTTTTGGGTGGAAAGTTTCTATAATGTTGTATCACATAATATATATATATATATAGGAAATAATGGTATTATATAATTTTCATATGAAACTCTTATTCATGTTCATGGTAGTTAATGTATTAAATGCATGTCTAATAGTTATGTATCAAACAAAAGTTTCTTTAAATAATGTGAATATTAATATGTTTAAAAATGTGGAATCAACTAAAACCCATCTCTACTAAATAAGATCAATTATTGAATAATATTAGTTGTGAAATAGTTACTATCATTTAAAAATATAAAACATTAAACTATGAACAATACTAGAAAATCTTAGTCAGAGGATAACCTCTGACCATTTATTAAAATAAAAGAAACGTTCTGCAAATAGGTACCACAAGCCCAAAACAACAACTACAGATCATAAAAACCATACTTGTCACCACATCCATGGTAAAATGATTCATTCGTAGTATCTAATTCCCACTCCAAGATTTCATAATGCTTCCGAACTTTGGAATTCTTACTTATAAGATTCAATCACTCCAAATATAGAAAATCATTAGAAGATTGGATACCCTTAATGAATCCATAGATTTACCCACCTTTTTTCTAATATTGGACCTGGTGGACACTGGCTTTGGCATATAGGAGTAATATTTCCTCAACCTTCTTCATGGTGAAGCAATCATAACTTCTTGGTTCCCATACATATTCTTATTCTTTCCCTAGACAATGCCATTATAGGAGGTCCTGACCATGCCACCATCATTTTCTTAGTCACAATCAGAGATATCCCCCCATTTTCTATGAATACGTAGCTCTTGATAATTCACTGGTCAGTTCTGTTGAAACTGAATGTTAGTGTCAATCATTATTAAATAGTTTGGATGTTGCACCAATTCATAACCTTATGTATCCCCATATTCATTACTCCATTTCCAGTAGCATCCTCTTGAGAAGGGATCTCAATATGTATGTTGACACCGTTATTTATTAGAGTAACCTCCTCCACAACCACATTCTCCAAACCTTGAAATCGATTACGAGTAGAGATTGTGATCATCACAACTCCATCAACATCAGTTTGTCCATTTAACCCATTAACACAGACTTCCGAAGCCCCCATGTTTAAACCATCATCATAAACTGTAGAATGCAACTTCTCCACTGCCATAGGTTGTGGGCCCTCGATCCAAAAATCATTTATTCTACTATTGACCATACCATAGAAACCCTTAGTAGCAACCTACTTCACACCATCCCCCACCATTAGATCCTTTTTAAGCTGATCAAACACTTCAGAAACCATTGGATTGGATGAGTCCTCTTCATTTTTACACACTATCAATGCATCTCGATTCACCAAACTAGAATCCTTTCCACATTTGGAAACCATAGAAGCAATCTGCCTCTGCCCCACACCTAGCCTCTCCTTTTGAATGAAGGGCCTCCTGTTGATTCCTTCACTATGACAATTAGATGCCAAATTCCCCTATTGAATGTAGGTCGAACAATAGTTAACCCATGATTCAAAAATGACAGATTGTTTCCACATAAACACTACACCGACAGTAATCTAAATCCACTCCATCGAAGGCTTCAACACATCCACCTCAATACAAAGGTATGGTTTTATCATATGACTCATAGTAGATGTGTGGATATCAGAATAGAGAAAATAACCCACCATATTTCCAATCATATGAATAATTTTTGGATTTTGAAAAGGGAGTGGGAGTTGAGGGAGATTTACCCATGTCCCAATGGAGGATGGGTCAAGATTCATACAGAGATAAAAAGACCATCGAAGAATAAAGAACATTAAACCATTGCTTCGATGGTGAGAACTCGACCAGGCCCAGACCAGATCATCTTCCGAAGAAAACATGATCATGAAGTGGTTATTATCAAGAAGACCAACAATTGTGCGGCCTTGCAAGTCCCATTTACCAAAAATAAACTGATAAAAATCATCAAATGAGAGCCTCATATAGTTTAAATGCGCTACCAGTGTCACATCTAGATAACTCGACACTTCGTAGAACTCTGATAGAGAAATCGGTAGTTGAGGGCCACCAAGATGTAGATCAGGAACCTTCGGGCTTAACGAAATCACTAGGAAATCTAGGAGGATGATAGGATTAGAGAAGGGGATAAAGGGTTTCTGTGAGTTTGAAGGCGAAAGGAATAGTTCTTCCTCCCCCCTCCTACCTCTAAGTAGGAGGGGATCATCCTCGATCATGCCAGGGTTTCATCACCGAGAGTCACCAAGAGATGTTGAGCTCCATCACTCTCATTAGACCATGAAAAATACTTTTTGAATAATTACTGAACAATTTTACAATTAGAACCTAATAATATAAGGATAGATTGGTCACTTTTGTGATGTTGAGTTAGAATGAGAAGTATTATTATTTTTAGGAGTAGGTGTAATAGAGGGTGGATTAAAGAAAATTTTTGGGATAATGAATCTAATGAAAATATAAAAAGTGAATTTAATATGAATAGAAATAATATCCATATTTAAATTATTACTTAAGACTAAGAAATTTATTTGATGAATTTTAAATTTGGTGGGATATTTTCTGGATAGTATCTAGGAATTTTTTACATTCTATTTGATGTTCTAGTAGAATGTGTTCCATTAATAAAATTTAGATGGTCACCTTAAAAAAAAGATGATGGTAAAGTAGTTTAGTTGAGTGTTGCATTAATTATGATTAGTATATAATTGGTAAACAATAGAGACAACCAAAAAAACCATGTGCTAGTAATTCCTATAAGGAAAACATATTGAAATTTTTACATTCATTTTTGTTCAAAACAATTCATTTATATCATAAAGATATGTTGCTTCCATTTTATATTATAAGGAATCAGTTCCAATATATAAACCTATAGAAAAATGGAGTGTGTTAATGGGTATATCAACAGAACAATATTGTAAAAACTAATGTATGAAATATGAAATAACATTTTATTATTGTATAATGTTTCAAAACATAATTTATTGGTGAATTTATTTGTTCAAATTTGTAATATCTTATACTAGCCTAGATTCCTTACTAAATACTGCTTTATTTGAAGACATGTCTACCCACTTTCAAAAGTTCTATTAAGTATTTCAAAAAAACATATTTAGAATAAATATGCTTATATGGACCCTAAAATAAATTGCTATTAATACAAGTGAGATAATTTTAAAAGAACTATAAATTAGTGATGACTAAATAAAATTTAGTTGGGAATAAAATAAAATAAGGATATTAATATAATTTAAAAAATACCATTGACATTATAAGATAGAATGAATGTGTGGGAAAATACTAAAACTATCCATGCTATTGATATATAATAAAAAATCATGAATGCTTGGAAAAAAAATATAGTATAAATTATAAATTCATAAAGAATATAGTTTTTTGAAGGAAAACTTCCCACATTAGTTTGCTAGACAAATACATTAGGGGTTAATGAAATTAGATATAGAAATATGGTAGTGGGTACAATCAGAAAATGGATTGAAAGGTATAGGGTGAATTTTTAAAAAATGAATCTTTGATAACATATGAACCTTATACAAAGTTAATAACTTAGTGTATTTACACCTATAAAAACTATACAACTACAGAATATCATGGTATTATTAAATTTACATATGAAAATATTACAAAGTACATTGGAAATAGTAAAGTATAATGGAAATGCTAAATTATATGATATTTCTATATAATAGTGTATAATTGTACACAATTATGGATATTGATGGATAAAGACCATATAATTAACAGATATGGTTTTCATTTATGAATTATAAAATATAATCTAGATAGTTCATAATTGTAAACAACTAATGGATAGAGACCATGCAATTAACTGAAATGATTTTCATGTATTAATTATAGCATACATTCAAGTTAAATACTTCTTCATTTTATAAATTTATTCAAAAGATTACATTTAAATTCATTATAGGTTGTGTTTAACTCCAGTAATAGAATAAATTGGACACATTAAAATGATTAGGTCTCTATATTATTAATCTAACATAACTTCTTCCTTATCTATACTCTTCATTTGAGCTAGACTGTCACTTAATCACATGTAGATTTATCCCATCCAACTTAATCTAATTTTAGAATTATGCTTAATTCCACATAGTGACTCACCCCTATAATTTAATCTAATGTGGGAATATTTTAACTTGATGTGAGTATATATTTAATCTCACATTTCATCATAATTTATTTTTTTCATAAATTTCATATTAGTTAATAATATAAAGTTCTATTAATCAAATTAATAGTAAGATACAGTGGGAATCAAAGTTTGTGTACCTAAAGAAATATTATTTTTCTAAATTAGGAGGAAAAAAGATATTAGTGATGTTAATTCATAGACACAGGAAACGGTTGTAATTATTTTTATTGATATTTAAAATTTTGATATGTAATTCATAATTAAATTTATTATTTATATTTTTAAAAGTGTTCCATAGAGGTCCTCTATAAGAAAGATGATGACAAATTTATTCCTAATAATCATTTGAGATTGGTATTAGGTGTGGAGAACCAGGGGAGAGTCTGATTTCGACCCAAGAAAAGTATTATCCCCACATGGTATTATCCCTCATTGAGAACCTCTCAAATCTCTCACACCACTAATTGGAAAAACAATTGTACAGAATAAGCTAATGCAAAAAAATAGAAACAAAGGAGCATAAAAGAGGTAAAATGTTCACCAAAAAGTTCCTAAATTCTACGAAAGTTGTACATCCATTACATACATTATATATTGATATCTTTTTCTATTAATGAATAGAAGCAAAAAAATCTCTATTCCATGATCTCATAGTCTAAGTACAATATTTTTAAGACCGAAGGATTGAACACAAATGATGCTTGGATTCCTCAGAAGCCTCTACATTGTGATAAGAACGATTATGGTTATTGGAGATCCAGAATGGAGTCATAAATTAAGAAATATATCATAGAACAATGCTTCATCATGTCAAAATATATTTCTCTACTAGAAGCTGACCCATATAAACTTACTGTAAATGATGCAACTAGGTATGTTTTAAAATAAAAAGTTGTTAATATTTTATATCATAATATTAATAGAAGTGTTATTATTCATCTGTCTACTTTTAAACAACTCATTATAATTGGATGATTCTATAATTCCATCACCTTGGCTCTAAAAATTTAATTTGAACCAATCCTGGACTAATTTGAGTAGAGTTCCGAGACTTCAAGATGGTTGAAGATGAAGTTGTAAACAAAATTTTCGACCAATTCACAATAATTTTGAATACTATGAATTCAGTTAGAAAAAAGTTGGTAAAACTAGTAATTTTTGAAATAGTCCTATAATAATAAATAAATAAATGTAATGTAATTAAAGTCTCCATTGATAAATGCAATAACTTCAAATAGTACCCTCTGGATGAATTGATTGGATCACTCCTTTTGTATGAATTTAAACTAAAGTGCATAGAAAATGAGGATACAAAAAATGAAAAGGTATATATTTTAAATATATAAATGTTTTTATACTAAATCATTTTATTTTGATTTAAAGGATATTTAAAAAGAAGATATGTCTCAAATTGTGACGAGGGGTTATAAAGAATAAAAAAGAAATGATTCAAAAACTAGTTTTGAAAAAACCATCAAAAATAAAAATATTAACGAGATAAGAAAGGTGGTATGAATTACAGTGATTTATATATAACAATATATAAGTTCAAGAAGAAGGTAAATATAAATATAGGATAACCCAAAAGAAGAATAAATAAAACAAAAAAATTTTGATAAAAGGAATTGACAAACAATTAAAGCTGTACAAAAAAATTAGATTCTAGAAAAAAATCTAGACATGAGGAAGAATATTATAACTTGTGCTTCATAGAATAGTTGAATAAGGTTACTAATTATATATTTTATTCTGGATGGTCTTATTCTGACTATGATTCTGAAAACCCTAATGTTTCTGAATTAAATAAAGAAACTGAAAGACTAAAAAAAGATATTTTCAGAGATGTTGTTTTATATAATATGATTAAGTAAAATAACAATAAACCTATTTCTAAAAAAATAATTTTACAATGAAATGAAAAATTAAGGAATAATACTTATACTTATCATTCTATAGTTTATGAAAATTTGAAATCTTCTAAATATTTTAATGAAAATTTGTAAAACAAGTTTGAAAGTATTAAAAAAGGTTTATCTTATTTTATTTATGGTCATGAAAAATATCATTAAATTATTTATTTTAATAAATTAATAATAATAAATTTGTTTTTTATATTATATAAAATTACCTAAATTTTTTAAAACTTATTTTTTAGATGTAAAGATAGTTTTACTTTTACTATTACTTGTTTTAAATGTTTCATGGAAGGTCACTATGAAAATAATTTATCTCTAATATTTTAATAGTCTTGAGTATTTAAAAAACTAATATTTCAAAATCATTATTATCTAGAGTACAATACAATACTTGTTTAAATTATTTATAGGTGCCTAAAAATTTTCAAACTAATATTATTTGACCCAAAGTCACTTGGGTACCAAAATTGTCATGTAGTTTATTTTTGTAGAAATGTTCTTTTTCATGTATCAAGAATGAAATATAGTACATGGAAATTTTATTCTCTAGAAATATGAGTGGGAAAACATCAAATCATAACACTTACATTTGATGGATAAACTATTACATTTGGAGACAATTCTATAGTCAAAGAAAATGTTTTTGGTAAAGTTGGTATTTCAAATTATATTGTTATTTATAAATATTTATATGTTGAAGGATTAAAACATAATTTAATTAGTATATATAAATTTTTTGAAAATGGAATGGAAGTAAAATTTAAAAATAATAAGTTTTTAGTTTTTAAATATGATTCTTTATTATTTTATCCTTACTGAAAGTAGAATATTTATACTATTGATTTTTCCAAACTAATTGCTCACATGATAAGTTTTTTAATGAGGTGAAGTGTGATAGTATCCTTTGGATTAAATTTTTAGGTCATGTTAATGTCATTATGTTACACAATCTATATAAACATGATAACATGTTACAATTACCTTCCTTGAAGAAATAACAACTACATGTTAGTGAGTCTTTTATTGAAGGGAAACATCATAAAATTACTTTTAGAAGTATAAACCATATGAGTAAAAATATCCCTTTATTGCTAGCTCATCTTGATTTATTTTTTCTTAATAAAATTTATATCCATGGTGGAAGGAAATACACTTTATTTAATATTGATGACTATAATAGATTTAAATGGATATAATTTCTTGCTTAGAAAAATGATACTTTATATAGATTTAATAATTTTTATAATATAGTTCCAAATGAAAATGGTTGTAGGATTGTTTCTATTATAGGTGGTGAAGGAGTTGGATTTCATAATTTATATTTTATAAAATTATATGAAAATAATGCTTATTTTAATAATTTCTATTCTCCTAGAACACCACAAAAAAATGGTCTTGTAGAATGGAAAAATGTGATTCTTATTGAAATGGATCGAGCTATTTAAAGTGAATATTATTTTCCTAGATATTTATTTGTCTGATTTTATTTTTATTTATCGTTATATTTCAAATATAATTCTTGTCATAATATTTTTAAATAAAAATTCTTATGAATTATATAAAAATAAAAATCATAAATTTGGTTACTTTTGAGTTTTTTGTTGTAAAATTTTTATTTTGAATTCAAAGGATAATTTAAATAAATTTGATATTAAAAGTGATGAAGGTGTTTTTCTTTATTATTCTAATAATATTAAATATTATAGAGTTTATAATAAAATAAATATGGATATTGAATAATTATTTGATGTTATGATTAATAAAAGTAACATTAAAATAAATTTTGATTCTATTGTTTTTATGTTGATTTTAGATATTTTAATTTTGGTGAAGGAAAACATAAGGATAAATATAAATCAATTGAGGGGGAAAATAATCCTCTTCAATGTGATCTAAGATCATGGAAGTTTCATAAATATTATACTATTGAAAATGTTATTGGAAATGTTGATTCTGGTGTCAAAACTAGATACTCTATTTTAAATTTTTGTTTCAATTTAACTTTTATTTATAATTTTGTTCCTCATAATATTAACTATTATTTAAATGGTTAAAAAATAATTCTTTATATACATTATGAGCTTAATCAGTTTGTTAGAAATAATTTTTGGTTACTGGTAGAATCACATAAGGATAAGTAGGTAATTGAAACTAAATGCATCTTTAGAAACATGATTGATGAATCTTGATATATTTTCAAAAACAAATCTAGAATTGTTTCTCAAGGATAATCATAAGAATAATTTTTATACATTAACAATTCTTTTTAACTTATTTCGAGGTTAGATACTATTAGGGTCTTTTTATTTTTATATTGTTTTCAAGGTTTTAAATTATATCAAATTGATGTAAAAAGATCTTTATTAAATGGTTTTATAACTAAAGATGTTTATGTTTCTCAACCCCTAAGTTTTGAAAATGAAAAATCTCATAAGCATGTTTTTAAATTATATAAAGATTTATATGGTAAGAAAAAATAACCTCATTCTTGGTATGAAATGATTTTGTTGTTTTTATTAAATAATGGTTTCAATAAAAGAAATATTGATCATGCACTTTTTATTAAATGAATTTACAACAATATTTTAATTGTATGGGTCTATATTGATGATATATTTTTGTGTTCTTTTAGTGAATTTCTTTTTATTTATTTTTATACTTCGATGTATTCTTTTTTTATATAAGTTAAATGGGAGAGTTAACGTTCTTTCTTGGACTTCAAATTTCTTAAAGAAAAATGGGATCTTCCTTAATCATTCTAAGTATGATAAGGAGTTGGTTGAAATGCTTGGTCTTGATTCTTCAAAATATATGAAAACTCTTATGTGTACTAGTTGTAAAATAGATATATATGCATCTAGTAAATCTATTGATATTAATGTTTATGGAGGTATGATAGGTATCTTTCTTTATTTAACTTCATATAGACCCTAATAAAATGTATAGTGTTTTTATGCACAATATTTAAAGTGGAATTTAAAGAGAGTCATATTAAATCTATAAAAAGAATAATTGGATTTTTAAAGGAATTATTGACTCTAGTTAATTTTATCATAAATATAACTTTTTGATTTAATATATTATTCCGAAACTGATTTTAGAGGTAGTAGAATCAGTTGAAAAGTACATCTGGTGTGTTCCATTTTTTTAGAAAAGTGTAAATTCTTGGTCTTCTAAAATAAAACTACTGGTTTCTCTATCTACTATAGAAGTTGAGTATATATCTACTTCTAGTAGTTGTGCTCAAATATTATGGATTAAGAAAACTTTTTGTGATTTTGGTATTTATATTGAAAAATTTATAATTTATTATGATAATACATCTATAATTTCTATTTCAAGAAATCACTTATAGAATTCTAGAACAAATAATATTGATCTTAGATTTAATTTTATTATAGATCATGCGAATAAGGGTGATATATTTTTAGATTTCATCCCTACTAAAAATTAACTAGCAAACATATTTATTTACCCTTTAGAAACTACTCAGTTTGACAAATTAAATTTGAGATTATGATACTAGAAACTTAATTACTTTTTCCTTCCAATTTTTTGGGGGAATTTTTGTTTTTTCATTCTCTTAATTTAAAAAACAGGGAATTTTTGTTTTATATTTTTTTATTGAAAAAAAGGGGGGTAATTTTTTTCATTGTAAAATTTTTGTAATCAAACAAAAAAGATAAGATTTATTGTGCATATGCATGCATATATTTTTTGATTATATATTATTTTATGTTTTTAATAATCCATCACCCTTATATTATTTAATGTGAATTATTTTCTACCACCAATATATTTTGATTATAACATGAGTTTCAGTAATAGGATTTTTAAAACTCCAATTTTATTTGAATAATAAAAATATTATCTAACCTTTATTAAACTATGATGTAGTATAATTATATATATGGAATGTTATCATTTTGACCCGAACATGATACATGATTTTTGTTTCAAGAAATATTTCCAGTTTAAGATACATTATATTTTTCATAATTTAATTATAAATTGAGTTATATTGATCAGATTCTTATGATACTTATTCCATTTGAAATAAAACCCATTTTTCTATGACTTATTATAATAAATGGAAGTCTTGTTTTATTGTGTTTCTGGTGCATCGAATGTCGGATGATCATGCAACAGTTTTAGAATTCTAGATTTTCCCAAATTCAACATATTTAATGTTTTTTGATATATCAATGAAATCACATTAGAATTTCTCAGAGTTTGTTCGATGATAAAAATATTAATATTTTCTACATTTCATTAAAATACATGAAAATATTAAAATTTCATTTAGGTTCTTTAAAAATGGCCAAAGTACTTTAATGTTTTTAGTAGTGTTCAAATAATTATTTCAGTATTTTTCAATCATAAATTTTAACATTTGTGTCAAATTGAAGCTCTTATTGATTTGATTGAAATATCTAGAAAATATATTTATTTAATTCTTATAGAAAAACTTATAATTCATTTATTTATATTAAATGAAAATTCAACAAAGTTTGTTTATTCTTATTTTACAATAAATGATAAATCATTATTCATCATCTCCTTCCTCCAACCATTTAACTATATGGTTTAACTCATCAAGCTTTTTCTCATTCAGATAAAATCTCTTATACATACACTTATCTTCTTCAATGCATAGAAAATCCTTGGCATCATCTTGCACATCCCCTACTTCTTCTATCAATGTTTTTATTTTAATAGAAATGGTAGATGAGGTGTTCCATTCCATTGTGGATCTCCTTATTTGATGGAATGGTATATATTTTAACTAATGGTAGAATATTATTCATTTATTCCAAATGGTAGATCTCCACCCTTGGAACCCAATGGTATATCTCCATCCTTGCTACCCAATGGTCAATCTTTGTGGTTCCACTACAATGATAAATTAGTTTCATTGAAATGGTAGATGAAGTTAGTTTTTCAATGATATAAATCCACTTATTAGCCAGTGGTATATCTCCACATAGTTTTCCACTAGTATATATAATTTTACTTTAACTCATCATTATATGAACTTCCAAACTCAATGGGAGATATTCTGAACTCAACAGTATATAATTTTAAATTATCATTAGTGGATAATTTTTTTATAACTAACAGTTGATTAATTTTCTATAAATAATGGTAAATTAATTTTTTAATACTAATGATGGATCATTTTTTATAACTAAATGTGGATAATTTGTTTATAAGTAATGGTGGATCATTTTTTAACTAATTATGGATCAATTTTTTATAACTAACGGTGGCTCAATTTTTATTACAAATGGTGTGACTCAATGGTAGTAGATTCTTACTACCGCCAGGTGTTAAATTAATCAACTACCAATTAAAAATAGGATACCACCAGGTATTATTTTATACTACCTCTAGTTAAAATATTCTACTGTTAGGTATAAAAAATGTATCTACCACCATTAAAAAATTCATTGATCTAATCTTTTTAATTACTTTATTTTTCATTATTTTTAATATTTTGAATGATTATATCCGTATTATAATTCTTTTAAATGTTTTATTAATTTCTAAAACTAATATATCTTATATGGATACCAATAAAAGTAGTTTCAAAATATATTAATCATGTATAATATTTTTTTAAAATTATTCTTCATTAATTGTAGACAATTACAATATTTGGGTAACATATTTTTTATTGCCTTTATTATTTGTTTTAATTATTTATAAAAAAATTATTAATATTCTTAAATAATTTTAAAAAAATAATATATTAAATTCATTAAAAAAATGTCTTTATATTTATATAGATTGTATTACTATGTTTTTATTAACTATTATAGTTTCATTATTCAAAGAATTATTTTACTTAATTTGAATGGTTTATTTGAATTTTTGTTTGACCTATTGGTGTAGAATATATTTGAATATAATGATTAGTTATTTAAATTAGTGCTAATTGGTATTTAAGTATTGAACTCAAATCTTTATATTTATTATTTTTATGGAGATTTATTTTCTCTCTCCTGAATAATTTTATATTGCTTTACCCATGGATGGTGTTTATTAATATTTATTGATCTCTATTTAAAGGGTTTTCAAGTATCCTTGAAAAGAATAAAATACATTAGATAAAATATTTGACTATTTTTTCATGATAAAATGCTATGAACTTTTAACCAGCTGTAGAAACCTAGTCCTTTGTGATAGTTGGTTTTATCACCTAGATAATCTCCCATGTTACAAATTGCATCTTCTTCGACTTCTATTGCCTTGATGAGAGGAGATAATCCAATTATCAAGAATTAATACCTCAGCTTTCATTTTTAATATTATCCTTCTTATAGTCTTTGAGTCTTTAATTTTATTTCCAATATATTTGATTAGCTCCCTGCTTTCTTTTTATTATATTACACACAAAATCATTATTTATTCCACTCTTTTCTAGGTTGTGACTACCATATTTTCAAGTCAAGGCCATCCAGTTTGTAACTCTTGGGATCTAAATTCAAGTGTTATAATTAAGTTGTGAATCTACATACAAAAGTTATTCTTTCATGCTTATCCCTTCATAAGTAATGGATCTTGTAATTGGGTTATTATTGCCCCAAAAAATCATATTAGTTCACATGTATCTCTCACTGAGTAGAGAGTTATAATAGTAGAGTTGGCCAACTTTGGAATAATCTTCTATAAAAAATCCTTTTATTATTTACTCTTCCAGTTTCTATTTAACTAGAATAATTTAACTTCAAAAATTAATTCAAATAATCAATTTATTTTATTATATTTTTAATATGGTATATTCACCCTCCCTCTAGGTTATTTTCCATTACCCTATTCAACCTAACACTAGTGGTGGTCAAGGTGATGATACTCCTAGTGATGATAATGATGATGATGATGTTGAAGATAATGATTTTTTTTTCTCCAAGTGAAGATGCTTATAAGTACAATGGTGGTGATTGTGATGGCACTATTGCTGATGAGGGAGATATTGACCCCCTCCATTTTTGAGTTGACATTAAAGAGACATACATTTGGATGATGTTTGAAGACTAAAACTAATTGATTGTGTGGACTATATATGTATGTTATAGTAATGTAAATGTTTGAAAACAATTTATAACAAGATATTTAAATGCTAAATATATAATATTTTTTCTCCTTTAAATGTGTTACATGGTTTGTAATTTATTTATAGGTTCTAGAAGAGGTGTTGTATGGTGATACTATGAACTATGGATAAGAATGTATATCAATGTTTTTGTGAATCATTGGTATACATTACTATTGGAAGGGATTATATACCCAATCTTTATGAATAATTGTAATAGATGTATAACCATGGGTACTTCATAAAGTGGGTATTCTAATTTGGTCATGAGTTATGACAATGATTTCAAAGGAAGCCATTGGTATTTCCTATACCGACCTTTATATGCCCCACAATTCACAGAACCATTGGTATAGCCTATACCAATGGTTTTGTGTCTAATACCAATGGTTATATACCACTGGTATATGTTACTTTTCCACTAGTTTCATTTCATGCTCAAGACACTTTACATTTAAAGGGTTCTTATGGTTTTCAAGACTCCTCATTTTTTCTTCACGTCTAGCTTCTAGACTTTGTATATTTTCCTCATGTATCTTACTCACCTCTTTTAAGGAATGATGAGTTTCCATTAGTTGATTTTATTTGATATCTATTAGATCATTCTTAACCTTAAAAGTTTCCTTATGAGTATCTTCTAGTACATGGATATTTATTTAATCAAATATTTTAAAAATCAACTTCACACAAACTCCTTAGAAAATCTTTTTTTGTAAGGATGAAGTTGTCTTTATATTATTCTGATGATTTTTCCTTAAGATCGTTAGATTTGGTGATGTTTTCACACATACATTTCATCAAAAAATTTCTTTATGTATTTTATTATCATTATGTATTAATCTTTCAAGATCTTATATTATACTACCTTTAGCTTCCAACTAAGAGTTCTTATCTTAACAAAACATTCTAATGCATGGGATCTATCCTTAACTACTTAAATAAAAATTAAATTGTCATTAAAACTTATATATAAAATTTATTCCATGAGGTAAAATATTACTTGATAAAGTAGTGTATTTTCTTCTTTTCCTTTAAAAATATTAGTGAGAGATGTACATTCTCAGATCTTCTCTCCCAGTGTTTTCTTTGGGTCATAGAGTTCCGATTTCAACTATGATATTTCCTCCTATTTTCCACCGATATATAAAATTATATATGTAGTAACTTCAATAATAAAATGTGTTATGTAAGATATTATTTCAAAATAGAAGTGATCTACAGTTATTACTAAGTCACAACTTTGGAAAGATTATTTTAGATGATCATTCTTTTCATATTCACAAGAGTTAATACCAGACACCATAACTTTAGCTGGTGGTGGATCATACTTACATTGGTTTTTAGAATCAAACTTATACTACTCTTATTATTTATTCTTCCATTTTCCATTTTTTTACAGAAACCTCAATATTCCTACAATCAATAATTTATTTTTTATTTTTCATCTCACGCTAAACTTTCTTAGCCTTCAGTGAAAATCATTCTTCAACATTATGAAATATTCACTTCATATACGGTATTTAAAAACAACTGGGATTAAACTTATAGATCTAAATTTATGGAACATGTTCTTTGATACCAATTGACGTTCTTATGTAGATTATTCAGTCACCCTTAGAGGGGTTGAATCGGTGGAGACTAAGTTTTACTGATTATATTCAACATAAAATCTTTCTTACTTAAAGTTCATTAAACCTATAATACTGGTTAATATGTATAGATCTTTAGAAAACTCTTCATTACTATTTTTTTAATACCTTTATATTTTTATAAAAATATATCTTCTAGTGTATGTGACATGCAATATCGAGTATAAACGAACCATGAAATATTATTACTTAATTACAACCA
Organism: Viscum album; assembly: GCA_963277665.1. Lineage (NCBI taxonomy): Eukaryota > Viridiplantae > Streptophyta > Magnoliopsida > Santalales > Viscaceae > Viscum > Viscum album. The sequence goes on along the minus strand of OY728162.1, from coordinate 1,443,443,097 downwards.
TTATAATCTAGTCATTAAATTTATGAGTATGAGTAGGATTAATGGGGTTATAAAATATAATTTTACTTCTAAATATAAATTTATTGATAAATTTTTAGAAAATAATCACTCAATTTTTAGTAAAGGCATTTTATTCCTCAAAAATAAGTTTTCTTTAAAAATGATTTTTAATGTTTCTTGTGAGAAAATAGAATATTTAGTTTCAAGAAATTCTAGAAATGTTTTATGATAAAAATAATTTTATATTTTAAATCATCAAACAAAAATTAAATTAGGGTGAATTTTTTTAAGTTTTTCTGAAAATTGTTATTTTTCAGTGAATAATTAAAATTATCGATTTTTCAAATATTGTCATTCATTTTCGTTAAATAAATTATTTAAAAAGTCCAATTATATTTTATATTTGGTCTTAAAGTGAAAAATGAACCATTTTATTTAGAATAATATAATTAATAACTTTTTAATCGTCAATTTTCATGATTTTGGAAAAATTTTATTTTTATACATAAAAACACAAATTTCTAAAAACCGTTTTTAAGTTCATAATGTTTTTTAATTTTAATTAATTTAAATAACCCCTAGTAAAAAAATATTTAAATTAAATTTATATAATATATATATATGAAATTAAATTCATAAAATTATTAATTATATTTATATGGTTAATATAAGATCATATATTTCATGAAAAATGTATTTTTCCAGGAAACTTGTGTTTTGTATCGCTTTGTGGGATACTTATAAAATGAATTTATAAAACATATAGAGATAAAATTTGGTAAAATGAATCCCATATTTGGAATAATAATAATTAATATTATTTAATAATTTCAAATTCATTTTCTTCATAATTAATAGTAAATACAGTACAACATTTGTCACCATGGTAAAAAGGAAAAATGGGTTGATTAAGGGTAAATAAAATTTGATAAGGACTAATAAGTACCCCTAAAACATGAATTATTTTTATTTAATGTGTTTAATTCATGAATAAAAAATTTTAATATATGAGATTTTGTTTCTATATGTCCATGATTGTGACCATTGTAAAATATTATATAATGAAAAACAGAGAATGTTACTTTCATGTTTTTAATAACTATAATATTTTGTGACAGTGATAAAAATAACCTATATTTTTTTAAATATTAATTTGAAATATAAATTATTTTTTTATAATGGAAATTTATTAAAAAAAATTATTAATGAATTAATTACCTTCAATGCTTACATAACCCCAACACAATAATTATTTAATTAAAATGAAAATAAAATAAATGATTTTAAAAATATTAAAAGTAATATAATATTAATATATTATCATGTTACACAAATTTTTAACACATTTATAAAATTTTATTGAATTTATAAATGTATATATTAAAATTCCACCCTTGTCTCGATGTTTTTAATGTCATATTAAATGAATTGTGTCAACATTGACATTAACGATATATTATAATAAATAATGATTTATTATTTGATTTCAAATTCATAAAAAACTTATACTAAAAAATATAAATAAAAATGGTTCATAATATCAACCATTTTCCATTTATGGGTTTTTTTCATTTTATATGAACTTTAATGACCCCTAAAGGGTAAAAACTTAAATACCATAGTAATTGTCAAAAAAAGGTTAAAAGGTGTAAAAATAAAAAGATAATGAGGAAAAATAACCTAAAATTATCTAATATTCATTATATGAAATTCTTTAGACTCTACCTCATATTTTTCTATAACATTATGAATTTTAATCTATTTAAATATGAAAATTAATTAATATTAGTCTAATGTTTTAAGAAATTCCAAGATTTCCCCCCTTTATCTAATAAAAGGGAACCTACTATCTTATATTCATCACATTAAAAAATAATTTTAGTTCATCCTTTACCTACCCAAATTAATTCCTTACATACCAACACACATCCTATAATCCTTGGGTTTATTAGAAACTGTCATATGAGATATTTTGGTATAAATTGTAGGAAGTTGTCAGAAAAAGAGGGAAAGTTCTTAATCAAGAATTTTCATTTTATTTATTCTCAAACAACCTTAAAACATTATTAAAACATGATTAAATAATAACAAAAATATATTCCATATAATGATATATTTTTATGTTTAGTTAATGACCAATATATATCCCCTCTTCCATAAAATGGGAAACGAAACCATCATTCATATGTATGGTGGACTACCTCCACATGAACTAATGAAATTATTTTTCTATCATATCCTCTCATGAATAATTATAATGATGGATATAATGTATATATATTATATTAATGAATGATTTATCATTATTTATATGTAATATATCATATATTTTATTATCATTTCATTCATTATAAATTGATAACATCGTTCATACATATGTATGGTATACCGCCTCCACAAAGCGATATGATTCCTTTTTCATCAAAACATCACATGGATGATATATATAAGTATATTTAAAATAATAACATGATATTTATGATTATATATTCATTATTTAATGATAAAATAATTGTTACCTTCTTTTCATAAGGATCATTAAAAAATGGAATTGTCGCTCATGCGTACGTATGGCCTACCATCTCAATGATTAAAGTGTAGTTCATTTTTCAAAACCATATTACATGTTTATTTTTAAAATTGTAATTAATGTATAAAAATGAAAATTATTTCATGATTATTATTCAATATATTTTGAAATAATTACCTCTTTGACCATAGTCATCATACCGAAGTTATTTTTGACATCTGAGCTCAATATCATTAAAAAGTCTGATGTGAACATAATTGATCAAGTAATTATATATAACATGGAATTAAAAAAAAATAAAACTAAGAATCAACATTAAAAATGTTATGAACTAAGTAAATAATTAATATAATTTTATTATTTTGGAATATAAAGAATATGTGTGAGGTGTCAGACTCAAGGTAAATGACACTTTAACTTAATACATTGTTTTAAATGTTTTAAAGATTTATTTTCAAGATATTTCTCATCCATGCCCAGGTTCTTATAAATATTTCAAGAAAAAATTTATTTATAATTAAATAGATGATAAAGTTTTTTACAATATTTTATTTTTTAAATGTGTTTAAAAAGAAATCTTTTTTGGATTTATATAGGGGACATTCCTTTAAAAATCATATTTTAAAGTTTCCCTTGTGACTCTTTCTCATCCAATTCCATAATTTTAAAAATATTTTATTCATTTAATTATATTTAAACAAAATAAATATAAATAAAATTTTAAATCTCTTTTTTACTTTATTTAAATTTTTTTCAAAAGAAATCTTTTTATCGTATATTTTGATGTTATTTATAAAAAAACAAAAGGAATGTTCTATATTAACATATATGGTGACACTGACTTTTCCCATCACCATAACTATTATTTATTTTTTATATTCCTTTATAAATATTCAATATTTTCGAAAAATAAATATAATATTTCCCTTTATTCTATTTATTTTATATTTGAAATTTGTTTTTGAAAAGAAATCAAGCATCAATATTCGAAAGTGATTTTTTATATGGGTTCAAAAGAGTTTATCAAATGTCTTATAATAAAGAGGTGACGTAATAAAATTTTTTATTCATGATATAGTACTTTAGAATTATATATCAAAAACCAGTGACCATGATACAACTTATATGATGTGCTAAGACCCATTATCGCTCATTAAAGATGGGGATCTTGATACAGCTTATATTAAGGGTAAGCCCCATTATATATCTCTAATTAATTGATTAATGATACTTGTATTCAAAGAAAATAAATGGGTAGTTAACCAGTGTAGTTTATCCTATATATTTAACTAGGATACTGTTATTTCTGACATGGGTTTCAAATGGGTTATGAATATGATGCTCTATGTCACCTAAAATCAGTTTCTATTTTCTTTTTATGAGTTTTAATGTTTTTATTTGTGAAAAAGTGTGTGTTTTTCATGCGTAAATGATTTATCTCATATACGAATCCCATTTATTATAAATGTTTAATAGGATTTAAGGATGATTATGAACAAAGATGATGTAAAATTGAAATTCAAGAATATTTTTCATGAAAGGAAATGTGTTTCTTTTATAATGTGCTTTTGTTTTAGAAAAGAAGATAATGATAAAAAGTGTTAAATTTATAAGATATGGTTTTGTTATGTATCATTATAAACTAACTCTCTAATACTATAAACTTTAAATATCCTTGGTTATGTCAGATAGGTATTTCTAATCTAATATCTCTAGAATATGTAATCTTTAAGGTCAGTTCCTTATAGTTGGTATCAACGGAAAGGTTTAGATAAATTTGGAGGTTAGAACAACTTTATTTGATGTTAACTTAAGAGTTATGGAAACCATAATGGTTTTATGAGTTTTAGATTAATCATATAATAAAATTCTTAGACACCCCTTTTTACATTTTATGTTATGTGATTTCAAGGAAATCAATGATATTTTAGCAGTTGTTTTTTTAAATTGAGGTATATAAAACTCCTTGGTCTAACAGAAAGGATTATTTAGAAATAATTCAATTACATTTTTGTGGATATAAGAGGTATTTTATGATAAAACATTTTAGGTAAAAATATTCTTTAATTTTTTTGTTATTTAGGTTATATTTGAGGATTTTATGGTTAAATTGTTTATATAATTTCTATGGTTATTTTCTTTATAAGGATATTTTCTATTTTAAAATAAAATTATTCATTTCATTTTTTTAATGATGTTATTTTATACATACTGATTATATTTTATCAATATTAAATAAAAAGTTCCTCACACACAATTCTTATCCCTTATAGATGATTTAATCATCGCAAACATGGAAAAGGCTTATTCAAATGATTTTGAAATATTTTTAAAAATCTAAATCACCTATAAGAAAAAGTTGTATCTATCAAAAACCTCTAGTTTTCTCTAAAATTTATATTGATCATGTATTACCTTTTATTTTATTTCAAGATATCAACTATTCCATCTCATTAGGTAAGTAAAATACCATTAAAGACTTGAATAATTATTTTTTTAGAGAAATACACTTCCTAAAAAAGACACAATTGTCTAGATTTAAGGTATAAATTATTTTCTAATGTTCTATATATAAAACATGATTAGTTTCATGTTGATGAATCCTATGGAAATAATTCCTATATTTTATTATAGTAATAAATTATTAATTATTATGATGATAAAGTATTGTAAAAGGTTTTATAAGGAAGTTGAATTATTAATTTGTTTATTTATTGTGTTTTCATAATTATGATGTTGTGTTACTTTATAAATAATATTTCTATATATTATAAATATTATGAGAATCATGAAACATCTCAGGTTTATTATATATTAGGTTTTATATTTAAAATTTGGATCATATGTTAGATGGATTCGATACCTTTAAAAATTAACGTAGTGAAACGTTGATCATTTTTTGAAGACATTTATTAACTATTTATAGATGTTTGAGGTATATGTAACCTTAAATATTAACTTGTTTATAAATAAATGTTATTTTAGGATTAATTCCTTTAAATTTAGGGAAATAAGTTTAAAGGTATTTAGAACCATTAGGGTATATTAGATCTTTCAAATTGAGGTAATTAAGGATTTATTACAATTTGGGAACATATGTTTTATCATATAGACAACCATGGATTTGAAAAGTTATCTGGTGATTTAAGTGCTTAATGTTATTTTGAAAGATGATCTCAATAATTTTAGGGAATATTATATGATATTATGGAATTTTATTTGATAATTAACAATTAAATTATATTTTGGAGGTATATATGATTTTAATGTGGCTTAGGATGATTCATGTCATTTATGGAAATGATTATCATATCATGCAGATTATATAACAATAGAATATACATTTTTGTTACTAGACTTTAAGAGTGATTGATGTTATTTAGTGATAAATGTTTAATTTTTCATGGAAGAATAGATGATCAAATCATTATAATAATTGGGTTTCAAATTAGTCAAGAATATTTTGAATAATTTTAGGGATAGTCATTTATGGAATGATCTACATTGAAAAATTAGTGATATTGTTTAATTTTGGAGATAATGTATTATTTATTTATATAAAGGTTTATTCATTGTGGAAATTATCATACCCTATGAATTTCATTTTGGTATTGTTTAATGTCTAAAAATAGGAGGAATATATTGTTTTAATTTTTTGTAGTTACATGATCCATTAGAATCATATTTTAGTTCTTCAGGTGGATAAAATTTATCTTGAATACATATCATTTGGAGAAAGATATGAAATTGTGGTATAAATTGATTAATGGATGAAATTATAATTTTTAATTAATTATATTTTTCTTATGTTCTTAGTATAATAGTTATATAATTATATAACTCTAATAAAGGATCCCGAATCAAAAAAAGATCTTATTATATTCATTTTTTATGAATTTATGGTCTTTTTCTCATTTGTTTGGTTTATAGTTTTGTGGTCCTTAACTTTCTCATGATCATTAAATTTAATTTGATAAATGATCTATGTCACTCTCTATAATTATTTGGGACTTAATATTTTCTTATATGTCTATATTTTCACTTCACACCAATTTTATCTTATTTAAAAACTAGTAATGTATTATCTGAAATGACCTTTATATTTTTGGTTCCCTTTTTTCAAGAAAAAGTTTTATTAACGCCTTTTATTAGGTTCATTTTCAAGGAAGGTAGTTTAAAATGTAAAACCATTGAAAATAGAAACTAAGTTAAAATTTAAAGGATTAAATTTATTAAGGGGGTATAATGTAACACCCGGATATTAAAAAAATAAAAGCATGTTCGATAGTGTATGGGACACGCAACAACGAGCCTAAACAAACCATTAAATATTATTATTTAAATATGATCATTATTACCCAGCCATTGAATTTATAGGTATGAGTCGGATAAAAATAATTATAAAATATAAATTTCATGTTCAATATAAATTTATTGATAAATTCTTAGTAAATAATAACTCTATTTTTACTAAAGTCATTTTATTCCCTAAAAATATGTTCTCTTCAAAAATAGTTTTTATTGGTTTCTATGAATAAACATTATAATTATTTTCAATAAATTTTTGAAATTTTGTTTTCTAAAAATAATAGTATATTTGAAATCATGGTATCAAAATTATCTTATGGGGAAATTTTGATATTTTTCTGAAAAGATTGATTTTTCAATAAATAGTGAAAATTGCCAATTTTTTTAATACTGTCATTTCTTTTTCATTAAATAATTTAATTTAGAATACCATTATATTTTGTACTTGGTATTAGAGTGAAAAATTAATTTATATATTTATAATAACATAATTAGTTTCATATGAATCAGAAATTTTCATGAATTTGGTAGAAGTTTATTTTTATGAATAAAAATGCAGTTTTCTAAAAAATGTTTTGAGTTTATAAAGCTTATCCATTTTATTTAATTAAAATAACACATAATAAGGAAATATTAAATCAAATTTATAGATTATATATCTATTTACTTGAATTTAAATTCACATAATGATGATTTCTAGTCATAGTGTTAACATAAGAACATATATTGCTTGAAAAAAGAATTTTCCTGAAAAACAGCATTTTATTGCACTTTTCAAGATACTTATTAATTGAATTCATTTCAAATATATATATTGAAATTATGAAAATGGATCCCTTTTTTTGAATCATAATAATTAATATCATTTAATAAGTTTAGTTTAATTTTTGGTCATAATGATTAGTATTATAAAAAAATCAACATGGAATAAAGTAAAATGGGTTAATTAATGGTAAACCTAATTTGGTAAGGACTAAAAATTAACCATAAAACATTCATTATTTTTTATATGAGTAAATATAATCCATATCCATCTAAAATTTTAATATATTTCTCTTGTTTTCATATGGACATGATTGAGACCTTTATAATACTTCATAAAAAGAAAGACCAAATATGTCACATTCTTACTTTGAATCACTATAATATTTTATGTCAAGGATAAAAATAACATATTTTAAATTATAAATATTTATTTTAAATATTTTCTTTTATCATTTAAATGTATTTATAATTTTTAGTAATGACATAATTACATTAAATGCTTTCGAAACGTCGGCGCATTAATTATTTAATTAAAATAAAAAACAAATGATTTAAAAATATTAAAAGTAATATAAAATTAATAAATTATAGTTCTCTACAATTTTTTTAGATAATTATAAAGTTATGGGAATGTTTTAAAGATATATATTTGTTTACCATATTTATCTTTATGTTTTAAATGACAAATTAAATCAATAGTTTATAAATTGACATTAGTGATATATTATAAATTTTTTTTATTAAATTATTTAAAATTACTAAAAATATAATATTATTACAAGTGAATTTTAAATGGTTTATAATATCATTAATCGACCATTTAAGGGTTTTTCCCTTTTATAAAAACATTCTTGACCCTAAAATAATAAAAACATTAATATCAATGTAATTATCAAAAAAATTTAAAAGTTTTCAAAACAAAAAAGATAAGGGTGAAAAAAAACACCTAAACCTATAAAACTTTTATTAGATTAGAGTATTAAACTCACCCACATATATTCATGTAATATTATTATAAAAACATGGCTTTTTTATGAGGTATAGATACTTTTAACTTCCGTTTAATTCCTTGATTTATCCTTATAAATATTCTATATGGTTTAAGGAATGGTTTCAGATAATCTGTGGATTTATCAGAGCTTCGATCTCTAACTTTTGGAGGAAATAACTAGGCCTTGTGGTTAGTATAATTTGTTATTCCCTATCTTCAAGATTAGATAAACTATGTGAAGTGATGTATGAATTATCATAGGGGATCAAATGGGTTGCACACAGTTTTATTAACTGTGTGTTGCAGTCTATGTGGGGTGTGAACCCTAGGTAGAGGGGGATGAATGGGTAGAGCACAGTTGGACAAACCATGATCCCCAAAACATGAGTTCCACCTTCCTTAGATTGTAGCCGGTTCATGGTTGGTTTTCTGTTTTTCCAACTATGTGGCCAAAATGTGTTCCTCTTAAAAGTTGTGTATTTTTACCTTTATTATCTTCTTCCATTAAAAAACATAACCCCTGATTATTTTTCTCTATATTAGATATTAGCACCACTCTACCTCTCAAGTTGGAATCTCCTCCCATAACTTCCACCTAGGTGTATTAAAAATTCTTCTTCTGACCACAAGATCAATATCCAATTGTATCATTGGATTACTCTCGATAAGTGATACATTATTTATGGTCCATTGTCCATTCTTCTTCTTATATGTGATGATATTTTAATATAGTCTCATATGAAGTATTTTCTGGGTGTTCATTTTTTTCTTCCCATTTCCTATGATCCAGGACAAACTAATGGAAAATTCTAGATTATGCATCTATTAAAGGCATTAGGTATGTGTTCTAGGACCAATCCCATAAGATAACTCCATTTATAAACTATTTACATTGTTTGTATGCTAATATCACTAGGCGTTTCTATTTAAATTTAATGAACTTAATTTAAGTTGGGTAGACGGTATTTTATGTCCCCTAAAATATCAATTGACATAATTGGATATTGTGACCTCAATGTTAACCACACAAAGTAGGGTATGTTCCTTGTTATTCTTTTGGTAACCCATCTTGGGTTTATCAGTGACACTGTTTGTATAACATCCCAGGAACTAAATTTCTTGATCTTGTACTGAAATACATGACATTATATTTCAACCTATGATGTCAATAATTGTGAACCAATTTTTCTATTAAAACCTTACAACATCAAAAGGAGAACCTGGATCGCTTAAATTTTAGAGGTCCTTTAAGGCCTATAATTTTAAAAAATTAAAACAAATACTACATATTAAAATGATAATTCATTAAATTAAAATTTATACCATTTAAGACATAATTTATTATTTCCAAATAAGTCATCAACATCATCCGTGTGAAAAAACAATTATACATAAATCTTTAAAACTTATTCATTATAACCCGAGAAAAAGTAAACATAAGAGGGGTGAGAAAAATTGATCTTTAAGGGTAAACATAATCATTTACAATTGAATTTCATCCATGAGAATAAAAAAGTATAAGGGTATGATTTCATAATCTAAGTGAATGAGTATCACATATAAATATTCATACTCATTAATACCTGGATCATGGAGCATTAAAACATGGAATTAGGCATTAATAAAGGAAAAATTTATATGAATTAATAATCATGTTCCATGTGATATCAAATCTTGATCAAATGAAACCTCATAAACACATAGTAAGCATTGATAAAACATATTGGTATCTTGGAACATCATCTCATTGAACTCTTAAAAACCCCTACAATTGGAATAACCATACAGCCTAATTACATATAATTCTCTAAAGAACATAATAATTACCAAATGAATTGGAGCACTATCAGTGAGCACCCATTTTATAAGCTATAATAGGGTCACCCAATTCTATCTAGGCTTATCCATCAATTATAATGTCCAAGAACCAAATAATGTACAATGTACATAGTGAAATCACTTCATCATAACTCATTGAAAAAAAATTATTATTTCAAAACATGATTGAACTGCTAAAATAGAATAGGCACCACAACAATATCTTTGAAACATGGTTAACCTATGGAAATGAAATTGTTTCCATAATAATCTCTTTGAAACATGATTAACACATTGAAAATAAATGGGTTTCATAAAATTCTCTTTGAAACATGATTATCCAATAGAAAATAAATGGGTTAAATAACAATATATTTGAAACATGATTAACCCATGGAAAAGAAATGGGTTACAAAACAATATCTTTGAAACAATATTAACCCATATAAAATAAATGGGTTCCATTACAATCTTATTGACACAAGATTAACACATGGAAAAGAAATCGGTTCCATAACAATATCATTAAAAAAATATTAATTTATCCTGAAAAGGAATTAGGGTGGTATTATTACAAAATATCCTCATTGTAACATAAGAAACATCAAGGTTTTTTGACATTAATTAAAGTAAATTCCATTAAATGTCATTAAAAGTTTCATGAGTAAAATAATCTTTAAACATTCTAAAGTGTCAAATACCACTTTGAAACATTTAAATCATAAGTACCATTAAGGAATAACATTAAATGAAACTAATAATATAATGAGAATAAGGATATTAATGATATAACATGTTAAAGGATAAATATATATATCTCATAATAGAATATAGGTGTATAATATAAAAAACATCTCAAAGAAGGAAAATTGTGATAAAAATCCATTACAGCTTTGATAATATTGAAACCATAAAAGAAATGAAAGAGATATCCTAGAATGGATATGTAAAACCCAAAAACTTTAAGTATAATAATAATAAAATAAATTAATGGGAAGTATATAAACTACAAAATAAAAATAACTGGTGAATATGGAATATATCTCACAGATAAAAAAGTTAGGCGAGAAAACCCTTACTACTTGAGTAACTTTTGAATCATGAGATCCATTAACGAATAACATCAATTTAAACATTTAATATCATTAAATAAATGGAATTAAGGATATATCATGTCATATGTATCTCTATACACCATATAAAAATATATAGGTTCATTATAATAAATAAGTATCAATGGAATGTAAATTGAGACGAATCCCCTTACAATTGTGGTGATAAATGAATATGAATCCCAAAAAATAATAATAATCAAATGTAAAATTTAAATAACATGAATATAAAATAATTAATGATATAATATATAAAAATGGAATTATATACACCATATAAAATAATTAAGCTGTGAATATGACATTTAACTCACAGATATAAAAATAGAGATGAAAATCTGTTATAAAGATCATATCATTGGAGTGAGAATAAATCAATGAAATAATTAGGTGTGAAAACTTTAAATCCAAAAAATAAAAGTTTAAATGTATCATAATAATATCAGTGGTCATTTCACACAAATGTTGTACATAACACAATCAATGATATATAATTTCAACCTAATGAATGTAAATTAAGTTAAGATGCACCTTACCTTGAGTCTCATTCATCCTGCATGTCCTCTATCTTCCTAAATTATAAAATTATATTTATTATTAACTTTCTTGATAAAATTTTCCATGTTTATTATTACTTTTATTTAACTTATAAATAATTCATATAAAATTAATTAATTAATTAAAATTATATTGTATTTTTTTATCATATTCAGCTTATGAGTCAAAACTGAATTTGGTAGGTTGACTAAGTTCATTGAGTTAATTATGTAAAAATATCCAAAATAACAATAATGATATAATTATAATATTTATAAATCAGTTTTTCTTTTAAAACAAACCATGGAATAATATTATGAAAAACTAACCAACATTACAATCATGGAGATGGTAGGTCATACATATGCTTGAGTGATGTTCCAATTTTTCAATGATCATCATGGAAAGACGGTAAGTAATATTAATATTTATATAATTATAATTATATAAAAAATACTATGTAATTTAAATATATTTACTTATATATATCATTGTTATGATGTGGTGATGAAAAAGGAAGAATCACATCGCTTCGAGGAGGTAGTGGTCCACACATCCACAAACGACATTATCGCCTTTTCAGTGTGTGAAATTGAAAGAAGATAATGATATGTTATATGTATAGATAAATTATTATTCCATGAATATAATAAATATTTAGTTTTTATTATATTTTTTTTATTAAAATAATATTTAATACATTCCATGTAATTCATTAATGGATCACATCGCTTTGAGGAGGTGGTAGTCTACACGTCCACAAACGATGTTATCATATTCCCAAAAAATGGAATAAATGAAGTTATGCATTATATAATAATTACACAAACATAAATACATCATAAATATCATAAATATCTTATATATCATATAAAACATTATTTAAATCATAATTTCCAACCATGATAAGTGGTAAAATAAAAATGAACGACATCATTTCACAAGGCCGCAATCTTCCATACACACAAATAGTGATTTCATTACACATTTGATGGAGGTGTGTATAGGTGCGGGTCAAAAAACAAAACATAAATGTAACACCCCAGGTAATTAAAGAATATGAAATTTTCATATTTATCCATATTTGTGAATAAAATATTAATATTACTTTAAAGGGAATGCTATGCTCGATGTCTTACCCAATATGCAACAACGAGTTCCTTTGAAATCTTACGTTGCACTCTAATAATAAAATAATTTTATTTTAAACGGTAGTTAACACCTATCCATTTTAATGAAGGTAATGAACAGAACTAACTAAAAAATGATTACATATGTTTGTCAAATATTTTTTACTTTTATCCAGTAAATTTTAGAGGCTTAAAATGCAAATGAATCCAATTTTAAGCATAAATCTTCTAACATTCTTTAAAAGGTCGATTAACCGCCTTTTGATGGAGAACCCTTTTTAAATATAATTTTGGCAATTTAATATGTTGTATTTGAAAAAATTAAATATTTCTTTAGAATCGGGACATCAAAATTTACTTTGTGTAAATTTTTGGTATTTTTCTGATAAAGTTCATTTTTTATTGAATAGTGAAAAATGTTGTATTTTAATTCAAAACCTCTTTTAAATCTAATTTATTTATATGATTATATTATCTTTTGAATTGGTTTTAAAGTGAAATTAGAATATATTTTTACCATTTAATCCAATAGTTGTCATTGGAATTAATTTCACTTTGAAATTAGACTTAAACTAGTGTCAATCTTTTAATAGATATTGTTTCTTAAAAACACGCTATTTATTTTGACAGCAGAAATTAATTATTAAATAAATTAATGAAACTTATATGTTTTTAATTTTTTAAAATAGACATCATTTTTGAATTTGGAATATCAAATATAGCTTAGGGTGAATTTTTGGTATTTTTCTGAAAAACTTCTATTTTTGATGAATAGTGAAACCACTAAGTGGTAGTTTAAAAACTGATTTTTCGTTTAAATGAAACTTTACCACTTCTATGAATTGAATTTAAAAAATACGACATACATGGTTGTCATTAGGATGTAAAATTTGGTTCAATGGGATTAAAATAATTTTTTGGTGAATAGTAACTTTTAGGTTTTTAATCGCGATTAGAGGTAATTAGTGTAATTTAAGGTAAAAATAATGTTTTAATAATATGAAATAACCTTGAAACAAGTCCTACCCTTATTGGATGAGTCATGTCTGACCAAGACAATCCATGGGTCAACTTGGGGACCCCATGGAGCCACTTTGGTAGGAAAATGACATTAATACATTTTTATATAAAGTTAAAATTAAAATGTCACAAACATGTGTTGTTTTATTAAAAAAACATTACATGGGGTTATACAAGTCATATTTTTGACTATGAATATTCATTATAAATATAAAAATATTTCCTACATCATGATATTTTTTGTTATAATTTTTAGACATTAAATAAATTAATTTATTTATGACACCGTGATGATGCAGGGATTACCTCATAAATGAATGATTTAAATAAAATGAGAAGTTAGGTTAGAATATAAGTCTTACACTTGTCACAAACCTATTTTATGGGTGGATTTAGAAACCTTATCACCTTATCCTATAAATATGTCCTTTTGGGACCTTTAAAATCCGAAAATCATTTTATAATAAAGAAATATTTTATAACTTTCCAAGAGTGCCCCTCCTCTTCTCTTATAAAAGGCCCCCACCTCTACCTCCCTACCCACACCTATAAAGCCTTTGTATCGGACAACCCCTACCCATTTCATCTATCCACATCCCTATTTTCATCATTGAAGCCTCACCTTTGGCAGAATGATCTTCAAGAAACCCTTTTGGTTCAAACCAAGAGGAGTTACCCGATTTAATGTTAATGTCTTCACTTGTGTTATTTTGTTTTATTTTGCTTCTGCAAACCCATAAAATCTTTTTATTAATTTCTTTTTCAACAACACCAGTATCTTCAATATACTATGATGTTGTTATGTGAAGTATTCGAGCTACACTTACACACACCTCCTTCTAATGGTTAAAGAACATACTGTTTCTGTGGATTGAGAATTACTGCCTCACGAAACGATGATTGTTCAATCTTCTCTTAACACCTTTCATGGTGGCCATTATGATGTTATAGTATTTTATATTTGATATATATTGTATTTATTTTTTCCATATTCTTATTTATTTTATATTTAAAAAAAACCTTTATGCTTTGCATGTTGTGAAAATGCGATAATTTCATACGAGGAAGTGTGGACTACCGCCCCCTCAAGTGATGTGACTCATTAATGAAATACATGGAATGTATATAGAATGAAATTAATGAACTTATGTGACCTATAAAACATATATATTATACTGTAATTATAATATATATATCTATCAATTATGATTAATTCCGTTAATATGACAAAGAAATGAAAGTAGCGTTCATGTGTACGTACGGCCTACCGTCTCCATGAACGGTGCATTTCATTTATTTTTATATCAAAATGTTATGGAATAGTATAAAATGAATATATACTAGATATATATGATATTTAAATCATTAATACTATTCTGGATACTATTTACTTATAACTACACGGACAATCATTTTCAAAAAGGTTCATTTTTGACTCATGTACCAAACATCGACAAAAACGTCTGATACGAACTCACATAATTAACCAATTATTATAACGTTATAATATGTGATATAAAATGAATAATAATCTTTAAATGAGGAACTTAATCAATTATAAATTGACCAAATTTTATTATTCAGGAATATAAAGAAACGAACAAGACAAGTCGGACTTGAGGTAAGGGATCCTACCTCTCTCTTTCTTTTTAAGTACTCTTTTTTATGTAACTTTATTTAAACTCCTCTTTATTATGTTGGGGATGTTATTTTATATTCAACTTGCTGTAAATTTTATGTTAATATGATGAGATACCCTATTTGATCTCATCAATCCATTTTTGTAAGTTTTATGTGGCGTCGTTAGGCTGTCGAATTTTCATAAGGGGATTTTCATCTCACTTTTTATTCCCATGAGATTCATGCTACATTGGCCACTATTTCCTTTTGTGTGGTTCATGTAATGCCCATTATTTTATTATATTTATAATATAATCTCATTTATGGGTATTTACATCCTCATTGTATGACCGCTCTTTCATGGGGTGTACGTTTCGAAAGTCTCCCAAATCGGTCAGGGAACCTTTCACACTCCTATTTTTAAAAGAATTTTTTGTTATGTATTTTAATTTACATCTTTTTATGTTAGGGTATGTTATTATATATCCTTATTGATGTAAATTGTATTTAAAAGTGATGAGATACCATTTTCTCTCTCATCAACTAATTTTATGAATCTTAAAGTGACGCTGTTAGGCTGTCGAAATTTACCAAGGGAACTTCCTAACCGAATTTCGATTTCTTTGGGTTCGAAATGTAGTTATTGAATATGTCATCCTTTGAATATGTTTGAATGACCTTTGATTGTTTTACACTTAATATCCACTTATATTGGGTGTATTTATATTTTTCATTCATAATTATGAGATTGACTTATCCTTAATTTAATGATACCATTTTTATAAGGGATTTCATCTCATTTTACATTTATATTAAGACTTCATTGTTGTTATGCACCAATTCACCCTTATATGGTGTATATACTGTACTTTGGAATATTATATCATGAATATCTTTATTCTAATGATATTATAAAGTTCTAATTAAATGTTATTCCTCAATTATTGTATTCAAGTGTCTCTCTTTTTGTTAAAAACCCTTTAACCAAAATATCGTTTTAGATGTATTAATGATATATTCTTAAATCTATTTCTCATTAATATCCATGTTTTCAAAATGGTTTTACAGATTTATTTATATGGATATTAATGGTTTAAAATGTTAAAATATACAAAGTGGTAT
The DNA here is from genome assembly GCA_963277665.1 of Viscum album. NCBI lineage: Eukaryota > Viridiplantae > Streptophyta > Magnoliopsida > Santalales > Viscaceae > Viscum > Viscum album. Next base: position 1,443,426,144 of record OY728162.1, on the reverse strand, counting down.
GGGACACTTTGATTCAAAAATCTTTTTATTAAATTTTTTAAATGGGTTTGAAAATGGTTTATAGAATGGATTCATTATTTCAATATCTTGAAATTTTATATTGTTATTGCAATGTGGGAATGTTATCTTTCCATTATGCTTAAGTTATGTGCTATGATTATGTTATGGTTCTTGGGCATTATTATGAAGACGGTTGGTTCCATGATAAACTAAGGGCGGGTGAGGCCGATATAGCTCTCCAATGCATTGGGTAACGTGAAGGAGTTAAATGTTAAGGTTTCTCTGAAGAGATTTAGGGAATATACTATGATGGGTATTCCAAACATAACAATGAGGGTTACTCCCTATGTAAAAATGTTTTGAATGCCTCAAGTTACCTTTATGTGTTATAATTTCTATGAGTTATTCATAAAACTTATGATTTCATGAGGTACGTTAAATTGAATATGTTTTATGAGTAAAGTATGATTTCGTTTATTCTTATCTATACATGGAATAATGTTTTCATTCCGTATTTTTATAACCCTTACTGATCTTTTTATGCTCATCCCAAGTTTTTTTTTTGAAATGTTTTTCACATGACATAAAGATGAATAGGGTCAAGGATGGGATCAATGAAATGTCAAGCCATCTAAAACAAGGAACTAGACATGACTCTTGTGTTCAAGAGTTTTTATTTTGTGAAAAAAATGGAAGCTAAGTAGATGTGTCTACTTTGTAATCTTTGAGATGCAATAGTTATGTCCTAATTCTCTAAAACTCTAAACCTGAAAAGATCCTCAATGTGAATTATTAATATAATTCAATAATAAGTAATGTTTAAGGTCGGGTCCTTATAGTTGGTATCAAAGGTCGGTTTAGATAACTTTAGAGGTTAGGGTATTCATTAAGCATAAGTGACATTACCATAACGGTTAGGATTTCAGAAAGAGTCGTAGTTTTTAGATAAAGTGAATGAGTTAGTATATCTTAGTGTTTATCTTCCTCATTAGTACATGATGATTTTGTTGATATACTCACACTGAAATTTTTGGTTTTAGTAAATGGATGGATCTAGCAGGCACCAAAGTGACACAAGGTTTGAAGGAAACTGTGGTGGTTCTCTGATTAAGAGACCGGAAGAAATGGGGGATTCAATGAGAAATCTCATGGTTATTCTAAAACAACTATCAGGATTCATGATCAACCACTTGAACCTTGGTGAGTTCTCTAATTAATCATGTACGAGAGAACCAACTCAACGTGGATGTTCAGGTAAAAATTATAAAGGTAACCATTATGGTTTATATGATCCTTACTTTTGAGTTAATTATGGGTTACTATATGTTATGATGGAATATGAACGACATGAGATAAACTTGAGGTTAAATTATGTTATGGTTATTTTTGAGGATTTTATCGCTTTTTTGGGAATGTTATAAGAATTATATAGTTTTGTAAAAAGGAAAACACGCAGACCGTGTGACAACCCGTCGCGTCGGACAAAGTTGCAGGAATCAAACCCACAACCAAAGTGCGACTGGTATTTATCGCCTACCACTGGACTACGTGAAGTCTCTAGTTATTTTGACTAATTCTTTTTAGTTATATGATCTTATGAATCTAGAATAAGTTGATTTTGGGTTATCTATGGAAATTGTTAACCTATCATGGAGGATATGTGATTAGGTTAATTACTTTTCAGTATGAGACTTTAAGAGTAACTGATGTTATTTGGAGATAAATGTCAAGGTTTATCTTCGAAGAATATGTGATTAAATCTTTCATAGATTTGGTTTTCAGTCTTAGTTTTGATTACTTTGAAGAATTTTATGGATAGATGTTTATTGAATGGTCTTTTTTGAACTTTGGGTATTGTTTGACAAATTTTGGAGATTAAGAATAGATTTTTTTTATAAAGGATTATCCTTTTTGGGTATTATCTGATCTCATACTAACCTCTTTGGTTTTAGTTTTGGTTAAGGTTTAAAGACATGGGAAGTATATAGTTCCATTTTTTGGATTAGGTGATTCTATAAAAGTTGATTATAGCTCTCTTAATGTGAACAAGTCATCCTAAATACTCATCTTTTGGAGAAATTTTGAGTTTGTGTAAGAAATCTAGTAAAAGTTGAAAGTCAACATGACAAGTAAGTATGTATCTTTATGTTTTAGTTAAGCTCATAAATAAATTCCTCAATTAAAAGTGACTTAAAACAAAAATGTTGTCTGTTAATTTTTTCTACTGGGGAATCAAATACCATTTAACCCATCACAAGTTTGTGATTTTCTTATGGTTAACTTTCTCCTAAACATGTTTTCTATCACACTCCATCAGAACATGACCCTTTGTTTTCTCCTCAATGTCCATGCTTTCCTACATGGAATCCTAGTACGGGATAACTTGGGTGACCTTTGTACTATTCTTTCTTTATTTTAAAGTGATAGTTTTGTTGACTCTTGTTCCGATTTCGGATTTTCAATGAAGTTTCCAAGCCCAATTTTTAAAATTGAGAGGATGCAATTCCCAAAAGGGGGGAAGGATGTAACACCCCAGGTAAATAAAGAATATGAAATTTTCATATTTATCCATATTTTTGAATAAAATATTAATATTACTTTAAAGAGAATGCTATGCTCGATGGCTTACCCAATACGCAACAACGAGTTCCTTTGAAATCTTACGTTGCACTCTAATAATAAAATAATTTTATTTTAAATGGTAGTTAACACCTAGCCATTGTAATGACAGGAATGAACATAACTAACTACAAAATGATTATATATGTTTGTGAAATATTTTTTACTTTTATCCAGTAAATGTTAGAGGCTTAAAATGTAAATGAATCCAATTTTAAGCATAAATCTTTTAATATTCTTTAAAAGGTCGATTAACCACCTTTTAATGGAGAACCCTTTTTAAATATACTTTCGTCAATTTTATATGTTGTATTTGACAAAATAAAATTCTTCTTTAGAATCGGGACATCAAAATTTACTTTGTGTAAATTTTTGGTATTTTTCCGATAAAGTTCATTTTTTAATGAATAGTGAAAAATGTTGTATTTTAATTCAAACCCTCTTTTTAATCTAATTTATTTATATGATTAGATTATCTTTTTAATTGGTTTTAAAGAGAAATTATAATATATTTTTACCATTTAATCCAATATTGGTCATTGGAATTAATTTCACTTTGAAATTGGACTTAAACTAGTGTCAATCTTTTAATAGATATTGTTTCATAAAAACACGCTATTTGTTTTGACATCGGGAATTAATTATTAAATTAGTTAATTCAAATTATATGTTTTGAATTTTTTAAAATAGGCATAATTTTTGAATTCGGAATATCAAATATATCTTAGGGTGAATTTTTGTTATTTTTCTAAAAAACATCATTTTTTGATGAATAGTGAAACCACTAAGTGGTAGTTTAAAAACTAATTTTGAGTTTAAATGAAACTTTACCACTTCTATGATTTGAATTTAAAAAATCTGACATACATGGTTTTTAGTAGTATGTTAAATGTGGTTCAATGGGATTACAATAATTTTTTGGTGAATAGTAACTTTTAAGTTTTTAATCGCGATTAGAAGTAATTAGTGTAATTTAAGGTAAAAATAATGTTTTAATAATATGAAATTACCTTGACACATGTGATATACATATTGGATGAGTAATGGTCAACCAATAAAATCCATGGGTCAACTTGGGGACCCCATGGAGCCACTTTGGTAGGAAAATGACATTAATACCTTTTTATTTAAAGTTAAAATTAAAATGTCACAAACATGTGTTATTTTACTAAAAAAAATTACATGGGGTTATAAAAGTCATATTTTTGACTATAAATATTCATTATAAATATAAAAATATTTCCTACATCATGATAGTTTTTTTATAATTTTTAGACATTAAATAAATTAATTTATTGATGACACCGTGATGATGCAGTTATTAACTCATAAATGAACAATTTAAATAAAATGAGAAGATAGGGTAAAATATAAGTCTTAAACTTGTTAAAAACCTATTGTATGGGTGTATTTCAAAACCGTATAACCTTATCCTCGAAATATACCCTTTTGGGACCTTTAAAATCCTAAAAGAAATTTATAATAGAGTAATATTTTATAAATTTTCAAGAGTGTCCCTCCTCTTCTCTTATAAAAGGCCCCCACCTCTACCACCGTACCCACACCTCTCAAGACTTTTGATCGGCCAAACCCTGCCCATTTTATCTCTACACATCCCTCTATTCATTATTGAATCCTCACTTTTGGCATAATGCTCTTAAAAAAACCCTTTTGGTTCAAACCAAGAGGAGTTACCCGATTTAATGGTAATGTCTTCACTTGTGTTCTTTTGTTTTATTTTGCTTCTCCAAACCCCTAAAATCTTTTTATTCCTTTCTTTTGTAACAGAACCAGTATCTTCAATATACTAGGATGTTTTTTATGTGAATTATTCAAGATACACTTACACACACCTCCATCTAATGGTTAAAGAACATACTGTTTCTCTGGATGGTGAATTACTGCCTCACGAAACGATGATTGTTCAATCTTCTCTTAACACCTTTCATGGTGGCCATTATGATGTCACTGTATTTTATATTTGATATATATGGTATTTATGTTTTCCATATGCTTTTGTATTTTATATTTAAAACATACCTTTATGCTTTGCATGTTGTGCAAATGCAAAAATTTCATACGAGGAAGTGTGGACTACCGCCCCCTCAAGTGATGTGACTCGTTCATGAAATACATGGACTGTATAAAGAATGAAATTAATAAAATTATGTGACCTATAAAACATATATATGATATTGTAATTCTAATATATATATCTATCAATTATTTTTAATTCCATTAATATGACAAAGAAATGAAAGTAGTGTTCATGCGTACGTACAGCCTACCGTCTCCATGAACGGTACATTTCATTTCTTTTTATCTCCAAATGTTATGAAATAGTATAAAATGAATATTTACTGGATATATATGATATTTAAAACATTAATACTATTCTGGAGATTATTTACTTATAACTACATGGACAAAAATTTTCAAACAAGTTCATTTTTGACTCATGTACCAAACATCGACAAAAACGTCTGATATGAACTCACATTATTAACCAATTATTATAACATTATAATATGTGATATGAACTGAATAATAATCTTTAAAGGAGTACCTTAATCAATTATAAATTGACCAAATTTTATTATTCAAGAATATAAATAAATGAATAAGACAAGTCGGACTTGAGGTAAGGGATCTTACCTCTCTCTTTCTTTTTAAGTACTCTTTTTTATGTAACTTAATTTAAACTCCTATTTATTATGTTGGGGGATGTTATTTTATATTAATATTTCTGTAAATTTTATGTTAATATGATGATATACCCTATTTTTTCTCATCAATCCATTTTTGGATGTTTTATGTGGTGTCGTTATACTGCCAAATTTTCATAAGGGGATTTTAATCTCACTTTTTATTTCTGTGAGATTCATGCTACATTAGACACTATTTCCTTTTGTGTGGTGTATGTAATGCCCATTATTTTACTATTTTTATAATATAATCTCATTTATGGGTATTTACATCTTCATTGTATGACCCCTCTTTCATTGGGTGTACGTTTCGAAAGTTTCCCAAATCGGTTAGGGAACCTTTCACACTCCTATTTCTAAAAGCCTTATTTTGTTATGTCTTTTAATTTACATATTTTTATGTTGGGGTAAGTTCTTATATATCCTAATTGATGTAAATTTTATTTCCAAGTGATGTGATACCATTTTCTCTCTAATAAACTAATTTTATGAATCTTAAAGTGACGTCGTTAGGCTGTCGAATTTTACCAAGGGAACTTCTTAACCCAATTTTGATTTCTTTGGGTTCAAAATGTAGTTATTGAATATGTGATCCTTTGAATATGTTTGAATGACCTTTTATTGTTTTACACTAAATATCCACTTATATTGGGTGTATTTATATTTGTCACATATAATTATGAGATTGACTTATCCTTAATTTAAGGATACCTTCTTTATAACGGATTTCATCTCATTTTACATTTCTATTGAGACTTAATTGTTGTTATGAACCAATTCACTCCTATATGGTGTATATACTGTCCTTTGGAATATTATATCATGAATCCATTTATTCTCATGATATTATAAAGTTCTGATTAAATGTTATTCCTCAATTATTGTATTCAAGTGTCCCTCATTTTGTTAAAAACCCTTTAACTAAAATATCGTTTAAAATATTTTAATGATTTATTCTTAAAAATATTTCTCATTAATATCCATGTTTTAAAAATGGTTTTAAGGATTTATTTATATGGATATTAATGGTTTAAAATTTTAAAAGCTACAAATTTTTATGGGACACTTTGATTCAAAAATCACTTTATTAAATGTTTTAAATGGTTTTGAAAATGGTTTTTAGAATGGATTCATTATTTCAATATCTTAAAATGTTATATTGTTATTGCAATGTGGGAATGTTATCTTTCCTTTATTCTTAAGTTATGTGCTATGATTATGTTATGGTTCTTGGGCATTATTATGAAGACGGGTGGTTCTGTGATAAACTAAGGGCGGGTGAGCCTGATATAGCTCTCCAGTGCATTGGGTAACGTGAAGGAGTTAAACATTAAAGTTTCTCCGAAGAGATTTAGGGAATATATTGCGATGGGTATTCCAAATGTAACCATGAGGGTTTCTCCCTATGTAATAATGTTATGAATGCCTCAAGTTACCTTTATGTCTTATGATTTCTATGAGTTATTCGTAAAACTTATGATTTCATGAGGTATGTTAAATTGCTTATGTTTTATGAGTAAAGTATGATTTCATTGATTCTTATGTATACATGGACTAATGTTTTCATTCCATATTGTTATAACCCTTACTGAGATTTTTATGCTCATCCCAAGTTTTTTTGAAATGTTTTTCACAGGACATAAAGATGAATAGGGTCAAGGATGGGATCAAGGAAATGTCAGGCTGTCTAAAACAAGGAACTAGAAATGACACTTCTGTTCAAGAGTTTTTATTTTGTGAAAATAATGGAAGCTGAGTAGATGTGTCTAATTTTTAATCTTTGATGTGTAATAGTTATGCCCTAATTCTCTAAAACTCTAAACCTAAAAAGATCCTCAATGTGAATTATTCATTTAATTCAATAATAAGTAATGTTTAAGGCCAGGTCCTTATAATAAAAATATATCATTGTATTTATTTAATTTATTATAATTTATTTATTATATAATAATGATATAAAATTAATTGAATGAGTTTAGAAATAAATAAAACATAATTTATTGGTGTTACCTCTTCTTTGGGTAACTCATTTTGGTTTTCACCAAAGGAATTCCGAGGTTTTAATTACTTACAATGTGAATCTTATAGTATGAGAGTAGGGATGTAGGGAGATTATTATTTTTGGGTAAGTATAAGAAAAAAATTCATGATATGTTTGAATAATGGGGGATACTGAATGCCTTTTTTAGTGGAGGAGGAGTGGCATTCTAGTAAATATAAAAAAGACAAACACTGTTGAGAGGTCTCCGTTACATCATGTGCCTCCAAAAATTAACCAAATAAAATAAAAGTGAGTATATGGTAGAAATATTTCCATTAAAATGGTTTTGGAAAAAATTTCGGTCATTTTTCCCTTAATATTAAAGTTTAACCACTAAGTAAACTCATTTTTTCTTTAATCGTTATAATTTTTTATAATTGATTTCACTGATATTTTTGGTAAAAACTAAGTTTAGCTTACTAGTAATTAAAAATTATTATTATTAAAAATATTTAATTCACTTTTCAAAATTCCAATCATATAAGTGACATAATTTAATTTCAAATTAATCCCATAGACGGGACGAAACAACAGGTTTCTAAAGAAAAAAAGTTAACAAGATTGAAATTTTTTATATTCAATTTCAATATGAAATTAAATCCAATAACCTAAATTAGATTTATTGATTTAGAATTTAACTAATTATACCTTAAAATCAGTTTAAAATATAATTTAACTATATTAATAAATTAGATGAAAATGATATTTTCATTTAAAATTTTGTTTCGATATTTATCAAAATATTAAAGTTCTAAAAAAATACCAAAAACTCTCCCAATGTAAAAATTGATATTATTATTTTAAAATTTTATTTTTTTTTCTAATAAACTTTTTAAAATTATAAAAATGTATTTTTCAAAAAAGTCTTCCATTCAAATGTAGTGAATCTACCTTTTATAAAAATAGAGATTTTTATGTATAAAATTTGATTTATTATTATTTTATAACTATAAAACATATTCTATGAATGGAAAAAAAATATTATTTAATATATAAAAAATAAGTTTCATTAATATTTTTCACTAATAGATATTAATTTATTTTTTTAAGATTAAACTCAAATCTGGTCACAAAAATAGTTTTTCGTAAAAACTCATCATTTATATCCAATTGGTTTTTCTTTTTATTTATAATTTATTGGAAAGTACTCATTTTATAAACATTTCTAAAATATATTATCATAATTTAGTTAATCTTTTTCATTACATATATTCTAATGGCTATGTGATAACTATCATATTCACTATTAATATTATATTATTGATTCATAAAACTCATCCTTTTGTGTAACATAGGTTATAAAAGAAACAGGATGTTTCATTAAAAGAAATATAAGATTTGTTTTGAATATAATGTAAGATAAACTATTCATTTATTGTATTTAAATTTATCAAATAATTTGAATTACATTGATAGATGATATTTCTTAAAATCTCAGTATGTTGCACCCTACCCCCATTAAAATGAATTTTCCCTAAAAATTCATCTTTTTTATCAAAGGATTTCCATTTTTAGAACTAATTTAATGAAACCCACAAATTAAAAATGAAAGAAATAAAATAACCCCAAAAAAGGAATGTTGGAAACATAAGGTTAACTGGAAGTTAGGCAAAACTAGGATTCCACAAAAGTAGAATATAGGTGAGAATGAAGGAAAATAATTAATAATTTTATAGAGGGATTAAGGTCATTGATCACAAACATGTGAATGGTCAATGGAAATTTAAGGGCCTAAAAACATAAATATGTGATGATAAAAAAGGACCTTGGTTAATTAGATATGAAGGTACTAGGAAGAGTACTTTTATTTCAAGATCTTTTTCCTACAGTTAAAAAATTATCTTACCATCTAGACCTAGAGAAAATGAAAAAGGAAATATAATTACTTGATGAGTATAATTTCATATTTTAAAAATTTTACACCAAAATATCATATTTTCACAAAATTATGAGTATTCAAGATGGATTTTTATATTCTTGAATAAAAAATAACTTTTAAAAACCACATAACCATAAAAGCGATAGTTAAGTTATTATTACTATCTTTAGACATTAAAAGAAATGAATAAACCTTAATAACCTCAAAAATGAATATTGTTTTGACCTCAACGGTTAATTAATACCTTCTATATTCCAATATCAAGATATGGCACATTTTATGATAATTCGCAAAATGAATAAACCCTGATATGATAAAATAATCCATAATATTAAATAGTAATACCCAAAGATGGAAGAAAATAAATCCATAGCCCAATATCCCAAATAACCTCAATAACATAAAAAGTAAAGAATGTTTAGACCTCAAGGGTTATCTTATAACTTCTAGATTTCAAGCCCAAAATTTCGAGATCTTCTTTTGAAGTAACATTAGTCACTTATCCACCAAATAAATTTTTAATAATGTGGTTATATATACTATAATACTTGTATTCCTATAATTACCTCAATATTCAAGAACATATAAACTCTATAGTTATGAAAACCTTAAAATTTATTTCTGAAAAAATTAAAGGAATATTTCATATTAAAACATTGTTTTATATATACTTCAACAGAATAAAATTTCCCCTAAAATTTCATTGATAACCTCAAAATCTTTACTATATAAAAACCTAAAATAGTGTGTATAAGACATTGAAATTATTATCATACTTAATTTTATATTCGAATGAATGTATTCATAACTCTTAATATATCCTCACATGAAAGCATCCTAATCTACAAATTTTTATAAACTGACCTTTGATTCTGATTATCGTAGCCCAGGACCCGCCCTCCCTGATCTTATTTTGATATCCATAACTTTACATTTATGGTTATGATGCTGAAAATTATAAACTAGTTTTTTCCATCAAAACATTACAATATAAAAAGGAATACAATGATCGATTACATTCTAATGGAAATTTATGGTCTATAGTTTTATATAATTAGGAAAAACTCCTACATAAACAAATCTCATGTAGTCAAATTAACACTTATCCCATTTAAACCAACTTTTATTATTTCAAAATTGGTCATCAACATCATCCTTTTTGAAATACTCTATAGAAATAAATCATTCAACCTTATTATTTATAACCTATGTAAAATGATACATAAGAAGGGTGATCTCAAATTCTTAAAAAGGGTAAACATAAGTATTAACAATTTAATTTCATCATTGATCATAAGAATAGCATAAAGGTATAATGACATAATAAAATTCCATGAGTATAACATATAAATATTCATACCCATCAATACCTAGATTATAAAAAATGAAAACCTAGCATGAGGAATAGAAAAGGTAATAATTAATAAGAATCAATAATCATGTTCTATGTTATATCACTCTTGATCAAATTAAACTTCATAAACCCAAAGTAATCATAGATAAAAAATATTGGTATCATGGAAAATAATCTCATTGGACCCTTAAAGAACCCTTATAAATGGAACATAAATACAACTGACTTCCAATATAATTATATAGAAAACATAATAATTAACCAATGCATTGGAGTTCTATATAAGAACACCAATAATTTAAACTATAACAGACTCTCTAGATAGAGTTTTAGGGCACCCATTATTTATAATGTCTAATAACTGAATAATTAATAAAGAATATAGAGAATTAATTTCATCATAACTCATTGAAACAAACATTATTTTTTCAAAACATGATTACCCAAAGTAAACTAAAAAAGTTCCAAACAAACCATTTGAAACATAGTTAACTCATGGAAAAGAAAAGGCATCCATAACAATTTCTTTGAAACATGATTAACACATGGAAAATAAATGGGTTATATAAAAATCTATTTAAAACATGATTAAATCATGGAAAAGAAATGGGTTCAATTAAAATATCTTTGAAACATTTTTAAACAATGGAAAATAAATTTATTCTAAAACAATATATTGGAAAAAATATGAACCCATGGAAGAGAAATAGATTCTATAATAATCTCTTTTACCCATTATTAACCCATGAAAAAGAAATGGGTTCCATAATAATATTTTTGAAACAATATAAATCCATAATGAGAAGGAATGATGATGGTATTATTTCAAAATATCCCCATTGGAACATAAGTAACAATAAGTGTGTTTGTAATTAATAAATTCAAATTTTCTTAGTTATTAAAAACATTAATGTGGAAAATAATCTTTAAACATTCCAAAGTCTCTCATGCCACATTGAAACATTTGAATCATAATACGCATGAAAAAATAACATTAAATTAAACTTATAATATCATTAGAATAATAATATTCATGATTTAAAATTTCTAAGGAGAAACATATACGTCTTATAAAATAAGATTGGGGTAAAACATAACAAACATCTCAAAGAAGAAAATTTGTGGAAAAAAAAATTACCGCTTTGAAAACATTGAAACCGTAAACCCCAGGAAATATAAATACTCAAATGAATATTTAGAACCCCAAAATACTAATTATAATACTCATAAAATATATTCATGGGTAGTATATACACTACATAACAAAAATAAATGGTGAATATTTAATATATCTCAAAGAAAGATAAGTGAGACTAGAAAAAACCCTTACTACTTGAGTAACTTTTGGATCATGAGATCCATAAAAGAATAAAATAAATTCAAACTTTTAATATTGTAAAATAAAATAAATTAATGATATTTAATTTCAAAGTGATATATATAAACCGTATAAAAAATAGGTTCATTATAACAAATAAGCCTCATTGGAATGTAAATTATGATGAAACCCATTACAACTATGGTGACATATGAATCGGAAGCCCCAAAATTAATAACCATAAAATGAAATATTTAAATACAATTAAGATAAAATAAATGATGATATAATATATCAAGAAGTTAATATATACACAACACAGAATAAGTAAGTGGTGAATACGACATGTATCTCATATATGTAAAAAGTGCGATGAAAATCCCTTACAAAGATTGTATCATTGGAGTGAGAATAAATCAACAAAACAATTATGCGTAAAAAATGTATATCCAAAAAATAAAATTTTAAATAAATCATAATAAAATAAAATTTCATTTGACACATATTTTTGGCATTACATAATCAATGAAACATAATTTTAGCCTAATGATTGGAAATTGAGTTAAGAAACCCGTTACCTTGAGTATAGTTTTCATGATTGTACACTATAATCCTAAATAATAAATTTATGTTAATTATTTAATTTATTTATAATAATTAAAAAAATTATTATTAATTTTATTTCAGTTATAACCATGTTATATACAATTACTTAATCAGTTAAATTTAAGTTGGCAGTTTTGACTATATCCGGCTTATGTGTCAAAACAGACTTTGGTAGGTTGAATAAGGCCAATAAGGTCATTGTTTAAACATATAAAAAATAATTATCATTAAATAATTATCATATTTATACATAAATTATTCTTTTAAAACCAAGCATGTAATATGGTTATGAAAAATGAACCAAAGTTACAATCATGGAGATAGTAGGTCGTACAAACGAATGAGTAACATTGCAATTTTTAAATGATAATTATGTAAAGAAGTTAAGTAAAAAATATATTTAAATAATGATAATTATATCATAAATACCATTTTATTTAATTATATTTACTTATAAAAATCCTTTTTGTAATGTGTTGATGAAAAAGAAGAATAACATCACTTCAAGGAGGCGATAGTCTACATGTCCATGAATGACATTATAAATTTTTAAGTGTGTTAAATGGAAATAATAAAATGATATGTTATATTAATAAGAAAATAAATACGTCATGAATATCATAAATATTTCATTTATATCATATATTTTTATTAAATCTATCCTTAAATCATTCCATGTTAAACATGAATGATTCACATCACTTTGAGGAGGCAGTAGTCCACACATCCACAAATGATGTTATCTTATTAACAAAAAATGTAAATAATGAAGGTATGAGTTATATAATAAAATTGTTTCCATCATAATTACCAACCATGATGGTGGTAAATAAAAATTAATTACGATGTTTCATGAGGGGGTTGTTTTTCGTACACACGAACAATGATTTTGTTACCCATTTGGTGGAGGTGTGAGCAGGTGTAAGTTGAAACCTTTACATAAAAACATCTTGGTATATTGAGGATACTGATTTTATTGTAAAATAATTTTATAAAATTAATTGAATGGATGGAGAAATAAATAAGACAAAAATACTCATTGAAGAATGTTACCACTTTTTCGGGTAACTCCATTTGGTTTTCACCAAAGGAAATCCTTGGTTTACTTTCTACCCAAAATGTTTATTCTATTATGATATGATGGGTGTTGGGAGTTTATTTTTTCATGTTTTGGATGATCCAAAAGTCTTGAGAGTTGTGAATAATAAGGGATATTGAATTCCTTTTTATAAATGAGGAGTGGCATTCTTGTATATATGAAAAGGTATACAATATTGGGAGGTATCCCTTATATAATTTTAACCCAAAATTAAAACAATTAAATAAAATTTGTTATGTGGTCTAGATAGGTCCATAAAATTGGTTTTGAACATTTTTATAGGTCATTTGGATCCTTGAGATTAAATTTTAACCAATAAGTAAATTGATTTTTTCTTTAATCGTTGTAATTAATTATAAGTGCATTCACTAATATTTTTCATCCAAAAATAAGTTTAACTTAATAGAAACTATAAATTATGATAATTAAAAATATGGAATCCATTTTTAAAAATTAAAAACAATGAAGTTTTAGAATTTAATTTAAAAGTGATCCCATATACATGACAGAACAACGAATTTTTAAATTAAAAGGTTAAAAGGACTGAAATGTTTTTATATTCAATTTAAATGTGAAATTAATTAAAATGACCAATATTTTATTTAATTATTTATAATTTAACTAACTGGTAATTAAAATATATTTAAAATATAATTTAACTATATAAATAAAATAGACAAAAAATTAGTTTTCAATTAAAATTCGAGTTTTTTCACTATTCATCAAAATATGAACGTTCTTATAAAAATCCCAAAAATTCACCCAAGATAAATTTTGATATTATTTTTTCAAAAAATATATTTTTTCGAAAGGATTTTATAAATGTGTCAAAATTTAGTTTTAAAAAATCATTCAATTAAAAGACGGAAAATCTTCCTTTTAGAAAAAATTAAGCGTTTGTACCTAAATTTAGATTTATTCTTATTTTATCCTATAAAACATATTGTGTGAATTGAAAAATATTTGATTTAAAGTGTAAAATATATATTTCATTAATATTTTTCACTAATAGTGATTAATTTAATTAATTATGATAAAACTCTGTTCTAGTAAAAAAATAGTTCTTCATAAAAACTCATCCTTAAGATTCAATTGTTTTTTATTTTTATTTATAATTAATTGAAAATTATAAATATTATAAACAAGTGTAAACTATATTCTCATAATGTTTTTACCATTCTAATATCTAGGTGATAACTATCATATTAAATATTAATATTATATTATTGTTCTCTAAAACTCGGTCTTGCATCTAACACACGTTATCAAAGAGACTCGATGTTTCATGAAACACAAGATAAATTTTTTATTGTGTATAATTCAAGATAAATTATTAATTGATTATAATTAAATATATAAAATAATTTTAATTAATTTTAAAGAATATATTTTTTAAAATATTAGGATGTTATAGTGCGGGTACGTCTGATTTTACCTTTAATAAGGTAAGTGTTCCTTTAAAATTAATAAAACCCTAAATTCATGTTATAGAAAGTATGTATTTATATAAATCACTTCACCTTGTTAATTAAAAATTTAAAATATATTGGTTTCATGTTATTAACTCACCTTTTCATGCTTAATGAATAGTAATGGAATGAACCTAATAAATGATTATGAAATGGAATTGATAATGGTTTCATGTCCTTAATTCACATTGTCATGTTTAATGAACGGAAATGGAATGAACCTATTAGTTGATTAAATGGAATTATTATTATTGGTAATTTTATTACATATGATATAAATGGAATTATTATAAGGTTCATATCGCTTTGAACATTCTTCTTCTTTATAGAAATGGTTAGACTTCAGCCAGCCTTGGATTCTTGAGGGAATCACTTGAGCACTCAGAGGACGCCATTCTGATTCATTGATATGATTTCCATGAGGGATACCCACCATGGAATCTGTTCCTTGTCTTATTACAAGAATTACTCAACATTATAGTAATGATTCACCTGACTCTATTTCCAGATATTAGAGTGCCTTAGATACACTCCTTGGATTCGGTAAGATGTCTTCAAACACATAGTGCCATTGATTCACCCAATTGTCCACATTCATGATTAGATAAAGATTACTATAGATAATGTCCATGCACTTGGTTATATTATTTTATAGTTTAATTCCTTGTTCATTCCCCTAATAGAAAACTCATGCCCTTATTTCCAGACTGGTTGAGTTACTATTATACGTTAGCCTGGCCCCTGAGGTCAAGGATGCCTTGGTCTCACTTTGGACCCTCATTCACTATTATTATAAACTATTTTAGTGTTTTTAACTCCTTCACATATCCCATTAATATAAATTGGATATTAAATTAATTAAGGAAATGGATATATGTTCAGACACCAGCTGAGGCTGATGAAAGAATGAATTGTTTATTTTTACTGATTTACTTTTATATACTTTCACATTGTAGACGTATATTCATAGAATAGATTTGTATAGATGAATGTGGTTATGTCCTAATGAGATTTATCTAACATAATATTTTTTCCTTCATTGGTACCCATGTAGACTATAAGATCGCAGGTGTGGAAGAGGGGTAGCATCTCTCTTTGGACACCTGACTTAATTGTTTTAGGATGAGATCCCGATAGAAGATGACTGAACCAGTGCTCGGGATGCTTGAATAGTTTTTCCTTTTTTTTATTCTTTTGTATAGAATGTATTATACTTAATAAATTTTTCCTTGTATAAATTTTGTTGCCTTTTGTAGTGACATGGCATTACATCATCACTTAGTTTATGAAACAGTTTACACCTCTTCGATGGTAATTTAATGCTTTGATTTTTATGTTGTTTCCACTACCTTATTTAGTATACTTTTTTTCTTCTTATTTATATTTTATCTATGTTGTGTTCTACTATGATTAGAGGTAATAGTTACCCCAATTCCACACCCTAGGTGTTCACTTATATTTTTCAGTCTATGTCACACAGGGAGGCATGCTTCAGTCTATGTTATTGTTCAGGTTTAGTTACTCAAGAGTGAACTGGGTCCAACATGTCACAAAGTTGTATCAAGTGTTTATTTTATTATCTTACTATTTGATAAATTTATATAATAAATTAGGAACATGTTGGAACTTGGTCATAAGCCATGTCTGGGAGAATCTAACCCATGTTCAAGGTAAGCAATAAGTTTCCTAGTAAATGGGGTAGTTATCATTCTATATTCTTCTTATTACAGTTGATATACTTTCACCTTTGGGTGATGCACATGGATTGTGGTTTTTGATATGCATTATAGATATTATACCTTATTCTGGTATGATAATGTTCATTTTTACAAGCATCAATATAGGAACCTAGGATTCACATACCATATATATTTCATGCCACATAGGTTTATTGCCTATGATTGTTGAGTGTTCCTTTGTTGTGATATATTCTAGTGTCACAAAAATCATATGTAGGGAAGGTAAATTGGTTATTGAAAAAGTCATGAATAACTTAAATGGTGTTTTCCCATATAGGTTCATGGTGTAATATTAAAAAAACAATTTTGATACATATGAGCAATATAACCCTGATTACATGAGCTGTGATTTGGATTTGATTAGATGACTACTGATTTCAATTTATAAGCTGTATGGACACATATAAATTGGGAAGGGTAAATCATAAAAATTGAATCATTATAACTTACCTGTTATATTATGAGACTGAAATTAGGGGGATGGTTGTAATTAAATGGGTATCAATTTCAATTTATAGAGTGCATGGACCTTTATAAACTGGTAATTAAAATCGATTTAATTGAACCATGTATTATTTATAAAATCAATTTTTAAATTTGAAGATGAATTATGGATTATAATTAAAATGGTTTCCTAAAAATGAGAAGGCCAACTTCAATTTAAATAGTGTTTTCATCATTAAATTACAATTTACCCTCCATATACTGGAACCTCTATAAATAATATATTGATCACTTAATAATACCTTGACCTTCTAATAGGGTAGTTGGGGTAGTATGTTGGGTAGTGAGACCTTTTCCTTGTGAACTTATTTAGTTACTGATCTTATCTGTTTCTGAATCTTATTCTAAGGAATGTTATTGGAATTTGTAGATATATTCCACCACGATGTCATCTGGTCATGTTTTAAGAATGTGGAGATGACCATTCTTTAGAGGTGGTGGATCTTGATAGACTAGTGATACATCATGTAGTTCCACCTAAGGCATCACCTGTTATACCTAAACTGTGTGTTGATTATCATATTTGAGAGAGTTTTCTATGCTTGATGCATTCTATAAAGGATTATATAAGAAATACACTTATGATGTCTGATATGACTCATGAGTTTAATCAGAATCATCCTCCCATATTTTGGGGTGATAGAAGAGTATAAGATGATGTTTCATGGATAGAATCCATCTTATTTATTTTATAGAATCTAGAGACACCTCTAGAGAGGAGGGTAAAGATTTCCACCTACATTCTATGTGATTCCTCCAAGCACTAGTGGGATGTGATTTCCTAGGCTGGTTATCATCAGGAAATAGTCTTGGTTGACTTCCATACTTCTTTATATGATTACCTTTTCCCTCAGATGTTGAGAGCTGACTAAGATAAGGATGTCATGCCCTTAAAGGATAGTGATATGTATGTCAAGGACTATTAAGAACGTTTCCCCAAGTTTCAATGATTTTCACTACTTATAGATGATGATGATCTATTAAGATCAAGATTCTTCTAGAATTGGATCAAGTATTCTATTCACTCAAAGGTTAAAGTTATTAACCTATCTACCTTCTCTTAGATCATTAAACAGGCTCTTATCACTAATAAAAAACTTGAGAGAAGCGGTTTGTACTAGGAATAGGGGTTTGATGTGAAGATAAGGAATTAGTTCTTCTGGTAGTTGGAAGTGCAGCCTTGTGGTTTCCGATTAGAGTAGTAGTGTCTAGAGTATTCACACTTGAAGCTCTATTATATTCCATCAGTGTGGAAAGCAAGGGCATGTGAACCCTCAATGTTATAGAGACCTTCTTGAGTGTTGTTCTTGAATCCTAATGGGTCATACTCAGAGGTTATTCCATACATTTACATCTTATTCTAGTATAAGAGGATCCACACTAGCTCCACCTATAGGAATAGGATCAGTTACACCTCATTTACAGGAAGTTGAAGTATTACCAACTGGACTGTCTGAGGAGAATGTCATGGTCGGGGTAGTTTGACTTCTTATTATTAGTGTCAGTAGAGAAGACTTTATTAGGATAGTACATATATATATATAATGGACTTCGATTAGTCCAATTACATGATTTATATCCAATACTTGACGATCAAAGTGAAGTATTGTCTATTGTATGATGTATTATTCAAGTAGACTCTTTTGTTGTAACTTATTTATTTGATATAGGTTCTTCTCACTCCTTTATCTTTTTATTGACCATGGAAAGTATCAGGAAGAAAATTTAGTACTTCAATGGGTTGATGACCCTGGACACACTACTAGGTGTGCATTCAGAGGGTATACACCAATAGAAAGACGGTCTCCTTGAGGTAGGATGTTATTGTTTGTTATGGGAACTCTTAATCCTTGAGATGATAGTCCTTGATGTAATTCTCAATAAGGACCAATTGGTTCCCTATCGCACCTATATGGACTGCTATTTCCATAGGGTATAATTTATATTACTAGAGAGTGATATTAATCTTCACATGGATGAGTGTAATTTTTAAACCATTAGAGATGGACCAGAGCATTGTGGGATAGGTGGAGTGGTTGCCTATATTTATATACTTTTCTTTGATGATCGTATGATGTGTCACATAGATTTTCTTCCCATGGTGGATTTTTTAGGGATTTACTCATGTATTAATTCTCAAGAATACCTCTTGATGGAGTAGTAGAGTTTTCCATCAAACTCGTTCTAGGATTAACTCTAGTATCTATTCCTCCATACAGGATGACACCTACTGAGCTCTATGAGCTCAAGAGAGAGTTGGGGGATTTAGAATCTAAGGGTTGTATTTGATCTAGTACTTCATCTTGGGGTTCACCCTTTATTTTCTCCAAGAAGGCATATGGCCCTTGAACTATGTGTGCGTTACTTGCGATTGAACTAGCTTATGGTTAAGAACCTATATATGATACCTCAAATAGATGATCTCTTCGACAAAATTCAAGGATCTAGAGTGTTCTATAGGATTAGTCTGAGATTAGGCTATCATCAGGTAAGATTCATGTCTTCAGGTATACCACATATGAATTTTCAAATTCAGTACAGTCTATATGAGTATCTTTTTACACTGTTTTGTCTTTTAAACGTGCCATCCATTTTCATGTAATTAACGAATAGGGTACCCCCAACCTTGATTCCTCTATCATTGTCATTTATTCATGACACATTGGTGTATAATCATACTCATAACTACCATCCCACACATCCTGAGAACATTTTTAATAAACTAATAGAATATCAATTACATTATATGATTTCAAAGTGACACTTCTAGATTAACCAATTTAACTTCTTGGGTCATATTATCTCTGAATCAGAAGTATTAGTTAACCCATCTAAGGTGAGTTTTGTTATTTTCCTGAAGTATCCAAAGAATGTGTTTATTATATGGAGTTTCTTAGGGATTTAGGTATTTTAAATACTTTTTATAAATGAATTATCACTCCTTATTACACCTATTATTTGTCTTAATAAGTATGGTTTTAAGTTATTCTGGTTTGAATCATTTGAAAAGGCCTTTCATAATCTAAAAGGAAGGCTTACTTCGGTATCTATTTTGATTATACTAAATCATGTAAGAGGATATATAGTGTTTTTTATGCATCAAGCATTTATTTAGGTGTTGAACTAATGCGGGAGGATAGATTCATTGCACATGGGTCTTTCCATTTGAGACATCATGAGTGTAATTACCCGATATATGACCACAAGATCGCAACCATCTTCTATGGATTTCATTGTTGGAGGTATTACTTGGTGGGAGAGTAATTTGTGGTGTGTACATACTATAATATCCTCAAGTATATCTTTATGAAATGTGACATGAATATCAGACATTTAATATGGGTTTAATACCTTCAAACTTTTAATTTTGACATTTTATATATTCCTGTAAAGGATAATGTTTTAGCTGATGCACTGAGCCATAAAACTCAGACACAATAAATTTATCATTCTAGTGATAAATGGAAATTGATGGAACTTTTTTCTGATATTCATTTAGAGTTTTAATCGAGTCATAAAAAACCTTATCTTTCATCCTTATTAATTACCTCTTCACTCATGTATAGGGTGAATAGAAGGCATTTTTCAGAACCTAAGGGGTTAGTCCTATAGGAAAGAATTTCTAGTGAGGACCCGCCTCTATATTGGTTAGTTGATGGAGACGACATCCTTTGTATACATGGGAGTATATGGGTTCCTACAAATATTAGAGAGGATCTCATGGGAGAGTACCATAATTCTAAATGGGAATTTCACCTAGGTATCACTAAGATGTATCATGATATGAATCACTAGTATTGGGTTCCTAGTATTAAATGTCATATAGTGGTTTTTATCACTAGGTGTTCCACCTATCAGAAGGTGAAAGCAGAACACAAGTTGCCCTTTGGCTTGTTACAATCATGGCAGTCCCAAAGTGCAAATGTGAATACATTTTGAGGTATTTTATGGGTTTTTTACTAAGGGTTCCTTATGGTTGTGATGTGGTTTGTTTATTCACGGATTGACTAATAAAGTTTCTTAACTTCCTTAATTTCTAGGATACTTTATCATTTGATGATTTAGGGAGACTATATTTCCCTGATATTATACACCTATACAGGATCCCTTATACTATTGTTTTAGATAAAGACACTCATTTCCAATTGATATTATGGAAAGGGTTATATAAATATTTTGGTACATAGGTGATTCTAATCGAATATTTTTACATTCAGACCTATGGATAGTTAGAACAAACTGTACAGGTGTTAGAGGCCATGATCTGAGTATGTTCCCTTGGTTTTGGAGATTCTTGGGAGAAGAATATCCCTCTTTCTAAGTTTTAATACAATAATAAATTTCATTAAATGATTTATATCACTCTGTATGAGTCCTTATACGTTAGGATGTTATGTTAACCCCTATACTATTTAATGGAAGGAGAGGCAATCATACTAGGTCCCCATCTCATGTAGGAGACTTTAGAGAATGTGTATTTGATCAGAAAGTGATTGTCTACTATACAATCTAGATAGAAATATTATTTTGATCTCCATTAATGACCATTTTATTTCTATGTCACAAATTGTGTTTTCCTGTGAGTATCACCAAGACTTGAGAATATATGAATATAGAGGGAATGGAGGCTATCAAATTATTTTTTAGGCCATTTGAGAACATGGATAGAGTTAGGACGGTAGACTATCAGTTGATATTACCTCAGAGGCACCATGTCATGCACAATGTCTTCTATGTTTTAAAATTTCATTGTTACCATGTCAAAAAGTCTCATACATTTGATCCTGAGGATGTTGAATTAGATGTTGATGCTTAATTTGTACAGTATCCTATACAAATCATTGACTAGATCATGAAGGCTCTCTGCGGATAGTCATTCACATTAGTATGGGTTTTATGGAAGCACATCCATGTAAAATATGTGACCTGGGAAGGGAGGTACATATATGTATTTAGTAGAAATATTTATTCGTAGATAATCCTTAACCACCCTTAGATGGAAAACTCAATGATGGGTTCTTTTAAGGGGAAATATTGTAATAAGACATATTTTCAGTAAGGTATGGATCCTTTTTTTAATTAATTTTTTATAATTATAAATGTTTCATATGGTTTAAAAAATGGTTTTGGATCATAAAGTGCTTGTTAAAATCTCAGATCTATGACTTTTTTGGGAAATAGTCGGGCCATACAGTTAATAGACTTCATGCCATCCACTACACACAGTTAGATAAAAAATGTGGAGTGTTGGTGGTGTCATTAGAGGGAAGAACATGAGATGTGTAAGGTTTTCCTAACTTTCAATTTCTTCCCATGTTGGGTGTTCAACCTAAGTAGAGGGGGATGCACTGGTAGAGCACAGTTTGAAAAACTGTGCTCCCCAAAACATGTGATCCACCGTCCTTGGATAGTAGCTGGCACATGGTTGGGGAAACATTTTTCTAACCCAGTGGATATTGGCACTCCTCTCCCTATAACGTTGGAAGCTCCTCCCTTGGCTTCCAAAAAGGCTTGACAAAAACTTCTTCATCCATCTATAGAATAATGATCTGGTTGTCTTATTGGATTCCTATCAGTAAGTGCTCCATTCGTTAGGCTCCTTTCATCATTCTTCTTAATATCTATGATTCTATTTTGATGAAGGATCATATTCCCTATTTTCATGGATTTTGTTTGTCCTTTCATTTTCATCTGATCTAGACCAAACTAATGGAAAATACTTCATGAGTCATTTACTATACGAATAAAGTAGGTGTTCTATGAATCATTCCGTAAATTCTCTCCATTTATAAACTTTTTATGTGGTGCGCACACAGGTTTCATTGGGAATTTCTCTTTAAATTCATTTTCCTTAATTTAAGTTGGATAGATTGTATTCTATATCCCTTTAAATATC
The DNA here is from genome assembly GCA_963277665.1 of Viscum album. Classification (NCBI taxonomy): domain Eukaryota; kingdom Viridiplantae; phylum Streptophyta; class Magnoliopsida; order Santalales; family Viscaceae; genus Viscum; species Viscum album. The sequence goes on along the minus strand of OY728162.1, from coordinate 1,443,402,915 downwards.
ACTTGACATTATTAGAGGTTGAGAACTCAATTTTAACCACCCCATGTAGGGTGTGTTCCTTTTTGATCCCTTGGTAACCCATCTTGGGTTTATCTTCATCGTCGTTTGGGTGCATTTGAATTGAAATTTAATAAGGTAAGTGTCCCATATAATTAATAAAACCATAAATAAATGCTATTTAAAGTATATAATGAGATATTACACTTGGCCTAGTTAATTATAAAGTGAATAGATATTGGTTTCATTTCCTTTTCTCCCCATGTCATACTTAATGAAAGGTAATAGAATGAACCTAGTAAATGATTACCAAATGGAATTGATAATGGTTTCAAGTACATAATTCACCATTTCATGTTTAATTAAAGGTAATGGAATGACCCTATTAAATGATTAAATGGATTAAGTATTACATGGATTGTTATTACATATGATATAAATGGAATGATTATAAGGTTCCTATTGCTTTAGACCTTGTTTATCTTCATAGGGATGGTTAGACTTGAGCCAGACGTGGATTCATGAGGGAATTCCTTGATCACCCAGAGGACCCCATTCAGATTCCTTGAGCCGATGTAAATCAAAGATACCTTCCATGGAATCTAGTTCTTATCTGATTACATGAATTCCCCAGCATTGTACTAATGATTTATCTAACGCTCTTTCTAGATATTAAAATTCCTTGGATACACTCCTTGGATTCATATTGATGTCTTCAAAAACACAACGTCGTGGATTAACCCAATTAGGCCTAGTCATGATTATCTCAATATTACTATTGAAAACTACTATGGACTCTCTTAGTCTTTTTTATAGTGTAATTCCTTGTGCATGCCCCTAGGATTACACTCAAACCCTTATTTACACACTACATGAGTTACTACTATGAGTTGGCCCAACCCCTAAGGTCAAATATTACTTGGATTCACCTTGGACCCTCATTCATTGTTTTTATGATCTATTTTAGTGTTTTTTACATGACCACATGTTCCATTGATATAAACTAGATCTCAAATTAATTAGATAAATTGTTACATGTTCAAACACAACTTGAGGATGAAGCAGGTATGTGTTGTTTATTAGTATTTCTATTTATTTATATACCTACACACTATAAAATTTATATTCACAGACTATACTTTTATAGATGATGTTGTTGGTGGCCTACTGATATTTATCTCACACCTTATACAGACCACCAATGGAACTCGAGAATATAATATGATCTCGTATATGGAAAAGGGGAAGTGTCCCACTTTGGATACCTGAATTTCTTACATTAGGATGGGATCATGGTAGGAGATGTCCAATCCATAGCTCATGGTGCTTGGATAGTTTTTTATTATTTTTAATTATTTTTTATATCTTCTATTGTATTTATTTCATACTTCCATATATGCATGTTTTACCTTTTGTAGAGACATGAAATTGCCTCATCATTTTTTATATGATATAGTTTATATCTATTTGATTATTATTTATTTATCATATTTTTATTCAATTTTTACATATGTTTTATGATTATTCTTTTATTTATTCCCCTATTTTCTTCATTGCACTCCACTCTGAAGAGAGAGCATAGTCTCCCCAAAGTCACAGCCTAGGACCTTACTGGTAGTCGACAGCCTCTAGCATATGGGGAGGTGCACATGAGGACATGTGGCCAATCGGGTTTGGTTACTCAAAAGTGAAAAGTGTCTCATACATCACACTTCACAATTTTTATCAAATTTAAAATTATAATTAATTTATATTAATGTAATTCTTTATAAAATTTCAAGACTTCCCCTCCCCTCTCTTATAAATGGAAACTTTCTCTTCTCTTTTATTCAAACATAAAAAGCCTTTTGGTTTGGAAAATCCCCTCCCAAATCCCTTAATAAAATCCATCCCCACTTTCTATAATCCTTTTTTTGATCCTAAAACTACAATAGATAGCTTTTGTGTAAACTGTACGAGGTTTTCTAAAGAAGAGGTATTGTTTTTAATCAACTTTTTTCATTTAAATTATTCTTGTACCTCATTCAAACTATCTTAGAACATTATAAAATAATAAAATAAGTATCTTATATATAATTAGATATTGTTATGTTGATTTAATGAACTATATCTATCTCCTATTCCATAAAATGGAAAAAATTTGATCTTTTGTGTCTACGGAAAACTACCTCCTCATGAACCGGTGTAATTAATTTTCCATCACCACCTCTCATGAATGATTATAATGATGGATTTAATGTATATATGTTATATTCATGAAATATTTATAATTATATAGAATTAATATATCGTCTCCTTTCTTAAATTTTCATTCATTGTAAAATGATAATGTTGTTCGTGTTTACGTGTAGACTACCACCTCTATAAGGAGATGCAATTTATTTTTCATCATTATGTCACATTGATGATAAATATAAGTATTTGTAATGAACTGATCTTTTATTTTTAATATAATTATTATTATATAAATATAAAATAATACTTACCTTCTTTTCATGATGATCATTGAAAAATAAAAATGTTACTCATACGTACATACGACCTACTGTATTCATGATTTCAAAGATGTTCATTTTTCATAACTATCATTCATGATCAGTTTTAAAAGTATAATTGATATATAAAAATGATAATTATTTCATTATTATTATTCTTGTGATGTTGAAATACTGGCCTCTTTGACCATAGTCAAATAAATGAAGTAATTTTTGGCATATGATACGAATATCCTCCAAATATCTAACGTGAACTAAATTGACTAAGTAATTGTATGTAACATGGTATTAAATAAAATAAAAGGAACAAAGAAAATGAATAAAAATTAATAAATTAAAAATTTTACATTATTTTATTATCCAGTAAGATAAAGAATGTACGTGATTAGTCAGACACACGGTAAGGAACACATTAACTTGAAACCTTATTTTAAATGTTTTAAAGATTTATTTTAAAAATATTTATTTTCCATGTCCATGTTCATCTACATGTTTTGAGAAAATTTTTATATATTCTTAAATGGATGATAAATTTCATTCTTTATTATATTTTACTTCCTTTGAAATGTTTTTGAAAATTAATATTTTTATGGTTTTACATAATGGGATTTCTTTTGAAAATACACTTTTAAAGTTTCCCTTAAAAATCCATTTCTTCCATGTCCATATTTTATAAAATAATGTATTAATATATTTATATAGACATAAAATAACCTTAAATTACTTATTATATCTCTTTTTTACTTTCATTCAAATGTCTTCGAATTGAATTTTAATGGAATTTTTTGACTTTATTTACAAATTTTAAATAGAATGTTCTATTTTAATGTATATTTTGGAAAAGAATTTTCCTTCCATAATAAACTATAGAAGCCCAAATCTTTTACACATATCATTACAGGATTGTAAACATAATTAACTATCAAATTACAATCTAATTATCACAATGGCTAGTTTCTAAGGAATAATAGGAACATAAAACTCAAAACAGGGGACTAAACAAAACTTGTATTTCTTTAACATCCATTATGAGATCCTAACATACTTTTATCCCTTAAATTTACATAGGATAACCTAGGGATGACATGAACAAAGGGATGAGCTATATTCATAGTAAGGGAATAAATATAAGAATAAAGCTTAACACATGGGTTAGAAGGCATAACGTAATGAAATAAAAAGGCTTGAAACATGATTAAACATAAGTAATCATAAAATATATAACATTGAATCATATAATAATGTAATATTAGTAATTTTGTGGAAACATAAAACATGATTTTATCAAGAGTCAAGGATCGTTTTACATAGAGATGCATGAGTCAAGGCTAACCACTAAGATCATTGCACATAATATCTCATTAGACTAAAAAATACTCAATGCATTAGAGTGATTTTTGGGAACACCCATAATAACATGATCATGAATATTTTTTCGACATGAATAATTATACATAATGAATCAAACATAAACATAAGGGTTTCCCAAGGTAAGAACTGGGTATCATAATCTTGTCAAAATTTCATAATATAAGGGAATATCATAATGGTTTCCCTGAATAAAAGTATTTAAATCATAAATGGACATTAATAAGGTAATATATTCATAAATCATGATAATATATGTCAAAATTAAGTGAATAATTATAAAAATATCATTTAAGAAACTTTTAAAATAAAACATTTCTGTGCAGTTTAAGAAAAATATTAAAGAAAATTTTAATCATATAATGGAATAATATTTTATATAAAAATAGAATGAAACCAGGAAAGTATTCATATTAAAATTAGTGATTTTATAAAAATAATGGTGGTTCAAAAAATAGTATAGATTGAACTTTATATTGGGTAAGAATTCAGGAAGTTCTCTTAAATCGGGCTTGCTTATCAGGATGAATTGAGTAGGAAACCATTTAAAAAATGTATATCACTAAAAATAAGGATGAATGGATCTTGATAAATGATTTTTTAACATATAACCAACATTTATAATATGTATATAAAAATAAATAGAATTTATTTTTGGTAAAAATATAGGAAGGGTAGCCCGAAGGAATAAAGAGGTTCGTTTAGAATCCCATACCTTAAGTCTGAAGGTGTTCTTCACTTGATCTTAATGTACTGGATAATCAAATTAGAATAACTAATTAATAAGAAAATAAACTATATGCATGAATTCGATTCATTAATGTTTTATTAAGTTCATTTATGGGCTCTTTGATTAGTTATAGAGTTTAATTTCATCGTTCGAGAGTGCTTGTTTTCTTAGTTTTCATGATCGATTTACTTGTATACATGTACAAAAGGTCATATATAGTGGGGTTAATTATCCATAATTTAACCTAAATGTTATTAATGATAATACTAAGGTTAAATTGGTCTTATATATATCATTTTTTATAGAATTAGGTTGAATAATTAGATAAATAGTTAATGATAACTGTTTGGGTTTATTTTGGCGGTGTTCGGTCACAGCGAATTCATTTTGTTTTTTAAATTAAAATCATGTGTAAAAAATAATTCATAACATTAAATAAAATATAATATATATATTATAATATGGTTCACCATAAAAGTGTTTTCATGACCATCCTTGAAGATATAATTGAATTATGAATGCACGTCATCAATGGAGGTGGTGAATTGGCACCTTACAGACGATGTTTTAATTATTAAAGTTAAAGAGAGAGGAGAAGAGGTTTGATGAATAATTATTCCAGAAAAAATATAAAATTATATTATATTTAGGATAATAGAGTTTTTATGCCACTTTGACAAGGAGAATGTGAGGAGAGAAAAATAAAACAAAGGAAGATGAAAAGAAATTAAAATAAAAGGAAGAGGGTTTTACCTCTTGATTCCTTCTTCTTGGGAACCAACGTAGGGGATTGGTTCGGCTGTTTTTTAAAGACCAAAATCTCATATAAATGGGGCATGGGATTTGGAGTATATTTTAATATTATTCCAACAAGGCTCAAGGATTGAGATGTGTGAGGATAAGTGGTCGTGAGGGGTGATATTTATAGTGGAGCAGAGTGGTGTTTTCTCAATATTTAATACATTAGTTTATTATTTTGATCAAGACAAGAAATAGTGTTGATTCATGAGACTAAATAAAATAATTAGATCATGTGGCTTTAAAAAAGTTGTTTTTACATTATCCATGTCCCAATTAATAGTGTATTAAACTTATAATGTAGATATACTGTAAATTACCATATTTTACTATTCACCAAAAATTCATGTATTTTAGAAAAATCTTAAAAATTCACCCTAACAATTTCTAAACATATAGAATTAAAAAATGAACTCGATTTTATGAAAATAATTTTCTAAATATTATAAATATAATTTTTATTTAAAAACACAATTTAGTCGATAAAATACAAATTTTAAAATTATAACTAGTTTTATATCACTTTGAAAATTTAACGGAGGTCTCATAAAATTATCTTATAATTATAATACATAAAAATAATTATTTATTAATAAATTTTATGAAAATAAATTTTCTTTTAAATTATTAAATTATTCATAAAATTATAATTCAATATTTCTGACTTATAAAATACCAACACTTAATTATCAATTTTTAAAATATTTATATACTAATACAATGATATAATATTATAATATTATCACTTATAATATGGGTAAATTTTATTTATACTTATATTGGTGAGGTTACTATTAAATTTTTTGGTTTACTATTCATAAGGGTCATATTTCAATTCCAAAGGTTAAGTTACTTTTCCTTTGGTATATGATCCTTAACTTCTAGAAATACCTTTTATTTAATTATTTTTTCATTTATAAAGTTTTTATTGTGTTTTTATTGTGATTTTATATGATTATAATATATTACATAATTATAATAATGGAATTTATATTGTTAGAATTTAGTGTTATTACATTCTTCCCCCCTTACAAAAATTCTCCCTTGAAATTTGGTTTTACAATCTATGATCAAAACAGGTGTGGGTATTTATCCTTCATTTCTTCCTCTGGTTCCCAAGTTGACTCTTTGTACTTATGGTTCCTCCATAGTTATTTGACCAAGTGAGTAGTCTTGTTGTATATAAATTTATCTCTATTATCCAATATCTTCACCGGCTTCTCCTCGTAAGAAATATCATTATCCAATTATACCACTTATGAAGTCAATACATGTGAAGGATATGGTGTGTAATTACTTAATAGTGATATGTGTATTACATCATATACTTGATACATGGTTGGTGGAAGTGCTAGTCGATAGGCCAAGATTAAAAACAATCAAGGATCCTGAAGGGGCCGATGTACCTAGGACATAGCTTCCATTTCTTCTTAAATATCATTATCCTCTTTCATAGAGATGTATGGAGGAAAACTGTGTCTCCAACCTTATACTCCAGATCCCGTTGATGATTGTCTACATAGCTCTTTTCTCGAATTTGGGATACATTGATGTCCTGCTAAATGTTTTTCACCTTCTCCACTATTTCTTCGACCATTTCAGGTCCTAGCAACTTACATTCACCAACTTCACCCCATCATTGTGGTGTTCTGATCCTTTTCCCATAAAGGGCTTTATATGGATACATTTGGATGCATGAGTGGAAACTATTATTGTAAGATAACTCAACCAAAGGTATATATTAGTCTCATCCTCTTTTAAATTCTATAGTGCATGCTCTCAACATTTATTCTATGATTTTAATAGTTCTCTCATATTGGCCATCAGTTTGTGGATGATAGGTTATACTGAAGTTCAACTCAGTGCTTAGAGCATATTGGATACTTTTATAGAACATCGAGGTGGATCTTGGATCTAGATTAGATAAAATTTATAGTGTTACTCAATTAATCCTTATAACTTATTTGATATATATTTGGGCAAATTGATCCAATGATAAGTCCTCCTAAATTGTGATACAGTGAGTTGTCTTTGTATGATGATACATAATAACCCATATAGCATTATTTCCTCTGGATGTCATTGGAAGTCCAGTGAAAAAGTACATGGTGATGTTTTCCCACTTCCATGTTGGTATAGATAATGGTTTCATCATAACTTTATTCTTTTTCTTTTAATCATTCACTTTCCAACATACCATGTACTTTGATGTATATTCAGTGATCTCCTTTTTCATATTGTCCCACGAAAAATTCTCCCAAATATCTCGATACATCCTTGTGCTCTCTGGGTGAATAAAGAATTTTGAGCTATGTGCATCATTCATAAGCTCTTTATTTATCTCTCTATTGGATGGTACACATATTTATGACCCAAAAATTATGACTCCATCCTCACCAATCTTGAACTCTGAGGATTTCCCGGTCTTGATAGCTTTCAACTTTTTCTGAATTTCCATACCATTTCATTGAGAACCCTTTGTTTTCTACATGAGGGATGGATGAGTATTCATTTGAGAGAGGATTGATTATATTCCTCCCTTAATTAATCCCACTTCCATCCTATGTATGTCTAAAAAGATTGGATACTTATCAATTCACATCATTAATAAAGATGCAGGATCCTTTCTACTTAGATCATCTTTCACCTTATTTGACTTACCAGGATGGTAGTGGATTGATCATTCATAATCCATGATGATCTCTAAACATCTTCAATGGTGCATATTAATATCCTTTTATGTGAATATCAATTTGAGACTCTTGTGATTAGTATATATCTCACACTTCTCACCATAGAGATAATGTTTTCATATTTTCAATGCAAAGATCATAAATTCCAATTCTAGATCATTTATGGGATAGCATTTCACATGGAGTTTCAATTGCCTTGAGGTTTAGTCTATCACATTATCATTTTTCATCATTACATAGCCAAATCCTTTATTTTAAGAATTTTTGTATACCACAAAGATTTCTCCATTTTTCAGGATTATGAGTACTGGCATAGTGATAAACCTCTTTTTGAGATCCATAAAGATTTAATCACATTCTTGAGTCCAAAAAAACTTTACTCCCTTCCAGGCCATCTTGTTTATTAGGTTTTCAAATCTTAATAAGTTTTTAAAAATCCTCAATAATACCCAGCTAGGATAAGGAAACTACATATCTCTGTTATAGGTGTTGGCCAGGGCCAATCTTCGATTTCATTTTTCATAGAAGGGACCATACATATTTCTTTTTTGGTGATAAAATACCCCAAGAATGATAATTCCTACATTAAAAAATAACATTTACAATAATTTTCATTGAGTTTCTCCCTTCCCAAATTCTGCAACATAGTATTAAAATACTCCAAAAGTTCCTCCTTGCTCTTGGAGTATATCATAATATCATTGATAAAGACTATAAAAAAATTGTTGAGGCAATATCTAAAGGCTTATTCATTAAATCCATGAAATTTTATTTAGAATCAGTGAGTCTGAAGGGAATCACTATGAACTAAAAGTGTCCATTCCTCATTCTAAAGTAATTCTTGGGAATATCTTCCTTCCTCCCCTTTAATTGGTGATATACTGACTGAAGGTCTACCTTAGTGAAATAAATAACCCCTCATAGGTGCTTGAATAAATCATATATCTATAGTAGGGGATAATTTTTTTTATCATCATTTTATTGAGATCATGATAATCAATGCATAGTAAAATTGATCCACCCTTCTTCTTGACAAAGAGGAGTGGTCCACCCCATGGTGAATCACTCGAGCGTATAAAACCCTTGTCCATATTCTCCTAAAACTGCTTCTTCAGTTATTCCATCTTAACAGTGGATATTCTATAAGGTTTCTTTGATATAGGTAGAGATCCAAAAATAAGTTCAATTAATAACATAACCTACAAATCAGGTAGAATACTGGGAAATTGTTTAGGGAATACATATGTGTAATCCCTCATGATGGGAATGTGTTCAAGCATGATCATCTCCATTTTCTATATCATTTGAGCAAGATATGCTTTCTCATATGGTAGTAATATCCATACATGGGATGATGATTTTGAAAGAGATTCATATTCCACCTTAAACATGTAAATAATTGGATGATTCTTAGGGATGTGAAGAGTGATATCCCTTTCCTGATATTTAATTCTCTCTTTGTAAAAATATATCCAATCCATGACCAAAATAGAATGTAACTCCACCAAAATAAGTAAGAGAATATTTTCTAGGTTGTTCATTCCACAAACATTAACTAGGGAGGGTTTATATAATTTGGATGAAATAATTTCCCTATTATTTATTCTCACAAATATCTCAACCTCCATATTTTGATGTTGTGTTCAAATTGTTTTACTATACTTTCAAGGTATAAAAGAATTCTAGAACCAAAATCAAATAGCATGTTATCTATACTTGAATGAATGACCAGTGTACATGTCACCACATCATTGTCCATATCCACCTTAGTAATAGTGATATAATATGCCCTTCCTTGTTTCCTTAGAGGATTTTTGTTATTTGCACTAACAACCCTAGGCCTAGGGAATTGGTTTTCAAAATTACCATGTTCTTTTTAGTTTAAACACTACACTATTAGGTGAGTGTTGATATGAACCTTCCTTTGTTCTTCCACATTAGTGGAATTATTCATGTACCTTAGAAAATTCATAGCCTAATGCCCCATTCTTAAACATTTTAAACATTTCCTAGTTCCCATTATACAATTACCAGGATGCTTCCTCCCATAATTTTGACACGTGAGATATTTAGTCTTCTTTCCATCATGGGATTTATTTGCTGATCCACCCATATTCGACTCCATTTTCTACTTTTTGTCACTATTTCTATGTGACCATTGAGAGTCTCTTATCTCCATTTCAACATTGAGGTCACAATGAACAATATTATCATAACTATCAAAGTCTTGAATCACCAACTCTTTTCATAGAGTCGGAATTAGACCGCGAAAGAATCAATCCACCTTGCTTTCCATATTCATGAAAAAGCTAAAGTTGTGGCTTTCAAGACTTGTAATTTTTTCTTCATACACCATGATAGACTCATCTTCCTTCTTACTAAGTCATATAAACTCTCTTTTCATCTTTAGATGGAGGGTTTGGTGAAATTATTTATTGAAGTAATTTTCATGAATTCCTCCCAATTCATGGAATCAGTTTCCTCCTTTGACTTCATATTTGTTATTAGTAACCACCACTGATCATCTTCTCTATCAATACCATAGACTTCCATGAGAAATTCCTATTCTTAGGAGAACTAGGGGATAGATAATATCTTTTCAATAGAGTTAATACACTATTCCACAAGGAGGGTATTGAAATATCCAATAAATATGAGAGGACTTTGCCACATGAAGGACTCAATGAAAACATTCTATTTTATTAGAGATGTAGGACATTATACATGATTAAAGTTATTATTCATAACATGAGCTAGAAGATCAAGTACTATCACAACGTTTTGAGTACCTATTCCCATAATATTTGGCATATCATTTGGGAAAACATCACATTGCCTATCACATTGATTGTTGGAATGTGTTTTTCTATTTCCCACCATTAAATAAAAAAAAGGTGAAATTAAGGGGCTCTAATACTTATCTAATAAGAATAAAAAAGAAACTTTAAACATAAATGGATAAACTATTAAAGGAAAAGTATATCTTAACTTATGATCCCCTATGTTTCAATCTAAGTTATCCAAGGTTTATTTCCAAACATATACTATATGGGATATTTTTTATTCCCTTAATAATGGTTTGTAATGATCTTATGAATTTACCCAAGCATATCCCCCAAGAGTGTCAAATTAGGTACATAGTAAGGCCCATTATCTTGTACCAGGTTACCCCGAGTTAGGCTCGAAACACCGTGTCAGAATTTTTACTCCTAGGTACATCTATGCCAAAACCACGTCCACTTGTAGTATCCAGATAGGGATGTATTATCTTGATAAACTACTTTCTCTATACTTACCAAAATATAGGTATGTTTTCTTATAATTAGTATTATCTCTAAGGTTCTTACTAAAGTGTTATATTCCTCATCTCCAAAAATAAATAAATCATCATCTGATACCAACTATAGTGACCCAAGCCTTTTATACGTGTCATTACATGATTTTAAACATAATTAACTATCAAATTAAAATCCATGTATTGTAAAGTCTAGTGTCATTGGAAGACTAGGTACATAAAATTGAAAACATGGGACTAAATAAAACATTTCTTTATTTATCATCCATTATGAGATTCTAACTTCATTTAATACCTTACATCCACATAGGATAACCTAGGGATAACATGAAAAAAGGTATGAGCTAAAAGCCCAATAAGGGAATAAATAAAAGAATAATGCTTAGAAAATGGGTTAGAATACATAACATAATGATATAAAAAGGCATGTAACATGATCAAATATAAGGAATCATAACATATATAACATGGGATCATATAATCATGTAATTTTAGTAATGTGGTGGAAACATAAAATATTACTTTTTCATGATTCAATGCTTGTTTCACATAGAGAAGAGTGAGTAAAGGATAACCACCAAGACTGTTGCACATGGAGTACGAGTTAATTAAAACCATAAAAATCATTTCACATAAAGTCCCATGAGACTAAAAATTACCCAATGCATTAGAGAGATATCTAGGAACACTCATCATAACATTTTCATGAATATGTGTGCCACATTTATAATTATACATAAGTAATAAAATGTAAACTAATAAAACACAATTTTAATTAATATCTTATTGATAATAAATGAAAACATTTCCTCACATTTTGCTAAATATGTTAATTTATAGAATAATTGGGATTAGATCATTCATTCGAAAATTTGATCTAAATTCTTGTTTTACCATTTTAAAATTCATTGTAGTATTTTGGGAATAAATATTTTTATGTAAATTATTTTGACTTCCAATTTTTTAAATGTGTTCTTGACATAATGAGATACAAATTCTATTTATGACATGGGAGTTGGATCGTGCATTTGAGTGGATTAAATGGGCCATGAAAACAAATTTGGACTGAACTATCTAGATTGGACATAACTTCACCATTATGGTTGTATATTATTTACAAAAAGTTAGATTGGGCCCAAATTTGGAGGTAATATCCGGGACATGATTCTGAACAAATAATCTGTCTAGAATTCCAACCAATTCACACGTTTTGGAGTCCAACTATGTGGTACAACTTGGAGTAAAATATTTTTTCGAATTTCCCTATCACATTTTATAAAGATTTGTAACCATAGTCCTAAAAAAATCTATTTAAATGATATTTTCACTCTTTGGGAGAGCTAGTAGGGGGTTTGGGAAGGTGTTTCTGAAACAGTGTTTCTTTGGAACCCCTCACAACTCTTGGAAAAAGTAATTCTGTGTGAAAAAATATCTTCCAAAAAAGACTCTCCTCTCCCACCTCCACTTTGTTTTTCTCTGTTTTTATGCTTTTAACGTGAATTTTCTTCAATTAATCGTATGTGTTATTCTCTTTTCATATTCTTATTTTTCTTCTTGAGCTGTAATCTAAGAGTGGATATGAGATTGGGTGTTCCCCAATCAACCCATTGCATATGCAAAACGTCTCCATGATGACAACTCCACCCATGGAAGAGTGATTTCATTCATAGTTGATCTATTACTCACTCCCTTCATTTATTAATTTTTAATCCATAAACATACTATAATTATTAAATTTTCATAAATTAATTGAGTTCTAATTTTTATGTTACTCAATCGACTTGCACTTAACTGCGTGGTTGATCTTGTGTAAACAATGTGAGTGAAACCGCAATCACAGAATCTAATCAACTTGGGATAGAATTGTAGGGTTCAAGTATCATTACCAACATAATTAATTATCAAATATAGGGAAGATATACATCTCAAATTGACCATTGTCCATAAGTTGGCTTTCAGATCACAATCAAGGTAGGGTGCTGCGATTGGAAGTCCCGAAGTTGACTGAAGGCTCATTTTTCCAATATTTTTTGTTGTGTTAATTTCCATAAGGTTCTGGGGTTGATAGGTTTAGGGGATTACAATTGAATGAATTATAATCATATGGGATAAGGATAAATTAATGATGAAGGGGGAAGATTAGATCAACTACATATTCTCATATAAGTGGTTTTAAAGAAATTGTATCTTGATTGTTACTTCTCATTTTCTTGTTTAGTTTAATATTCGAAAAGTCATAAACAAACCCCCCATAATTATTTTCATTTGTTTTTAACTATTTTCTTACCTACATCAAGCCTATTAATAATTGTTTAATTAACTTCCTCCTTAAGAGAATGACCTAGGTTAACCACTGTACTGCACTTATTTAAATCAAAAATAAATATTTTTTAGAGCATGTGCAATAACTCTCATAAAATTGGTGTCATTGGCAGGGAGGAAATTAATTATTTCAACCAATTAGTGGTATTTATTTTATTTTACATTTTATTCTCTTCTTATCTTCTTTCTTTTTTCTTTATACAATCTTTTTTTCTTTCTTTCTTCTTCTTCTTCTATTATTTTCTTCTTCTTTTTATACTATCAACTGAAACTTCTCATTTTTATTTTACTAGGGTCCACTTTTATTCTTTTCATTTTTATTTGATTTATGACATGAACTAATCCTGATGATATCTTAGATCTTGACCCTGATATTGAACACAGACTTAGGGAACAGATCAGACATTCTCAGTCTATGGGTAGTTTTCACATTCAACCAGTTAGAGAATTACTCCACTCCAAGAATATTGAAATTGGAAACACTTCTAATTCCAACTTAAAATAAGAACCAATGGATGAAAATAATGGGAGTAAAATTAATAGAACCATTTTAGAATTGGATGAACCTAATATTAACTATTAACCAAATTGCATTCCATACCCAAATCTCGAATCAGATTTAGAACTAAAATCTGGGTTAATTAACCTGCTTCTAAAATTTCATGGCCACTATAGTGAGGATCCCAATAAATACCTTAAATAATTTAATGTGGTTTGATCAAACCTTAAACCAAGTAATGTATCTGAAGATCAAATCAAACTAAGGGCATTCCCATTTTCACTTGATGGAGCTGCAAAAGACTGGATGCATTATTTACAACCTAAAGATGTAACTTGTGGGAATGATTTGAAACGTCTTTTCTTGCAGAGATTTTTTCTAACATCAAGGACCAATTCCATTCATAAGGAGATATCGGGGATTAATCAAGCACAAGGAGAGTCAATGTATGAGTACTGGGATCAATTCAAGAAGTTCTGTGCAAGCTTCCCACATCACCAAATTGGTGATCAACTCCTCATCCAATACTTCTATGAAGAACTCACACCTATAGAGAGAAGCATGGTGGATGTCGCGACTAGAGTAGAATTGGTGGAAAAAACACTAGTAGATACACGTACATTGATTGACAAGATAGAAAAAAACTCCCAACAATTTATTAATCGAGGTACACCACATGTCAAGGGAGTACATCAGGTAAGTCCTTCTATTGAGAGTAATTTTATTAATACGAAGTTAGAAGAATTGACCAATATGGTGAGGAACATTTATTTGGCTCAAAAGACATATGAACCCCCTCCTTCAAGGACTTGTGGAACTTGCACTAAGATAAGCCACCCAACTGACTATTTCCCCCAACTACAAAAAATAGAATATTGTGAAGCAGTGTTTCTTGGGATACCATATCAGCATCATCAGCAACCATATCCCCAAAAGAAGATTTATTCCTTTACTCCAACATTCAACCAAGGGTGTAAGGATCAATAAGACATGAGTTATATATCTGGATAACAATAAAGGTCCCCTTTTCAACAAAATTTCCAGCATCCTCTACCTTACCAACATGGTTTCCAACAACCCAAAGGTGATTTAAAGCTCAAGAATCATCAATCCAACAACAAGGGACTTTTCAATCAAAGGTATATTCTAATGCTTATGATATTTTGAAACAGATTGTTCTTAATCAACAGAATGAGGTGAGGAGTCGAGGTTTGGAGCTAAGGCAGTTGAAGACTCAAATGAGCTAGATTGCCACTGCCCTTCATGAACTTGTAAGTAAGAATTATAAAAATCTGCCATCCCAACCTACTCAAAATCCTAAGTAAAATGTCAGTTCCATCACATTGAGAAGTGGGAAGCAAGTTAATGATACTTTTTCACCCACCATTCCATCGGGATTCACCTCAACTCCAGAGAATCTCCATTCAAGACCAGGTGAAGAGAAACCAAAGAATAAATATAAAGGTAAAAGATTGATCATGTTCCTCATAAACCCCTTCCCATTCCAAATAGGGTTGTTAAAACCAAGAAAATGTCTTATGAGACAATGTAAAAAGATGTTTTCGACACATTCAAGTGTGTGAAGATAAACATCCCCCTTATTGAGGCCATTAAGAAAATCCCAAGGTATGCCAAATTCCTAAAAACACTATACCAATCGAAGAGGTCTCAAGGGAAATTAAAGGATCAATGTTATAATAAATGTGTTACTACTCATTACACCAACTCTATAAATGCCAACAAAGTGCAAGGATCCAGGGACATTCACTATCTCATGCACTAGTGGGGAGTTTCACTTTTATGATGCTCTTTGTGATTTGGGATCTTTCATAAATGTGAAGCCACACTCTTTATTCTCTTCATTATAGGTTTGTGAGTTGAAGCCAACGAGAGTAGTGGGGAAATTGGAGAATATAGCTACAACATATCCATTAGAAGTCCTTGAGGATGTACTTTTCTAGGTAAGAGATATGATCTTTCTAGCATATTTCATTGTTCTTAACATGGAGGATGATCAAGTAAGTTCTCATGATCCCATTATCTTAGGTAGACCCTTCCTAAAAACTACATAAACTATCATAAATGTCAATGAGGGTACAATTTCCATGGAGTTTGGAGATGAAGTTTTAATATTTAATGTTAGAGACTCCAGGAAGTGCCCCTTAGAGGACCATTCTACATTTGTTATCTCCCATTTTAAACCACCAAATAAAAACCCCATGGAATTTTATTATCCTATGATTAGGGAGATTATGAGTATTAGTTCTAGTTTGATTTCTAAGAGTACTTCCACACCTATTGATCATGTGAACTATAATTATGACATGGCTGTTGAGTATGCTGGTGGATTTGATGCTTTATTCTATGATTTTGATGATGTATATTCTCATACAAATGTTCATTATGCACATGTTTCCATTCCTTCAATTTATCCATCTATACATCACCCCCCTTCATTGAAACTCAAGTTATTTCCACCTAATCTCTAATACTCATACTTTTTATGTGGTGAGAGATTACCTATTATAATTGATGATAATATTTCTTTTGAACATGAAGAAAAGATTTTAAATGTTTTGAGGGAGAACATCAGGGAAATTGGATGGACCTTGTATGACATATCAGGTATTAGCCCCTCCATTTTCATGCATAAGATTCTTTTGTAGGATGGGGATAAAACGGTTAGGCAGCCACAATGGAGATTGAATCCAACTCTATTGGGAGTTATTTAAAAGGAAGTTGAAAAACTGATTGAGGTAGGTATAATCTTTCCCATTTCATATTCTCAGTGGGTAAGTCCTATTCAGGTTGTGACTAAGAAAAGTGGTGTTAAAGTTATTAAAAATGAGAATGTTTAGTTAGTTTCAATGAGGGTGCAAAACAGTTGGCATGTGTGTCTTGATTATAGGGAACTAAATCAGTTCACCTACAATGATGATTTTCCCCTCCCATTTATTGATCAAATGCTTGAGAGACTCACTGGGAAGACACATTATTGTTTCTTGTATGGATTTTCTAGATATTTTCAGATTCCTACTGCTCTAGAGGATCAGGAGAGGACAATATTCACTTTTCCATTTGGTACATTTTCCTACTGAAGGATACCATTTGGACTTTGCAACGCCTCAGGTACCCTTCATAGATGCATGGCGGGTATTTTTTATGATTTTATTGAGACTAAAATGGAGGTATTTATGGATGATTTCATAGTTTATGGATCCCCAATTGATGAATTTCTAAGTAGTATGGGAAAGGTGTTAAATTGTTTTATTGAGAAGAATCTAGTCCTGAACTTTGAAAAGAGTCATTTTATGGTAGAGCATGGCATTGTCTTAGGGCATGTAGTGTCTAAACATGGGATTGATGTTGATATATCTAAGGTAGATATCATTTCATACTTAACATATCATACATGTGTGCATGATGTTAGATCTTTCCTAGGGCATGTAGGATTTTATCGACACTTCATCAACGATTTTAGTAAGATTCCTCTTCAAATTTCACGATTACTTCAAAAGGATTCTGATTTTGTGCTTGATGGTTGTTGTAGGACCTCCTTTGATGAGATAAAGAAGTGTCTGACCACTCCACTGATCATACAGTCCCCACGGTGGGATCTTCCTTTGGAGCTTAGGTGTGACGCCTCCAACTTCGCAGTTGGAGATGTCTTATCTTAGAGAGTGGAGGGATGTTCACATCTGATTGTCTATGCCTCAAGGACACTGTATTTAGCCCAATAAAACTACAAAACCATGGAAAATGAGTTTCTTGATTTCATATTTTCTTTACATAAATTTAGTTCATATTTATTAGGCTCAGAAGTAGTTGTTTTTTCTGACCAAGCAGCGTTGAGGTACCTATTGAGGAAGCTGGATGCAAAGCCTTGGCCAATCCGATGGATGCACCTTCTTCAAGAATTTGACATTGATATAAAGGACAAGAAGGGATCGTAAAGTCTAGTTAAGACCACATTAGTAGGCTTACTCATACACTAGAGGATGATACCTTAGACCAGGTACCACTTTGGGAAACTTTCCCCGATGAACATCTTTATTCCATCTCAGGTATACATCCTTGGTATGCTGATTTAGTGAACTAACTTGTTGCATATGAAATTCTTGAAAATTTAAAAAAAATCCAAACGTTAAAGAGTGAGTTTAGATTGTATGTGTGAGATGATCCCTACTTATGGCACATGTGTAGTTCCCAAGTTACTAGGTGTGTTCCTGAACATGAGTTTGAGTCTGTTCTACAATTCTGTCACACACTTTCTTGTGGTGGACACTTTGGACCCCAAGAGACAGCTAGGAAAGTTTTGGACTTTTTATTGTATTGTCCTAGTTTATTCCATGATACTCATGTGTTTTTTAAGTCATGATCACATTGCTAGAACAATGGTAATATTTCTAGGAGACACAAGATTCCCCAACAAATCACACTATTCTGTGAGACTTTTTATTAATAGGGCATCGATTTTATGGTTCCTTTTCCTAGTTAATTTGGGTTTTTGAATATTTTGGTTTTTGTTGATTATGTGATTAAATGGGTGGAGGCTAAGGCCACCGAGAATGATTATTCTCATGTTGTTATGGACTTTGTCAAGACACAGATTTTTTGTAGGTTTGGAGTATCGAAGGCCATCATCAATGACCAAGGGACACACTTATGAAATCAAAATCTTTCTTCCCTTCTTTAAAAGTATGGGGTGAAACACAAAACATCAACACCATACCACCCCCAAAAAAATGGTCAAGTTGAGGTTTCAAATCATGGGTTGAAAGAAATTTTGGAGAAAATTGTGTAGTCAAATAGGAAAGATTGTAGCAAGCACTTGGATGATGCATTGTGGGCTTATAGGACAGCATACAAGGAACCAATTGGTATATCCCCATTTCGGATTGTTTTTGGGAAAGCTTGTCATCTCCTTGTGGAAGTTGAGCATCGAGATTATTGGGCGATAAAGAAATGAAACATGGATTTGGCACAAGCTGGAATCCAAAGAGAGTTGCAAATTCAAAAGCTTGAGGAGATTCGATTTTCTTCATATGAGAACTCAAGGCTCTACAAGGAAATATCAAAAGCAGCTCATGATTTAATGATCCTACAAAGGGAGTTTCATGTTGGAGAGAAAGTCCTTCTATACAGTTCACGACTGAAGCAGATGCCTGGTAAGTTGCGTTCCAAATAGTTGGGTCCTTATATTGTTTCTAATGTTTTTCCTTATGGAGCAATAGAGATCACACAAGAGGTCACTAGAAGGAGATTCACAGTCAACGGGAAAATCTTGAAGAAATACATTGAGAGACTTTCTACTGATCTAGTAGATTTCATCAAACTGCATGACCCCATTATCACTTGAGCATATCAGGTTGTTCTTAACCCTTTCACTTTTGTATTATTTTTTCTATTTAAAATTCTTCTTTTCATATGCACATATCATCTCATAGGTTCACATTGAGTACAATGAAATATTTTAAGTGTGGGGGAGGGGAAAACATTTGGTGGTAGATATTTAGTATTTTCATTTGTGTGTTTTTTGTGTATTTTCTATTAAGTTTTTGGATAAAATTTTCAAAAAATAACAAAAAAATAACAAAACAAAAATATCAAATATATATATATATATATACCATGTAACATTCTCATGTGGAACACATAGAAAATTCATGTTTCAAAATTCATTGGTAGAATGATAATCATGAGTAAGATATCATCATCAAGGGTTAATTTTTATAATAAATGAAGTCATCGATGATATGAATGGTTGTTTCATTATAAAGCCTTTTCGATTTTGACATCATTATTTGTGATATTTGTTCAAGGTAAATTGTGTTTTGATTTCTCCACACAAATTTTCACTCAACCATGACTTGTGAAATTTTTCCTACACAATTAACGGTATAGTCAAGTGACATAGCACAATTCATTGGTTGATCCATATTTTCATTTCTCTTTTGATCTATTTCATTACTGTACCAAATTGACATATGTGTGTGTACCTATAATTGAACTATTGTATGCCCTAAAAAAAGGTTTGTGCCTTAGATAGGTCAAAACCCACTTTTCCTCAACCTTTGATCTTATTATAACTATTACAATTAATGTCATGAGGAGATTAGACATGGGTTGAGAGTTGAGTGTGAGATTGTTTCCAAGTGAAACTTAAAAAAACAAAAAAAAAATTGAGGGGAGTGACGAAATGTACAATATATAGGGATATCAAGGTTGGGAGTTTATGGTTTGACTTTCGTATATACTAAAGTGAGTGGGTCTCGAAATTTGATTGCAAAGGAATATAGAACAGGTTCAGAGAATTAAACTAGGTGAGAATAATTGTTTTACATGACCTGAATCTACTGAATAAAGGTTGAATTTATGAGCATGTATTTCCTGGCACACACACACAAGGAGAATTAGTGGCATAGTATACCCATGAATTGATTTCCTGTGATTAGTGTAATGAATCTAACTGGATTGTATTCTGACATAATTTATGAGATAATGAATATAAAATTTATTTAAATTGACTCCTTATGGGATTATTACTTTTCCTACATTTCCATTGTGGATTGAGAAATATGAACATTCATATCTTGTGACAATTTTCTCAAATACATGATATGATGTTTTTCCCAGGAATGCAAAAGGGTGAGTGTGGGGGAGTTGATAAAACACAATTTTATTAAATATTTTATTGATATTAAATGAAATAATTTCCTCTAAATATTTTAATTTATATAATAATTGGGATTAGATCATTCATTAAAAAAAATTATGGACATTCAGGTTTTACCCTTTTAACATTCACTGTAGTATTTTGGAAATAAATATTTTTATGTAAATTATTTTGACTTAAACTTTTGTAACTATGTTCCTAACTTAATTAGATACAAATTATATTCAGGACATGGGAGATGGATTTTGAATTTTAGTGGAGTAAATGGGACATGAATACAAAGTTGTACTGAACTATCCAGATTGGACATCACTTCACCATTTAGGTTGTCTATTCTTTATCTTGACTTGTATTGGGCCCATATTTGGAGATAAGCTTGGAGACATGTTTATGAACAAATAATCTATCTAGAATTACAACTAATTCACACGTTTTGGAGGTCAACTATGCATTACAACATGGAGTAAAATATTTGTCGAAATTTACCTTTTACGTTTTAAAATGATTTGTAACCCTAGCCCCCCAAACTCAATTTAAAGGATGTTTTCACTATTTGGGAGGGATGGTAGAGGCTTTGGGAAGGTTTTTCGGAAATGGTTTCTCTTGGGAACCACTCACAACTCATGGAAGAAGTAATACCTTGTGCAAACATCTCTTCCAAAAAAGGCTCTCCTCTCCCACCTCCACATAGTTTTTATTTGTTTTTATGCTTGTAAAGTGAATTTTCTTCAAATAATAATCTATTTTCTTCTGTTGTAATCTTCTTATTTTTCTTCTTGGTCTGGAGTCTAAGAGTGGAGATTAGATTGGGTGTTCCCTAATCAACCCATTGCTTATGCAAAACATCTCCATGATGACAACTCCGCCCATGGAAGAGTGATTTCTTTCACAGTTGTTCTAATCCCCACTCCCTTCATTTATTTATTTTGAATCCATAAACATAATGTGATTATTAAATTGTGATAAATTAATTTAGTTTCAATTTTTATGTTACTCGGTCGACTTCTACTTGACCGCGTGGTCGGGCTTGTGTAAACCGTGTGAGTAAACCTGCAATCGCAGAATCTAATCAACTTGGGATAGAATTGTAGGGTTCAAGTATCATCCCCAACTAAATTAATTCTTAAATATAAAAAGGATATACTTCCCTAATTGACCATTTACCATAATTTGGATTTTGGGACACAATCAAGGTAGGGTACTACGGTTGGAAGTCCCGAAGTTGACTAAAGGCTCATTTTTCCAATATTTTTTGTTGTGTTAATTTCTGTAGGGTTCGGGGGTTAACAAGATTAGGGGATTAAAATTGACCGAATTATAATCATATGGGATAAAGATAAATTAATGATTAATGGGGAATATTAGATCAAATACATCTTCTCATATAAGTGTTTTTAAAGAAATTTTCTCTTGATTGTTACTTCTCATTTTCTTGTTTAGTAAACTATTTGGAAAGTCACAAACAAACCCCCCCATCTGCCTTTTCATTTTTTTTGAACTATTTTCTTACTTAATTCAAGATTATTAATAGGTGATTAATTCACTTCAACCTTTATAGAAAGACCTAGGTCAGCCACTATGTTTCACTTATTTAAATCACAAATAAATATTTTTGAGAGAATGTGCGACAATGCTCATCCTAAACATAAAGGTTACCGATGGTAACAATTGGGTAAAGTATCTTGTCAAAAATGCATCACATTAGGGAATATTAGAATGGTTTCCATTAAAGACTGATTTAAATCATAAATGGACATTCATAAGTGAATATGTTTATAGATCATGACAAGTTATGTCAAAATGAAGTTAATACATGTAAAAAATGTATTCTAAGAAACTTTAGAAATAAAACATTTTAGTGTGGTTTAAGGAAAATATTAAAGAGAATTTTAAGAATAAAAGGGCATAATATTTTATATAAACCATAATTAAACCAAAAAATTATTCATAATAAAATGAGTGATCATTGAAAAATAATGGTGGCTCAAAATAGATTATAGAGTTCCCTTGAAATTGGTTAAGAATTCGGGAAGTTCCTTTAAATTGGGCTTTCTTATCGAGAAGAATTGAGTAGGGAACCTTCTAAAAACATATATATCCCAAAAAAAGAAGTCTTAATGGACCTTGATACATGATTTTGGAACATATAAAAAAATTATAATATTTACATAAAAATAAATAGAATTTCATTTGGGTAAAAAGAGGAAGTGTAACCCAAAGGAAGAATGGATGTTCAGATAGAATCTCTTACCTTAAGTCTGAAGGTGTTCTTCACTACATCATAATGTCATGGATAATAAAATTAGATTCATTTATTTATAATTTAACCCACATTATAGGTTAAATTTATTTATTAAGGTTTTATGAAGTTCGTTTATGTGTTCTTTGATGAGTTACAGAGTTTAATTTCATCGTTTAGGGGTGTTGATTTTCGTAGTTTTCATGATCGATTTACTTGTATACATGTATGAAAGGTCGTATAATGTGGTAATAATTTTCCATAATTGAACTTATAGGATATTAATGATATTACATAGGTTAAATTGGTCTTATATATCATTTTTTATGGAATGAGGTTGAATCATTAGATAAATAGTTAATGATAATCGTTTGGGTTTATTTTGAAGGTTTTCAATCACAATGAACTCATTTTGTTTTATAAAATAAAATAACGTGTAAAAAATGATTTCAAAATATTAAATAAGATTAAATATATATATATATTATAATCTTTTTTAACCATAAAAATGGTTTCATGACCATCCTTGATGATGGAATTGAAAGATGAAATCACATCATCCAAGAAGGTGGTAAATCGGCACATCACAGATGATGTTTTCATTATTAAATTAAAAGAGAGAGGAGAAAATATTTGAGGAATAATTATTACATAAACATGGAAAAATTAGAGTATAGGAAAGATAATATAGTTTTCATTCCAATTTTACATGGGGAAGGTGAGGAGAGAAAAGGAAAAGAAATGAAATCGAAAAACAATTAAATAAAAGGAAGAGCGTTTTACATCTTGATCCCTTCTTCTTCAGAACCTCCTTAGGGGATTGGTTTTGGTATTTTGTTATAACCAAAATAACCTATATGTAAGGGAAAGTATTGGGGGGATATTTGAGTATAATATTTACAAGACTCAAGGCATGAGAGTTGTGAGGATAAGAGGTGGCAAGGGGTGGTATTTGTAGTGCAGGAGAGGGGTGTTTTCTCATTATTTAATTTATTAGATTATTATTTTTCCAAAGACAAGAATTAGTGTTTATTTTTTTGAATAATTACATTAATTAGATCATGTGAGTCTGAAACAGTTGTGATTAAATCATACATGACTCAACTAATACTATATTTAACTTATAATGTATATATACTATAAATTACTGTATTTTACTATTCACTAAAAAGTCAAGTATTTCAGAAAAATCCAAAAAATTCACCCTAAACATATTGCAATATGTAAGATTAAAAAATGAGCTCCATTTTATGTAAATAATATTTTAAATATGATAAATTTAATTTTTATTTCAAAACATAAGTTACTCAAGAAAATATAGATTTTAAAATTATAACTACTTTTATATCACAATAAAAAATTAACTAAGGTCTCATAAAATTATATTATAATTATAATACATCAAAAAAATTATTTAAAAATAACATTTATGAAAATTAATTTTATTTTAAATGATTTAATTAGTCATAACATTGTAATTAAATATTTATGATTTATAAAATGCCAACACTTAATAAATAATTTTTAGAATATTTACTTACTTATACTATGATATAATTATATCATATTTTTGCTTATAATATGGATAAATTTTATTTATAATTTAATTGGTGAGGTTTCTATTAAATTGTTTAGTTTACTATTCATAAGGATCATGTTATTATTCTAAAGGCCAAGTCATCATTCCTTTTGTATATGTTTATTAACTTATATAAATAACTTTTATTTAATTAATTATTCATTTATAATGTTTGTATTGTGTTATTAATGTGATTTTATGTGATTATACTATATTACATAATTATAAGAAGGGAATTTCTATTGTTATAATTTCGGGTCATTACATAAATGTTATTTTATTTTTATCTTACTTTAATAGAATTTAATGTTTCTCTCAAATAAAAAAAACATATTTCCCTTTCTTATATGTATTTTAGTTTTCAAAAGGGTTTTTGAAAAGAAATGGTATTTTGATATCTAAAAGAGTTTTATATATGGGTTTATAAGAGTTCTACAAACATTTATGATGAAAATGTGAAAGCATAAAATTTTTTAAACATTATATGGTACTTGAGAGTTATATATAGGAAATATTTGATCCCGATACATCTTATACAATGGGATGATCCACATTATAGCTCATGAAAATGAGTGATCCTGATACAGGTTATATGAAGGTTGAGCCCCATTATAGCTCTCTAATGGATTAGGTAATGTTCCTTGTCTTCAAAGGCAGTAAAGAGGGAATTAACTATTGGGGTTTCTCCTATAGATTTAATTGGTATCTTGTTATTATTGACATTACTTTAAAATGGGTTATGAATATGATTCCCTGAGTCACCTAAAATGGGTTTCTATTTTCTTTCTATAAGTTTTAAAGCTTTTATTTTACCAAAAGAGTGTTTTCTTTTGGTGGAAATGATTTATCTCATATGTTCATGGGATAATGTAATAAAAGGTACTAATTTTAAGGGCTTTCATGTTTTTCATTAGACTAAAAAATACTTTCTATTTATTTTTTTAATGATCATTTTATGATTATACCACATTTTAAAAAAAATCTTAGGCTTTATGTATGGGTAAGAACAAAGAATAATTCATGTTGAAATTCATGAAGATTTTTCATTAAAAAAATGTGTTTATTTTTTAGAGTTCTAAATTGTGTGAAAAATGGGAACTAATAAAAAGTGTAAACTTTATAACATATGGTTTTTTATGTATGATTTATGTCCTAATTCTATAAAACTAAAAACTATAAATATACTCAGTTATGTCAGATAGAGAATTATAGTCCAAATTTTCTCATATGTAATGTTTAAGGTCAGGTCCTTATAATTTTAACTTAATATAATGGAAAATTTGTATGTAAAAAAACAAATATACAATTATATGTAGTTCATCATAAGTGTGACAACATATAACCTTTCCTTGGAAACTTCCACCAGTCAATGGATTCTTCCACTAATAATCATTTCCTCAATTATAAGTGAGGTGGTATTTATAATGCATCCCATAATTAAGATATCTCCTGAAAGGTTCCACATATCTCCAAATAGGTAATTATAATAACTCTTATTAGTTATAAACATTTATTATATTTTGATCCAACATAATATAAACATGAAAGTTGTACCCTAAAACTTCATCCAAAAATGTATTTCTTATAACTCTATCTCAACTTCTCCATAAGGTGTTATCTACCTTTATCCAGAAAATTCTATCCAATTCACCTCACCTTCTATCTGATAACTCTTTTTCTAAAGTTCCTATAAACTCTGTAACTTAATATTCTATACCTCAGCCTCCATTTGGTATTCCTCTATCTGGTGCACCTTTATAATGTCTGCTTTTGATTTTTCCTCTATCTTATTAACCAAACATTATGCCTCGGATACTATCTATTACTATTACATTAATCAATTCCTTGTATGGGTACCTCTATCAAAAACAATATCTATCTATTGTACCTTCAATTAGAAGAAATCTACGAATTTCTATGATAAAAAACACCTAACAGATGTACCTATTCTTGGTACCACCATCTTTTCCCATCTCTTTAACCATGTATTTCTTTAGATGAAAACTATAACTACTCCAAAACCTTTAGTACTTAAGCTTATTTTTCATATGAAAAGTGCATCCTCCTACACTTTACTTTAACCCCTTTTATAGGTGTGATTGTAGGAGAATTTTTAGGAACTAAAATTTATTTTCCCAATCATCTAAACATCATTTAATGATTTTCCACACTTCTATAAAATTCATTAAGATTATATAAAACTCTAGAAACCAAAACCTTCTTTCAATTTCATTAACCTCCACAAGATAAAAAACCTTGATAGTTTTTCAAAGCATAATATTTGTTAAAAGGATTTACATTTTTTTATAAAGATCCAAAATATTTATTCCAATATATATTTTTCCAATGAACTTATTTGAAACTCCTCCATCCGGTGATTATTCTTTTGTCTGGTGAATTTGATATTTCTCCATCGAGTAAATTACATATCTACAATATTTTAATTGTATGAATGTATCTATCTGGTCATTCTATCTGATGGAATCATTTATCTAAAACTCTTCCATATGATCACACTACTTCAACTCAATACTTTATACATGACATTTTTCACAAAACTCATCCTGGTACATCTTTACAGTAATATCCATCTGATGGAATCACATTGATCTATATGATGTTTTTCCATCCAACTGAACTTCAAACAATCATCCTGGTCTAAAAAATAATCTCAATTTATACTTTGATAAATACTTTCTTTAACTGATTTAATTTTTACTGCACTGATTGGTAATAATTTTTGAATTATCCAACAAATTTACCTCAAGATTCATATCAACCTTTATATATGTTCTCAGAATAATTTATCTAATGACATCAATAATGTTTTTCTGATCATCATCCATCTAATGAATTTTTTTTTCAATAGATATTCATCTGATTTACGTGATCTGATGACCCTCCATTATTTATTCATTTCATTGCATTAATACCTCAAAACATGTACATTATATAACAAAAAAATCTTCTTGAATAATCACAGAACCTATTTTTTTGATAAACATAAATTATCTCTATCCATTTTACTCAAGTCATTGATTCACTTCAGCATTGTTTTAACTACTCAATACTTATTTAACTTAAGAATTTTTTTCTGGTTACAACTTCTACCCTATGCGCTCTTCCTATTATACTTATTCTCCCTTTGAAATGGTTACACTTTTTACAAACAAAGCAATAACAACTTAACAAAATATTCATCCAGTAACAATGTGTATTGTCTATCTAATGAGATTGTGATTCTTCTTACAAGTCATCATCTGGAACATTAATTATTTTCTTTCATATATCATTTCCTAGTTTCTACAGCCACCAGACTTCAGTCTCTCTTACAAATTAGGAATATTTCTATTATGTATAGAATTGTGATATTTGCACATACACAAGATTCCTATACCTTTATATATCATTCAGAACTCAGTTGTTACCCTTCCATAGCGTTTTTATTTCAACTCAAATTTTTCACGAACATTATTCTTATAAAACCCTATCTGGTGAGCTATTTTCATTGATTTGAGCTTGAAATCTTTCAAATCTATGTCTGATTATCTCATCCCTGGTCTATCTGGTAAGCTACATCTGGTGATCAAGAATTATTTCTCTCCACAATGAATTCATATTATTGCATCCCCGTCTACTCACTATGTGTCTGGTCCATTCAAAGAACTATATTCATAAATATTTGTCTGGTGATCTTTTTCTGGTGGTCTATATATCATAGACTTGATCTCTACCTTTAAAAAAATATTAGATCATAATATTTTTATTGATGTTGGAAACATGAGATCAGCATTTCACCATATGACTAGTCAGATAAACTTTTCATAAAATCTAAAATGAATGTTTTATAACCATACTAAGTAAAATTTCTTAATATAGATAAATAATGTTTCATAGCCTCATTTTCTACTAAATATGGAAACTTTCTTAACTTCTATAACGAATGTTTCATTATATTTTTTAACATCTCAATCTATCCTTAAAAAGTGTTATTAGATTTTCTTCTCTACTGGTACTTATAAATATTCATTCAACAACCTCATTGACTTTACAACAAACCATTAACAGCATAAAAAATATATGTTACAAAATTATCCCAAAGTATCTTCAGGAACTGAATATTAAAAATAAATATCCAAGTACTCTTCATGATAAATAATTTATCATCTTATTATTTTTTGAAAAAAAAATTAAAAAAAATATTATAAGAAAAAATATATAAATACTCCCCATTTTAAAAGATTTACCATAGAAAAAAATTGATCGGTTTTTATACAAATAGAACAAAAAACTAAAAAACGTTTCTTGAATTTGTCTCCCTTTTTTAATTTCCAAAGGAAATAGAGGAGAAAGAAAAAAACAATAAAAAATTATAAATTTAGTACTAACTGATAAATATCTATTCATACATATTTTCTTAATAAATAAATTGAAATTTTAATTTAATGGAAAATATAAATATATCTTTTTTTTGAGTTGTAACATCTTCCCCTATAAAAATAAATTGAAAAAATTAATATATCCTATTAAATTAAACAATAATTAAAAGGGTACAGTATAATATATGATTAAAAATATTAATTATTCTTGTAGTAATATTTTGATTGATGGTCTATCTTTTTCAAGGATGGTCAAAGAATGGGTTTAAAAACATATAAATCATTTACATAATAATGGAATAATAGTTAAACTTGAAAACTAGATATGATTGAAAATTATATTGATTTGAAAATCAAATAAGTTTGAAGATTGGATATATTTGAAATCAGATAATATAGAAAATTAGATAGATTTTAAAATAATAAAATTTCAAAAATTAGATAGATTTTAAAATTATTTAATTTTGAAAAACTGATAAATGTTAAAGTCAGATAAGTGCGAAATATAAATAAATTTGAAAGTCAGATAATTTTGAAAAAAAAATATAGATCAGTTTGAAAATAATTTTCTCCATTGTTTTTAACAAGAGTTGTTTTCAATGTAAGGAAATGGATGAAATATTAAGTGCATTAAATATTACATATTCTTAATCATTCAGAACATCTATTTAATAGATTTGAATCTATTACAAGTAAGAGGTTTTGTGAAAATATCAGCAATCTGATTTTCCATTCAAATAATGTCAAGAATAATATCTTCTTTTCATGTGTGATCACTAAGGGAATTATTTCTTATTATATTTGATTTACTCTGGGGTTTTTATTAGGTTCTTAAAAAATGAAATGGAACTAGTATTATCATAATGAATTAGAGTTTTAGTAAAACATAAAACAAAATATATGAGTTTCTATTACTTCCATAGAATGTGATCTCAACAACTTTTGTAGACTATATATTCTGATTCAATAGAAGAAAGTTCTATAGAATGGCGTTTCTTGTTATATTAAGAAACTAAATATTATCTTAAGAAATTAAATATTATTGAATTATATTTTCTATCTTACTTGTAGCCTCTAAAGATGGTATTAAAGTAACTATTGAGAAAAAATTAATTTCCAAAAGATTAAATAATCCATGTTCTGAGCTACCTTGGAAGTATTTGAAACTAAATTTTTCACTTTCAAATGATATTATGTTGTATTATATTTAAATCTCACAAAAAATAAATATTGAAAACATTTTGTATGGTCAGCTTGAATTAAGATATAATAAAATACTAATCATAACTCTATAAAAATTTTGATCTATAGATTAACCAGTATCATCAACATCATGTTCGATAGAATTTGTTGTAGGAGTACTAGTGTGTGATGTAATTTTAGGACCCAAATGTTTGATTAAATATTTTATATATTTATGTTTACTTAAAATATTTCCTTCCTATT
The DNA here is from genome assembly GCA_963277665.1 of Viscum album. Taxonomy (NCBI): domain Eukaryota; kingdom Viridiplantae; phylum Streptophyta; class Magnoliopsida; order Santalales; family Viscaceae; genus Viscum; species Viscum album. The sequence goes on along the minus strand of OY728162.1, from coordinate 1,443,372,399 downwards.
TTTGAAAAATATGAAAACTGGGGAAAGAAATTGTGATTTCCCACTATGCTTATTTGAAACTCATTTTTCATAATTTTAGAAAAACTCTTAAAATATATTTTTAAGTGGAAACAAAAAAATTCATAATCTAAATTTTATCAATGATGGGGTTATTGAAAACTTTATTTGTGGTTTTTTTATTTCACTTCCTTTAACAAATTTATTTTGAAGTAAATATCAAGTAAGTCTATCAGAGCATGCTCTTGGTTCTTTTTTAAGTCTACATAGTTCTTCAGTAAGTTTGAATAATTTTTCCATAAATTTAGAATATTCGAAACTTGTATTTTTTGTCAACATAAACTTTCACTTATACATAACTATTAAGGAATGAAAATTTCACATCTATATGAAATAAAGTAAATTTCATATGGGCTATAAAGGAAAATAAGGTTCTAAATAATTCTAATCTAGCTATTGGTATAAAAGTTTCACCATAATATATTACTTTATCTAGAAAATATCCTTTATAAAGAATCCATGATTTATTTCTCATAATGATTCCATTTCCATCACATTCGATTCTAAAATCCCATTTTACTCAAATTACTAGTATATTTATAGGTCATTCAATATGGGTCCAAACATGGTTAGGTTCAAACTGATTGATTTCTTGTGCACAACCCTTATCCAACTCTCATCAACTAAAGAATTTAATACCATTTAAAATTGATATTATCATTGGAAGGAATGATGCTCACAATGATTTCATAGTAAACTTATAGTTTTAACCATTTGACTTACCTCTCTAATAAAATGACCTCAAGGATGCTGGCTTATGATCGAAAGATTTTTAAGTAAAGTGGTAAGATGATATTCAACTAATTAATATACAAATTCTATTGAATTGGATTCCAAATATTGAAAATATGATAGTATAACTTATGTTGAATTAACAATTGGTATTTTTAAGTTATAATCCATTAAATTAATAGAATTATATTTAAAAACATCATCGATATTTTGAATTTTACATAGTTTTAAAAAAACTAATGGATTAGATTAATCAAAATTTATATAAACTATTTTCTCAACAATATCTGTTGTTTTCTTAAAAACTCTATACCTCTTACAACTTGTATAATAACCCATACCAATACCTTCATGAATTTTAGGTTCTAATTTATATAAATAATATTTTTTATTTAGAATGAATAATTTACATAAAAAAATATAAATTAATAAGGTTTCATATTTCTTCAAGTCCATAACATATAAAAAGTTTTATTAAGAAAATATTTGAGTAAAACTTAATTTATATTATAACAATAAGTACTCACAACCTCAGCCCAAAAATATCTAGTAATAGAATTTTCACTTAACAAAGTTCAAGTAATTTCCAAAAGAATTATATTTATTCATTCAACTATGCCATTTTTTATTATGTTCTTGGTGTTGAAACATTATGAGTAAAATTTTTCTTAAACTAATTTTTTTTAAATTAGAGTTAAAAAACTCACCACCATGATCACCCAAGATATTAACTAAGGGTACGCTTTTCTCATTATTAACAGAACCAAAAAATTTAATAATATGATTAAATTATTCAGATTTTTAGGTGAGAAAATAAAACAAAGTAAATATATTGTAACCATCAACCAAGACATATACTTATAATTATCCTCCTATACATCCAGTTTATCTCAGACCAAATAGATCTATTTTCACTAACTATTAAGATTCGGTAGTTGAGATTCAATTTTAGATTTAAAAAATGACTCATCTTGATTACCAAATTAGGAAGGATTATAGACTCTAATTGAATTAAATTTATTTTCTGGTAGATCCCTAAGTGGTCCTTCTCTAGAATGTTTAGTAAAATTTTGAAATTTACAGTCTCATAATATCCTACACCATAACCAAGATAAGTTTTCAGTTTCATTTAATCAAGGAAAGTTTCAGTGACTTAACTCTTCTAAGTTGAGAATGTAAATATTTTCATACCTATCAACATCTAAAATGTAATTACCTTATATAATTTGAATAATATATTTATAATTATTTATATTCACAATATATCCCACATCACATAACTTACTTATGCTGGTAAGATTTTTCTTAAGTCTTAAAACCTAAAAAACAATTAAAATAAGTGTTTTTACAAGAAAATAAATATCATATATTCTAATGATTTCACCCTATCAAATATCTCTATAAGAAATTCTTCCTCCTTTAAAATTATTAAAATTTTCAAAATTTTAACTTTTCTCGAGTCATATATGAAGAATGACCTTTCCACGTTCCATTTGTTTCTTGTGTTGGTACTTGGATTTTCTTACTGGAAAAGATGAAATTATGTTCTCGGTGCCCATGCATGTTTGGGTCCAAGTACATTAACAAATAAAATTTTAGGAACCCATATCTATCCAACTCATTTTATTTGTACAACATTTAGTTCTTCTAAAATAGTTTTTTTAAACCAAAATATTATACTTTTTTGAGAAAAAAAATCCATTATATGACCTCCTCTTTTTACATTTAATACAAAAAGTTTCTCTTTTAGGTTAAAAATTCTCTAATTGAAAATAAGAGTAATCGACACTAAAATATATTCCACTTGAAGTTCTAGAGGGTATTATTTATTTATACATTTAATAAAAAAAATCATCACCATAAATAAAGATAGATAAAAAATTTAGAAATAAAATAAATTTAGGTTGAAAAATAAAACATTGATTATATTTATCATATTTTCAATCAACTAAATTCTAATCAATATAATTTATATAAGAATTATTTTTTGATTCTAATTTAGTTGAAAGTTTTAAAATTTCATAAGTTTATTTCTAAATAATTTTTTATATTTAATAAGTTTTTATTTATTAAATTCTAAGGTAGTTTTTAGTTTATTATATTCTTGATTTATAAGGGTTACAAATCTATCTTCTCAGCTACAATAGGTAATGTTCATTCATCTTTGGATGAATTAAAATATTAAAATTATGATGGATTATAGTTTTCATCTTATAATGAATTTGAATATGTAACTTTAGTATTATAAGTAAATTTATAATAAATACGTAAATTTTTAAGAGATTGTGTAGTTACCTTTTCCATAAATTATTTTTCATTCCTTGGAATATTTTAATAGAAACCAAATATTTTATTTGTTTCTGTTCCACTTTCTTACTGTCAACATTATGATAATGTGTCACTTTCACCAGAACTCTTGGTTTCTAAGGATTTCAATATTTTAATTCCTTTTCTTTTATAATACCTTCTGGGTTTTCTATTTTTCTTCTTTAGTTTAGGAAAATCATGTATGATATGACCTTTATTTTCAAAATCATGGTATATAAATTTTAGAGATTCCTTATTATCTTTTGTTCCTTTCTTGCATTTTTTATTAACATTTCATAAATTTAAATTACCAAAAATATTATTCATTCTTTTTGAAATTTGAGAAATTTCATTGTTGTTTTCTTATGAATCACTTTTATTGGAATATATACATTTCTTCTTTGAAATAAGAGACTTATAATTAATAGAGAAAGTATTGAAGGTAATAGTATTAGGGTTACCCAAATTAGAATTAAATGTTATTATATTCTTCCCTTTATCTTTTTTAACATCTAATCTTTGAATTCTCTCCTATTCCATTAATATTCCAATTAATTCCTCTAGACATAACATTTTCAAATTTTTAGTATTGTCAATTTTGGTCCTATTGGACTCCCCTTATTTTATCATAACATTGATAATAATTTAAATGAGTTTGATCTTTTCATAACTCTTTTTCACCCAAGGATTGTAAAATGGTTACTATAGTTATTAAGCATTGATGAAATTATGTTACAGTTTCTCAAGGAAGAAAATGAAATTCTTGATAATAAACTATTATCATAGCTATGTGAGTTTCTAAAACATTGTAAGTTCCAAAATGATTTATCTCCAGGCTCATCCAAATTCAATTTCTTGTACCACATGAAGATATCTGGGTATAGATGTTCTATGTCATAAACAAGAATAGATTATTATGAACATTATGGTTTTCTTGATATTCTAGTTTTTCTTCATGAGATATTTGAAGGGTATCCTTCTATGAAACATTATAGTTTTTTATTAATAAGATAATTCTATCTAATCTAGTATTAATGACATTGGATTTCATATAATCATTACACTATTCATAATTAGATCCATCAAGAATTAGTGGTCGTTTTGAATTTTAGTTTAAAGTATTCCAATTAGTACTCCTTCAATCTAAAAAATATACTTCATCTACCAACATAGTAAGTCTAAGGAATATGAGTTTAAAAATATAATAAACTATTGTAAATCAAGGATTACAAACTTTTAGGGAGTAAATGGATGAAATATAATCCCCATTGGGTGAGGTTTCTTCCATATCATTATGGGGAATCAAAATGATCTTAATTCAATGCAAAGGATTTATAGTATTCATCTAAAACTCTTAATTCTAATGATATTTGGATAGGATATAAATAACATTCATTCAATCAAAGTGATTCAACGGTTCATATTTGGGTTAGGTGGCATGGTCTGAATTGGGTGTTCTGGAATCCTAATATTAATAATGATTTTGTTTCTTATGTTGGTGTTCCCTTGAAAATTTATCACCGTACTCATAATAGAGAACTATGATTATATGATATAATTTTTATTGACTTCAACATTGACACAAATCTCCCTGATGTGATAAATTTTATTTCCAATGATAACAAAATAGAGGAAAATTTTGAATATGAATATCTACCATCATTTTTTGGAGTATACAGGATTTTTGGCCATTCAATTTCCAAATGTAGTGTTATTCACAAGAAAGTTAAACCTCTATTTTATGTAAATGCATGGAAAGTGGTCAATATAAATAATAATGTAAAATTTTTTGTCTTAGATAAAGTTGATCCTAGAAATAAAGTAGATCCTGATAAATGGGTGAAAAAATAATCAAATTTATTTTAATTCAAGAATACAAGTGGGAAATATTGGGATGTACTTGTTGAGGGAGAAGAATATGATTTAGATAAGGCTTTCACTATTACAAATAATATTTAAGAACCTCTTATTGGAAATTTTTGGGGGAATGGTTTTAGAGATAGTGAAGATGAAATCATTTATCTCATAATTTATTTTGATATTAGAACCTTTTTTTAATCTCTAAAAGATGAATAACTTAGCGGATTCTTTGGCAAGTAGGATGGTTTTGTTATTTATAGGTTGATATGCCTTCAGATAATTTATCTGCATATGGGTATCTGGATGGCACTACTGGGTAAAATCTTGAATCTCATGGAATTATAGATACTAAAGATGAATCTATTTACAATGAAGTTCTCAAGATGTTAAGTTATTAATTGAGGCTCTACAATATGAACACCTCAGAAGAATCTTTGAAAAACATGACAAGGATGATACCTCTCAGACTGATTTTTCTCAAAATTATCTATCTTTCTATGAGGAAAAAATAATCCTTCATAAGGATTTTATGGAATATTCTAAAGGTACTTCCAAAAATTATGTAGGTCTTCATGGTATCAACAATACTAGACAATCCCTTTTTCTTCCTGGTAGTTACCATTTTACTACTTCTTCGTAGGCTAAAAATATATTATATGGTACCTCAAAAGGACATCAATTGAACCCCATTTGAGAGAATATAAAAGGTAATTCTCTCTCTCTTGGTAGATTTATACAAGATGTGGTAATTCCTGACCCTTATCAAACTAATAATGACCCAAAGGATGATGAAGGCTCTATAAAATTCCTGCTTCCTCTAAAACTGTTGACACCTTTATTAGACTATTAGTTCTAGATGGATTAAAAATTGGTGGCACTGGTAAATCTAATACCATTACAGTTTTCATTTCAAATGGAATTCCAAAAGGCAATTCTCTGGTTGTTCCTAATTATTTAGATAAATTAAAGGAAATGGGATCCCTCAATGAAAACACTAGATAAAAGGAAAAAACATTCATTTTAAATAAGGCTGATAAGAAAGATGTTTCAATTTGGAGATCCTCCAGGAACAAAAATTCTATTGGTAATAAAATTGGTTGATCAAGCTCCAAACACAAGTTTAATTGAGGATTATGTTTTAGATTTGTTAGGGATTGGACAACCATGTAACAATTAATTATCTTAGCATTTTTCTCAATAAACACAGACCTAATCTCCTAGGTCTATCTAAGTCCAACAAGATTTTATCTAAAAAGTTTTATGCTCTAGAAAACCTAGGATACCAACTCGTAAGTTATACTCAATCCAGTAATAATATAAAAAGGTTTTGTGTTTTTTCTCACTTGAGACTTGGTGGAGTATCTAATGTCATTTAAACATAGTAGATGTATAAGGCCCCGGCCTTAAACCTTACTTAATATTGAATTAAATGAATAATTCACGTTGAGGATCTTTTCAGGTTTAGAGTTTTAGAGAATTAGAACACCACTATTACATCTCAAAAGATTACAAAGTAGTCACTTCTACTAAGTTTCCATAATTAAAAAAAACTATTAAAAGAAACATATCTAGTTCCATATTTTATATAGCATGACATTCCCTTGATCCAATCCTTGACCTTATTCGACATTAAGTCCTGTGAAAAAAATTTCAAAAAAAAACTTGGGGTGAGCATAAAAAGCTCAGTAAGGGATTCACAAAGAATGAAAACTCTTAGTTTTTCAAACATCAAGTAAACCATGTATACTCTAACAAAGTAATACCTTCACCTTCATGAAGTAGTAAAAACTCTTTACTGAATAAAGTATCATTACTTACCTTTTTGTAACCAAAGGATTACCATAAAACCCATATAAAGAACACATAACATATATAAAGGTAACTTGGGACATAAACATACTTAAGTGGAATAACCATACGGTCGACTTCCACACATATCACTTAATGGAATAGCCATACGGCCAATTTCTATACATACTTAATGGAATAGCCATACGGCCGACTTCCATACCCAATGCATTGAAGGTTATAACGTAACCACCCGTCCTGGTATTCACGGCACCACCCGTCATATGGTTTATAACGTAACCACCCATTAAAATGTCCAAGTACCAATATAAAATCATAAAACATAAAACCAATATAATATAATGATAAAATTTCCACATTTCATTCACAATATATCATAATAGAATCATTTATCAAAACCATTTTCAATACCAAAATACATAAAAGAGTATATGGTATTTATTTTATTTTAAAAACATTACGGCTTATTGAGGAAGCCAAAGACCAAATAATACTCGAGGCGGCGGAAAAGGTCGTTGTCACCGCGTACGTAAAAAAAACATTCCTTTTTGTCATTTAGTAAAATGCTTTGTAGAAAAATATTCCTTTTGTATAAAAGTGAAAGTCAAAGGGGTTTATACACCGTATAAAAAAATATTGTGTATAAAACAAAATATGCCTCAATGAAAGGAGATTGAGACGAAGTCCCTTACCTCGGGTCCGACTTGACTCGATAATTCTTTAACGTCCTGAATAATAAACTTGAGTTAATTTATACTTGATTAAGAACCTTTTTAAAGTTCATTATTTCTTTTATATCACTTATTTCCATGTTATAAACATTATGTACCCATTTAAGTTAATAATGTTTGTTTTGTCAATATTTGGTTCTTAAGTCGAAAGTGGACTTCTTACAATTACATGTTGTTCGTGTGGTCAAAAGTTCTTTATATCCAGAATGAAATTCCTGATTTGTATATCATATATATCATATATATCCATAATATACATGTATTTATAATATTACATAATCATTTAGAGGTAAGAAATGAAATGCACCGTTCATGGAGACGGTAAGCCGTACGTACGCATGAACGCTACTTTCATTTCTATTTCGCATTTTATAGAATGGAATCATAATGATATAAGAGTATATTATAATTACAGTATAATAACATATATAATATAATTAACTTTATCCTTTACACATCCCACATATGGTATTAACAAATCATATCACTTTCAGGGGGCGGTAGTCCGCACTTCCTAAAATGAAGATATCGTGTTTACCCATAATGGAAACAATAATGGTATGACATAAATGAAAAATACAGAAGCTTAAGGAAAGAATAAACATATTATATATCATATATAAAAATAGTGACATAATAATGGCCACCTTTGAAGGTGTTAAATGAGTATTGAACAATCATCGTTTCGGGAGGCAGAATTTCGCCATCCACGGAAACCGTATGTTCTTTAACCATTTGATGTAGTTGTGTGAGAGTGTAGCTCGAATAAATCTTATAACAACATCCTAGTATATTTAAGATACTGGTGTTGTTACAAAATAAGTAAATAAAAAGATTTTAGGGGGTTGGAGAAGCAAAATAAAACAAATGAACAAGAGAGAATGAATTACCTTTAAAAGTGTAACTCCTTTTTATTTGAGCCTAAAGGCTTCCTTTGAAAGGATTATGACCAAATGGAATCATTTAGGATGAGTAGAGGGATGTGGAGAGAGTAAATGGGCAGGGTATGGCCGAGACAAAGGCTTGAGGAGTGTGTGAAAAGAGGTAGAGGTGGGGGCCTTTTATAAGAGGAGAGGAGGGGCACTTTTGGAAATCATGAAACTATTATTTTATTTTCAAATGTGTTTCGAATTTATAAGGTCCCACATTGATATATTTAGAATATAAGATGATAAGGCTTCTAAATATTCCCATCCAATAGGTTTTGGACATATTTAGGTTTTAGATATTACATTATCTTTCCATTTTATTTAAATCGTTAAATAATGAAGTCATCGCTACATCATCATGATGTCATAAATAATTTTATTTTATTTAAAGTCTAAAAATTATAAAAAAAATACTATGATGTAGGAAATATTTTTATCTTTCCAATTACTATTTATATTAAAACATCTTATCTTTATAACCCCATGTAAAAATTGTTTTCGTAAAACATATTATGTTTGTGTCATTTGTACTTTTACATTAAATAAAAAGTTATTTATGTCATTTCCCAACCAAAGTGGCTCCATGGGGTCCCCAAGTTGGCCCATGGCTTGTCTTGGTCGTCCATGACACATACAATGAGGTTAGTAAATGTTTCATACTCATCTCATATTATTAAAACATTATTTTTACCATAAACTACACTAATTACCACTAATCGCGATTAAAACTTAATAAGTTACTATTCACCAAAAAATTATTTTAATCTCATTGAACCAAATTTTACATCTTAATGACAACCATGTATGTCGGATTTTTGAAAATAAAAACACAATGATTGCAAAATTTCATTTAAACGGAAAATCAGTTTTTATAAGTACCACTTAGTGGTTTCACTATTCATCAAAAATTGATATTTTTCAGAAAATTACCAAAAATTCACCCTAAGCTATATTTGACATTACGAATTCAAAAATGAAGTCTATTTTACAAAATTCAAAACATATAAGTCACATTAATTAATTTAATAATTAATTCCCGCTGTCAGAGAAAATAGCGTGTTTTTGTCAAACAATAAGTATCAAAAGATTGACACTAGTTTAAGTCCGATTTCAAAGTGAAATTAATTCCAACGACCACTATTGGATTTAATGGTAAAAATATTTTCTAATTTCACTTTAAAACCAATTCAAAAGATAATCTAATCATATAAATAAATTATATTAAAAATTGGTTTTGAATTAAAATACAACATTTTACACTATTCATTAAAAAATGAACTTTATCGGAAAGGTACCAAAAATTTACACAAAGTAAATTTTGATGTCCCAATTCTAAAGAAGAGTTATTTTTGGTCCAATAGAATTTATAAGATTGATCAAAACTATATTTAATGACGGTTCGCCGTCAAAAGGTGATAAGTGAACCCTTAGTGAAAATTAGGGTATAAATGCCTAAAATTGAACTCTTTCCGTATTTTAAGCCTTTATCTTTTATTGGGTAAATGTAAAAAACATTTAAAAACATATATAATCATATTTTAGTTATTTCTATCCATTCCCGACAGTACAACGGCTACTTGTTAACTAACATTTAAAATAATATTATTTTATTACTTGTGTGCAACGTAAGTTTTCAAAGAAACTCATCGTTGCGTATAGAGTACGCTATCGAACGTAGAAAACCCTTTTAATTAAAATTAATATTTAATTCGTAAATATTAATAAATATGAAAATTCTTTATTCTTTAATTACCTGGGATGTTACATCCTTCCCCCCTTTTGGGAATTGCGTCCTCGCAATTTTATTCACTTATCAAAATAAGTGGGGGTATTTATCCCTCATAGCATTTTCAGATTCCCACGTTGCCTCTTCAATCACATGGTTTTTCCAAAAAACCTTTACTTGATGAATCACCTTATTTCGTAACACCTGCTCCCTGTGGTCAAGAATCTGGACTGGTTGTTCTTCATAAGATAGGTTCTCCTCCAGTTGAACTACCTCTGGACTCAAAACATGAGATGGATCTGGCATATACTTCCTCAACATTGAAACATGAAAAACATTGTGTACCTGAGATAAACTCAGAGGTAAAGCCACTCGGTAAGCAACTGATCCAACTCTCTCCAGAATTTCATATGGTCCAATAAACCTTGGCCTCATCTTTCCTTTCTTACCAAATCTCATCACACTTTTCCAAGAAGAAACCTTGAGAAAAACATGATCACCTACCTCGAAAGATAGATCCCTCCTCCGGTTATCCGCATAACTCTTCTGCTTGCTCTGAGCTATTCTCATGTGCTTCTAAATCAACTGAACTTTTTCTGCCATCTCTTCTACCAATTCTGGTCCCATCAGCTTCCTTTCACCCACTTTATCCCAAAATACTGGAGTTCGACACCGCTTCCCATATAATGCCTCAAATGGTGCCATCTGTATACTGGAATGGAAACTGTTATTATATGAAAATTCAACCAAAGAAAGATGTTGGTCCCAACTTCCCTGATAATCCATAGAACAAGCTCGTAGCATATCCTCCAAGGTCTGAATTGTTCATTCTAACTACCCATCTTATTGAGGATGAAAAGTTGTACTAAAATTTAATTCAGTACCCAATGACTTCTGAAGGCCTTTCCAAAAGTTAGAAGTGAACCTGGGATCACGATCAGATACAATGGAGAGAGGAACTCCATGTAATCTGACTACCTCTTTAAGATACAAACGGGAAAGTTTATCTAGGGAAAAAGTATCTCGCATAGAAAGGAAATGAGCAGATTTGGTCAAGCGATCAACAATAACCCAGATTGCATTATTACCTCGAGATATCCTCGGTAATCCCACAACAAAGTCCATGGATATATTCTCCCATTTCCACTCTGGCACTGGTAAAGGCTAAAGCATCCCTTTAGGTAACTGCCACTCTGCTTTAACCTGCTGACAAGTCAAACACTTCACAGTAAAATCATCAATATCTCTTTTCATTCCATCCCACCAGTAATACTCTTGCAGATCTCTATACATCTTAGTACTGCCAGGATGAACTCAAAACAGAGAACTATGAGCTTCACATAACAACTCATTCTTCAATTTTGAATCACAAGGTACACACAATCTCTTCTCAAATCTCAAAACACAATCATTATCAACGTTGAATTCAGGAAACATACCTTTCTGAACCAGCTCTACCTTTTTCTGCAACTCACTGTCTTCCTTATGTGCTTTCTTGATTCTGTCTGATAGAGAAGATTTCACTGATACTTGAAACAAAACAGAAGAACTTCCTGCACCAACAACTTCTATGCCAAATTTCATCAAATATTTAACCAAAGGATCACGTTCCAAACGCAACATTGTTAATGAAGCAATACTTTTTCGAATCAAAGCATCAGCCACTTTATTTGCTTTTCCCGGATGGTAATGAATTGTACAATCATAATCCTTGATTAATTCTAGCCATATCCTCTGTCTCATGTTCAATTCTTTCTGATTGAATATATACTTTAAACTTTTGTGATCAGTATATATTTCACACTTTACTCCATACAAGTGATGCCTCCAAATTTTTAAAGCAAAGACAACAGCAGCTAATTCAAAATCATGTGTAGGGTAATTTACCTAATGAGTTTTCAACTGTCGTGAAGCATAAGCAATTATCTGATCATTCTGCATAAGGACACAGCCAAATCCCTTCAACGAAGCATCACTGTATATAACAAACTCACCATTCCTGGAAGGAAGTCCCAAAACTGGAGCATTCACCAATCTTCTCTTCAACTCCTGAAAACAATCATCACATTCTTTTGTCCAGATGAACTTAACACCCTTACGAGTTAGCTTAGTCATTGGACTAGATAACCGTGAAAAAAATTCAACAAACCTTTGGTAGTAACCTGCCAAACCAAGAAAACTACGGATCTCGATTACATTTGTGGGTCTTGGCCATTCTTCAACAACTTTTGTTTTAGTAGGATCAACAGTTATGCCATCTTTTGAAACAATGTCACCTAGGAAATAAATTTGTTGTAACCAAAACTCACACTTGCTGAATTTTCCATATAGTTTCTTTTCTTTTAAGGTTTGCAAGATAACCCTTAAATGGCTTTCATGCTCCTCTTTACTTTTAGAAAACACCAAAATATCATCGATGAAAACAACCACAAACTTATCCAAGAACTCATGGAAAATTCTATTCATAAGGTCCATGAATACAGAAGGTGCATTGGTTAAACCAAAAGGCATAACTACAAATTCATAATGGCCATATCTAGTACGGAACGCAGTCTTCGGAACGTCTCCTACTTCTACTTTCAACTGATGGTACCCCGACCTCAAGTCAATCTTCGAAAAATACTGAGCTCCCTGGATCTGATCAAACAAATCATCGATATGAGGCAAAGGATACTTGTTCTTAACAGTAATATTATTCAAGGCTCTATAATCAATGCAAAGTCTCATTGATCCATCTTTCTTTTTAACAAACAAGACAGGAGCACCCCATGGTTATGTGCTAGGTCGAATGAAACCTTTATCTAATAACTCTTTCAATTGTTTCTTTAACTCTAAAAGTTCAACTTGAGCCATTTGATAAGGGGGTTTTGAAATTGGATTAGAATCCGGAACTAAGTCAACAGTAAATTCAATTTCCCGATCATGAATAATACCAGGCAACTCGTCAGGAAAAACATCAAGATACTCATTTACCACTGGCACATCATTAATCTGAACAGTTCTTTTATTTTCAACAATATGTTCAAGGTAACATTTATTTCCATCTTTTACTAGTTTCTCAACTTCCTGATATGTTATCAAAATCAAGGGTTCATTCTTGTACACAAACTGAAAATCTTTCTGAAAAGAAACCATTTTAGCTCTGCAGTCAATCTTAGCAAGATAAACAGAAAGCCAATCCATGCCCAAATTAACATCAAACTCTACTAGTGGCAAAACAATAAGGTTTGCTGGTAGATTCTTTCCACACACAAGGATAGGAAGGTTCTTATAATTCCTTTTTGTCTCAACGTTCCCTTCGGGTGTTTTTACCATAAGTTCAGGATTCATATCTTGATATGGAATTTCCAATTTACTAGAAAACTTCTCAGAAATGAAAGAGTGCGTAGACCCTGAATCAAACAACACATTGGCATAATCTAAACAAACAAACAGTGTACCTGATACCACTTCATTCGATGGCCCAACATCTGTTGAAGTTGTTGCAAAGGATTTCACCACCCCTTTATGCTTGTAGTCTGGCTGCATTCCCCCAGTTGAGTTCTTCGTTGGACACTCGTTTGCATAATGACTTATTTCATTACACTTAAAACATATTACCGTTGGATTTTCATTGCCTGCTTGATCATCTTCCTTACAGTTACGAGCAATATGACTAGACTTACCACACCGAAAGCACTTACCAGACTTGGATAAACATTCTCCAGGATGCATTTTACCACACTTCTCATAGGATGGATATTTTGTTTTCTTACCTCCTTGCTTCTTTGATGAATTCTTCCCCTTTGCCTGCCAACTAGACCTCTTATTCTGTTGTTTGTCATAGAACACCTGATCATCGGCAAACTCCATTTCCACCTTCTCCGCACATCGAACAAGTTTTTCATCACTTTTGAACTCACGAGAAGCTAAAGCCCTTCGATACTTTGGCTTTAACCCTGAGTAAAAACGGTTTATTTTACTATCAAGATCTCGTATGAAGTTTGGAGCATACCTTGCCAATCGAGTGAACTTCGCTTCATAAGCAGCCACTGAATCATCCTCCTTCCTCAATTCTAGGAACTGTTTTTCCATCCTAAGATGAACCACATTAGGAAAATATTTCTCAAGAAACATACCTTTAAATTCGTCCTAGTGAAGATCCTCAATCTCATCACTATCCCTGATATTTTTCACCATCGACCACCACTGATCAGCTTCACCTTCAAAACGGTAAACAGCAAGACTAACCTTTTGATGTTCTGAACACCCCATGACATCAAAAATCTTCTCCAGTGCTTTAATCCACCCTTCATCTTGCACAGGGTCAGATGATCCTCTGAATGATGGGGGATGTTGCCTCATGAAATGTTCCACCACTGACATGTTCCTCTGCGGTTGATCTGGCTGATCTCGTGCATGGATACCACCACCATTTATATCCTGAGTCAATTGTGCCATCACTGCAACAAACTGTTCAGTTCCGATTCCGACCATCTCAGGTTGCTGATTTGGAAGGTTGTCTTCCTCCTGATGTCGTCCCAACATAGTTGCTTTGTTTCCTCTGCGGAAAACCATTCTAAACACAGAAATATCTTAGGCGAAGCAACATGGTAATCCGTGAATGCTATATCATTTCAATCATATTATAATTTAACACTTTTCTAACTCCTAAAGTTGTCTAAACCGAACTTTGATACCAACTATAAGGCCCCGGCCTTAAACCTTACTTAATATTGAATTAAATGAATAATTCACGTTGAGGGTCTTTTCAGGTTTAGAGTTTTAGAGAATTAGAACATAACTATTACATCTCAAAAGATTACAAAGTAGTCACTTCTACTAAGTTTCCATAATAAAAAAAACTCTTAAAAGAAACATTTCTAGTTCCATGTTTTATATAGCATGACATTCCCTTGATCCCATCCTTGACCTTATTCCACATTAAGTCCTGTGAAAAACATTTCAAAAAAAAACTTGGGGTGAGCATAAAAATCTCAGTAAGGGATACACAAAGAATGAAAACTGTTAGTTTTTCAAACATCAAGTAAACCATGTGTACTCTATCAAAGTAATACCTTCACCTACATGAAGTAGTAAAAATTATTTACTGAATAAAGCATCATTACATACCTTTTTGTAACCAAAGGATTACCATAAAACCCATATAAAGAACACATAACATATATAAAGGTAACTTGGGACATAAACATACTTAAGTGGAATAACCATACGGTCGACTTCCACACATATCACTTAATGGAATAGCCATACGGCCAATTTCCATACATACTTAATGGAATAGCCATACGGCCGACTTCCAAACCCAATGCATTGGAGGTTATAATATAACCACCCGTCCTGGTATTCACGGCACCACCTGTCATATGGTTTATAACGTAACCACCCGTTAAAATGTCCAAGTACCAATATAAAATCAGAAAACATAAAACCAATATAAAGGAATGATAACATTTCCACATTTCAATCACAATATATCATAATATAATCATTTATCAAAACCATTTTCAATACCAAAATACATAAAAGAGTATATGGTATTTATTTTATTTTAAAAACATTACGGCTTGTTGAGGAAGCCAAAGACCAAATAATACTCGCGGCGGCGGAAAAGGTCATTGTCACCGCGTACGTAAAAAAACATTCCTTTTTGTAGTTTAGTAAAACGCTTTGTAGAAAAATATTCCTTTTGTATAAAAGTAAAATTCAAAGGGGTTTATACACCGTATAAAAGAATGTTGTATATAAAACGAAATATGCCTCAATGAAAGGAGATTGAGACGAAGTCCCTTACCTCGGGTCCGACTTGACTCGATCGTTCTTTAACGTCCTGAATAATAAACTTGAGTTAATTTATACTTTATTAAGAACCTTTTTAAAGTTAATTATTCCTTTTATATCACTTATTGCCATTTTATAAACATTATGTAACCATTTAAGTTAATAATGTTTGTTTTTTCAATATTTGGTTCTTAAGTCGAAAGTGGACTTCTTACAATTACATGTTGTTCGTGTGGTCAAACGTTATTTATATCCAGAATGACATTCCTGATTTTTATATCATATATATCATATATATCCAGTATATACATGTATTTATAATATTACATAATCATTTAGAGGTAAGAAATGAAATGCACCGTTCATGGAGACGGTAAGCTGTACGTACGCATGAACACTACTTTCATTTCTATTTCGTATTTTATAGAATGTAATCATAATGATATAAGAGTATATTATAATTCCAGTATAATAACATATATAATATCATTAACTTTATCCTTTACACATCCCACATATGGTATTAACGAATCAAATCACTTTTAGGGGGCGGTAGTCCGCACTTCCTAAAATGAAGATATCGTGTTTACCCATAATGGAAACAATAATGGTATTCCATAAATGAAAAATACATAAGCTTAAGGAAAGAATAAACATATTATATATCATATATAAAAATAGTGACATCATAATGGCCACCTTTGAAGGTGTTAAATGAGTATTGAACAATCATCGTTTCGGGAGGCAGAATTTCACCATCCACAGAAACCGTATGTTCTTTAACCATTTGATGTAGTTGTGTGAGAGTATAGCTCGAATAAATCTTATAAAAACATCCTAGTATATTGAAGATACTATTTTTGTTACAAAAGAAGTAAATAAAAAGATTTTAGGGGGTTGGAGAAGCAAAATAAAACAAATGAACAAGAGATAATGAATTACCTTTAAAAGTGTAACTCCTTTTTATTTGAGCCTAAAGGCTTCCTTTGAAAGGATTCTGCCCAAAGGGAATCCTCTGGGATGAGGAGAGGGATGTGGAGAGAGTAAATGGGCAGGGGATGGCTGAGCCAAATGTAACAGCCCGAGATTTAATAAAAAAAATATATTCTTTATAATTTTATTAATGTCTTGTGTTGTACGCTACACAAAAAGGAGCTTGCACAACACGCATCTTTGACTTACCTTGCATTACACGCAATCGCAACCTTCCTCGATAGCGTGTGTAGTACGCAATATTGAGTTTCACGAAACAATGATATGCTATTAAAATATTATTAAAACTAGCCGTTATGAATAGTAATAACCACCTTTTGAAATTTTGTAATTTTATTTTTCAAAATGGAATTCATTTTTGGATTAATAATATCGAAATTAGCTTAGGGTGAAATTTTGGTGATTTTCGGATAACTTTCATATTTTGATGAATAGTGAAAATTACTAAATTTTAATTAAAAACAAATTTTTCAATCGAAATAATTAATAGTGATAAATTATTAATTTGAGTGGTTTTAAAGTATATTTAGAATATATTTTTACAATTTAATACAATGTTGGTCATTGAATGTAATTTCACAATTAAACCAGACATAATCAAGTGTCAATCTTTTGATAGATATTGTTTCTTAAAAACACGCTATTTGTTTTAACAGCGGGATTTAATTATAAAATTAATTAATGCAACTTCTATGTTATGAATTTGGTAAAATATACTTCATTTTTGAATTCAGAATATGAAATATAGCTTAGGATGAAATTTTGGCATTTTTCTGAAAAACATCAATTTTTGATGAATAGTGAAACTACTAAGTGGTAGTTAAAAAACTGAATTTTTCATAAAACTTAATTTTACCGCTTCTGTAAATGGAATTTCAAAAATCCGAGAGACATGGTTGATGTCATTAAGTAAAATGTGGTTCAATGAGATGAAAATAATTTTTGGTAAATAGTAACTTTTTACTTTTTTTTACCACGGTTAAAAGTAAATAGGGTAATTAAGGGTAGAAATGATATTATTATTACCCTAACACATGTCCTAATTCTATTGGACAAGTGTAATTCAACCAAAAACAAACTTAGGAATAAAATATGACTATTTAGGACCACTTGGATTAGATTAGGACATTTATTATTAATTTATTTAAAGAAGGGTTAAAAGAGTTAAAATCAAAGGTTATTTACTAAAACATTTCTAATATGGGGTTATACATAAGATAAATTCGACTATAAATATTCATTATAAATATAAAAAGCTTTCCTATATAATGGTATTTTAATTGTAATTTTTAGACATTAAATAATATAATTTATTTATGACACAATGGTGATGCAGTAATTATCTTATTAATGAAATATTGACATAATTGATGTTATAAACACCAAAATAAATGTAATTTGAGACTTTTTATGAATTAAACTAATTTTATAGGTTACTATGATATATTAGTGTTGATTTAATAAATTTTTTTCGAAAATATAATTCTTTTATGACTTTCACAAAAATCATATATCAAATAGTGTCAAAATTGACACAAAATAGTTTCTAAATCAAATATTATATAATTAATTGTTATTTTATTCCTAAAAATATAAGGTTCGGCCACATGACTTAGATAAGGATATATATATTAATAATAAACAATTTGGGGTTCGTTTGGCATGTTATAGTAAGTTTATTAACCATATAGTGTAAGAAAACAAAAAGACACGGTAAAAGTTAAATTATTTAACTTAGAGTTAAATCTACTTGATAAGGTTAAACTAATAACCTAAACTTGTCTAAATACTATTGGTTCATAGGATTTAGACCCATCCCCACTTTAGCTTCGAAATAAGACCCTTTGGAACCATTATAAACCGATTTTGACTTTAATATAAAATAATATTTTGAGATATTCCTAAGGTGCCCCTCTCCTCCCTTATAAAAGGGCACCTCCTCCCTCTCCTCCTCACACCAATTTGAGCATTCAAGCTCGGCCAACCCCTGCCAAAATCTCTTCTCCACTTCCCTAGAAACATCCTAGAGGTTCTGGTCTTCCTCAAAGACCAATTTTGGTGCCCTACAAGGAGATCTCAAAGAGGCGCTTCAAAGAAGAGGTAATTTCCGTTACCGATTCTTTCAACTTTATTTCTTTTTCCACTTATTCTTCTTAGGTTGTTTCATTATGAGGTAATAACATCAGTATCACTCATATAATTATATGTTATTATAAGTATGAAACAACCCTATTTCACCATCTATCCATCCTACGGAAAAAGGAAATCACCGCGCGTGCGTACGTACGGAATACCGTCTCCACGCCGTGGTGTAATCTATTTTCCTCCACCACCTTAATTGGATGGGTATAAAGGTGTAATGAGTAACTATATATGATTATTATAAAGTGATATTGATACTGAAATAGTATACATACACTTCAACACAATTCCACGACCATGGGAATGATATCATCGCTCGTGCGTACGTACGGAATACCGTCTCCACGATGCGATGAGATTCATTCTCAATGATTAACCATTCATGAATGATTATAAAGTATATATAATAAGTAATAATGAAATATATGACCTAATAATGATACTGTAATTATTTATATTTATATGTATGTCATCTACTTAATTCCATTCAATTCAATAAGGAAATGAAAACAGCGTTCATGCGTACGTACGGACTACAGTCTCCATGAACGGTGTATTTCTTTCCATTTACTGATTTATTATATATGTATATTCTGAATATATATATATAAATCATGTTTTATATTCTGGAATTAAGTAATCATGATCTAAGTAATCATATGAATAATTACAAGTTAAAAACACGAACGACAAATGAGACGATTTTACCCAAAACGCTTCTTTAACATAGAATTTACAAAAGAACGGGTAATATAAAGTCATAAGTGAACCATATATGATATCATAACAGTGAATATGATTCTGTAATAAGTCAATGACATTATTTAAATCATATACAGGAGGTTCGGACACTCACAAAGCAAGTCGGAACTAAGGTAAGGGAAATGTCACAATCTCATTTTTATCCGAGATTGTTTATACTTTGGTATTTACTGGGGTGTATTTTATCATCCACATCCATGTTTCCTCAATATGTAATATTATTTCCATCCACCTACAATTGTTTAAAACCTATTTTACCCTTTGGTAAGTTATTAGTAAAAGATATCAAAGGAATCTTTTGTCATTTTTCGTACGAGGTACTTTTTGACTTTTCCGAAAAAAGTACGAGAAGAATGTTTTTTTAACTTATACGGCATGAATGGATTTTTAAAACATTATTTCCAAGAATATTCCTTTACAAGTTTTCAAGTTTATTTTTAATCAACTTCTTTTAGATTTAAATTGTAAGACATGTTAAGAAAGGAAAATGTTTTTGAAGTAGAAAGGATATTTTCCTCAAGAATGGATTTCAAGTATTTTATCAAAATTATTTTCCATCTAAGATAATAAAAGGGTTCTGTTTTTATCCCTATTATTACATTGGTTTGATTATGTTGTGATGGAAATATTTTTATGAATTCCTTTATCTTATATGGTTTGTTTTATGATTTCATGATGTTTCAAGAATCCCATTTTTGTTACATGTGTTATGCGATGATGTATGATTTATGATGATGTGGCACACATAAGAAAGGATTCATTATAAGATGGGTGGGACCTATATCTCCCTCTAATGCATTGGGTAAAGATTTTATATCTCATGAGATAGACATGGCTGAAATGGTAGGTTATACTGGTTCAGTGAAATAGGACTGAAACGACGGCTACTCGATTTAGAAAGGGACTTTGTCCACTAAGATAGTCTTGGCAATGAGTCTTGACTAACAAGAAATGATTCTCTATGATTATGTGTGTATGCCACAAAGTTTCATGTTTTAAGTTATGATTATTGGGATTACATTTCACTTCTATGATTTATCCCATGTTATGATATTATGAGCTCTTTTGCAGGTTAAGATTTCCAAAAGCTATGTTCTTATGTATATGATGTGATTGATATTTCTTTTGTTTACCCTTACTGAGCATTTGAGCTCACCCTTTTATGTTTTCTTTTCCCCAGGATATAAAGAAAGGTTTTAGGTAAAAAAAGGGAAGATCTTTATGGGAGATATTGAAGATCTTTCACCACGATTAGAAGATTACGTTCCGAGTTTCCCAAGACACTAAACTATTACGATCCTTGTGTGTGTTTTTTTGTTATGTACTAAGTATTCCGCAAAAGTAATGTAAAGTCCATGTAAGTCAGGCTTTAGGTCTCTACACCAAATGCTTGAGGAGAGTGTGAAAAGAGGTAGAGGTGGGGGCCTTTTATAAGAGGAGAGGAGGGGCACTTTTGGAAATCATGAAACTATTATTTTATTTTCAAAAGTGTTTCGAATTTCTAAGGTCCCACATTGATATATTTCGAAGATAAGATGATAAGGCTTCTAAATATTCCCATCCAATAGGTTTTTGACATGTTTAGGTTTTAGATATTACATTATCTTTCCATTTTATTTAAATCGTTAAATAATGAAGTCATCGCTGCATCATCATGATGTCATAAATAATTTAATTTATTTAAAGTTTAAAAATTATAAAAAAATACTATGATGTAGGAAATCGTTTTATCTTTCCAATGACTATTTATAATCAAAAATATGATCTTTATAACCCCATGTAAAAATT
Source organism: Viscum album (assembly GCA_963277665.1). Taxonomy (NCBI): domain Eukaryota; kingdom Viridiplantae; phylum Streptophyta; class Magnoliopsida; order Santalales; family Viscaceae; genus Viscum; species Viscum album. The sequence continues at coordinate 1,443,350,782 of OY728162.1, read as the reverse complement.
GTTTTCGTAAAATATATTATGTTTGTGTCATTTTTACTTTTACATTAAATAAAAAGTTATTTATGTCATTTCCCAACCAATGTGGCTCCATGGGGTCCCCAAGTTGACCCATGGCTTTTCTTGGTCGGCCATGACACATCCAATGAGGTTAGGACATGTGTCAAGGTCATCTCATATTATTAAAACATTATTTTTACCTTAAACTACACTAATTACCACTAATCGCGATTAAAACATAATAAGTTACTATTCACCAAAAAATTATTTTAATCTCATTGAACCACATTTTACTTCTTAATGAAAACCATGTATGTAGGATTTTTGAAAATCAAAACACAATGATTGCAAAATTTCATTTAAACGGAAAATCAGTTTTTATAAGTACCACTTAGTGGTTTCACTATTCATCAAAAATTGAAGTTTTTCAGAAAATTACCAAAAATTCACCCTAAGCTATATTTGATATTACGAATTCAAAAATGAAGTCTATTTTACAAAATTAAAAACATATAAGTCACATTAATTAATTTAATAATTAATTCTCGCTGTCAGAGCAAATAGCGTGTTTTTGTGAAACAATAAGTATCAAAAGATTGACACTAGTTTAAGTCCGATTTCAAAGTGAAATTAATTCCAACGACCACTATTGGATTTAATGGTAATAATATTTTCTAATTTCACTTTAAAAACAATTCAAAAGATAATCTAATCATATAAATAAATTAGATTAAAAAGAGGTTTTGAATTAAAATACAACATTTTACACTATTCATTAAAAAATGAACTTTATCGGAAAGGTACCAAAAATTTACACAAAATAAATTTTGATGTCCCGATTCTAAAGAAAAGTTATTTTTGGTCGAATATAATTTATAAGGTTGATAAAAACTATATTTAATGACGGTTCGCCGTCAAAAGGTGATAAGTGAACCCTTAGTGAAAATTAGGGTATAAATGCCTAAAATTGAACTCTTTCTATATTTTAAGCCTTTATCTTTTATTGGGTAAATGTAAAAAACATTTAAAAACATATATAATCATATTTTAGTTATTTCTATCCATTCCCGCCAGTACAACGGCTACTTGTTAACTAACATTTAAAATAATATTATTTTATTACTTGTGTGCAACGTAAGTTTTCAAAGAAACTCACCGTTGCGTATAGAGTACGCTATCGAACGTAGAAAACCCTTTTAATTAAAATTAATATTTAATTCGTAAATATTTAAAAATATGAAAATTCTTTATTCTTTAATTACCTGGGATGTTACAAGATGGTCACCTTAAGTTATAGTTGTGTCATAAATACATGATTTTTTTCTCTCATTTATCTTTATAATCATTGTCAATAATGAAGAGACATATGGTAGAATATTTAGGTTCTATGTAACAAAATGAGGGGACCTTGGACTCCTCTTGGATACCTCAATTCCATTATCAATCAAGATGAGAGGTTGGTAATATTCAATTCTTCTATTTCAACTAGAGACTTCAGAGCTTGTATTGAGAATAACATTCTTCATGAATTCCACTTGGTTAGTTATAAATATACTTGTTATAGGAATCATCTAAATAAAGTGTTATCTATTATATTGGATATTTATTTCATTAATAATTTCGTCTCGGATGCTTGGACCTCCATTTCATGCTCCAACATTTCTTGATTAAATTCAGGTCATCATCCCATTTGGTAAATCTTATCACCAGAGAGACTAAAACAAATTTTTAGTTCAAATTTAACAAGGACTACACATTGCACCCTGAATTTAAAAAAGTGGTTCATGACACATGAAACTAGTTAATCTATAAGGAGGATTCCTTAGCTTCTATTCATAAGATCAAAGTGCTTAAGAAAAGATTATTTTTTTATTGATCACCTTAGAAACTTAAGGGAAAATATTATCTTGATTGAATCTTTGCTCCACATCATTCAAGAGAGTGATACTAGTGGTGCTTTTTTTACAAGTATTGAGAAGGAAAATATGATTATCCAAGATCTCAATAATATTTTAAACCTCAAATAATGGTTTCAAATAGAGGGTTTTAAATTCAAATGGATTTAGGAATGTGATTGAAATACTAATTTTTTAAAATCTATGAAAAGATTCATCAATCTCACTAGACATCTAGTTATTCTCAATGATAATGGGGTGTTTCTTTATAAAAGATAGGATTTCACTAATCACGTTGTTTCTTTTTAAAATAACCTCCTTGATGGAAAAAATATTACTATTGATCTCATGAAAGGTATCATTCTCAGGCTTGTTAATGATGAGAGAAATTCAAACTTCCCTTCTCTTCCATTTGATTTTTGAGATTGAGGATGTTGTTTTAGCTTATACTCTGGAAGATCTCTTGGATCAGATGGGTTTACAAATTCCTTCCTTCAAACATATTTATAGATCATTCATTATGATGTTTTCATTATTTTTAGTCATTTATTCAAGGTTGTACATTTTATACAGGGAATTAATGATTAGTTCATTGCTCTCATTCCCAAAGTGGATAATGTGAATGTGATCTATTTTTTTAGATCATTTCCACTTGTCAAAACTATATATAAAATTATTGGTAAAATTATTACCAAAAGTCTCACCATTATTGCCAAAAATATTGTGTCCCAAAACCAGTTTTATTTCATTAAAGGTAAAACTATTCAGAATTGTATTATTACTACCTATGAATGAATTAATATTCTTATGAAATCTACTTGATGGGTAATATTTCACTCAATCTTGATATTACAAAATCCTTTAACACCATGGACTAGGTATTCATTTTTATGTTTTTAGTAATTTTTTTCTTTGATGTCATCTTTATCAATTGGTTTGTAACTCTCTCAATTTTATCACATATCACAATTCTTATCAATGGCTCCCCTGGGGGATATTTCACATGTACGAGAGGTGTTAGTAAATCTGATCCTCTCTCAGCCATTAGTTTTTATATTGATGAAGATTACATAAGAATTATTATGCCCAACATAGAAAAATAAAATAAACTAAATCCCATCATAACTTTCATAGTCCTTTTTTCCTTCACTAATTTATTGTATTCTAATGATAGCCTTGTTTTCACTCAAAGGAATAAAATAAACTTCAACAACATCAAATATTATCTCCTTCATTATTATATAGTTTTGGGGTAGGATATTAGTTGGAATATGTATTTCATTTAATTTGGTAAAGATATTAATGTAGCATTAAAATTGTTCATCATTAGAGAGATGAGAATTATAGAAGGTATAATTCCTTTTAACTATTTTGTTTTCCATATGTTTTGGGGAAAACCATGTGTTAGTATTTTTTCTCAAATTGTTATCCAAGTAAGAAATTAGTTGGCTTCCATGAAAATAATGACTCTCTTGATGGGTATAAGGGTTAGTTTTGTAAAAGAAGTGATTGTATCAAAATTTTGTTACTCTTTTATGATTTATAGATGGTTGGATACCCTCATTTAGGGTATCAACACAACTATTTAAAAAAATCTAGAGTGAAATTATTCTTCATATAATACTTATTAATCTTCCATGGAAGAAATTTCTTAAACCAATTGATCAAGGCCGGATGGGCATAAAACATCTCTATAAATTTAATGAATCTTTGTAGTATAACATCATGTGGAGACATATCAATGAGAATTCAGAGTCACTGTATTTTTTGAGATCCATATTTTAAAAAAAGATCAAAATTACGAATTTTAATTATATAGATTCTTCTATTTGGACAACCCTAAATAATTCTTTCTCCAAATTTTTTGTAAATTCACACTGGTTGGCCAATATTAGTTCATCATTAAATATTTTTTTAGATAACTAAATTGTTATTATTCTTCTCAAAACTCTTAACTCTCTTGATACTTATTTTAATATAAATATGTCAATCATAGAGAAATTGGAAACATCATTGGATGTTCTTTTTACCGATATCATAGAATTGGTTTTGAATTTTAATTTCATTAATGGATATGAAAATCTTGTTTGGGAACTTTTATCTAATAGGAGGCTATCTTCAAATTAATTCTATTAAGAGTTTGTGAAAGTTCATTCCAACAACTGCACTAAGGATTTGGGAATAAACTTTATTCTACCATCCACATTCTCTATTTCATGTAGAGTCGTGTATTACAAACTTCCCAATGATGTTTCTTATAGGGTTTTGGAATTAACCTATGTAATAGATGTTCCATATGTTTTTAGAGTAAGTAGGAAATTAAATAACTATTCTTAGGCTATGTTAATGATTCTACACTATGGACTTCCACTAGAGACTATTTTGAAGTTTCAATTCCTAGAATAGAATTTACATGGGATCACCAACTTTCCTACATGAAAAATCCAATTTAATTATAGCTTCATAACCTCTTTCTTGTGTCTAGTTTGGAGGTTATCCATAAAATATGGACTAGTTAGAATAAATGGGTTTATGAAGGAATTACCAGTAGTCATTACCTTAAATTTATTTCCGGTATTATCTCATGTTTTTTCAGCTATAAAATATGAAAATAATGTTAAAAAATGATATTGTGATAACTCAATTCATGATCTTACTATGATTAAGAGTCTTGTTATTTCAAGTAAGTGTCTTCATACTTTTATAACCTTTTATTTGATGTGGATTTCTCCATTCCCACGCTGGATCAAATGAAATCGGATAGTGCATCAAGGGGAAATAAGGGCCCTTTTAGTTATGGCGGGATTTGTAGAAACCATCGTGGTGAAATAGTGGGATGCTATTTTGGACCTTATGGATTCCCTATATCCCTTTATGATGAAATTCATGGTATTATTAATGTTATTTATTTTTCAAAGAAATTTGGATACCTCAACTAGTGAATTGAATGTGACTCCACCACCAAGGTTCAAGCTACCAGAAACAAAACTATTAATATTTAATAGAAGTTGGCTTCCATATGGAGCAACTGCATGGATGATCTTTTATCTTTGACATATATTATTATAATAACTATTGTGAAGAAAGAATCTCGGATGATGTGAATTATAGTAAAGGGGATACTTCTCCTAAATTTATATGGTGTAATGATATTCCTACGAGCTTTTATATTTCTTGTATCGTGATTGTTGTAAAAAATATTCATTAAAAATTTATGATTTTTTATTCAATAAAGGTGACTCTCATTTCAGGAAATATCTCTTTATACCATCAAAAATATTAAAGTAATGGTATTATATACCATATTAAAATACAATATTCAAAATGAAAATATTGTGATTTTTATTTTAAACTATCGATGATTGAGTTAAAGATGTGGAATTTTAAACTAACTATGTCACAGAAATTTCTACAAAAATTAACTCAACCATAATTTAGTAAAAATTACAATAAAATTTTAAGACAAAACATATAGTATTTTTTAGAAAAACCAAATCCTTATTTAAAAGGAAATTATTAAAACTTCACTTTTAAAAAAATCAAAATTTAGTTATATATACCTTATCTAAGGCATCCAAAACATTAAACCTATCATAAGGTTTCCCTTATTTTATACCTATAAATAGGTCTATATTCGAATCACTAGAAGTCCTCTAAAAATTTTGACAGTAGTAGCTCAATTCACACACCATAATTACTTGATCTCTTCCTTCCTAGCACAAAATTTCTCATTCATGCATGACCATCAATTCCTCTATTTTCCTATCCTCAAAATCCATCGATCGCATAGGATTCATAAATAATTATTACCACATAAATAATAATATATTTATAAGGAAAACTTCACATAATGGTATCTCTTAGAAAAAACACTTAGAAATAAAAATATAAAATGGATTTCAAGTTCTATTAGCAACATAAAATTAGAATCTTCAAAAAAACAACAAAATGTTGAATTCTTGATCTTTATGCTTATGTGATTCTCAAAAATCGAAGTAATTTGTAACTGGATCAGAAGTGAATTTTTATTCTTCTGATGAACTCATCATATTGCTTATTTTTTTTATGAGTTGTATTAATTCCTTTGGAGTTTTTATAAATTCGATGGACAAAATATTGTATTAATCTTGATATAACTAGATTTTCATAAAGATGTTTAAATATTTGATACTTTGGTTAATGGAAGTTCATACTAAAAAATAAACATAAAAAAACATTAGTTTATGTCATTATAATATAAATTTTATTATTATTTCTATAATAAATAAATAATGATTCATTGACTCAAAAAACTATCCAATAGATTTTTTTCCTTTCATTTCATAACTCTTTATGAACTATATTTTTTCATCTATGCATGATCTTACGCATTAAATTAGGTAATACCCATGAATTATCCCCTAAAAAATTGGTATAAAATCTAGGCACATATGATAATGGCTTCCCCTAAGTATACTATTGATAAATATTATAGTAATAATGGCTTTAATATGTGGTGATATAATATGAGAGTGATGTTAGTCTAAAAAGGGCTTCAAGATGCATTGTATGGTCAAAAAAATATCATGTAAGTCAGTCCGCTGATGTTTATACTAAAAATATACAACTCCAACTTCCCTCCAAACAACTTTATAAAATAACATAGCTCTTTTACATTTACATTCACTAACAAAGTCCTACCGTAGGTTGTTTCTGTGAACTCTTCAACTATAATTTAGTCTAAGTTAGAAAATATATATATGAAAACATCACTAATAAGTCATCTATATAAGAAACATGAGTTGTAAACCTCCAAGATTCTTCTTGGAACTCCCATATTGGATTATCTTGATGAGTTTAATAAAATCATATCATACTTGGACAATATTGAATTTAATTTATAAGAGGATGACTAAGACATTATTCTCTAAATTTAATTGGATAATTAATTTGAACATATTAAAGATTTTATGATGTATGGTAGATAATCCTTGACCTTAGAGGAAGTGAAATTCCCCTTTCATTATTTTGAGTTTCATAGAAAGGCTATGGTTAAATTTGAAGTTGGGGGTTTGAGTATTATAGATCATTATGAGTTTTGAGTTAAGAATAAATGTAAGAATAAGAAGGTTAGAAAGAACCATATCCATTCTAGGGTGTATTAGTCTAAATATAAACATAGAGAGGTTACCTAATATAATTTTGTGAAATGTAGTAATATTAGGACAAAATTCCCAGAGATTAAGTCCATTGATTTTTATAAAGAATTTGGCGATCTTTAAACCTTTTTCAACCTAGGATATGTGAGTGTTGAGGTGTTAATATTGTCTCAAGACAAACTTCATTATAAGTACCTTTTAGACACATGGTGTTTTTACCATATGCCCCTAACCAAGAATTCCATTTCTAATTTGATTGATGGAGTAGAAGGACAGGTTGTTTTAGGAAACAAAAAGAGATTTCATGTCATGTTTATAGGTTCAGTTATGATAGAACTCTAAGACCATTCTCTTATTACCTTATTAGATTTGAGAGGAGTTTATATTTTTATAGGAGTCTTATTTCATTGGGTTTCTCAGATCACAAAAGGTTTTTTCATCAAATATGAGTCTAGTTTTCCTAAAATATCTAAGGGTGTGTGTGTGAAACTTAAATGGTCCATAGTTAATCAGTTATATGTCATGAATGGGAAGACACATTTTAAGTATTTAGGAAACACTTATGTAACCTACATTGATAGAACAATACATTGGCATAGAAGGATAGGTAATGTTACAGTTAAAGGATTAGTATAATTGATTAAAAACATCTTCATATCTAATTAATAGTTATTTTGTGAGGGTCATGTCTTAATAAAGTCTAAAAGAGTCTGTTTTCACAAATCCATCTTCAACAAAAGTCATGCAATTGATTATTCACACACTAACTTGTGGGGACCTACTAGAATTACCTTCCATGGTGAATGATTTTATTTTTTTTACTATCATATATAAATTATCTATGAATTTTAGGATTTACATATAGAGAAATAAATCTTATGAAAATACTCTATATTAAAAAAAATCTAGGTAGAAATTAAATACCTTAAAGACTCATAATGGCTTTGAATACATGTTTACCAAATTTACTAATTTTTGTGAGGATGAGGGAATTATAAGAAATTGAACTATGAGTTATACTCCTAAAAAAATGTTTATCTAAATATATGAATCACACCATTCATGATAAGTTTTTTAGCATCCATTCATGATTAGGCATACCCAAGCCCTTATGGGATGGGGCATCCACTATAGAAGTTTACTTGATAAATAAGAGACCCTCGTCAACCAGTTGTTTTAATAATCTAAAGCATATTTTGATAATCCAAACCCCTTCCAACAGATATATTTGAGCTTTCGTTACATTTCATATACTAATGTAAATAATGAAATGCTTGAGCCTATGGTTGTCAAATAAGTCTTTATATGATATCTTGAGGGGGTCAAAGGGTGTAAATTTTTTTGTAGAAATCATAGATATCATAAATATACCATTATTTGATATTTTGTGTTTCAAGAGTCTTTTCCTCTTAGACTCTATCCTCCCACTAATGGTAGTAGTGATCCTACTTAGAAGAGGGACCTTAAGGTTAATAATTCCACTGATAGTGAATCTCATATTGGTACTTCTACACCTATCCCTCATTATAATCCTAATTTTGGATCTAAATATGAATATGTTTCATATGTTGAATCCCCTAGTGGTATTAGATATGTTCATCTCAATAAGGATAGATAGAGGATAGCTATTATACCTTCTTTAAGGTATATTCATGCTAATAAGGTAACCTTTTCATTTCATATTGTTGAAGATATTTATTGTGAGGATCATTAAAGATAAAAAAGGATATCAATGATTAAAACTAAAATAATTAAATTATTTCCATGAAAGTGGTGTTTCAATCCCTTATATAAAACCATACCAGGTCCGTAGTCAATAAACCACCAATTAATAAGGTGATTTGTTGTAAATTTATTTATAAAATAAAAGAATATAACATTGTAAATAATACATTAAAAAATAAGTTAAGACCTATTTTAAAGTATTTTCTTCAAACAGGGGTAATTAATTATTCTAAAATATTTTCTCTTTTATTTCAGCACCATACTATTATAATTGAGCTTTATTTTGTTTAACTTAATTTTTATATTGAACAGATTGATGTAAAAACTTATTGAATGGAAATTTAGATGAAAATTATACATAAATCCTATTTCTAGTTTTAAAAATAAATTTAAAACTAAGAAAATTGTGATCTTAACAAACCACTTTACAAATTAAAATACTATTTTGGAAAATGGTAAAAAAAATTATTCACTCTTGTTATAGAATGGTTTTGATAGGATCTAGTTCAATTCATGTGGTTATTTTAAACATTTTAAAATGATTTACCTACTAATTTATGTTAATTATGTGTTTCCCATATGTAGTGATATAAAATTAATAACCAATGTAAAAAATGAAATTAAATATAGTTTTTGAAATGAATGATTTGGGTTTTACAAGACAGATCTTATGTATGGAAATTGTTCGAGATAGAAAAAATGGGTTACATTATCTATATAAACATTCCTATGTACATAGAGAGATTAAGAGATACTTCTTTGATGTTTTGAAACCAATTAGTGTTCCAGTTTTTCAGTACTATAAATTTTCATTGTTTTGGTATCCTAACATTGCATTTGATATTCATGACATGAGTTTAATCCCATATTATTATGTTGTGGGTAGTATTATGTATGAAATGATATGTGATAGGTCAGATATATCTTTTTTTAATAGTATAATGATATGTTTTATAGAAAATCATGGTCATCCACATTGGAATATAATTAAATGGGGTTTAAGGTACATTTTTTCTACTTCATTGCTTTCAATTTTTTGTGGAGGGAATGTTAATTAAAGATAATTAATGATAGGTTATGTCAATTATAATTATATTGGCTATGTTGACACATATAAATCACTAACTTGTTATGTTTTCACTTCTTATGTGGGTCCAATATCTTAGAAATACAATGGTTCCCCTCTCAACCACTGAGATAGAATATACAACATTGATAAAGGCCATAAAATAATCCATTTGTCTTAAGGTATTTATTTCAAAAATCAGTTTATGTAATTTTGTTATTAATATTCATAGAGATTCACAAACTATCCTATATCTATATTAAAACCTAGTATTTCATGGTAGGCCCAATCAAATAGATATTAGGTTTTATTTTATTAGAGAGGTTATTGAATGTGGAACAACATGTGTTACTATGATACACATGTATGAAAACCCAACTGGAATTTTGACTAAGGTTGTAGCTTTATCCATGTTCAAGCATTGTTTAGATATTTTGGACTAGGTTCCACTTGAATAAATATTTAGGTGATATAAAATCGTATTTTTATTTTATTTTAGTTTCTTTTAAAATTGGTGGATATTTGTTGATTTTAGCTTCATCTCCTAAATGCCAACATGAGGTAGAGAAGTGATTTACATCCACTTTTTATTTTTATAAATTCATACTATATAAATCTGCTATTTTTGTTTTTATTTCATTTATTATTTTATTAAGATCATTATGTTTACCCTCTCATAGAGGTAACTAGCCCTTTAGATAGCCTCTCATATTTCTAATATACCCTTACGTGAGGGTCTTGGTACTCTTTTGTGTTTCTTATATATTTTGGTTTTACCTTATGTTGGTTTCTGATGTCCCTTCAGTTGTTTTGGTTTTCTATGATGAAAGGTTATTTTTACCTTTACATGGTTATGTCTTACCCCATAATAGCTCACTTATTTATTCTTTAATCTTAACATGAGTTTCTAACTACCCTTATATGGATCATGCTTTACCCTTTCATAGAGTTTACTTTACCTTGATGCACTATGTTATCCTAGAGCATTACCATTGTGAAACAACCATCTTACCCTATTGTAGTGACCTTTTTACCTTGATGTGAGTGCCCATATTCCTTGGTTACTTATACACAATGGATGATTGACCTCTATACCCTTACACCTTAGCCTCTTCAACCAATTTATCATGATGTGGTAACACCTTGATGCGGTGATACCTTGACGCGAGTGATTTTTCTCTTTGTTACCTATAAAAAACCATCTCAACCACCTTTATGTGTGATTTTTTCACTATTTTTTTAGTTTTTAAGGCTCGTATAATTTTATCCTTTTATATCTCGATGTTTATTAAGTTCTTATAACTATCTGTGATTTCCTTAAATAATTCTACTCACCATCTCTAGATTATGGGATATTTATTCATGTGATGTTTTTTTAGAGAAGCCTGAATATTACCTTTACAAGGAGAGATATATATAAAGATAGAGATAATAATTAAACCAAAGAAAAAGGTGGTGTCCACTACATGACACACCATTTACATTGAATATTGAATAAATGAGCCTTCCCCAACACTATCTTCTGATAGAAATTATACTACTCTAGGTCATGATGTTCCTATTTCTCCATGTCATCGATGTGTATGAAGAATCCAAATTCACATATCTGATATCTGGTTGGTGAATCTAGTGGATCTTATGTTTTTTTATGGTTTTTATTGTGTTTCTTATTGTGTCACTTTTTCTTCTAGTTTTTATTTTATGCCTATTATCATATTTTCTTCTTGTATTGTTTTTGTTTTGAGCATTAATAAATGTCTAGGAAGTTGGGTGAGGTTGTTTTCATGGAGTATGACCAAATTGGTTCGAATCATGTTAAATCCCTTGTGTTATTTATTTATTTATTTATTTATTATCTTATCATGGAATCCATATTTTCATTGATTATTATTTCTTTGTTTCTCAACTATTTACGAGTTAGAATTTCTAATATGTGAATCATCATGGAAATTTAATTAGGCCATACCTATCCTCCCAATAGGGGTGTTAGTATTTTTTTAATAAACTAATGGATACCTCTAAATAATAATAATAATTAATTGAGTTTTACAAAGAAACACAAGTGGAAGTATCATGTAGGAAAAATATATATGCAATCCCAAGTTGTAACAAAATGATGTTGTTAATTAGTGGACATAAAGACTGTGATGAGTAAACAAAAAAAAAGTGGGAATGAAATAGATAAAGAAATTTATTTTGGTTAAACATTAACCATCAGATAAATATAATCAATGACCAAAATTAATCTATTGCTATTAAATTGGATAACTAGAGGTTACAAAGATAGATTCCCAACAAAATAATGGGATAGAGTATGGTGTGTCCCTAGAATAAAGGTGAGGGAACTATTAGCTTCCATTGGAATTTTGTGGATGGCACACCCCACTATTTTTCATGAGAGGGAAAGTGGTGGTAGGTGTGAAGTGAATGGCTAGACACACCAACCAACTGGCAGGAGAGGAATTGCACAAGGGTATTTTTCTATAAAAAGGGTTATTACCCAATTGTTTGAGCATCATCGCATCACCAGAAAACACTAGCATCTCTCATTTGAGTGTTCTGATATGTGTGGAATTTTGTGAGGTGTATTTCCCACGTATTCAAGTGAGTAATTTATGATTTTTTTCTCCTTATAATAGTGAGGGGGTGTGAACTCACTTATACCCACTGTGATCCTTCTATTTGTCTATTTTTTTACCCCTTTCATTTTTGGGGGATTTTCCACATAAAATCTAGTGTCATTTATTTCCACATTTTTTGAAATAATTTTATCTCAAAATTATCACTTCCCTAGTGGGATAATAACTTTTAGTCCCAACAAGTGGTGTAAAAGAAATTTTATGTCCTGATGATGTTATAATTTTAAGGTATTAATAATTCACATTAATTTGAGTATCCACTATGATTGTAACTCTGGTTGATCATTCACAAAAAAAAATTATTGAGATAATTAAATATATCATTATGAAAACATGAGGTTCTTGTATAATGGCATGTCTAGATGATGATGAAATTTGAGATTGAGAAATTTAATGGAAATAATTATACATTGTGGAAAAAATAAGATATAAGCTATGTTTTGGAAGGATTATTTTCTACTGGAAATCAATAAAAGATCGATGGGTGTGGCAAAGGGAAATGGAATTACATATATAGGAATTATTTTTCTAGCATACATTTTTATTTGGAAGATACGGTCATATCATTCATTGTAGTGAAAAAAATGGTGAAAGAAAAATGGGATACTATGATATATCTATACAAGGCTAAGTTACTACACAAAATAATACCTAAAGAGAAAATTTTACACTATTTGAAAGGTGGAGTCATCATCAATGACCAAAAACATAAATATCTGCAATAACCTGTTCACTAAGCTCATAAAATTGGATTATAAAATTTTTTATACTGAACGTGCATATATTTTTCTCTAGTGTTTGCAAGATTCATATCTTAAACTCGTCATCAACCTCACTAATAATATCCTGATAGATATTTTAATTTTAAGTGATATTGCATCCATAGTTATTGAAGAATAATGTTGTAACAAGAACAAATAAGATAATAAGAGGTTTTTTAAATGGAGAGTGGAAGGATGATGGATCATGGTTTTAGTGGGAGTTAAAGTCATAGAAATCCCAAATAAATGAGTAATAAGTTGAAACTCGCATTCTACAATTGGGTAAAGAAGGGGAATGTTAAGTAAAATAGTTGGAAAATTAATATTAGTGAAAATATATCTCCGGGAAATGTGGTGAGTGCTTCTAGGAATGGAGATATACTATCAATGAAGTAGTGAAAATCACAGGATGTAGGAAACATCTCAATGATTCATGGATAATGAACTTGAGAGTAACATGAAAGAGTATGTTTAAATAGGAATGGTTTGATTGGTATAAAAATGTCTCAGAAGTAATTTTGTACATGGGTAATGATCACACCTTGAAGATCATTAGATTCATTTCCATAAAGCTTAAGTTGTATGATGGTATTTTACTAACCATCCATATAGTATCCTATGTGATGGTCTTGAAGAAGAACATATTATATTTGGGACAATTTGATGATATCATATGAAATACTTGCATCATGAATGTGGTGATGAGAATTATGAAGGGAACACTTGTGGTGATGAAGGTAGAAAAGATATCAAAAAAAATTCCATTCTTATGGGTGTAATGTAAAATGAGTAAAGGATATTTTTCACATCAACTACCTCAAAAAAATCACTTATTATGTTATAGAATCAGAATCTTAGTTGTATATATGAATAGGGAAAAACAATTCTTGATGGATAGAAGTGTCTTCTTGGGATTACAATGGCATCCTTACCATTTTTTGAGCACTGTGTTTTGAATAATAAAAAAATGTTAAATTTCACTATATCAACAAAAATAAGCAAATATATCTTATATATGATTCATTTTGACATTTGGAAAACACTAGTTATATCACCGGGAGGAGCATGGTACTTTTAATACTTCATTGATTATTATTCTAGGGGATGTTGGGTGTACCCAATCAAGAGGAAGGAATATTTTCTTCAAATCCTCAAAACATTCAAATCATTGAAGGAGCTTGAATCTAGAAAAAATATCAAGTGTTTGCTGAATGAAAATTATAGAGAATATAAAAGTGAGGGGTTTGATAATTTTTTCAATGGAAATCCACAAATAGAAAATTCATGGTGGTGTACACTCCTCAGCAGAATGGAGTTGTAGTGCAGATTAACAGAACCCCATTGAATAGAATAAGAGAAATGTTGGAGACTACGAGAACTTTTTCTAAACCATTTTGGGTAGAAGTAGTAGATATCGCTTGTTATGTGATCAATCAATATCCTTAAATGGTGATTGATCTGAAGAAACCAATGGATACATGGATTGGTAAACCTGATGACTATTCTTAGTTACATAATCTTGGATGTCTTGTATTTTCACTATTTAATGGTAAGGAAAGATCAAATTTGGATTTGAGATCTAGGAAACGTATCTTCTTATCCTATGCTAATGATGTGAAGGGGTATCATTTGTGGGTCCCCACTACCCAAAAAATTATCATCAACTGAGATTTCATTTTTTTTCATAAGACAAGGTGCCAATGAAAATTTATGGAGAGATGGAGAAAGAGAATATAAAAATTAGAATAGTTGGGATGGAGTTCAAATCCAAATAAGAACCAATTACCTTTGAGGAATTAAAAAATTATGATGATTAAGTACAAATTGATTATAGACCATGATTGTTAATTAGAGATAAAATAACAATATTATTTCACTCAGATTATGTCACTAAAAGAATTATTTTGTAATATTTATTAACAAAGTATGGATATCCATCTTCTTCTGTCGAGGTGACTTAGAGTTTAGATGTATCCTCATGGATAGAGAAATATGTAAGGAACTTGAAGCCCATTTCAAGAACAAGAATTGGGATCTTGTTTCATTTCTTCATAGAAGGAAGGATATTGAAAAAATGGTTATTTAAGATCAAGTAGGATGAAAATAACAATGTGGAAATATATCATGAAATAATAGTGGCACTAGTACACATAAGGCCTTCAGTTTCACTATAATAGACCTTTGTTAGGGAAATGAAGCGGTGCAATTCGAGTTCCCTTAAAACCCCTAGGCCTTTATCAGTGATAAAAATAACACCAATAAAGGGGTTCTTTTATTGTTTATAGTTTAACACTGATAAATTATCTCGTTATCATTTCTTTTCATACCATTAATAATGGATTCTTTTATCGGTTTTTTCTAGAACAGATGAAGGGAATACTATTATAGTGTGCTGTTAAAATTATAGCACACTACAATAAAAAAATAGGGATAATATAAAGGAGAAAGTTTAGAATAAAATATTAAATTTAATTGAAATAAAATTTATAACACAAATATAAGAAAAAAACACTATATAATAGAATTTTCAAAAAATTGGTTTTCACAATTACATGAGTAAGTTCAAATTATCATAGAAATTAAAAAAATCAATGTACTTTTGTCTTTGGCCCCCAACCCTGGTCGTGCTATTAGTTTTTGAACAAACCACCAAAACTAAAGCAAAGTAATTCACCTCTATAATGGAATAAATTATGTTACTAATATAATATAGAAACAAATTAAACACACAATGTCAATTTTAAACAAATAATATATACTTTGAGTCATACCAAGCACATAATGTATTTTATTTAGTTGTGGTTTATTCTTACAAATCATAAAATTTCTTTTTATTATTGAAAGTATGTTATCTTGAACTAGATAACATTTTCGGTGATACAAAACTCACTATGAATGTGAGGATATTCAAGAGCACATGCTTTTTGAGAACATACCTTCAACGGTCACACCAATTCTTGTCCGTCATTATGAATTATCTATGTGAAAATTAAATAAATAAGTATAAGATAAAAATAATAAGTAAATTAATTAAGTGAGAGAAAATAAATTGATGAGAAATATGATCTTGTTATGCTCAGTTTTTCTAATGTGATGTGCATTTTAAAATCAAATGGCAGTTTTATATTAAAAACATGCACTTCGAGTCATACCAACCACATTGTGTGTCAAATTGAAATGTAGTAAATTTATACATTTCAAAGATGAATTTTCAATAATTTTTCTAAAGTTTGAAAACTATAAGATCTCATTTTTTGGGTTTAGCTATTTGATTCATGTTTTAAACTAAAATGACACCATAATATTAAAAACATGCACATCAAGTCATATTAGTCACATTGTGTGTCAGATTGATGTGTGGAAAGTTATTACACATAACCAATGAATTATGGATCATTTTAAAAAAGTTTGAAAAAAAATATTGGTTTTTGTTTTTGGCTATTTGATGTATGTTTTAATCTAAAATGGCACATTTATACTAAAAACTTGCACCTCGAGTTATATCACACACATCATGTTTCATGTTGATGTGAGGTCAATTCCTACATGTCAAAAAATAAATTATGAATCAATAGCCTAAATTTAAAAAACAATCCAAGCTTGTTTTCAAGGTTTTGGAGATTTAAAACGATTTTTAAAATAAGATGACACTTTTTTATTGAAAACATGCACCTCAAGTCATACCAGCCACATTGGATGTCAGATTGATGTGTAGTCAAATACTACACATAAAAAATTAATTATTTATAATTTTTTGACATTTTGAATGTAATATGAGCTCATTTTCTAAGTTTTGACTATTTCATGATTGTTTTAAATGAAAGTTTTACTTTTTTACTGAAAACATGCACTTCAAATCATACTAAAAAAATCAGGTGTTGGATTGATGTGTGGTCGATTCCTAAAAATAAAAAATGAATTATGATCATTTTAAATGTTTTAAAACAATCCAACCTCATTTTATTGGTATTGTCTATGTGCTATGTTTTAAAACAAAATGACACCTTTATATTAAAAACGTGTACTTCGAGTCATACCGACCACATCATGTATCAGATTAGTGTTCAGTTAATTTGAACACATGTAAAATGAATTATGGAACGTTTTATTAATGTTTGAAATCAATAAAATCTCTTTTTTCACATTTTTGGGGATATGACACTCGTTTTAAACTAAAATTTCAATTTTATATTAAAAAAATCCACTTTGAGTCATACTAATCACATCTGGTGTCGGATTAACATGAAGTCATTTTGTACGCATCCTAAATGAATTATTAATCATTTTCATAATTTATTAAAAAAATATGATAATTTTCTCAATTTTGGATATTTGATGCGTGTTTCAAACTAAAATGACACGTTTATATTAAAACACACACTTCAAGTCATATCAGTCACATTGTGTGTCAGAGTGATGTCTAGTCGATTCTTACACATCATAAATTAATTATGGATTATTTTCCTAATGTTGGAAAACAGTAAAATACCATTTTCTTAGTTTTGGATATTTGATGTGTGTTTAAAAGTAAAATTGAACTTTTATATTGAAAACCTGAACTTTGAGTCATATCAACCACATCATTTTTCAAATTGATGTAACATCAATTTATAAATGTAAAAAATAAATTATGAATCATTTTACAAATGTTTAAAAATAATATGAGCTTGTTTTATTATTTTTTTGATGTGACACATGTTTTACACTAAAAGGATAGTTTTATATTGAAAACATGCACATTGAGTCATACCAACCACATCAGGTGTTAGATTAACATGTGATTGATTCCTACACATCACAAATGAATTATCAATCATTTTAATAAAGTTTAAAACAATCTGATATTTTTTAATGGTTTTGGCTAATTGGTGTATGTTTTAAACTAAAATGGGACTTTTTTATTGAAAATGTGAACTTCAAGTCATAACTACCTCATCAGGTGGTAGAATGATGTGATGTCATTTTGATGTAAAAATAGAATTATGGATTGTCTTCCTAAAATTTGAAAATAGTTTTAGCTCTTTTTCGTGATTTTTTTTCTATGTGATGCATTTTTTAAACTAAAATGACACTTTTATATTGAAAAAACTGACTTATAGTCATACCAACCACATTGAGTGTCAGATTGATGTGTAGTTGATTACTATGCATAAAAAATGAATTATCAATCATTGTACTAATTTTTTAAAACAGTCTAATCTCATTTTCTTAGTTTTGGAAATGTGATACGTGTTTCAAACAAAAATGACACATTTTTATTTAAAATAATCACTTTGATTCATCATGAGCACATCATGTTTCGGATTGTTGTACAGTCAATTCCCACAGATTAAAAATGACTCGTGGATAACTATCCTAATGTATCGAAACAATCTAAAATTGGTTGATTGGTTTTTATCATGTGACGTGTGTTTTAAAATAATGAGTAAATTTAACAAAATAAGTATCAAAAAATAATTATAATGATATTAACTAAAAAAAGTGAATAAATGGTGAGAAAATAAACTAAATAAGTTTTATAAATCTACCTTTTCATGATCTATTTATACATTCTGACACTATATATTCTTCTCATTCATTTATAAAAAAATCATTTCATCTAATATACTTCTCCTTGAGAACCAAATAAAAAATAATATATAAGCATTTTGATACTAATTATTCACATCCAAAATATATTTATAAGGTCATATAACATACTAGATCACAAATATAATATTTAATCACTTAATTTGATGTTGGAAAACATTATAACACCATGTACTTTTCCCACTCATCTTTAAAAAAATTAAGTCTTATTTTGAGTATGTATATTGTTAGAAATGTTGTTAATACTGTAAAAATACTAATAAAAATCATTATGAAATATTTTTAATTATATTTTAATTACAATCATAAATTACCTATTTGGGGATACTAGTATTTTGATGGTATATGATATATTTCATAAATTTTCAAATGTAATATCCATAATCATTGTTGTTATCTTGTTTCAAACACTGTTGAAACATTGACCAAAATAAGTATATTATTTTTAAATATGTTTTGATAGTTTTATTTAGATATATACCTTAATATATTTTAATTTCAAGATATCCATAGGCTTATTATTTTTAGTGACCAACCTCATACCATGATTTAGCCTATATTTATATAACTCCCTATCATGAAAAAACTCTCATTAAAACAGAAACTGAAACATATAATTTTATTTTTATCTGTAAAATATTAATTGTAGTGAATTTTCAACTCACAATACATTTAAAGTGTGGTCAGTTTGGTGAGAATACATACATTAGAACCAAAAATAAAAAATTGAGATATCCTGATTGTTTTTGATCAGCATCCAGTGCTTCTTAAAAATAAAAATATGTAGTGAAAAAATAAATATATTTTTTGTATGATTAGATTGAAAAGTTTTACCCCTTAATTGTAGTCATCAAGAAGATTCTATCTTTTTTTTATTTTCTTCTCAAAAACCTCATTTTTAAATCTTTTTTATTTTCAATTTCTTTCACTTTTGAAAAAATTCTTTCATATAAATAATATAGGGATTAAGGAATCAAAATTATGCTTTGTAATATTTTCTTCATATACAATAGTAATATGACTGAAACATCTTTTTTTTATTTTCAAATAAGTCACTTTTTGGGTTAGTGAGAACCTACAAAATATCAGACAAAACACCATTTGGATCACCAGTTTCCAATCCCTTCCACCTCATGATCTCATCATCACCATTTACCACCACTGTTGTCATGTAATCGCCGGGAACACCAACCACTGCAGACCACAAACCAGACATCCATTCATCATTCCACAAATTCACAAAAACAAACAACAAAAACCAAACCACGATCACAAATTCATCCAACGTGCTACAAAACTGCCAC
Source organism: Viscum album (assembly GCA_963277665.1). Lineage (NCBI taxonomy): Eukaryota > Viridiplantae > Streptophyta > Magnoliopsida > Santalales > Viscaceae > Viscum > Viscum album. The sequence goes on along the minus strand of OY728162.1, from coordinate 1,443,330,668 downwards.
AACAAGTCCGTGCAAATTGGTCTGCCACTTTGAATCCATCACAGAACGCCGCACATCACCCAAACCAAATATTTTGTTCACCAAGCATTCATCATCGGTCACCAGAGTCGAATACGAGTCCATACCGTGCGCCGCAAAGACCATCGCACCAAAGAATCACGAAAAACACACAGAAACAAGTGAAAAAACCATGTCTATAATTAAAACATGAAAATCTTATTTATACTCCCAAGACCAACCATGTCTGTAATTAAATTTTCAAAAAATTATTCTTCATATTGAATAAAAAACATATATAAATCTTTAACTGTGTTTTATGTATGAACTTGTAATGTTAAAATATGTTTTAGCGGAACTTTTGGGGAGAAGTCACTCCCAGAAGGTCCTTTTTTTTCTTGGTCGATTCACTAGATTCCCTTGATTTGGACTTTTGTTTCCCCATCATTTTATCCATATGTAATGCCATACCTCACTTCAGACCTTTTTTCATCAAATAATATAGGTTTTTCATTTTTAAAAAAATGTTAAGGACATACCACATATATCATTATAAGATTATTTTGTAATGATATAAAAATTATAATTGAATCATTGAACTTTTTAATATCTGGATCATTAAGTGGAATAGGAAACTCAGTGATTAGGTCTTGAGCTAGTCCAATCCCCAATCTCATGTGAAATTTTGGGAGTTATTTATTGTGTAGAATCTCTACTAATGTATTATACACTATACCCCTGGCAACAAGGTGGTTAGTGGGTGTTGATAGATAAAAACCACATACAACTTTACCCTGTTTAATTTTAGTAACGTAAAGTTATCATATGTTGTTTGATTCACATTTAAGAGAAAGGGTAATGATAAAATTGATTACCTTGGGTAATGTATTCTGTTGAGGGGAGTGACTAGCCTCAAATATAGTGGGGTCATTTGGTTATTCATGTACTAATATTTTTTCTTATTATGACCCTATACTTTTTCACATATTAATTCATAATCAACTAATAATTACAAGCCAATGATCATAAAGTATAGTGTATTTGGAAGATTAGGTACATAATGAAACATCATGAAAAAAAACATTTATTTAATCTCCATAATGATATCCTAAATTCCATTTACCTTATACATCCACATAGGATATCCTAGGTAAAACATGAACAAAATGGAAGAGTTAAAAATCCTGGTAAGGAAATAAGTATAGGAATAAAACATTTCACATGGGTTAAAAATCATAACATGAAGGCATAAAAGGCATGGAACATGAATAAAAATAAGAAATAATAACATTTATAACATGGTAACATATAATCATAGAATCATAGGGATGTAGAAACAATATATAACATGACATAAACAAGAGTAAAGGCTAACTTCCAAGACTATATGACATGGTGGGAAAAGTCACATAAAGGAAACAGGTTCACTCTTTATCCAAACATGTTATCTCATGAGACTAGAAATTACCCAATGAATTAGAGATCTATCTAGGAACACCCATATTAACATGTTCATGAATATATGTTACACCAGAAGAATAAACATAACGGTTACCCATGGAAAGAAATGGGTATCATAATCATGTCATAAGGCATACAAATGAGTATATAATAAATGATTCCATGAAAGAATGTATTAAAAATATATATGGAATTCATAAGGGAAAATAGGAATACATAATGATAATTTATGTCCAATAAATGTGGAAGCATTCAAAAGGAGTGTTTATAAAACCTTCGAAATGAAACATTTTAGTGCAGTTTAAGGAAAATATTAAAGAGAATTTAAAACTGAAGAGGAATATTTGTTTTCATAAGACCATAAAATAAACCAATATAGTTTTTCATGATAAAAAAAAGTGATTTTATAAAAATAATGGTGGATTAAAATATATTATGGAGTTCACTTGGAAGCGGGTAAGAAATCGGAAAGTTCCCTTGAATCGGGCTTGCTTATCATAAAGAGTTTAAAAGATGAACTTTCTAAAAAACATATTACCCCATAAAAGAGGGATGATATGATATGAATTCATGAGTTTAAAAAGTATACACATAATTTATAATAATTATAAAAAATAAATAAACATTATATTGAGGTAAAGATAAAGAAATAGTAACCTAAATGAATAAAAATTAATGTTTGTGTAGAATCCCTTACCTTAGGTCTGAAACGATTCTTCACTTGATCTCTTAATGTCCTGAATAATAAAATTAAATTAATTAATTAATTAATTAATAACCTTTTATGAATTTATTTTATTTATTATAATTTTATTAGGTTTATTTATATCCTTTTATGGGATATGAGATTCAATTTCATTGTTCAGGGGGTGTTAGTTTCCATGGTTTTCATGATTGGTTTACTAGTATATATGTATGAAAAATCATGTAGAATGAGGATAGTTGTCCAAAAATAAAAATATATGTTATTATGGAACTTATATAGTATTTAAATACCATTTTTTCATAATTTTGGATGACTCGTTAGATAAATCATTAATGATAATCGTTTAGATTAATTTATTGTTTTTTGATCATCACAAACTAGTTTTGTTATATTATTAAATATCAAGTATATATAATGGTTTAAGAACATTAAATAGGTTTCAATAAATATACTATAATATATTTCAACTATAAAAATGGTTTTATTACCATAAATGAAGGTTTAATTGAAATATTAAATCACATCATCTATGAAGGTGGTAAATGAGCACCTCATGAACGATGTTTTCATTCTTAAAATTAAAGAGAGAGGAGAAGAGATTTCATGAATAATTATTCCATAAAAATGATAAATATATATTATATGTAATATTATAGAGTTTTTATGCCACTTGGACAAGGTTAAGTGAGGATAAGATAAGAACAGCAAAGAACTTAAAAAATGAAGGAAAATAGAAGGGGGTTTAACTCTTCATTCCTTCTTCTTGAGAACCTCCTTAAGGGGACTGATTTTAGTCTTCTGTTAATAAGAAAAGATCAAATACATGGGGTAGGGTCTTGGTATGATATGTGAGTATAATTTGGACAAGTATCATTGCTTGAGATGTGTAAGGAGAAGATGTGGTGAAAGGTGTTATTTAAAGTGGAGGAGAGGGGTGTTTTCTCATTATTTAATTCTCTAGTTTATTATTTTTTTCAAAACAAGAAATAGTGTTGATTATTTAGACTAAATAAATTAATTATATTATGTGAGTTTTAACCAATGTTTATTACATCATACGTGACTAAAGGAATATTTTATTTAACTTATAAGGTATATATACCATAAATTACCATATTTTACTATTCACCAAAAAAATCCAAGTATTTCAGAAAAATCCCAAAAAATCATGCTAACCATTTTTCAATGCTTAGAATTAAAAAATGAACTACATTTTATGAAAATAATTTCCTAAATATGATAAAATTTATTTTTAATTAAAAACAGTATTTACTTGGGAAATATTAATTTTAAAACTAATAATACTTTTCTAATACTTTGAAAGCATAATTAAGGTCTCATAAAATTATCTTATAATTATAATAAAACAAAATATTTATTTATGAATACATTTTATGAACATAATTTTTTTTAATTTATTAATCATAAAATTATGATTAAATATTTATGACTTACAAAAATACCAACACTTAATTAATAATTTTTTTAAATATTTATTTACTTATACTATGATATATTTATATCATATTTTCACTTATAAGATGGATAATTTTATTTATAAATTCATCGGTGAGGTTACTATTATATTGTTTTATTTACTATTCATAAGGTTCAAAACACTATTCCAAAGGTCAAGTTACTATTTCATTAGTATAGGTTCCTTAAATTCTAGAAATACATATTATTTAATTCATTCTTCATTTATAATGTTTGTATTATGTCCTCAAAGTGATTTTATGTTGTTTATGGTATTTGAAATATATTTAAGAATTTATTTTTAAATTGATAAATGTTGGGGTCATTACATTCTTCCCCCCTTATGAAATTTGACCCTTGAAACTTTGTTTTTCATACTAAGTTTAATACAGGTGTGGGAACATGAGCCTCAGCCCAGTTTGTGAGGACTCGACAAGTGCATCTGTGAGACCTGAGATCAAATATGGGTGGAGACATATTTTTAGATATTGTAGCGATTCTTTAGCAGGTGTTGTAGTAGGTACTATATCATGCATTGAAGCAGGTACTGTTTGGTACTGTAGTAGCTGGAACTATTCATCAATCCAGGCCTTTGGGCCACCGGTTTGGTCCTAAGGTCCTATATGGATTTCAATCCACCCAAGGCCTTTGGGCTAGTTGTCTCTCAAAGCCTTCAGGCCACCTTAAGGCCATAGGGCCACCCCAAGGCCTTGAAGACACATGATTATGTAGATGTACTAGTCAAACTACAAGGGACAAGGCTCTAGATAAGGATTTAGGTAAGGCACATTTACTAGAGTAGATAACCAGAATTGTAAGAATGAGAGGGTATCGAATTTTCATCGGTATCGGGCCTTTGCAACTTTGTATAGCATGGTTAGTTGACCATCCCTACAAAGGTGGAGTGCTGATATTATGACATATGCTGGGAAGGAGTAGTTCCAAGTTTTTTGTCTAGTTGATTCCCTTTATGATCAACGATTCATGTAATTGTCTCTAACTCTTCGGGCCTTGAAAGGGTTCCGCCTCACCCCTTTAAAGGTGGATTATCAAAAATAATAAAAAACTGAAGTCCTTAGGGCCATTCTGATATAGTTGTGGGTACTTCTTCTTTATTAATTCTTTAGGTTCCCATGTTGCCTCTCCATAATTATGGTTCAACCATAATACTTTGATCAGGTGAGTGTTCTTATGTCATATAAGTTTATCTCTACGATCCAATATCTTCACCAATTTCTCCTCATAGGAGAGACCATTCTCCAACTATACCACCTCTGAATTTAGTACATGTGAAGGTTTCGGTATATACCTCCTCAAGAGGGATACATGGAATACATCTTGTACTTGATACATGGTTTATTGAAGTTCTATTCAATAGGACACAACTCTAACAGTTTCAATAATTTCTAAGGGGTTGATGTACCTAGGAATTATATTTTCTTTCTTCACAAATATCATGATCCTCTTCTATGGAGATATACTGAAGAATACCATGTTTCCAACCTTAAACACAAGGTCTCATTGATAATTGTCTACATAGCTCTTTTTTCGAATTTGGGATTCCTTAATATGATATTTAATGGTTTTAACCTTCTCTACCATTTCTTCAACCATTTAAGTTCCTAGTAGCTTACGTTCACTAACTTCATCCCATCATGCAGGTGTTCTGAATCTTTTCCCATAGAGGGATTTGTATGGAGCCATTTGGATGCTCGAGTGAAAACTATTGTTATAGGAGAATTCAACCAGTGAAAGATGTTGGTATCATCCTCCTTTAAAGTATGTAGAACATTCTCTCAAAATTTCTTCTTATTAATGATTTTCTTGCTCATATTGGCCATCATTTTTAGGAGGATAGGTTGTACTGAAGGTCAACTCAGTACTCATAGAATGTTGCATACATTTTCCAGAACATGGTTGTGAATCTTAGATCTCGATTAGATATGATTGATAATGGAACTCCATGTAGCCTTACCAATTCTCTGATATATATCCATGCAATTTGATCCATTGAGTAGTCCTCTTGAATTGAGATAAAGTGAAATATCTTTGTAAGACAATCCACAATGACCCATATTGCATTATTTCCTCTTGATTATCATATAAGTCTAGTGTCAGTCTATGGTAATGTTGTCCCACTTCAATGTTGGAATGGGCAGTTGTTGCATCATCCCCTTATACTTTTTTATATCATCCTTCACTAGATAACATACCAGTCACTTTGACAGATATTCAAGGATCTCATTTTTCCTATTTTCTCGCAAATAGTTCTCTCAGATATCTCAATATATCTTTATGCTCTGTAGGTTAATAGAGATGGTTGAGCTATGTAATTCCTTTAGAATATCCTTCTATATCACTGTATTGTATGGTATACATAGTCATGACTTAAATCCAATAACTATTTCCTCATTCATTTTTAACTATGTGGATTTTCCTTTTCTCATGGCTTCCACCTTTTTCTAAATTTCCACATCATTTCTTTAAGAATCGTTTATTTTATCCATGTGGGGTGGTTGAGAAATAATTTGAGAAATTATTGATGATGTTCCTCACATAATTATTCCCTTTTCCATCCTTTTAAATTCGAATAATATTGTATATTTCTCAATTCTCATCATTGATAATGACACAATATCTTTTCTACTTAGAGCATTTGTTACCTTGTTTTCTTTAAAATGATAGTAGTGGATTGAGAAGTCGTAATCCTTAATGATATATAATAATATTTTCTAATGCATATTATTCTCCTTCTGTGTGAATATATATTTGAGACTCTTGTGATCATTATATATTTTACAGTTCTCCACATAGAGATAATGCCGCCATATTTTCAACACAAAGATCACAGTTGTCAACTCTAGATCATGCATGTGATAGTTTATATCATATATTTTCAATAGCCTTGTGGTATATTCTACCACTTTATGATTTTTCATCATTATAGATCCTACTCCCATTATTGAAGCATCTCTATACACCATAAAGAGGTCACCACTTGTTGGTGGTGTGAGCACTGGTGTAGTGATAATCCTCTTATTCTACTCCTTGAAGCAGCCTTCACATTCACTCATCCCGAAAAACCTTTCTCTCTTCTGAGTCATCTTCTTTACTAGGTTCAACAATGATGAAAAGTTCTTCAAAAATCACTAGTAACATCTAGCTAGACCAAGGAAACAACATATCTCCATTAAAAATGTTGTCCTAGGACACTCGTTAATGACCTTTATCTTGGAAGTGTCCATAGATATCCCTTTACAGGTGATAACATTCCCTAAGACTGATACTTCCATAATCTAGAACTCACATTTAATGTATTTTTCATATAGTTTCTCCATTCAAAAATTATTCAAAATAATATTCAAATGTTCCTCGTGTTACTCCTTTCTCTTAGAGTATATTATAATATCATCAATAAATACTACTACAAATTGGTCAAGATAATATCTAAATAATTTATTCATTAAGTGAAGGATAATTTTTTGGAGCATTAGTATGTCTGAATGTAATCACTATGAACTCATAGTATCCAAACCTCATTCAAAAGGCAGTCTTGGGAATATCTTCCTTCCACACCTTTAATTAGTGATATCTCGACTGAAGGTCCCCCTTAGGGAAAAAACTTTCCCCATGTAATTGATCGAACACGTCATCTATTTTTTGGAAGGGGATACTTTTTCTTTATCATGATTTTATCGAGCTCATGATAATCAATTCATAGGCGCATTGATCCATCCTTCTTCTTGTTGAAGAGGATTGTAACACCCCATGCTGAACCACTAGAGAATATACAACCATTATCTAGATTCTCCTATAACTAATTCATCATTTCTTCTATCTCAATGTTTTCCATTCTATAAGTTTTCTCTGATATAGGTAGAGATCTTGAAATATGCTCAATTGAGAACTCAACCTCTCAATCAGGAGGAAGACCATGAAACTCTTTAGAGAATACATCAGTTTAATCCCTCGTGATGGGCATGTGTTCAAGCATAATATTCTACTTGGTCTCACTCATTTGAGCTAGATATGCTTCTTCATAAGGCAACATTATCCACACATGATATGATAATTCTGAAGAAGATTCTTCGTCCTCCATAAATTTGTATAGAATTAGTGGATGCTTTAGAATGTTAATATTGATCTCCCTTTCCAGATAGTCGATGTTGGATTTGTATAATGATAGAAAATCCATACAAAATATATCATAAAATTCTACCAAAGGGAGAATGAAGAGATTTTATGGGTGGTTTGGTCCACAAACATTAATCTAGGAGAAGTTATAAACTTTGGATGCAATAATTTCCCCATTTTATATTCTCACAGATAACTCAACCTCCATATTTTGAGGTTGTGTTTAAATAGTTCTACTAATATTTTGAGATATTAAAGAATTAGTACAACCATAATCAAATATAATGTTCACCATTATTGAATGAATATCCAGCATACTTATCACCATTTCATTTTTAGGCTCCACCTCAATAGTAGTGATAGCATATTCCCTTCCTTGCTACCTTAGAGGTTTTTGTTGATTTCCTCTAAAAACATTGGTCTTAGGGAATTGATTTGAAAAATGCACATGTTTTTTGTTGTTGAAACAATACACTACTGGGTGAGGGTTGATATAAACCTTCCTTTATTATTTCACATTAGTGGGATTATTTATGTCCCTTCTGGGATTATTATCCATATTCCCTTCTCTTCCACATTTAAAGCACCTCTTAGTTCCCTTTAAACAGTTTCTAGGATGCCTCTTCCCACACTTTTGACACGTGGGATGGTGGGACTTCTTTCCATCATGGGATTTATCACCCATATTAAACTCCACTTTATTCTTTTTTCCACTAGGCCCACAAGACCACTAAGAGTCTCTAGCCCTCATTTCAACCTTAATGTTATAATATAGAATCTCCTCGTAGTTTTCAAAGTCTTGAATCTAGAATTCTTTTCATAGACTCGACTTTAGTCCACTAAATAACGAATCCAAATTACTTTTGGTGTTCATGAAAAATACATATACGTGTCTTTCAAGCCTTGTAAATTTTCCTTCATACACCCCAATAAACTCATATGCCTTTTGATTTAGTTATATGAATTATCTTTCCATCATGAGAAGGAGGGTTTAGGGAAAATATTTTCTTGAAATATTCCCATTCCACGGAATACATTTCCTCCTTTGACATTTCGTTCTTGATCAGTTTCCACCACTGATCAACTACCCCATCAAAATGATTAACTACCAACAAAACTTTCTCTTCTTCTGAGCACTAAAGGAGAGAGAATATCTCCTCATCCGAGTTAATCCATTCTTCTTCAAGGAGGGGATCATAAGATCCACTAAACATGGGAGGGATTTTCCACATGAAGGATTCAACAGAAACATTTTATTTTTTAGGATAAGGAGGGAATTACACATTATTCATGTTATTATTCATAACTTGATCTAGTTGATAAAGTACTTCCATGAAGTTTTTAGCTATCATTCCCATTATATTTGGAATTTCATTAGGTAAATCGTCGCATTGCCTATCACATTGATTGTTGGAATATGTTATTCTATTTCCTAATATTAACTAAGAAAAAGAAAGATAAATTAGGGGGATTTAATACTTAGCTAATAAGAATAAAAATGAAACACTAAACATTATAGAATAAACTATTAATTGGAAGGTATAACCTGACATGTGATTCCATAGGTCTGAATCTAGGTTATCTATGTTCTGTTTTCTAACATATATTTTTATGGGAATTTTATTTGTTTCGTTAATAGTTGTTTGTAATGAGCTTATGAATTTACCAAAGCATATCCCCTAGGAGTGTCAAATAAGGCATGTATTAAGGCCCATTATCGTGCACCAGGTTACCCCGAGTGCATGGTTTTAAGGAGCAGGCGGTCATGGACGTAAAAGGAAAGCATGGGCTATTTTGATATTAGAAGGATGTTGGACCCTCTAGAGAGCAAGGAATGAAGCATGACACAAAAAAATAAGAGTTACATAGGCCAATATTCTTTTTAAAATGAATAATTCTTTTCATGACTTGGTCCGGGTGTGTACTAGTTGTCATGATTCTCTATCGGTGAAATCCATTATACCTAGTCGATTTCTTTCCAGACGAAGCAGGGAGTTGGGTCATGGGCACTGGGTATGTTGGCACCCCCTTCACTTTGGTCTAAAACTAAACACGGATGGATCACTTTTAGGGGGTATATGAGAGGTGGAGGGGTAATTTGGAACTAGGAAGGGTCTGTTGTAGCAGCATTTTCTGCTTTCTATGGTAGGGGTGACATTTTCCAGGCTGAAGCACGGGCTATGCTCACGGGTTTGGAGATGTGCGAGCAGCGGGATATCACTCTTAAAGTGGTGGAAATAGATTCTCTAATTCTATTCAAATCATTAGAAGGTATAGGTCGGGTTAGTGGAGTAGTGTTTATGTCATCAGAAAGTGTAGGCAGATTTTGGGTAATCTTATTGAAATCACTCACACATGGAGGGAAGGAAACCAGGTGGAAGATTTCTGGCGTCCATAGATTTACCCAATCAAAGTATTTATTTTTTCCTTAATATAGTTTCCTTTCATAGTTAGGGGTGATGTTTGTGATTAATGATGCTTTGGGATTGCACTTTTTTCGACCGTCGTGATTTTCTTGTATCAGCATTTCTTTCAAAGTAAATAGTAATGCTCGTTTTCAGTCAAAAATAAATAGACCTTTCCTCTTGTACTAACTATAGTGACCCAATCCTTTTACACATATTAATTCATAATTAACCAAAAATTACAAGCCAATGATCACAAAGTATATTATATTTGTAAGATTATGTACGTAATTAAACATCATAAAACTAAAAAAACATATTTTATTTAATCTTTATAATGAGATCATAACTTCCATTGAGATCATATATATTTATATAATGACCTAGGGAATACATGAACAAAATGGATAATCTAAAAATCCCAATAAGGAAATAAGCATAGGAATTAAATAAAGCACATGGGTTTGAAATAATAACATTAAGAAATAAAAGGCATGGAAAATGAATAAATATAAGAAATAATAACATATATAACATGGGAATATATAATGATAAAATATTAGGGATGTGGAAACAATATATAACATGACATAAACATGAGTCAAGGATAACTATCAAAACTATATAATATGGTGGACAACGTCTCATAACGAAATTGGGTTCACTCTCTATCCCAACATGATGTCTCATGAAACAAACATTACCCAATGCATTGGGGAACTATATTGGAACACCCATCATAACATGTTCAGGAATATGTGAGCCACATAAATAAAATATATAAGGGTAACCCCTAGAAATAAATGAGTATCATAATCATGTCACAAGGCATAAAAAATGAGCATACCATAAATTTTTCGATAAAAATGGATTTAAAACATACATTGAAATTAATAAGGGTAAATAGGAATGTATAATGATTATTTATGTCCAATATAATAACAAACATGAAAAAATAGTATTTAAGAAAACTTAGAAACGAACCATTTTAGTGCGGTTTAAGGAAAATATTAAAGATAATTTAAAGTAGAAAAGGCATATTTGTTTTCATAAAACGAGAAATGAAACAAGATAGTTTTCCATAATAAAAATGATTAATTTTAGTAAAATAATGGAGGATTGAAACAAATTATGGAGTGATCTTGGAAGCGGTTAATAAATCATGAAGTTCCCTTGAATTGAGCATCCTTATTGGGAAGAATTGAAAAGAGAACTTTTCTAAAAAACATATTACCCCAAAAAAGAGGGATGATCTGATATGAATACCTGACTTTAAAACATTTACATAGAATTTATAATAATTATACAAAAATAAAGAATCATTACATTAAGATAAAGAGAGAAAGAGTAACACGAAGGAAAAAATTGAGTTTCGAGTAAAATCCCTTACCTTATATCTGAATTGATTCTGCATATGATCTTAATGTCTTAAATAATATTATTAAATCCATTAATTAATTAATTAAAAACATTTTAAACATGTATTTTATTTATTTAATTTTATTAAGTTCATTTTTGTACATTTTTATGGGTTATGAGATTCAATTTCATCGTTCGGGGGTGTTAGTTTCCTTGGTTTTCATGATCGATTTACTTGTATATGTGTATGTAAAATAATGAAGAATGGGGGTAGTTTTCTAGAACTAATCTTGTATGTTATTAATGAACTTATAAAATATTAAAATATGATTTTTTTTCATAAGTGAGAATTATTCATTAGATAAATCATTAATGATAATAGTTTTGATTAATTTAGAATTTTTTTATCATCACAAACTAGTTTTGTTATATTATGAAATATCATGTATATATACAAGTTACGGAACATTAAATATGTTTTAATACATATAATATAATCTTTTTCAATCATAAAAATGGTTTCATGACCAGCCATGAAGGTGTAATTGAAAGATGAAAGTACATTGTCCACGACGATGGTAAATCGGCACCTCATGAACGATGTTTTCATTCTTAAAATAAAATATAGAGGAGAAGATATTTCCTGAATAATTATTCTATAAAAATGATAAAATTCCAGTATATATAAGATAAATTATTTTTAATTCTACTTCGACAAGGGGAAGTGAGGAGAAGATATGAAAAAAAATAACTTGAAAAGAAATTAATGGAAAATGGAAGATGATTTTACCTCTTTATTTCTTCTTCTTGAGAACCTCCATAGGTGGATTTTTTTTGGTATTCTATTAAGAAAAAAATCTCATATATGTGGTTGAGTGGATTGGGAAGTGATTTTATTAGAATTTGGATGAGGATCAAGGATTTATATGTGTGTGAAGAAGAGGTGGTTAGGGGTTGTATTTATAGTGGAGGAGAGGGGTGTTTTCGCATTATTTAATTCATTAGTTTATTATTTTTCTCAATAAAAGAAATAGTGTTGATTATTGAGACTAAATACAGTAATTAGATCATGTGAGTTATAACCAATTGTTATTACATTAGGCATGACTCAACGAATAGTCTATTTAACTTATAATTTATATATACCGTAAATTACCATATTTTACTATTGACTAAAAATCCATGTATTTTAGAAGAATCCCAAAACATAACCCTAAAAAATTTCCAGAAGTTAAAATTCAAAAATTTACTCCATTTTGGGAAAATAATGTCATAAATATGATAAATTTAATTTTTAATTAAAATCATCATTTACTTGGAAAATACAAATTTTGAATTTAAAATTGCTTTTCTAACACTTTGAAAACATAATTAAGGCCTAATAAAATTATCTTATAATAATAAGAAAATAAGATATTAATTTATGAATACATTTTATGAAAATAAACTTTCTTTTAATTTATAAATTAATTATAAAATTACAATTAAATATTTATGACTTACAAAAATACCAACACTTAATTAATAATTTTTTAAAATATTTATTTTCTCATACCATGATATAATTATATAATATTGTCACTTATAAGATGGATAAATTTTATTTATACTTTCATGGGTCTTGTTTCTATTCTTCTGTATGGTTTACTATTCATAAGGTTCACAATACTATTCCAAAGGTCAAGTCACAATTTCATCGGTATAGGTTTAATAACTTCTAGAAATGCTTCTTATTTCATCCATTCATCATTTATAAAGTTTTTATTGTGTTATAAAAGTGATTTTATGTGGTTTATATTATGTTGTATATATATAAGAATTGAATTCTCAATTGATAAATGTTTGGATCATTATAGTTCCACTACTAGTTCACTTTGATCCTTTCGTATATATTGGTCCACCAAACCAGATCAGAAAATAATATCTTGAAAAGTATCTATTTATGCCTAAAATCCTTTCAAAATATGATATGTATCTTCTTTCACTTTTTTCTTCTGAAAATATGTTCTAGGTGACACTCTAAATCCAAAACATCTAAGGTGGCTATATTTTTTCGGCCGCTTCAAAACTACTGAAAGAATATTTTCATCAGGTATGGTGACTGAGGATTATTGTGTCCAAATCATATAAAAAACATATAAACATGAATATATATATTTATGTAATGCTACTATAAATCATAAACAATACTATTATTTCATTCTTACACATATTTCCCATACTGATTTTGTGTTTTCATCAACAAGATTACCCTCATTATTTATGCTGTCCTACTTTCATAGCACATGATATGGGATGGATGTGGATTCAGATTTTGATTCATCAATATTCATATAAACAAAGGAACATATATTGTTTCATATCATATAAACCTTTTTTAGATTTAAAATACATACTAATTTCTTCTCTAGTTAAGTTTTCATTATCCTTTCATTGCGATAGGGGTATATTGGTTTTGATGCACTCTATTTATTTTCAGTACTCCTTTGTTGTTTTATAAATTTTAAATTTTAAATCTAATTAGATAAATGGTTAATGTAAAATAATACATTATAAACTAAAATGAACCTAAAATTACTTCTCATCGTGATAAATGATGAATTCATTCTATGTTTCATGATTTATAATTCATGTATTAGTAACTGATGTGTGGGGATTTACTTTCCCTTCGTAATCCCTAAGATAAAACTTGGTAAGAAGTTTCTGAAGCCTTTATAGGATTTTTTAGTGTCCATTAAGATGTATTTCTTACAAAAATAATCTAAAATAAATGAAATAAACATGGGATAATGAAAATTAAATCAACATTTCATTATATAATTTTTTGGTAAAATAGATAAAGTATATCATAACATTACATTAATCTATTCTTAAACGGTTTCCTTTATTGCAGGTTGGACATGGTTCCATGAATCTATATCAATTGGAACATTCATTATCATTGTGACCTCAACATAACTAATGAATATTGACTTGTTCAGGTCAACAGGTTGGCTGCATTGATTATATCCAACCTCAAATTCTGTACCTTTTCTTCTTTCCTTGATAATTTTATCCAACATTTTGATTCTATGTCGTTCTTGTTTTTTCATCAACATGTTATTATTCCACTAATAATTTTATAGTTTAACAATAAACCATAATTCTTCCCCATGATTGGTAAAATCATCAGGTTCAAAAGTCATTATTTTAATGATTAGTCAAACATTTAATTTAGATCATGTTAATATAAAATAGAACACATAATATTACGAGTAAAAGTATAGTGTATTAAAAAACACATTAACCTTCTCATTGAAATCTCTTTCTTTATTTAAAGGTTCAAGGGATTTGGATCCTCTATCTAGAATACAAATCCCCTATTTATGGTTCCCTCTAATGTACAAGACATTGTCTACATTAGGACCTCTATGAAATTATTGTGATCTCTTAATGAAAGGTTTGTCCCCATTTTAATTTTCAACTGACCCTATAGTTTTTTTAGTTAACGGTAATAAAATTAACCAATTATAGTTCTCTAGATTTGAGACATAAAATACATGCATTACTTGTGATTTTGTTATGATCAACTCATCCTTATATCCTTCTACACTAAAATTCACCAGCACGAAGCCCATTTCATCACCTTTCACTATTCTCCTATTATCAACCCATTTTCAATAGAAAATAATAACTAGAAATATTGTATAATCCAACTTCTATATGCATTAAATGATGAAAAATATGACATATTAGCATAAACTGAATTTCTATCCTTGGAACCAGTTAAGTGTATTACATTTTTCCAAAGCGTAAATAAATTATATTGCATTTTATTGTGGTTATCATGTTATTTTTTATAGAATGTAAAACCATGAATTAAAAAAACTAGTATAATATATTAAATTTTCATTTAGTCCCCTGTATATCCATAAATTTTATTCAATAATTACATTTAAATTTTTAGATAGCTCCTTATAAATATGATAACTGAACCACCCTATAAACTGATGATTATATGTATTTAATGTTCATTCTTCAGCCCTTGATGGATTAAAATGTCTAAGAATTTTTTTTCGGGCTTCAACATATGGATAAACATATTCTATATTATGTAAAATGTAAATTTGAGCATTCTCTCACTATATTATGGTAATTTTAACAACATCTATTCCAAAAATTCCTTTTCCAATAAGGTTTCCACTGTCATGAGACTTTGGGAGACTTATGTTATCAACATCTGATGGGTAATCTTTATATAATTCAATAATGTATTTAACAATATATCATTATTCAATACAACCTTATGGATGACTTTGATTCTTAATATACCCTTTCAAAATATTTATATACCATTCAATGGGGTAAATCCATCTTTAATGGATAGGGTCACATAGTTGAACCTCTATAACCAATTAAACCATCTGGGGGACCATTATATCAAAGTATGATGGTGGGAAGAAGATCAATAATTCAATTAATAGGACTAAAACCTCTTTATTCATGATTGGAAACTTAATTAGGTGTATAAATTTACAGTATATAGATTTAAAAAAGAAGTAGAGACTAGTTAATGTATGTCATAAATTTTTAAGAAGAATTCAATGTAAAGATATGGTAATCAAATCTTTCATCAAAACATTAAAATCATGTGATTTGATTCCTCATAACTTCAAAATTCGTCATGGACATGACATTATTGATATATTATGAATACAAATATGGAAAGTTTACACCATTAAAGAAAATGAAAAATTGCAATTTTTCTTATCTGGCTAGAGTATAAGTTATAAGAGGAATAAAATAATAACTTTTATACTTTTCTGGTACCAACTCTTCCCTGATCCCCATGTAAATAATGTGCAACATAGCCTTGATTCCATATTTTGTTTTTCCAATAACATTTAGTAACATGACAAGAACACTATAAAATGCATTTTCTATTTTCATGATGTAACAACCCAAACATTCATTAATGTAAATTCCTTTTGATCTAATTAAATGTATTATTATGGTTATATAAAATGTGAACTTCATTGGTTTTATGTTTCTATATTTTAAAATATTGTTATGAATTGTCAGTGTTTCTAATATAGTTGTTGAATAGTGATCACATGATTAGTATAAATATAGGTCTTTAACAAATCCAATTTACTCAGACAAAGGAAGTGATGGCCTCATATAGTAGACTTTCCACGTACGAAGTCTATTTTTCGGATCTCGTAAAGAATGTGGCATCATTGGGTTTTTCTCTTGACCATTCCCAAGTCAAACTTCAACATGTTAAGCTCGAACGGAACCACCTGTGAGAGAAGTGAAAGTTGATAGAAATTACCACCCAAGCAATGTTATCTGAGCCACACCAAGAGTATGTCACCATCTCACACCTTACCCTTTGATCTTATGTGGGTGTTATAAGGGGTTATGTAATAATACCTTATCACTATGACTATATACATTATTTTTTGTATAAAGAATGTGCATTCATTTTATTATTGTTACTTTGTATATAGTTTTTAAAGCACAAATAGTATTTTTAGTCAATATTCAACTAAGAAATCTATTTTGATGAATTAATGGATTTTTGAATTAAATAATATTTTAATAAAATATTATTATTATAACATTAATTTTTATAAAATATAAATGATAAAATAATTTTATGAACGCAATAGTAATATTTATTAAGGTTTGAAAGCTGTTTTTATCAAAACCCATGAATTTTCGATAAATTTCGGTTTTTATTTTAAAAGTAAAAATTCACATATTTAGAAAATTATTTAGATAAAATGAATATTACTTTTGGAATCAGGACGTCAAAATTATCCAATGGTGATTTTTTCATAATTTTCTGAGACAGTCGAATTTTTGGGTAAAAATTAAATATCGTTTAAATATATAATGTGTTTTATGACATCATAATGACCCAATAGTGATGTAATAAAATAATATAAATATTATTTTCGGCCAATATATATTTTACCATTAAAATAATGTGAATTTAGATTTGTTTTATTTATTTTACAAACTTTTAGTGGACCCTTCAAGTCTTATAAAACATTTTGTCTTTTTAAATTGTTTTCCTTGAGAGTGTGACTCACCACCACATAAGAAACCCTATTATTTTAAGATGTTAGGCCATTGGAAACATAAAATATTGTCTTCCACTCCCATTTTTCAAAAACCATGGGCAAAAACCATGGTCTGGTTTGTGATTTTGATTAGTTTAATGTGTGGTGATCCAAACCTAAATAATAAAGAATTTCCTCTCCTTTCCTATATAAACCCACCCAAGATCCCACTTCCTCTTCACCCAAATCCTTTGGAGTTTGACCAAAACCTTAAATCCTCTCTCTATAATCCTCCCAAGGTTCCCCAATCTCTCAAAAAGCCTCTCTCAATCCTCTCCCAAGCCTTTTGGATCACACTTCCAAGTAAGAGATTTCTTTCTTTCTCATTTTTGTCCAATTTTCTTTAAGTTGTTATGCCCTTTTGTTTTCAATTAAAAAAGTTTGGGTATGATTTATAACCTCCCCCATACTTCCATATTTATTTTTGGATGATGTGATAACCCTTTCTCTCTCATTAATTCCTCCCATGTACACCCGTTATAATGCCGAAATTCCGTATGGGATTTCTTCCGTTCTCATTTTTTCCAATTTTCTTTAAGTTGTCATGCCCTTTTGTTTTCAATTAAAAATTTTGGGGTATGATTTCTCACCTCCCCCATACTTTAATATTTATTTTTGGATTATGGGAGACCCATTTCTCTCTCATTAATTCCTCCCATGTACACCTGTTACCATACCGAAATTCCGTGAGTGATTTACCTCTCCTCTTTTACATCCAAGTAATTATTTTATATTATGCATCTAAATTCCATTAAGTTTGTTTGGACATGTATCTTTATAACCCCATTACATTCCATTTCATGTAAATTTTATGAGACACCCTTTTATATCTCATCAACCATTTTCATGAATCCTTATGTCACGTCGTTATGCTGCCGAAATTGCATCACGTTTTTCCAAGCCAAGATCATTGTGTAGTGAATACCATACCCATGTCTATATCAAGGGTATTCACCTTTATGTACATGTAAATATTTAATGGTAGTTTCATTTATTTATTCAATATTACTTAATCATTTAATAACTTATGATGTTGATTTATTCCATGTTATATGATCCATGTGGCACACTTATGCATGAAATGAAATGTTTAAGAAGGGTGTGCCCTGATAGTTCTCTAATGCATTGGGTAAAGTATAGTATCATGATATGTCATGTGAAATGGGTATCGACTCATGATAATTCAAGTGTAATGAGTTTTTACTCATGCTTCATGTGTAATTAGGATTTACTCATTCTCCATGTGCAATGATCCTTTACTCGTTCTAATTCCATTTTAAGTGTTGTTGGCACATTTCCATGTTATGATTATCATGCTTTATCATGCCTTTATGTTCATGTTTCTATTGTGCTCCATTGATATTCCTATTGTATAACATGTATTGTATTCTTCATGTTAATACATGTTTATTCCTTTACTGGGCTTTATAGATCACCCTTTTCTTATGCATGTCCTCAAGTTATCCCATGCAATGCTATGTATGAGGGAATATAGTGGTCATGTAAAGGAAGTTTTCAATAAATATGTTGTATTTCATGTTTTAAGTTGTTATGTAATGATCCTATGCCCCAAATACACTGTAACTCTCGATCTTGTATGTTGTATCTAGTGAGGTTTATATAATAAATCATGTTTTAGTGTGTAATAAAAGATAGGGATGTTATACATGACATCAAGAAAATGTCTGACATACAAAAAAATTCAGTACGGTAATTGGAAGAGAATCTGATTTTGTAAGTGTATTCGAATTTTTTTACCAAAATAGTGTCAAAATCATTTAATTTATCAAATATTTATTCACCCATTATTGGAGATAGTGTTCTACCTTGTTTGATATTCCCAGTGAATATTTTCATCCAGGATCAGTATTTATTTCATTGAGTTAAAATTTTCAATGTCATAAAAAAATATTCATCAAGGAATGTGTCAACCAAATGGAGTGTGTGCATTCTTCATAAATGGTACACCCCAACATTCCATTAATGTTATTTCCTGAAAAGTTTCAATAATCAGGAAAGTCATTTATTATCCCATAAAACATGGACCTCAATGTGAATTATTCACTTTTATGAGAATCATACATTGTAACACTTGTATCCCATATCGATTTCATATATTTGATCAATGGATAAAAATATAAATCAATATCATTATCAGGTTGTTTTGGTCTTGATATAATCAAATAAGTTATAATGAATTTGGGCTTGATACATAACCATGGATGAATATTATAATTCACCACCATAACTAGCCATGTACTATGATTACTACTATATAAACCAAAAGGTTTTATTCCATCTATAGATAACTCAAGATAGAAGTTTCTCGGATCATTTATAAATTCAAGATACTCGTAATCAATTTTCTTCCATATATAAGAGTTTGATAGATGATGCATTTTCTCATCATTAATTTTAGTATCTGTGTTCCATTTAATTTGTCTCATTGTTTCCTGACATCTATATAGTTTTATAAACTATGGAATGATAAGAAATTACCATATAGATTTTTAAGGACTTGATTCATCTTTATTGTGTCACATTTTTTCAAACATAGGGAATTTGATAAGTGATTCATGGTCTTTGGGAGACAATATGAAATCATTTGGACAAGAATTTATTTTTTAGAGGTCACTCCCATTGAACATAGCATTAGTTTAGAGTCAAATGGTTGACTTGGACTATAATTTTCTTTGGGTATCATGTCATTTAGGAGACCAAATATTTCTGTAAATCTAGTGTTGCTCCATCCACTACCAGCTTTCATATTATATAACATCAATAAAATTGATAATTTTATGTATTTCAAACAACCGGTAAATAGTGGTCTTTTAGCACAGCTACATAACTTTTAAAGCATATTTGGATAATCAATAAGGTCGTCTTAAATATACACTATCATTTCTTCCATATAATCTCCATCATCATTTACACTGATATTCACTTAAAGTGATACATAAACCATAGTATCATACCAATCAATGTTCACATTCAATTTTTCCCCATGTTTAGTCAAATATTTATAGATATAATCTATTCCATGAAAAATAAAATATTCTTCAAACTCTTAATTTTTCTTGATTAAAAACAACATAAACACAACAAAAGGATTTTTGAAGGGTCATATGCATGCTCTTTTGAAAACTTGATGAACTTTTTAACTCAATATTTTTACTCTTTTATAAAAATATTATCATGAACGCATTTTCAATTCATATCCATCCTATTAGTTTCATAAAATATCCATTTAAAAAATACACATAAGATACACATAATCAAAGGATAAAGTTATAGATAATTCTAATAAGGGGAAATCAAAATTTAAATGTTTCAAATAATTTCAATATTATTTGAAGGAAATGGGTAATATAATTTATGAAAAGAATTACTCCACTTGTGGTAGGTTTTATCATCTGAATTCATCCAAAATTATCACTGGTACCCGGTATGGGATGACTACTACTCAGAGTAGTTCAAGAAACATAGGTGCATGTCCAAAAGAGATGGGGTGAGTCTCAGGAAACAAAATGCTGTAATAAATACTTGGGAGAAGAAAACGATGAGGATTCCAGTCATCTACTCAAATATAAATGTTACCAGATTGGGGAGTTGGCGAAGAACCAGAAGACATTTCTTAGTTTTCCACCTAAATCTCAAAAAATTAGTATTAGTATCATGATTCCTACAATGGGCTCCTTGATTAGTGTGACCATGAGAAGGCTCAGCTAGATGGTCTTACACACACTCATGCTGAGACAACCATGTAGCTTCAACATTCAAAGTAAGCCTTCAATTACGCTATGAAAAGGAAAAGTCCTTTGGTATAAGTATTTAATTTCAGGAGTGCTTAGCTTCTGGTGAGGCCAAGGTTGTGTGAGGGGGTCATGATGAATTTACTATGGGTTGGATGGAGTTACTGGACTTCTCTTTCCATGGTATTATTATCAATCTATCTTATATAAGAGGTGAGATTATGTGTATATAGTAGATCTCTGAAAGTTAATATGATCATATAATTTAAATAGAAGGTGGTTATGTATTGATGATTTTTATTGAAATAACAATTTTATGATAGAGGAATTGATAAATAAATATGTATACTACTAGGTGAACCAATATTTCACTACCATTCATAGGTAAAATTGTGTTTTACTATAATTATTTAATTTTTGTACACATAAACATACACAATAACCATCCTCACTACTCACCTTGATTCAATTCATTAAATACATTAATAGATTATATCATCTTTGGATTTAGAGTGAGTTATTTATATTTAATAGGTGACCTTATTCCTTAAACCTATAAAAATTCATAGTGTTCTATAAATTATTGTTGATCTATGAGGCCCGTGATAACCTATCACTGTAAATATTTCTAGGGAGTCATACATCTCACTCATTATTCATTGGAATCTATTAATAGTATTCATATATCTTAAAAACATCAAAATGACGAGGAAAGAATTTAGAGTTTGATAAATTTGTAACTATTATTGGAAAGGTGGCAATTCTTTCCAAAAAAAAATCAAGAGGTTTTATTTTTCTGATAGTGATGAACATGTGTTTAGATGTGTCATTAAAAATATTAATAAAATATATATAGTATATGTCCTTGATCATTTGTCCAATGAAATAAATATTTTTTTCTGGATTTCTTATCCTATTAATAGACTTATCTAATCTACTAAAAGATGAACCAATGATTAATATATAAAATAAATATTTTCTTATAGATTTAACACCCTTATGAGAACTCGGGATCATGTAATAACTACTGAATTCAAGTCCATAATGGTTTAGAAACAAACATAAATGAACGATGAGAAAATAGGAACTAACATGAACAATGATAAAAAGTAAGAAATAAAGGACACAAAAATATAAATGATATATGAGTAGAAATAATAACATACCTTATGATTTTAGAGGGTTGATTCAACTAAGAGAAGGTTGATGGGGAGTGGAAATGGAGTTGAACTTCTGTGAGATCTTGAACGGCGAGAGATAAATTTGTTCAATAAGGGTTCTATTTAAAAGATCAGGAAGGGTTTTATTAATGCTTATAAAAAACATTGATAAATATTGTTTTTATCAGTCCAAAAAAAAGTGAGTATAAAACTATAATATATAAGCACTTATATAAAAGTGTTGATAAAGGGTAGCCTTTATCATCTCTTATATAAAAGCACTGAAAAGGGATAGTTCCAGTGTAGTCAGGTCTTTGGGCCTTCAGGTCACATACTGGGTCTTATGACACTAGGTCTACGGGTCATGTAAGTGTTCCTTCTCAACCAAGTTAAAAAGGGTATTATCCAAAATAAATTAAAATCTAAGGCCTTTGAGCTATTTCAAGTATAAATGGCAGCCTTTATGAGCGCTTTACTATCAGTGATAAAGGGTTGACAATATTTGTGTGCTCCCGACATCGAATTTTGAGATGAAATACATGATTATTTATATGATAAAGTGTAACACCCCAAAATTTCATAGTAAGTTATTTTCTTTAAAGTAATTCAATAGCTTGCGCTACATGCAACACCGAGTTCGAGCACACCATGACTTACCAAACTAGTCGTTCAAAGGCGGTTATGAATAGTATTAACTGAATTTTGAATTTTATATACTCGATATAATTTTAGAATCCGTAATATGTGTTTCTTAGACATAATATAAGAGCAAATTCATTTTTCAGATAAAAGAAGTGTTTTTCAAAAAAATGCAATTTTACCACCTTTTAATGGAAAGCCCTTTTTAAAACCAATATTTGACACTTTTACATATTCAATTTAATGAAATTAAATTCTTCATTATAATCGGGACATAAAAATTTATTTTGATTAAATTTTTGGGACTTTTCTAAAAACTTTTATATTTTGATGAATACTGAAAAATACTAAATTTTAATTGAAAGCAACCTTTTTAATGGAAATAATTTATAGTGTTAAATTATGTATTGTAATGGTTTGGAAGTATAATTAGATTAAATTTTTATCATTTAATAAAATTTAGGTGATTATAAGAAATTTCACATTTAAATTTGACATAAACATGTGTCAATATTTTGATAGTTTTTACTTTTTTTAAAAACATGCTTTTCGGTTTTGACAATGGGAATTAATTTAAAATTAATTAATGAAATATCTATTTTTTTAATTTGGTAAAACTTAATTCATATTTGAATTCAGAATATCAAAATTATCTTAGGGTAAATTTTTGGTATTTTTCTGAAAACATTCAATTGTTGATGAATAGTGAAAAACATTGCGTTATAGTTTAAAACCGACTTTTTATTTAAATAATAATTAATTTAATTCAAATTTATTTTAAGTCAAAATATATGTATAATACCTATATATGTTCCATGTAATTCATTGGTGTCATTTTATAATAAAATTAGATGTATAAAATTTTATGGAACTTTTTACCGTCTTTTACCCACCTCCTAAGAGCATTTGCAAATTTACATAAAACATAAATTTACCGCTTCTGTGAGTTGAATTTCAAAAATATGAGAGGCATTTTTGATATCATTAAGTAAAATGTGGTTCAATTAGATGAATTTTTTTTTCTTAAATAGTAACTTTTTACTTTTATTTACCACAGTTAAAATTAAATAGGGTAATTAATGGTAAAAATGATATTATTATTACCCAAACACATAAACTAATTCTATTGGATAGGTTTAATTTGACCAAAAACAACCTCAAGAATAAAATATGATCCTTTAGGTTCACTTTCATTGGATTAGGACATTTATTATTATTTATTTAAAGAAGAGTTAAAATAGTTAAAATCATAGTTTAATAACTAATACATTTTTAATATAGAGTTATACATAATATAAATTCAAATATAAATATTAATTAGAAATATAAAAAGATTTACTACATAATTGTATTTTATTTATATTTTTTAGATATTAAATTATTTAATTTATTTATGACACAATGATGATGTAGTAATTACCTAATTAATGAAATATTAAAATAATTGATAATATAAATATCCAAATAAATGTAATTTGAGACTTTTTATGAATTCCACTAATTTTATAGTTTAATATGACATTTTAGGGTTGGTTGGATGAATTTTTTTTGAAGTAATAATGCTGTTTTGAATTTAGCCAAAACAAAATACCAAATAGTGTCAAAATTGACATAAAAGAGTTTTTAAAACAAATATTATATTATTAATTGATATTCTATTCTTAAAAATCTAAGGTTTGGCCAGAGGTCTTAAATAAAATTATACATATCATTAATTAACCACTTTAGGTTCTATTGGAAGTTTATAGTAAGTTTATTAATCATATAATATAAACATACAAAGAGACATGGTAAATGTCAAACTATTTAACTAAGAGTTAAATCTAAAAGATAAATTTTATATAGTAACCCAAACCTATCTAAAACCAATTGGTTGAGTGGTTTTAGAACCGTACCCACCTTAGTCTTTAAATAATTCATTTTGGAGCCATTAGAAAACGAAAATTATTTTATTATAAAATAATATTTTTAGCTTTTCCTAAGGTCTCCCTCACCCCTCTTATAAAAGGGCACTTCCCCTTCTCTCTAATTCACACCTTCAAAGCCATTTTTATTGGATAAAACCTACCCAAATACCCTCTAAATTGTACTACCTTCATTTTATAGGCATTCCTTTATTCATAAAGCCAACCTAAAAATCCCTTTTGATCAAATCAAAAGGAAGAATCCGAACAAGAGGTAAATATTTCATCACCTCTTTCAAGTTCCTTTCTTCTTCCACTTCCTCTTTCTTTGTTGTTCCCATTCTAAAATAATAACTCCGGTATCTTCTATATATTGTGACGTTATTATAAATATGTTACAACCATATTCATTATTTTATCCATCCTTTGGATGACATGTCACCATATGTGCGTACGTATGGCTTACCGTCTCCATGTCATGGTGTAATTGGTATTCAATACATTATTATTTTGATGGGTATAATAATGAAGTATAATTGATGTAAATAATAAATATAACATGATGATTATTATGTATATATGATATACCATCCAATTAAATATTATTTTAATATCAAAAGAATGATATTGTTGCTCGTGCGTACGTACGGATTACCGTCTCCGCGAACGCGATGAGATTCATTCCCCATCATATCCATTCAAGGATAATTTTCATTAGATGATTAAAAATAATGTTTAAAGACATAATATCATTCTGAATATGAATAAGATATTTCCTATACATAAAAAAAATACTTACGTAACAAAGCATATAAAGGAAAACAAATCAGTTAACACCCGAAACGACGATAATACTAAAATATTATTAAAAAATCAATATTGAAAGATCATATATGACATCATATTAATGTATATTATTCTTTTATAATTTAATAAAAATTATTTCACCCTTATACAGGAGGTTAAACTACACTTGACCAAGAAAAAGTACAAGGTAAGGGGTTTCTTATCTCACTTTTAATTTTGTGAGATTTCCAATGTTCGCCACTTATTTATTGCATGTGGTGTATTGTGTACAGACATTTGATATATATTATCATGATTCTCTTTATATTAAAGGTATTTTATGATTAATTTGGTGGTTATTAACTTTTTTTCATACGACTTTATTGATTAAAATGAAGTAAGGGTTTTTCATCTCACTTTTATTCCCGTGAGATTCATGCTATATTGGCCACTATTTCCTTTTGTAAAGAGTATGTACTACCCCTGATTGTATTATTTTTGTAATATAAATTATTGTATGGGAATTTAAATCTTCATTTTATGATACTTATTTCATGTGGTGTATGTTTCATAAGTTTCCAAATCGGTAAGGGAATTTCGAATTTCAATTTCCACCATTGGGATTTACACATACTTCATTGATTATTTTACTCCATGATTATGTGTGGAATCACTATTTATTATTTGTGTAGTAATTTCCACTCCCCTTTCTGTTGATGTACTTTTTATACTCCATTGATAAGTTCTCAATTCATCGATATGAACTTGATAAGATTAATTTAAACTCAATCTCCATTTATTGAGTTAAACATCCAATTCATTGGTATAGTTTTTACAAGAATGTGTTTGAATGTCCTCTGATTGATTTACACTGAATATCCAATCATATTGAGTGTATTTATATTTTTCACACATAATTATCTCATTGATTTATCCTTAACCTAAGGATACAGTCTTTATAAGAGATTTCATCTCAATTTACATTCCATTGAGACTCCTTGGTTGTTATACACCAATTCACTTTTATATGGTGTATATAATGTACTTTGACATAGTATATCACGAATCCCTTGATTCACATGATATTATAAAGTTTTTATTACCACAATTATTTGTATTCAAGTGTCTCTCTTTTGGTTAACTCTAACTAAAATATCATTTTAAATGTTTTAAAGTTTTATTATTCTAAATCATTCTCATTAATGTCCATGTTTTAAAAATGGTGTTAAAGATTTATTTATACGGTCATTAAAGTTTTAAAATTAAAATTCCTTTTAATAGTTACAAAGTGGTATGGGACACATTGATTTAAAAATCTATTTTTAAACGCCTTCATGAAAAATTGTGTGACTTTTAAATGTATTCAAGAAAAAGGGGGATATTTCTCTCAAATAGTTTTGATGATTATTTTCATCTATGTCAATATCCTTCATTATTCTCTATTGAGGTTAATCTGTTACAATAAAATCTTCCATATTGTATTGAATGAGTTATGTATGACTATGAATGTGTTATTTTTATACCATTCATGGTTTGTGGATAAATTATTGACATTTCTTCTGCTAGTTTTAATACGAATGTTTATGTTATGTTTCACACTTTTCATATGAGGAATGCATTGGACTTGGTAAGTGATGGGTGGAGCCTGCTATAACTCCTCGATTCATCAGTAGGTATCATGAGACAAACTAGTGTCTTAGAACAAGGCCTTAACAAAATCTTATTTGTAGTCTTGGAACAAGTCCTTGACTATGTGGTTATGAAATTCTGGCATTATGCATTCCATCATTGTGAAAGTGGCTATCAATATTGAATGTGATTATTCGACTAGTAGAATATCCATGTGATTAAGTAAATGGCATTATTTTATTTTATCTTTTCTATATTATTCTGAAGTTAAAGTTTAAAAGCATTTTGTTTTAGTCTTATACATTTCCTTAAATGTTTATGCTTATTTATGAAAGTTTCCGCTATATTGTTATCCTTACTGAGCTTCTGAGCTCACCCCTTTCTATGTTTTATTTTTCCCAGGATGCGAAGAAGTATATTATGACTGACATGTATGGATATTCTATGTGATCTCAGTGTTGTCTATGGAAACTATATTGTTGTATTTTTCTATTTTATGATGTAATGTAAACCTTATGAATGTATTTAGTACTTCCAAGGCTACTAAACTAATCTGTCTTTTGAGACTTGATCTTTTTTTATCATGCCAATGATACGTATTAATGCACCGACTCTGGGCTTCTGGGGTCGAGGCGTTACATAAAGCCTAAAAATATACTAGCAATGAAGTTATATTGGTGTGGAGGGATGCATATCACCGTCGTTGCCGCCCCACGCCGAGGATGGCTACCTCCCATTGTCGTGCGGGTCTAGCCACCACACATCGACATGATACTCTATCGTGCCAGCTAAACTATCCTCTCTCATCATGTGGTAGGCTCTCTCTATTGGTTGGCCTAGCTAGCATACCTACTTTGGGTATGCTATGTGGTGGGCTACCCAGTGGGTTGTGGTCTAGAACACTGACACATATTTTTACCAAAAATTGGTCTAAATCTAAAAAAAATCCTTACAGTATTCATGATTTAATTTTAAATATATAATATTAATTTATTATTTATTACTATATATATTTATTCTTTTTTATTAAAAAATATTTCATTAATAAATTTTTTAATTATAAATGTGTTTAATTATACATATATTTAAATAATTGTAAATATGTATTTTTAAACATAATTATAAATAAGTATAAATTTACATAATTATAAAAAATTATTTAATTAAATAATTTTAAATATATTAGATTATTTTTAAATGTGAATTTTAAAATATAATTATACATATATACTTATATTAATTATTATATAAAATATATTTGTAAATATATTTATAAGTATTTTTATATAATTAGATATATATTTATATAATTATATATATTTATTTAATTATATATATTTAAAAAAATGTATATTTAATAAATATATATAAATATAAATATAGTAAATATTCTCATTATTTAAATATATATAATTATTAAACTATATATTACTATATATATTATCTTTATTCATTTTTATTAATAAGTATTTAATTAATAATGTTTTTAAATATAAATGTATAGAATTATAAAAATATTAAAATAAGTATAAATATGTATGTATATATATATATATTCGGTTTTTGGAGGTACAATTATATTCAAACACATACACACCACACACACAGGCTAAAAAGACAGGCCATAACCCCCAGGGGGGATAACCCACCCATCAAACCATGTTTACTTTAGTACATGGCACATAGGCTTAGTGGTTGTAAATCCCATTATTTATTTATAATTATAAATATATTATTTTATAAATATCATAAATATAAATTGTTAAATATATTTATAAAACAAATTTACACAATATTCATAATTTAATTTTAAATATAAATAAATAATATATTATTTATTACTATATATATATTAGAATTATACATGTTTATTAATTAATATTTCATTATTAAAGTTTTTAAATATAAATTTATATAATTATAAATTTATTTAAATAATTTTAAAATTTTATTTATAAATATAATAATAAAAAAATATAAATATAAAAAAATTATTAAAAAATTATGTAATTATTTAAAAAAATAAAAATATATATATAGTTATTTATAATTATAAATATATTGTTTTATAAATATAGTAAATATACATCAATATATATATATTGGTTTATAAATATTTATTTACAAATATATTTAAAGAATTATAAATATGTATTTATTAATATATTAAAAATGGTGAAAACCATGAGTTATAGCCCATGATCCCAAAAATGTATTGAAGATAAAGTAAACATGTACAAATTACACAAGTGATGGAAATCGAAAACAGTGACCAAAACGCTACCATAAATCAAAGTAGACACTTGCCCATGAAGTAAGAGAAATGAAATCAACTTATGGAGTGGAATCATCCATCACCCCTACTTCTCAGATGATGGCCCCTCCTACAGGTTTTAGGTTTTTTATATGTCTTATCATCATCAGTATGTTATTCATCATTATCATCTGATAGATTATTATCCTTAGGAGGCCTCTGGTCATGATCAATAGACGGACCTGAATCCTCTCCTTAGACGATTCCACGAATGTTGCTAAATTTTTCAAGGAAGACCTCCCTACTCATGGATTGATTTAAAATGTCAAGAAAACTGAGTGAGTGCTCACTTACCTTCGATTAAACCTGGATCAAGTGAGATACACCCTCGTCCATAACAGCTCCTTTTGATGGCTTTTGAGTGTCCATAGTCTTAATTTCCTCCTGCCCCAAAGAAGCGCTTTTCTACTTCAAACTAGAAGATCCACCACCAGTGTCCAATCCCTCGACTAGAGAAGAAAAATTATTGGATGTCATAATTTGGATAACCATTTGATTTCTTCCCTACCAATCAGCATAGACAGTATCAATACTACTGTCTCTTGTCTTATCATTGAAAAAATATGCATGATAATTTTAAGCATAAGGGACTTCTTTGAAGAGAACACTCCTTAAATATCCCCACAAAGCATTATTGAATGATGATTCGATCTTAGATTTACCTTTTCATCCACTACCTTTCTACAACTCTCCCTCCTACCATAATTTCTAATCAACTTCAGCCTGAACATCCAATTCGGATATTGTCTGATTATCCTCTTCATTTATTTGAGTTGATCAATCCTACACCCTAGCTCTAGAATTATTCTACATACTTGGAAATCCATCCTCCCTTGATTTACCTTCCTTGATCGAAAGAAGAGGCCCCTTCTCTTCTTTCCTTTTATCCTCTGGCTCAGAAATCAAATGAAAATCGGCACCGTGGGGGATCTCAATCTGTTGGACCTGTAATTATCCAACCATGATGTGCTTATGCATTCTCTACCTTCCATCAAGAGAATGTTCTTTATGAGGAGTTATACAATTAGTTATCTAGGTATCAACCCCTACACCACCTGAATCAGCAATCTGTGCAATATCATTCATCACATCCACTTCCTTTGCAAGGTTCAGGTTTCCCCTTTACTTGGAGTCTATCTTTTTGACCATGTGGAATTTTATTACCTCATTCCCCTTCCAAGGAATAAAAACTGAAAACCATATGCCTACAACAGTTTTCTTGAGAGTGCTAGATATATTGACAGACCATGAAGAATGGTGGCATGCTTTCAAAATCAAATTGTAGAGTCAATTACTCATGTAATGTGGAGATAATCACATTGTAATCAAGGTGGAAATAAGATCTACCTCCACCAAAATATGGTCATAATACCCAAATATAGCTGATTTGGTAGCCTTGTCCATTTTTATAGGAATATCAACTATAGAATCAATATCAAAAAAATAAACTGGTTCTAAAAAATCAAATTTAGACCATTAATTTTAATACATATTTTTTCTCTTGAATTATTAATTTTGAAAGGATTAAACTGATAATCCCATTCTTGGATACTAAGCATATCTGACATCAGGGAAATTGAGCCATGTCCCCAAGAATGTTGCTTCAAATCATCTGATGGGAAGATAATATGGAAGAAACCCCTACCAATTGGTATACAAGTCCAATCGGAGAATCCCCACAACATAGATAGACACCAAACAAGATCCTCTGAACACCACAGTTTAGAACCAACAGGCCAGATAATCAGAGAAGTGATAGAAAACTTATAGAGGTCAAACTATTCAAGGATTTCTTCTTGATTAGTAGCTAAATGAGCTATAGACCCCTTATTGATTATACAAACCCACCCTTCATTTGTTATAAAATAAAAATGTCTTTGATTAACAACTTTTCTCACCAATACTCTTCTATGCGAGTCAGAATCGTCAATCAAAACAACTTTTGAGTGCACCTGCCAATCCAAACTGCCCCCAAACAGAAGTTAGAGCTCCAGGTCATGAAGACATGTCATCTTTGAGAGAGAAAAGAGAGAACCCAAACTATCACTGCCATGTTCACTAAGAGAGCCTTTCATGAATCCCATACCCCCTTCATATTTATAAATATAACTATAAATAAATATAAATATACATAACTATGAATAAATAGATAATTATATAATTATAAATATATTAAAATAATTTTAACTATGATTTTATAAAAAAAATTATAGATATATATTTAAAAACATAATCATAAATAAATATTTTTTTAAATATTTTTGTAAATATTTTTATAAATATTTTTATATAATTATAAATATATTTATATAATTAAATATATTTATGTAATTATATATATATTTAAAAAATTTATATAAATATAAATATAAATATAATATATATTAAATATATTCATTATTTAAATATATTTATATTAATTTTATAATTATTTTAAATATATAATTATTTGTTTATAATTTTATAAATATAGAGAATATACATTTATAAATATATTTATTTATTAATATTTATTTATAAATATATTTTTAACATTACTAATGAATACATAATCGTAAATGCATGAATATTAAAAATGAGTGAAATTGAATAATTAAAATTGAGTAGACATCAAAAATATTAAAAAATGGATAAGATTTATAAATTATACAAATTATTAAAAAAATAAAATATGGATATATATTGAAATGAATATGAATACATATTGAAAATTTTAAAATATAATAAATCAATATTTATAAATCAATATTAGAAAATGATTAAGTTCCAAAAAATTAAAAAAATATAAAATATATAAATTATGAATAAAAAATACTAATTGAAATAATAT
This sequence comes from Viscum album, assembly GCA_963277665.1. Lineage (NCBI taxonomy): Eukaryota > Viridiplantae > Streptophyta > Magnoliopsida > Santalales > Viscaceae > Viscum > Viscum album. Next base: position 1,443,298,006 of record OY728162.1, on the reverse strand, counting down.
TAAAAATAAATAAATAAGTATTACTGATTAAAAACAAAATATATTAAATATATCATGTTACTCAATAAAATTCTAAAATGAATATTAAATTTTGAATAAATTACATAAATATTAGTTATGTGTGTTTCTATATAAGATTTCATTAATTATGTAAATAGTTGTGTGTGTGAAATTAAGTGGTACTGTCTAAGTGTGTCACTCCCTAACAACAGATCTGGCACATGTTTGAGTCCGGCCAAACTCGAATTTAGCTAGAGGCTTGTGGTGCACATGTGGTGGGTTGGGCCTAGGATAGGCATAGTGTGGCTCTCACATATACCTCGTTACTCAATAACACATTTTGTGGCATACAAATACTTATCGTTACTCAAAAACACGTTTGCCAACGAGCCTGTACCTGGGTGGTAAAGGCGCCTGCTTGGCATCCAAGAGATCCTCGGCTCAAGACTCGTTGGGTGCAAGTACTATTACAGTACTATACAGGCGGTGATGCAGGCCTGGTGACGCAGACAGGATGATGCAGGTATGATGCTGCACTGGGCTATCGGGCCATGTAATAGGATTCATTCCCACTGAGCCTACGTGGTCATTTACTAAATAAATAAGGCTTCAAGGGTGGGTTATCCCTTTGAGGGGATATTTTAACACCCCAAGCTTCCACGATACACTTCTCTTTGAATAATACAGTAGCGTGTGTTGTACGCAACTTCGAGTTCTAACACACACCACAACTAATCAAAGTAGCTGTTATGAATAGTAATACCCACTTTTTAAAATTATAGAAATTTTATATTTCAAAATGGACTTTATTTTTGTATTCGTAATATCGAAATTATCCAAGGTTGAATTTTTTGTAATTTTCTGAGAACTTCCAATTTTGTATGAATAGTGAAAAATACTTAAAAACAACTTTTTTAATCAAAATAATTTATAGTGATAACTTATACTATTGAGTGGTTTTAAAGTATAATTAGAATATATTTTTACTATTTTATCGAATGGTGGTCATTAGAATTAATTTAACATTGAAATTGGACATAAACAATTGTCAATCTTTTGATATATATTGTTTCTTAAAAACACGCTATTTGTTGTGACAGTGGGAATTAATTATAAAATTAATTAATGCAACTTATATGTTTGGAATTTTTTAAAATAGACATCATTTTTTGGATTCGTAATATCAATTATAGCTTATGGTGAAATTTTGGCATTGTTCTGAAAAACTTCAATTTTTGATGAATAGTGAAACCACTAAGTGGTAGTTAAAAAACTGATATATCGTTTAAATGAAACATTACCACTTCTATGATTTGATTATTAAAAATCCGACATACATGGTTGTCATTAGGAAGTAAAATGTGGTTCAACGGGAATAAAATAATATTTGGTGAATAGTAACTTTTAAGTTTAATTAATCATGATTAAAGGTAATTAGTGTAATTTAAGGTAAAGATAATGTTATAATAATATGAAATGACCTTTACACTTGTCCTACCCCTATTTTATGAGTCATGGGAGACCAATACAATCTATAGGTCAACTTGGGGACCCCATGGAGCCACTTTGGTAGGAAAATGACATTAAAAACTTTTTATTTAATGTTAAAATAAAAATGTCAGTAACAAGATTTGTTTTACTAAAACAATTTTTAAATGGGGTTATTCAAGTCATATTTTTTACTATAAATATTCATTAGAAAGATAAAACGATTTCCTACATCATTATATTTTTTTTATAATTTTTAGAGATTAAAGAAATTAAATTATTTATGACACCATGATGATGCAGCGATTACCTCATAAATTAACGATTTAAATAAAATGAAAAGATAATGTAAACTCTAAGACTTACACTTTTCAAAAACCTATTGGATGAGTAGATTTCAAACCCTTATCACCTTATCCTAGAAATATATAAGTTTGGGACCTTTATAATCCGAAAAAGCATTTCATAATAAAGTAACATTTCATTACTTTCCAAAAGTGCCCCTCCTCTCCACTTATAAAAGGCCCCCACCACTACCACCTTACTCACACTTTCAAAGCCTTTTGTCTCGGCCAAACTCTGCCCAAATACTCTCCCAACTTCCCCCTCTTACTCCTAGAAGCCTCACTTTGGGTATAACTCTTCCCAAGGAAGCCTTTGGCTCAAATCAAAAAGAGTTACCCGATTTTAAGGTAATGTCTTCTCTAATTTTGTTTTGTATTATTTTTCTTCTACAACCCCCTAAACACTTTTTATTCATTTATTTTGTAACAAAACCATTATCCTCAATATAATAGGATGTTGTTATAAGAAGGATTCGAGCTACACTTACACACACCTACATCTAATGGTTAAAGAACATACTGTTTCTGTGGATGGCAAATTTCTGCCTCACGAAACGATGATTGTTCAACACTCATATAACACCTCTAATGGTGGCCATTTTGATGACACTATTTTCATATATGATATATATATTATGTTTATGTTTTCCTTATGCTTCTCTATTTCTCATTTTTTGGATTACTTTATGATTTCCATTATGGGTAAATGCGATAATTTCATTTTAGGAAGTGCGGACTACCGCCCCCTCAAAGTGATTTGAATCGTTAATACCATATGTGGGATGTATAAAGGATGGAGTAAATGGTATTATACACTATATTATACTGTAATTATATTATACATTTATATCATTATTATTTCATTCCATTAAATACGAAATAGAAATGAAAGTAGCGTTCATGCGTACGTACGGCTTACCGTCTACATGAACGGTGCATTTCATTTCTTACCTCTAAATGTTACGTAATATTATGAATGAATGTATATACTGGATATATATTATATATATGATATCTACATCATGAATATAATTCTGTATATAATGGATATTTCACCACATGAACAACTTGTAATTATAAGAAGTTTATTTTTGACTCAAGTACCAAAGATCGACAAAACGACCGTTATTAACTTAAATAATTACATAATGTTCATAACATGGTAATAAGTGATATAAAAGGAATAAAAAACTTGAAAAAGGTTCTTAATCAATTATAAATTAACTCTAGTTTATTATTCAGGAGGTTAAAGAACGGTCGAGTCAAGACAGGACGCAAGGTAAGGGAACTTCTTAACCCAATTTCCATTCTTTGGGTTAATCTCCTACATTCAAATTATGTCATGATATTATCATGTCCTATCTTGTATTTGTACTTTATTTCTGTGTACTTATAGTGAATACACATAATATATCTACTTTATTTAAAAAAAATGATCTTTGTAAGGGTCTTCGTCTCAATATCCTTTCATTGAGGCATATTTGGTTTTATACACAAATTTCCTTTATATTATATATAAACCCCTTTGACTTTTAATTTTATTCAAAAGGAATCTTTTTATACGAAGTGTTTTTACTAAACGACAAAATGAATGTTTTTTTACATATGCGGCGACAACGACTTCTCCACCGTCGTGACCATTATTTGAGTTTCGGCTTCCTCTACAAGCCATACCTTTTTTTAAAGAAAAATAAATACCATGTTTTAATTTTCTTTTATTTTGGTATTGAAAATAGTTTTGAAAGTGTTTTTATTATATCAATGTGTTGTATTGATATCTTGTGATTGAAATGTGTAAATGTTATGTTTCCTTTATGCATGTTTTATATGATACGATTATGTTATGGTTTATGATATGTTTAAACCTGTTCATATGAGGAATGCATTGGACTTAATAAGTGACGGGTGGAGCCCGCTATAGCTCCTCGATGCATCGGCAGGTCTCATGAGACAAACTAGTGTCTTGGAACGAGGCCTTGACAAAATCTTATTTGTGGTCTTGGCATGAGGCCTTAGCTACGTGGTTATGATAGTCTGGTATTATGCATTCCATCATTATGAAAGTGGTTATTGATATTGCATGTGATTATTCGACCAGTAGAATATCCATGTGAAGAAGTAAATGGCATTATCTCATTTTACTTTTGCCATATTATGTTGAAGTTCAAGTTTAAAAGGCTTTTTTTTTAGTTATACATTGCCTTAAATGTTTATGTTTATTGATAAAAGCTTCCGCTATATTGTTATCCTTACTGAGCATCTGATCTCACCCCTTTTGATGTTTTAATTTTTCCAAGATGTGATGAAGTATTATAGGAATGACCTGCAGGGATCGTCTGAAGGGGATATGAGTGTGGAAAATGGAGACTATGTTATTGTAGTTTTTCACTTTGTGATGTAATGTAACATTTATGAATGTATCTAGTGTTTCCAAGGCTACTAAACAAATCGGTCTTTCGAGACTTGATCTTTTGTGATCATGCCAATGCTACGCGATAACGCATCGACTCTGGGTAGCTGGGGTCGGGGCATTATAGTTGGTATCAGAGGAAGTTTAGTACTAACCTTGGAAGCTAGATTTAGATAAAATCTGATTAGAGCACATAGCCCAAAGATAGACTTTGAGGATTAGTATAGAAGAACTTCCTAGAATTTTGTTGTTGTAGAGATTTTGTGAGTTTTTCGAGCAATACATCCATGTCTGGATACGAGCATGTAGAGGCGGCTCTAGCACAGATGTACCTAGGGGTAAAGCCTGAAAACACCGCTTTGAGCTAGACTCGAACGGGAACTAGTGCACAACAATGGGCCTTGCTGCACTCTTGGTTATGACACTCCCGGGGGATATGCTTAGGATAATTCTCATTTTCTTTACAAACCACTATAAAGGGTTATGAGTATATACTTCCTCAAAAAAAACATTTTAATGATTATGGATTATATCCATAAATAGTTCAATTTATGTTAAGTATTTTACAAGTATGGAATTATGTATTTTGATTCATAAACTAATCTAGTTTATGCCATTGTTTAGAAATGGCGCCTAGTGGAAGGAATGGAAACCGTATCAATGCACGCACTCCGTGTAGGGATTTCCCTCCTGCTCAAGATAATTATTGTGGATCTGGAGATACAACTGGTGCCGATCAACTTATTACCATACTGGGACAACTCACTCAGGTTATGAATAATAACCTTACTCGTATGGAGCACCCTGATCCGCAACGTGGAGGATCAATGTTAGACCACTTCATGAGGCAAAAATCGCCAACATTTAATGGGGGTACAAATCCATTAGTAGCTGAGCAATGGATAAACTCCTTAGAGAAAATATTCCACGCCTTGGGGAGTAGCGTAAGGGAGAAGGTTGTCATGGCAGTCTACCGCCTCACTCGAGATGTCGATCAATGGTGGTCGCTGATTCAAAACACAAAGGAAGATGAAGAAGTATCAAGTATAGAGTGGATGGAGTTTAAGGAAATTTTCTTAGAAAAATACATTCCACATGACCATCGAGCAGATATGGAGAGGCAATATCTGAGTCTGAGGCAGAAGGAGGATGAGAATGTCGCAAAGTATGAGGCTAACTTTACAAGGTTAGCGAGGCATGCTGCATATTATATACGTAACACAAAAAGTAAGATTGATCGTTTCTTTGATGGGTTAAAACCATTTCTCCGTCGAGCTTTAGTATCACAATCCTTCTCATCGTATGAAGATATTGTCTCGTGTGCTGTCAAGACAGAAAAGGAATTCTCTAAGTCTTATGACAACAATGTAAAGCAAGAGAAGAAGAGAACTGTGGAACAAGAGACAGATAAAGGGAAAAAGGGAAAGAAGGATTTTCCATTATGTGATAATTGTGGGAAGAATCACCCTGATACTTGCCTAAAAGGAATGGGAGTTTGTTATAAATTTGGAGAAAAAGGTCACCAGGCTCGTGATGGCAAGGGAAAGAAAGAGGCTATCAATGTTGAATGCTATAATTAGAGGGAAATGGGGCATTCTGCCAATGAATGTCCTAAGCGGCAGGGAAACATACCTTAGAAAAGGCCAAGGGATCATGTACAATCTTATGTTGTTACTACAGTTGAAGTGGAATAATTAATGTATTGGTTCTTTTGGACTCAAGGAATATATTCTGGTTATAAGAATAATGTGATATATATAAGGATTGTACTGTAGTACTTGTTGTTTTCATTAAGGCTTTAATATGATGAAGGTAATCATATTTTTAGTATGTGACAATAAGAGAAACTTCACATTGTTTGGGTAATCTGATGTTACAATTGATTTTGGAATTTAAGGACCTTTTAGAGAAAGTCTGGACGAAGGTATTTTGGATAACTATAATGGTTGGAATGGATTAAGTTGAACTTTGGATAGTATTGTTTAAGGTTAAAACATTTATGAAGATTATTTTTGGAATATTATAATACTATAGTATTGGAAAAGGACAACCTGCAGGTTGGGGGAAAACCCATCGTGTCGGACAAAGCTGCAGGAATCGAACCCACAACCATAGTGTGACAGGCCTTTATTACCTACCACTAGCCTACAGGAAGTCCCTGGTTATTAAAAAATATTTTTCCTAATCTAAATGGTATGTGGTAATATTTGGAACCTTATACAACTAGGATAAATAGAATATTTTTGAGTTCTGTTACCATTTGGAGTGAAAGATGGGTTCGTGGTAAAAATTTATTAAAGAATGAAAGACTACATGAAAAGTAAGTATATTTCCTTACGTTCTTAGAAGATATCTTAAATAAATTCCTCAACTTTATAAAAGGTAACTTAAAACAAAAACGTTGTCGGTTAACTTTTCCAACTGGGGATTCAATGACCGTTTAAACAATCACATGTTTGTGATTTTCTTGTGGTTAACTTTCTCCTAATCCAATTTTCTACAACTCTCTATCAGACCTTGATGGTTTGTTTCTCCTTCATATCCATGTTTTCATATAATCCTAGTATGGGCTATCTTGGGTGACCTTTGTACTTATCTTTCTTTATTTTAAAGTTATATTTTTATTAACCTTATTTCCAATGTGGGTTTTCCACAAAGGTATTTTCTATTTTCAACCTTTTATTTTCAAAGAAAATTTTCAAATTGCGAGGACACAATTTATTGAATTAGGAGAGAATGTAACACCCCAAGCTTCCACGGTACACTTCTCTTTGAATAATACAGTACCGTGTGTTGTACGCAACTTCGAGTTCTAACACACACCACAACTAATCAAAGTAGCCGTTATGAATAGTAATACCCACTTTTTAAAATTATAAAAATTTTATATTTCAAAATGGACTTCATTTTTGTATTCGTAATATCGAAATTATCCAAGGTTGAATTTTTTGTAATTTTCTGAGAACTTCTAATTTTTTATGAATAGTGAAAAATACTTAAAAATAACTTTTTTAATCAAAATAATTTATAGTTATTAATTATACTATTAAGTGGGTTTAAAGTATAATTATAATATATTTTTACTATTTTATCCAATGGTGGTCATTAGAATTAATTTAACATTGAAATTGGACATAAACAATTGTCAATATTTTGATATATATTATTTCTTAAAAACACGCTATTTGTTGTGACGGTGGGAATTAATTATAAAATTAATTAATGCAACTTATATGTTTGTAATTTTGTAAAATAGACATCATTTTTGGATTCGGAATATCAATTATAGCTTAGGGTGAAATTTTGGCATTGTTCTGAAAAACTTTAATTTTTTATGAATAGTGAAACCACTAAGTGGTAGTTAAAAAAACTGATTTTTCGTTTAAATGAAACATTACCACTTCTGTGATTTGATTTTCAAAAATCCGACATACATGCTTGTCATTAGGAAGTAAAATGTGGTTCAATGGGATTAAAATAATTTTTGGTGAATAGTAACTTTTAAGTTTAATTTATCACGATTAAAGATAATTAGTGTAATTTAAGGTAAAGATAATGTTATAATAATATGAAATGACCTTTACACTTGTCCTACCCATATTGGATGAGTCATGGCCGACCAATACAATCCATGGGTCAACTTGGGGACCCCATGGAGCCACTTTGGTAGGAAAATGACATTAAAAACTTTTTATTTAATGTTAAAATAAAAATGTCAGAAACAAGAGTTGTTTTACTAAAACAATTTTTAAATGGAATTATTCAAGTCATATTTTTTACTATAAATATTCATTAGAAATCTAAAAATATTTCCTACATCATTATAGTTTTTCTATAATTTTTAGAGATTAAACAAATTAAATTATTTATGACACCATGATGATGCAGCGATTACCTCATTAATTAACGATTTAAATAAAATGAAAAGATAATGTAAAATCTAAGACTTACACTTGTCAAAAACCAATTGGATGAGTAGATTTCAAACCCTTATCACCTTATCCTCGAAATATATAAGTGTGGGACATTTAGAATCCGAAAAAGCATTTCATAATAAAGTAACATTTCATTACTTTCCAAAAGTGCCCCTCCTCTCCACTTATAAATGGCCCCCACCACTACCACCTTACTCACACTTTAAAAGACTTTTGGCTCGGCCAACCTCTGCCAAAATACTCTCCCAACTTCCCCCTATTACTCCTAGAATCCTCACTTTGGGCAGAACTCTTCCCAAGTAAGCCTTTGGCTCAAATCAAAAAGAGTTACCCGATTTTAAGGTAATGTCTTCTCTAATGTTGTTTTGTTTTATTTTTCTTCTCCAACCCCCTAAACACTTTTTACTCATTTATTTTCTAACAAAACCAGTATCCTCAATATACTAGGATTTTTTTATAAGAAGGATTCGAGCTACACTTACACACACCTACATCTAATGGTTAAAGAACATACTGTTTCTGTGGATGGCGAATTTCTGCCTCACAAAACGATGATTGTTCAACACTCGTATAACACCTCTAATGGTGGCCATTTTGATGACACTATTTTCATATATGATATATATATTATGTTTATGTTTTCTTTATGCTTATTTATTTCTCATTTGTGGCATACTTTATGATTTCCATTATGAGTAAACGCGATAATTTCATTTTAGGAAGTGCGGACAACCGCCCCCTCAAAGTGATTTGAATCATTAATACCATATGTGGGATTTATAAAGGATGGAGTAAATGGTATTATACACTATATTATACTGGAATTTTATTATACAATTATATCATTATGATTTCATTCTATTAAATATGAAATAGAAATGAAAGTAGCGTTCATGCGTACGTACGGCTTACCGTCTCCATGAACGGTGCATTTCATTTCTTACCTCTAAATGTTACGTAATATTATGAATGAATCTATATACTGGATATATATGATATATATGATATCTAAATCATTAATATAATTCTGGATATAATGGATATTTCACCACATGAACAACTTGTAATTATAAGAAGTTTATTTTTGACTCAAGTACCAAAGATCGACAAAACGACCTTTATTAACTTAAATAATTACATAATGTTCATAACATGGTAATAAGTGATATAAAAGGAATAAAAAACTTGAAAAAGGTTATTAATCTATTATAAATTAACTCTAGTTTATTATTCAGGAGGTTAAAGAATGGTCGAGTCAAGACAGGACGCAAGGTAAGGGAACTTCTTAACCCAATTTCCATTCTTTGGGTTAATCTCCTACTTTCAAATTATGTCATGATATTATCATGTCCTATCTTGTATTTGTACTTTATTTATGTGTACTTATAGTGAATACACATAATAGATGTACTTTATTTAAAAAAAATGATCTTTGTAAGGGTCTTCGTCTCAATATCCTTTCATTGAGGCATATTTGGTTTTATACACAAATTTCCTTTATACGGTGTATAAACCCCTTTGACTTTTAATTTTATTCAAAAGGAATATTTTTATACGAAGTGTTTTTACTAAATGGAAAAAGGAATGTTTTTTGTACGTATGTGGCGACAACGACTTCTCCGCCGCCGTGACCATTATTTGAGTTTCGGGTTTCTCTACAAGCCATAACTTTTTTTTAAAGAAAAATAAATACCATGTTTTAATTTTCTTTTATTTTGGTATTGAAAATAGTTTTGAAAGTGTTTTTATTATATCAATGTGTTTTATTGATATCTTGTGATTGAAATGTGTAAATGTTATGTTTCCTTTATGCATGTTTTATGTGATACGATTATGTTATGGTTTATGATATGTTTAAACCTGTTCATATGAGGAATGCATTGGACTTAATAAGTGACGGCTGGAGCCCGCTATAGCTCCTCGATGCATCGGCAGGTCTCATGAGACAAAGTAGTGTCTTGGAACGAGGCCTTGACAAAATCTTATTTGTGGTCTTAGAACGAGGCCTTGGCTACATGGTTATGATAGTCTGGCATTATGCATTCCATCATTATGAAAGTGGTTATTGATATTGCATGTGATTATTCGACCAGTAGAATATCCATGTGAAGAAGTAAATGGCATTATCTCATTTTACTTTTTCCATATTATGTTTAAGTTCAAGTTTAAAAGGCTTTTGTTTTAGTTATACATTGCCTTAAATTTTTATGTTTATTGATGAAAGATTCCACTATATTGTTATCCTTACTGAGCATCTGAGCTCACCCCTTTCAATGTTTTAATTTTTCCAGGATGTGATGAAGTATTATAGGAATGACCTGCAGGGATAGTCTGAAAGGGATATGAGTGTGGAAAATGGAGACTATGTTATTGTAGTTTTTCACTTTGTGATGTAATGTAACATTTATGAATGTATCTAGTGTTTCCAAGGCTACTAAACTAATCGGTCTTTCGAGACTTGATCTTTTGTGATCATGCCAATGCTACGCGATAAGGCACCGACTCTGGGTAGCTGGGGTCGGGGCGTTACAGATATGGCTTTCCTTTTCATCTTGTGTGTGTGGTGTGTGTGTATGTGTGTTTGAATGTAATTGTACCCCCAAGAACCTAATATATATATATATACATATACACACAAGTTGATATATGTTAAATTGATCAATGACATTATATAACATGTAACATCTATTAATGAAATAAATAATAATAAGAATGAATAATTTTAAAAAATAATTATTTATAATTAATTATATATATAAATTAAAAAAATAAAAATTGAATATGTATATATGTTAAAATGAAAATACATACATTTTAATTATATAAATTAAAACCATATTAAAAACATTAAATGTTAATGACCAAACACGTATAAATAAATATTAGAAAATGGATAACATTACAGAAATATATAACAATGAAAATCTTAAAATGAATAATTTTGAAAAATATTAAACATATTAATGAATAATTGTATATAAAAACATTAAAAATGAATAAATTACAAAAATATGAAATGAGTTAATATTTGAAATCAATAAACTATGGGAAAAAGTAAGAAAACACTTACCATTATCGATGAATAAATTATATTTAATGAATGCATCGTACAAATGAGTGAAATATAATTATATATTTAAATAATTAAATAATTAAAATATTGTTTATAATTAATAAAAATGAATAAATTTATTAAATACTTAATATACTAATTAAATAATTCATATACAATTTATTAATAAATATATTAAATTTATTCTTTTTTAAAAAATTTACTCATTTTTATTAATTATAAATATTGTATTAATTATATATATATAATTAATATACTCTTTAGTATTAAATATATATTAAATTTATTAAATTTAATTATAAACAATTTGGTGGTTGGCCTGGTTCAGCCCGTGATATATAATAATTATGTAAATTACAAATGTATTAAAAACATTAAATGTTAAAAAATTTATTAAAAAAAATTATTAATGAAAAATTTATTAATAAAAATAAATAAATTTAATATATATATATATATATTAATAAATAGTATATTAATTATATATATTTAAGATTAAATTATGAATAATATGATAGTTTTGTTATATATATATTTATAAATGTATATTTACAATATTTATAAAAGCCTATATTTATAATTATAAATAAATAAATATAATTTAAAAAAATTATATAATTACAAATAAATAATTATATATTTAAATACTTATAAAATTAGAATAAATATATTCAAATAATGAATATATTTAATATATATATATATATATTAATTAAATATATAATCATATAAATATGTAAAATTATATAAATATATTTATAATTATATACAAATATATATAATTATATTTTCAATTATATAAAAAATTTATAAATATATTTACAAATAAATTTGTTTATAATTATAATTATAATTATATATCTATAATTATATTTATAAATACATATTTATGATTCTTTTAATATATTTTTAATTAATTAATTGTTTATTTATTTATAGTTATCTATATTTATATTTATATATAATTTTATTTAAAAATACCTGTTTACAATTCTATATATATATTTATAATTATATACACTTATATTTAAAAAAATTAATGAAATATTTATTAATAAAAATGAATAAATTTAATATATATATATATATATATTTATATATTTATAGTAATAAATAGTATTTTAATTATATATTTTTAAAAGTAATTTATGAATAGTTTGAGAATATTTTTTAAGAATTAAAACATTTTTTAGGTAAAAATATGTGTCAACCCACTGGGTAACCCGCCACATAGTAGACCCAAAGTAGGCCCATCAGCCAAGCAAACCAGAAGGGAGAGCCTACCACACATTAAGAGAGGAGAGCTTAGCTAGCACGTTAGAGCATCATAAAGGCGTGTGGTGGCCAATCCCACATGACAACTAGAGAAAAGCGTCACTAGTGTGGGGCGACACTGGTGGTGGTATCCATCATCTGGCGCTAGTCAAATTTCAATGTCGGATCGAGCGTTAACATATAGAGAAGCATGGAGTACAACTCAAAATTTGATGTCGAACATGCACAAATGTGGTCAACCATTTATCAGTGCTAAGAAAGCACTAATAAAGTCTACCCTTTATCTGTGCTTTTATATAAGAACTAATAAATGATACCCTTTGTTAGCACTTTTATGTATGTATTGATAAAGTGCAGCTTTTATCAATGCATTTTTATTTAGCACTCATAAAAATCATGCTTTATCATCGCTTTTATTTACCACTGATAAAGACCATACTTTATTATCACTTTGATTTTGTGCTGATAAAGGCTACCACTGTTTATTACATGTTTTGTAGTAGTGTGATCAAAGGACATGCTCAGAAGGAAGGTATTAATTTCAATGAAATATTTTCTCTATTTGTTAGACTGACAACTGTTCGGATAGTAATGGCGATGTGTCCTAGCTACAGTTTTCATCTAGGGTCATTGGATGTGAAGAACGATTTTATTCATACTAATATTGATGAAAAAATATATATGACCAAACTGGAAGGATTTATAGAAGAAGGAAAAGAGAAATTGGTTTTCAAGTTGAACAAATCTTGGTACAATCTCAAGCTGGCACTGATGTTTTTTTACAAGAGATTTGTTTCATATATCATGATCCTCAGATACAGAAGAATTCATTTAGATCCTTGTGTATATTTCAATGGTTTGATTGGTAATGATTTCATCATTATTATATTATATGTAGTTGACATGTTGGTTTCATGCCTCAAAATTGATCAGATCCAAGATACAAAAGCACAATTGGATAGGTAGTTTGATATGAAGGACATTGGACTAGAAAACAACATTATTTGGAGGAAAATTTATTGAGATAAATAATAGTAGGATTTGGATATCACAGAATAATTACTTATGGAAATTTATTAAATTCTTCAACATGAATGACTGTAATCCGATCTCTACCCCCCTTTCAATTAATTTAAATTTTTCCTCTATGATGAGTCCTATAAGTGAAGCAGATAGGATGGAGATGTATCAAGTACTGTATGCATTAGCAGTGGAGAGTCTGATATTCGTTACAAATTTTACTAGAATAGACATTGCACATGTAGTGAGAGCAGTTAGTTGGTACATGGTGAATCAAATACGGGAGTATAGGATCATAAGGAACAGGATCTTGAGATAAATCAAGGATACCTCATATATTTAATTATGTTATAGAGGAATGGATTTTACAATCAGAGGATATGTTGATTCATATTTTGTAGGTGATTCTAACTGAAGGAAATCCACTACTTGTTATATTTTAATTCTTACAGGAGGAGCCCTGAATTGGATTTCAGAGTTATAGTCAATTGTGGCTTTATCCACAATGGAGGCGGAGTATGTCACGAACCAACCCGGGTCGACGTTGAATCGGTCACCCAAGCTGGTCCGCAGCATGTCCCGAAAGGAGTTCTGGATCTCCACGTGCTGGAAACTAGTTTCAGGCATCAAAATAAGTAGTTGGGAAATATTTAGTCCAAAAAAAAGATATATAAACAGAAATAAACCGGAAAAACAGGTAAACACTAACAGCGGAATAAAATAAAATAAAGTTAACCGGTTAGAAATACCTCCAAGTGAACCCATGGGTCACCACCAAACATAAAACAAAGCTCGAGAAATCCAAAATAGAAACCTAAAACTGAAAAGTAAAGTAGGAGTGAACACTGATATGCTTAATAGGAATTCCAAGAGTAAACAACACCCTATTCCCTTATCTTTAAAAAGAAACCCAATCATACTAGTTTGAAAATTAGACCTATTAAAATAATGAACTCTATTCTATTAAAATTCAAGTAACAAGATTCACTTTTAAAGAAAAACATTTTACGACCAATATATTTTCAAAGTGGATTCAAAGCTTTCAATAAGTTCAAAATGAAAGGAAAACAATTTTAATTCAAGTATAGTTTTCAAAAAAAGTGGGAAACATGCATGAAACAATTTTAACGAAAATCACTCCACAAGCACCAAGTCATAAGTGAGAACCATGGTCAAAACCCCTAAGGTTTATCTAGCTCGTGTGGGCCCCTATAACCTCACGTCTTATTGTAATAGTAACCATAACAAATATTTTTTCCCGTCCATGAGCCACTATTAGGAAAACACATCCATAACCTTGTAGTCTCCAACCTCATTAAAAATGTTTAGTTAGTGTTGTAAGCATCAGAATTTCCAAGTGAAGAAGGGGAGAACCACTCAGAATCACTAGCACGCTAGAACTAGTCAACCCACCTAGATACCCTGAGTTTCTCAAGTTCTCTATATCAAAGGGTGGTGAGGTTTTGTCATTGCACTTTAGTGAACATAACATTTTCTCTATCCAAAATCCATTCATCCTCTCACCACTGTTCTCCCTCCTTAAGCGCATTCCCCTTTTTATGTCATATAAAATTTCATAATCCTCTTCATTAGGTACATATCACAAATCACAAATTTAACATACACATCATGTTTTTAAAATAATGGGGCATGCCTTAAGAGGGGTTTTTCACGTTCACAATTCATTTTCAAGGTGCCAAACAGGCCTCATTACTCCACAAGAATGATTTTACTTTAGAAAATATGTTCACCCAAACCCCATTTTGGAGATCATTTTGGAAATTCTTTGGAAAACAATGTTTCATTTCACATTTACAAAAAAATCGACTAAAAGACCACGTGTCTTTGGAAATACCCACTTTATGTTTGAAACATTAAACAAATCACTTTTCAAGAACCAAACCCATTTACACACACACACACACACACATATATATATATATATATATATATATATTTCATATGTATTTCAAGTGGAAGAAGAAGATGCACTTTAAATAAAACACTAAGCAATTATGGAAAATTGAATTAACGGTCAAGGCATATGTGACCTACCTCCGAGTAGAATCAAGTCGTCTACTTCAGCTCTTGGAGCTTTCTAACTCAAAGTTGCTGCTCCCCCACTAAGCATACACACTTTCACATACATGCAAGGACACATATCCCCAATGCACACACACTCGCATGGCCATGGGCATGCTCAATAGGATCCTTACATATACGCTTATATGCATATTCCTGTCTCCACTCACCTACGCATGCACTTTTATATACATACATAGGCACATTTATCCCCATACACGTATAAACACCGACATGCATGAATATACATGTAACGGGGAACCTATATATATATATAAATACATACCTATGCATACGCAGTCATGTCATCCTTGACTTGGTGACTTGAAACCGATGAGCAGGGATCAACATTACACATATAATTTAATAAATTAATAAAACAATTTATGCAACACTTCAAAATTAGCACCATCAAATTTACACCAAAAACAAACCCAGTTTATATCAAAACGTAACTTTAAAACCAACTGTACTTCATATCCATGCCAAAAAATGACTTTCACCATTTAAACAATTTAAATAAACCATTTAAAAAATTTATAAAGCAATTTCAAGAGGAATCGCAAGGCTTTGTACACAAAAACCCACTCACATTCCACTTTTGAGGCCAAAAGCACACTAAAACCATTTCAAATCATAATTTTCATCACTTTGATAATTTAATATATCATTTAGATACTTAATAAAACAATTCCATGAAACTCTACAAGGCTATACACCTAAAACACACTGAAAATCCACTTTTTAAACCAAGCGCACAGCGAAACCTTCCCAAGGTATCATTTGCATCACACTCAAAAATTAATAAATTATTTAAATAATAAAAAAAACTTTTCTAAAATGTACAACAAGGATTTACCCTAAAAACATACTCCATTTACTTCTTTAAAATCAAACATTCCTCAAAACATTTTCCAAATATGGTTTTCACCTTTTACACAAATAAAAACACCATTAAAACAACTTCAATAACACCCCCAAATGATTCTAAACCCAAAGAGCACTCGAACCCTCTTAAAAACAACTTCATATCAAAGCCTTATCAAAATAAAATTTCAATCCTGCACATAATTTAATAAACTACATGCATGATTTATAAAATCATAAGTAGTGATGCGACTATGTTTTCCACATAAAAAACACCGTTTCATGTAAAATTCCCTCTTTAAAACCAAATCCACCTCAAATAGTGATTGACAAACTGGGATGGACTGAAATCACAGAGCAACGACCAACGCACTAAAAGATAATTACTACGATCATTAAAACACATAAAGACCATAATTTAGCAGGTGAGAAACCAAGAAACAAACATAAAACTTACCCTGAGATGAAACCAACAGATCAAAACCACTTGTAACACTTCACTTTCAATGGCGGTTTCCAGAACACAGACTAAGAGGTCCTAAGATATCAATCTCACCCCCTATCAAAGGAAGAGACAAAAAACACATCAAAAAATTGGACACTACGGAACCATAGGGTTTGGCCAAACCTAGGAGGGGTGATAGGGAGAACAAAATCAAACCAAATAGGATGGAGAAGAAAAGACGAATCTCACCTTGATAGGCCAACCACAAAACCGGAAGTGATTTGGTTATTTTGCCAAAGAAAATGAGGGCAAAGGAGGAAGTTCGCGTTGTTGTAGGGTCTCAGCCTAGAGGGGGGGTTGTGCGGTGCGGTTTTGAGGGGGGGCTGGGAGAGGAGTCCGCGGAGAGGGGAGCTTGGAGAGGGGGATGCAATGGAGAAGGGAGATTGGATGGAAGGAGGGAAGAAGGGGGGTCGACGCTCTGTAGGTCTGAGAAGGGGGGTGAGCCACGCTAATAGGAGGGGATGGGGGTTAGATTAGGGTTTATTTTTTTTTTATTTTTTTTTCAATATAATTAAATTGATTTAAAAATAATAATAATAATAATAATAATAATATCTAAAATGAATAAAATTAAATAGACACTCAAAAATAAATAAAATAATCATGAAGTGTCGGGTCAGGGTGTGACAATTCTCCCCACCATGACACTTTCTTCCCACAGAAAGTCCCAAAAGACTTGGCTGTTCAAAGATAAAAATAAGGATGCAATGAATCTCAAAAAAAAACCTACCACTTGAGGATCAAACACTCAGTTTCCTCCCAAGACCTTAAACATTGAGACTCGGACTGCTGGGAAAAGGAACCAACAACAGGGGGCTCACATTTCCAAACACAACCACAACCTGGAACACACCGACCCCAGACTTTTAGAGTCCACTTGAGATCTCAAATGAAAATTTGCTATACGACCCATCATCTACATTGATCGGGGTCAGGCAGAGTAGAGGCAAAGAGTTTCCCCGACAATAACACCTTGAATATTATGTTCTCTGTGAATTTGTCCTATATTGGTCTCCCCACCATTTTAGGACTCTAGTCAAATACTGGATTTCCCAAATTGAGACAAATTAGAAAACCAAAGAAAACTCTTGACGCTGGTGTGACCCCTCAAAATTCTGAGTCTCACCCAACCAACTTGAGGGAAGACATTGGCGAGACCCATAGTGGGTCTCCCCACCATATTAGAAACTGAGTAGTACAATAGCACCCACATGGGAGCTCTCAATTTAGTTTCAACAATGCAGATTAAATTCCTCATCATGAACCCACCGATAGGGGGTGGCTTCCTACACAGTAGAGGGGGTCCATACATGAGGAATTCGAAATGAACATTGACTTCGAACTCACCACTTCCCTAGTACATGATCAACTCCAAGAGGCAACACCCAAAACCCAAAACTGCTTAAGGGGAAGACTAGCCATTAGAGAGTTTATACGCCACAAGACACAACCATGAAATCTTCATGAAGAGGCCACCAAGACCTCCAAAACAAGCTCCCCATCCCAAATATACAACCACATGAAGTGGAAACTTAACGGGTCTCTTCTCAGACAATAGACAACAGGTTGGATGCACATCTCTCACACCTAGAAACTGCTTGACGGTGTAAAAATATTCGCTCTGAGACCTATTGCCAGAGCTCTAATGTATTAAAGCATCTGATGAACAGTAGTCAGGAACCAACAACCTCTAACTGGGGCTTCAACTTCTGGAAAGCTTCTTACAGACTTCCACAGGTGACCCCAAACAACCACACCCTTGAAAAGCCTTTATAAGATTATGATGAACGGATTTGAGTGCCCAAATCAACCACATTAGAATCAAATGATTTTGTGGTCTTGGGAATGAGAAACAATAAGTGATGAAATACCCATGCCAAGAACATATTCCTCATGTTCACTCTTTTCACTGGATGGGGAACCCTTCATGAGCACCTTGAAAAACAAGATTTCCATTTGTCCCAGTCTGCGACCCCAACATGGAAGGAGAAGATAGCAATCACCCTTATCTAGCCCAAACAGGACCCCTCAAACAAAACCAGGACAACTTGCCCTTCACAATATCTGGAGTTCCTAAAGACCCAAAGAAACACTCGACTTCCTCAAGTTACACCGCAACCTCTATCGAACCTTGACCACCATAGAGAAAACAAGCAATAATGAAAAGAAAATAACCCCACCACTCCACTAGGGGTCTGGGAAAAACTAACAACTGAAAATGACCCCTCGGGGACCTTTGGGAATTTTTGGGTGGCATACTTTAAACAAGAACCAAAAAACCAACCTAAAGCACATTACAAAACAAGACTCTGCATTTAAACATAAATCATTAACTCAAACTCAAAACATGATTTCAACCTTGAAACACCATCTCGAAAATAAGCCTCAGTCCATAGGCTAATACATCACAAAACCAAACCATAACCAAATCAAATATCAACCGAAATAATAACAAAGAAACCTCACCAACCAATACTAAACCCCACTTCCACTAATGGCCATTTTCAAAACCACCCCATTTCAAAACCATCAGAAGGATAAAAATTTCTTTTATTTAGATCCCACTTCCATTTTTAAAATTTCTTAAACAAAAATCATCCAAGAAAATCATTAATCAAAAAAATGCTTTTGGAAAAAAACTAGCCTTGAAAACCAAGCACCCACCACTGGTATTCCATGAAACCTCACATGCATACATTCTTGTGCCAACTCAAGCACCAACCCAAGCATACTAACAACCATCGTCATCCAATTGCATTAATACACACTTGTGGGAATCTATAGGAATACCAATTCAAAAAAACCTTCTAATTTTTCAAACAATACATTTCATGACCTGAAATCATTTTCTAAAACACTTTCCATCACCAAAACAACTCATTATATTTTAAAAAAAAACAAAGATTTTCATTTTGGAAATCCAATTTCAAAAGACCAATCATCGATTTTGCAACTTGATAAAAACACCACAAAACCAACTAAAACTCTCACAACGTCGCAAAGCATCCAATTCACTCCACAAATCAAGATTCCAAATTCTCAAATAAACAAATACTACACAGAGTTTGGTCACACGGTTTGGCTGACCATGCACAAACCAGGTGAGCACATAGGAAGTCATCAGAGTTGATTGCATGGTCTGCCTATGGCTTGCCAAGCCATGCACAACATCCATACACCCCTCTAGAATGACCACAAGATCTAAAAACTAACTAAAAACACACAAATGGGACTAAGGAACTTGAGATCAATCGGGATCCAGACACAGACTTTGTGGAAAGACTATCCCGGACCACCCTGATAATTCAAGGGTCATTCCGAATATGTGGAAATCAGGCACCTACCTGCAATTAACCAATTGTCTTCCGATAATCATAACTCCAAACTATCAGACGTCCCTAAAGGACATGATCTAAACCTCCTATGATACCATTTTTCATGAACTAACCTGGGTCGACCTTGAACCGGTCACCCGATCCGGTCTGCGGTATGTCCCAAAGGGCATTTCTGATTCCCACGGGTTGGAAACTAGTGTAGGGCATCAAAACAAGCAGTTGGGAACTATTTATCCCAATAAAAAGATAGATAAACAGAAATAAACCAGACAAATAGGTAAGCACTAATAGTGGAAAGAAAATAAAGGTAACCAGATAGACATACCTCCAAGTGACCCCATGGGTAACCACCAAACATAAATCCAAGCTCAAGGGATCCAAAACTAAAACCTAAAACTAAAAAGTAAAGAAGGCGTAAGCCCCGAGATGCTCAGTAGGATTCCAATAATAAATAATTCCCTATTCCCTTGTCTTTAAAAAGAAACCCAATCATGATAGTTTGAAAATAAGACCTATTAAAATAATGATCTATGTTCTATTAAAATTCAAGTAACAAGATTCACTTTAAAGGAAAAACATTTCACTTACAAAATATTTTTAAAGTGGATTAAAATCATTCAATAATGTTCAAAATGAAAGGAAAATAATTTAAATTAAAGTATAGTTTTCAAAAAAAAGTGGGAAACATGCATGAAACAACTGTAATAAAAATCACTCCACAAGCACCAAGTCATAAGTGAGCACCATGGTCAAAACCCCTAAGTTTCATCTAGCTCGTGTGGGCCCCTAGAACCTCACGTATCTGTGTAAGAGTAACCATAACAAATATTCGTTCTCGTGCACGAGCCACTAGTAGGGAAACACATCCATAACCTAGTGGTCTCCAACCTCGTCATAAATGTTTAGTTAGTATTTTAATCTCCATACTTTCCAAGTGAAGCAGGGGATGACCACTCAGAATCACTGGCATGCTAGAACTAGTCCACCCACCTAGTTACCCTAGGTTTCCCATGTGCTCTATATCGAAGGGTGGTGAGGTTTTATCAAAGCACATTAGTGAACATAACATTTTTTTATCCAAAATTCATTCATCCTCTCACCACTGTTCTCCCTCCTTAAGTTCATTCCCCTTTTTATGTCATATAACATCACATAATCCTCTTCATTAGTTGTATATCACAAATAACACATTTAACATACACATCATGTTTCAAAAATAATGGGGCATGACTTAAGATGGGTTTTTCACATTCATAATTCATTTTCAAGGTGCCAAACGGGACTCATTACTCCACAAGAATGATTTTTCTTTAGAAAACATGTTCTCCCAAAACCCATTTTGGAGATCATTTTGGGGCTTCATTAGAAAACAACGTGTCATTTCACTTTTAAAACAAATCGGCTGAAAGACCATGTGTCTTTGGGAATACCCACTTTATGTTCGAAACATTAAACAAATCACTTTTAAAGAACCAAAACCATTTACATATATATATATATATTGCATATGTATTTCATGTGGAAGAAGAAGATGCACTTGCAATAAAACACTAAGCAATTATACAAATTCTAATTAAAGTTCAGGGCATAGGGGACCTACCTCAGAGTGGAATCAAGTTGTCCACTTCAGATATTGGTGCTTTCTAACTCAAAGTTGTAGCTCCGCCACTAAGCATACGCACTTTCACATACATTCAAGGACACATATCCCCTATACACATGCACCTGCATGGCCAGGGGAATGCGCAAGGGGATCCTTATATATACGCTTATTTTCATATTCTCGTCTCGACTCACCTACGCATACAATTTTATATATATACATATGAAAACCTTGCCCCATAAACTTATATACACCGCCATGCATGAATATACATGTAATGGGGGAACTTATATATATAAATACATAACTATGCATATACAGGAAAGTTGATCTTGACTTAGTGACTCGAAACTGATGAGCAAGGATCAATGCTACACATATAATTTAATAAGTTAATAAAACAATTTATGCAACACTTCAAAATTAGAACCACAAAATTTACACCAAAAACACACCCAATTTATATAAAAACATAACTTTAAAAACAACTATACATCATAACCATTCAAAACATGACTTGCACCAATTCAACAATTTAAATAAACCATTTAAAAATCTTATAAAGCAATTTCAGAGGCATCACAAGGCTTTGTACACAAAAACCCACTCACACTCCACTTTTGAGGCCAAAAGTACACTAAGTCCATTTCAAATCATAATTTTCATCACTTTCATAACTTAATATGTCATTTAAAAACATAATAAAACAATTCCTTGAAACTCCACAAGTATATACACCAAAAACACACTAAAAATCAACTTTTTACACCAAGCGCACACCGAAACCTTCCTAAAGTATCATTTTCATCACACTCAAAATTTAATAAATCATTTAAATAATTAATAAAACATTTATAAAATGTACAACAAGGCTTCACCCTAAAAACATACACCATTTCCTCTCTTTAAAATGAAACGTTCCTCAAAACATTTTATAAATTAGATTTTCACTGTTTACACAAATAAAAACACCATTAAAACAACTTCAATAACACCCCCAAATGCTTCTAAACCCAAAGAGCAATTGAACCCTCTTAAAAACAACTGCATATCAAAACCTTATCAAAATACAATTTTAATCCTACACATAATTTAATAAACTACATGCATGATTTATAAAATCATAAGCAGTGACAAGACTAGTTTTTCCACATAAAATCACCACTTTAAAACCAAATCCACCTCAAATAGTGGCGGACGAACCGAGACGGACCGAAATCACAAAGCAACGACCAACGCACTAATAGATAATTACTAAAATCTTTAAAAAACATAAATACCCTAATTCAGTAGGTAAGAAACCAAGAAACAAACATAAAACATACCCCAAGATGAAACCAATGTATAAAAACCACTTGTACTACTTCGCTTTCAGCATCGGTTTCTGGAACACGGACCAATAGGTTCTGAGAGATCAATCGCACCTCCTCTCTAAGGAAGAGACACAAAACGCATCAAAAAATTGGCCACTATGGAACCCTAGGGTTCAGACAAACCAAGGAGGGCGATAGGGAGAGAAAAATCAAACCAAATAGGATAGAGAAGATAAGAGGATTCTCACCTTGACGGGCCGACCACAAAACCAGAGGAGGTTTAGTTGTTTCACTGGAGAAAATGAAGGCAAAAGAGAAAGGTCGCATGGCTGTAGGGACTCGTTCTAGGGGGGTTGTGTCGTGTGGGTTTGAGAGGCAGTCGGGATAGGAGTTCGCGAAGAGGGGAGCTCGGAGAGGGTTCCATCATGGAGAAGGGAGCTCGGCCGAAAGGAGAGCAGGAGGGGGTCGACGCACTGCAGGTCCGACAAGGGGGGGTAAGCCGCGTGAATAGGAGGGGATGTGGGTTAGATTAGGGTTTATTTTATTTATTTTATTTTTATTCTAATTCAATTAATTTAAAAATAATAATAATAATAATAAAACTTAAAAATGAATAAAATTAATTAGACAATCAAAAATAAATAAAATAATCACAAAGTGTCGATTCGGGGTGTGATAGAGTATATTTCGTCTATAAAGGATTGAAAAGAGTAAATCCATATGAAAAGATTATTATAGTTGTTTGGGCACCTATAATAGAGGATTCAAATATTTTGTGATAGATAGAGTTCCTTTCACATTTTAAGGAATCCATATTTTTCATTCCTGTTTGAAGAACATTGGGGTACAATATCACTTTTTTTGAGATGTAGTTGAGGAAGGAAGTGTGTATATACATAAAATTCACACTAAATAAATTTTTAAAAATTCATGATGAAGGAAACTAACTCTAATAAATTTAGATGGTGTGGATCTTTGAGCGGTCTCACAGAGACACAAGCAACATGTTTGGAAGATAGAAATGATGTGTAAATATGTGATTGATTCTTAATAAATCTACAAGTTGGAGATATATTTACATCATTTAGTATTTTTTGGATGACACCCCCCCCCCACACACACACACTTATTTTTCAAGGGAGGGAAGGTGGTGGAAGGTGAGAAGTTGGTGGCCAACCTCACCAACCACCCAGATGAATAAGAGTTAGGCAGCAGGAATTTCCTATAAAAATGGATTTTCCCCAATGGATTGATCATCATATAATCACTAGAAAACACCAATAGTTCCCATCTCATGAGAAAATATGTATTAGTGGTAGTTTATTATCAACTAGTCTAACTACATATGCCAAATAAAATGTATGAAAAATAATTTACAATATATTGGCTATTTATTACAACTAGTGCTATTTTTTAATTTAGCAGATGTTTTATTTAAACCCCCATTAAATATTTTTAAGAAAACCTAAATTGATATCCCCTGATCCCTTTGTCACTAACCCCCCTCCCCCAACTCCTGACGGTGACCCCTAACCTCGACCCTCCCTTCTCTTGACGGCGACAACCATGCCCCCCTACTTCTGATAGAAAAACTACACCCACCCTAATTGTCCCCATGACCCTAACACCATTATCCCAATGAAACCCCTCCCCACTTTGATCACCAGGACCCTAACCACCCAGCTCTGCAATGAGGACCTCACAATGACCCACTTGCTCCTTGACGACAACCCCCAACAGAGGCATCTCTTCGCCTTTTTCTTAGGACTATAATCCCTAAAATCATTTAAGATGTGATTAAATGTTTATTTTTTCTCATGGTTTTAATTAAATTATATAAATATATATGTAATTAAGTGTTTTTTCTTCGGGTTTTTTACTGGGACGATGTCAGGGTTACATTGCATACCTTCCATCAACAGTTGTTCAGGTTTATGGAGGGTGGATTCAACTCAATGTTCTTTTAGAGTAATTAATTATAATTGTTTTCATAATTAATTATTTATTTATTGTGTAATCATATAGGTCCACAAGATTTTTCTGGTTTTTTATGTAAGGATTTAAGCTTTTACATTTTCGTCATGAGGTGGGACAATATTTCAGTTTTTTTTCTTACTTATTTAATAATCATTTAATTTTTTTCAAATGATAATTTTACTATTGAGGACCACCTTAAGGGCCATTATGGTTTGTATGGGTGAGAAGAGTGGTTTTATATGTTTCAAAGAGATTTTTTTTTTTAAAAAAACTGATCATCTTTCATGAGGTTTAAGAAGACAATCCACGTTTGATTTACCAATATTTTTTAAATTATATCATGAAGTTAACATATTAAATAAAAAATACTCTTAATCCTGAGTATAATGAATAATTGTTAATACAAGATAAGATTTATCAGATTACAAAATGATTTCTATATGTTCTACTCTCTTAAAGTTGATTATTGTTTTCAAGTCCATTCTAAAAATTTTGTAAAACCATAATTGCATGCAATGTTATAACACATACGGAAACTCATGCCCCAGATATCATAGTACCAAGTTCTTGTTTTGAGATAGAAAAAATCTTGAATTGAAAAATTATCGAAGAAAGAGCTATTTATAGAGAGAATCGTGTTTTTTCAATATAAAATATAAATTGAAAATAAGTAAAGCATAAATGTATGATATCTTTTAATAAAGGTATTATGTTCATGTATTATTATAGATTGATAATAGAATGATCGACATCAATGTAACCTATCTCCTCAGATCAGAAAAATTATTCTATGTAATCTTCTATATTATTTGGATGGTTAATATTTGTTCATTTATGGTGTTTATTTTTTAAATATTAGATTGAATTATTTTTATGTTAAATTTTTGTTATGTCAAACCATGAACCTGGCATAGTCAATGATGAAGTTGGGTGATTTTTAATTTTGATTGTAATTTTTTAAAAACATTTATATCTTTATATCTAAATGTGAAGGGAGAAGAGTGACAATCCAATATCTATGGATAAAAGTATGATTGATTAACCATGAAACACACCTCAGTGTGCCAAGGGTTTGTAAGGTTTTTAGATTATAAAATTGAAAAATGATCAGTGGATGATAGAATGAAATTTCCATGTCCTAAATGTAAATTGAAGTGATGGTGGAATGGAAGAAAAGTATATAATCATTTTATATTGAAATATTTTCCTTCTTGATATATATTTTTCATTTGTAATAGTAAATAAAATTTTATTTAATGTAAAAAATAATGACAATCCTATCAACAAAATAAAAAGTGACCTGCCAAAGGAGAATTCAATTCAAATTTTGATAAATGATGAATTTGTAATTGTATGATACAATATCCAATATTTTAATAGATAAATAAAACATTTAGTTGATCTTGGGTAGTTTCATATTTCTCAGAACTTTAGTGACCAAAAAATGGGTTTTATGAATTAGTTGAAGATAAACAATAAGAACTATATGAAGGGTCTTCCAGGTATTCAAAAATGTATTTTATACTTTAGTTGTATCATATAAAGTGTATTTGTGGAGTTATTAACAATGAAATGTCTATGATTTTATAGATTCTTCATGATGAATTTAGTGAAGCTACGATCCATACATCAATATATGTGATGAATAAAATCATTAAAAAATTGGGACTTGATTATGAAAAGATACATTCATTCACTAATTATTGCATGCTTTACTGGGGAGAAGAGTTAGATAATGAATAATTAATATGATGTCATACAAAAATATGGAATTTAATGAATAATAATGAGATTATAAATCAATGAAACCCTGATAAGAAATAGAATAATAAAACTATTGTGAATTTAATGTGTTAATTTCATCTGAAACCACACTTTAAGATATTATTCATGTCGTCTAATGATGCATATGACATTAAGTGGAATGATCAGTATAGTGATGATAGTTGTATGAGACATCCAAATGATTCAACATCATGAAAGGTGTTTGATTCATTATATACATAATTTACTTTAGGTCTAAGGAATGTACATTTGGGATTGTTTTTTGATGGTTTTAACCCTATTGGTACATTAAGTGCTAATTATAGAATTTTTTGAGTTTTTTTGAAATTCTAAAATCTACATCCATGGGTGTGTGTGAAGAAGCCTTATTTCATTATTTGGGGGATTATTCCTAGAAAAGAAATTCCTTCAAATTATATTGGTGTATACCATCAATCTATAATCAAAGAATTGTGAGATTTATGGGATAATGGAATTGAAACATATAATGTTTCAATGAGAAAACTATTCAAAATGCAAGCTGCTTTGATGTGGATAATTAGTTATTGTATTAGTCTATGAAACTGAACCAATTGGAGCACTCATACTAGTTTGGATTTTCTAGTTTTTGTTTTTATTTTGAACTACAAAGATTACCTCATAGTATAAAATGGTGTTTTATGTGTCATTATTGATTTCTTGATGATTCTCATAAATCCATGTTTAACAATACATGATTCAATGGAGATATTGAATTTATAATTCCCCCAAAGGTGTATATAGTTTAGAAATATTCGGAGAAATAATAAATTTCACAGTAGTATTTGGAAAATGTAATCAATTTAAATAATGGGGAAAGGGTATGAGGTAGAGTATCTAAAGCAGTTAAAACACAATAATGGAAGAAAACGATTATATTTTTCAAACTTCCCTATTGGAAGTTTAATTTGATATGGAATAATCTTGATGTAATAAATATTCAGAATAACATCTATGATAATGTAATTTTTATATTTCTCAATGTGAAGGGTAAATTAAAGGATCACCTTAGTACTCACAATGATTTGGAATAAATGAATAAAAATAATAATTTGTTGGAAAATGAGAATATAATGTATCCTTCAGCTATTTTTAAAATAAAAAATCACAAGAAAGACATATTCATTTGAACTTTAAAGAATGTTAATGTTATCCCAATTAGGTTAAATACCCTAAGTGGGAGGGTGAATCAGGGTATGATAGATAAAAAAAATTTCCCCTTTGGGTCTTATTTCTTTATTATATAAAACACTTTTCTCTATCTTTCCCTTATAAATGTATGAAAAAAATTGAATTCATGCATGACACACATCAATTTTACTTGGTTCACCCCCACTATGCTACGCCCAAGGATTGTACAATAGGAATGTTCTAATTATACCAAATCCACTAAGGATCACTACCAATAATGGTGGTTCATGATAGATCTCATTTATACCCAAGATCACTACCTTTACAAGATTTGGGGTCAGCTCACAGCTTTCCCATGGGTCACTCCCTATGTCTATTTCTTTGGATCACTCCTGGGGGAAGGGATCATTATCTTCCTCTTCCTTTGATAACTACTCTTATAAGAGATCCACTCATACTTTATGGACTTGTAGGTCCCTTAATTATCATTAATTAATATATCCTCAGTTATAGATAGATTCTTTATTGAAATCCCACTTTCATCTAACTGATGAATACCAATTTACCACAAATTTACTTAGCAATACCATCTGAATAACTTTCGTGATGCTCACTACATTCTTGAAGCTCCACTTTCACAATTCTCAAATAGCCTTCACAAAGCTTCTACCTTTTTTAATTTTGACTTAGCCTTCGTGAATCACACTTCTTTTTTGAATCCAAAAAAGCCTTCGTGAAGCTCATTCCTTTCACAAATCTTACTTATCCTTTGTGAATTTCCTTACTTTCATGATGCTCAAAACAATTAGTTGGATTTTATAGCCTTCATGGACTTCTTCTCATGAACCTCATTCGCGAACCATCTTACCAAACCACCTTAATGATTTTGGAGCCTTAGGACATTCATTAAGTCTCGCAACCTTTCTAAAGGCGGTAGAGGCCTATTTATAGGTGTTTCCACAGATTCTAGAACCTTCATGCCACATCATCACCATTTCATGATGTTCCCTCTTTTCCGATGTAATTATCCCCTTTTCATAATGATATATGAAAATTATTTGTTTGTGATGCCCATTGTTATCAAAAATATCGCCATCAAACTCTTCGTGTCTCTATGATACTCCACTCACGATGATCCTCACCTTCGTTATTCGAGATGCTAATCGTTGTCGCGTAGATCACCATAAACTTTATTTGATCCTTCACAAAACTTATTCTTTTTCCATATTTTCATAAGGCCATCAAGGAAATTAAATTTTTGTTTTGCTATCCAAACTCCAAATTTTGGACCCCCAAAATTTGGTGAACAATGGAAAACAACATCACCTTGTGTATGCAATTTTCTATACCAATTTCATGGAATCTATTCCTTTTCCTTGGATCTTTATCAACATTACTAGTCAACAAACTCTATAGAATCCAAAACTATCCTTGGAAACCTTCTTATTCAACAAATACAATCAATCCAAAAATACCACAATGTTACCTTGAGGGGTTTTTCCCAACAATATCCCCCTTTAGGTTTGTTGATAACTCTTCACATTTTGGTACTTCATTGAATCTTCTTCCATAACTTATCAATCTTAGTTTCTTTTAAATCAGATATTGATCAAAGATTTAATAAACACATACTTTAAACCCACATGATCCATGCTCGGTGTGATAAAAAATATTATTATGAAAATTTCATCAATGAATCGCTTCATTCCAAAACCACTAAACTCATTTTGCGAACTTCATATGTCGTGATATAAAATCTTTTAACAATCACCTTTAGAATCATCATATTTTAAACTCCACCTATCTTATTGCTTCACCTTTTAGTGTTAAATCACCCTATCTCATTGCTACACCAAAAATATTCTTCTTCTATCTTCATTAAGACATTTTATCCCCTTTGATAGACACAATTTATCCCCCTTTTTCAGTGAACCCAAAGGTTACTCCATTGTGGTCTACAATAGGGTAAAGAACACAGATGAGCACATTTGGAAAAAATGTATCATACCTTGAGGAGAGGGGGTTCCACATACATACTTTTTCAAGTTAGGGGAGTCAAATTAACTCCCAAATCCAATCAATGCCTTTCAAACACTTCTTTGGTTAAGGATTTATTCAGAATGTCCACAACCTGTAGTTCTATAGGCACATACTCCAACTTCAGATGCCCTTTCTCCATCTTCTCCTTAATAAAATGATACTTAATTTCAATGTGATTTTTCCTTGAGTTATGTACTAGATTATTTCTATGATTTATATCACTTGAATTATCGCAATGTATTTTGATCAGAGACTTCACTTTAACTCCCATATCTTCAAGTTGTTACTTCATCCACAATAGTTGTGTACAAGATTGAGTAGCTATAATATTTTCATCTTCTATAATGCTTAATGAAATGAAATCATGTTTCTTAACTATGCAATAAATACACAATCCACTAATATATTAGTCACCACCTGATGTTTATTTTCTATCATCTTCTGATCCGGACCATTCTGTATCTATATAGAACAATAACTCTTACTAATATTTTTCATTATACTACAAGCTGAAATCCATTTTTCCCTTGATATAATGAAATATTATTTTCATTTAAATTAAGTGACTTTCTTTGGGATTTCATTGATACCACTCTACTTGAAATGTGGAAAAAATAATATATGGTCATGTTGTTGTTAAGTACAACAGGCTTCCAATGATCTGCCTGTATTTGGTGAAATTAACTACTTTGCCTTTATCATTACTTAATAGTTTCAACCGGATATCCACTAGACTAATAATATACTTGGAATTATCTATTCTAGATATTATCAAAACCTCCTTGGAATATTTATATTGAGAAATAAATGTCCCATTATTTCCTTATGTTTCCTATAAACTAAAGAAAAATTTTGGTACACCAATCATTGGCATTTCAAACTCATTTTTCATGAATTCCAAATTATACTACACTGTGTTTCTTTTGATGCACCGAATATTATGTCATCAACATACACCATCACCATAATCCTTTGATTAATATCACTATTTTTTAGGGATTGTAATCAACTCTACCATGCTGAAAACCAATCTTTTTCGAAAAAATGTTCAACCCTTTGATACCACGCTCTTAGTGCTTGCTTCAATCCATACATTTCCTTTTTTGGATGACACACTCGGTTATCATCTTCATGAATGAGAAAACAATTTGGTTTCTTAATATACACTTATTCTTCTAGAATCTCATTCATAAATTATGATTTGACATCAATCTGGAAAACATTGAACCTTCTTTGCACTGATATAGCCATGAATAATCTGATTGTATCTAGCCTCACAACAGGTAAAAATGTCTCATCAACATCAATACCCTCTATATAGTAGTAACCTTTGTACACTTGTTATTCTTTTCTTTGAATCACTACATTTCTTGAATTCATCAAATTATGAAAGACCCATTTAGTCTGGATGACATTCTTATCTGTTTGCCTCAAAATAATCTCCCATTTCTGAATCTTCTCAATTTGTTCAATCTATTCATTCATATCTTGAACCTAATTATCATCTCTAGTTTCTTCATCAAAACATTTAGTCTCAACCTATGATAAATATGATTCTTTTTGTAGAGACTTCATCATCCTTGTCTACATTGGAGCTATCTAATCACCCATTGTGTATTGTATGTCAATTTTGGATCTTCTCTTCTATCTTTGTATAAATACCGAATTATGATGATAATTATCATTATCTGAATATTCTTTTGAATTACCCTCCTGAACTAGAACATCCCCTAATCTTCTTATCTATTCATCATTATCCTCCTGAGACTAATCATGTATTTACTAAATATTATGCTCATTTTCAACTAGATTTACATCATGGATTTCAACTACCTTTCCCAAACTCTTTTTGAAGAATTTTTATGCTTTTATTTTCTTTGAGTATCCAAGAAATATCCCTCCATCCCCATGGGATTCAAAATTCATGTGTTTCTCCTTATTAAAAATGACACACTTACTTCCAAAGACTCTAAAGTACTTCAATGATGGATTATTTCTATACCACAACTCATATAGAGTGTTCTATTATTTTCAAAATAGTGACACTCTATTCGATGTGTATCCATAGGTCATCACAACTTATTTCCAAGATTTCTCTAGAAGGTATTTCTCAATGATAATTTATCAATCCATGTTGTTGATAATAAAATTTTTTCTCTCAACTACTCTATTCTGACGTGTAGTTATTACAACTAAAACTTGGTGTCTTATCCCATGTTTCTTGAGATAATCCTCCACTTGTAAATTTTTTAACATAGTTCCATTATCTATTTTGATCTTCTATATTTTCTGACCTATCATCTTTTCAAATTCCCACTGATATATTGTAATGCACATGATCACCTCTGACTTCTGGGTGATGATTGATACTTATTCCACTCTACTCAAATAATCAATGAAGAGAACATATTATATACTCCCATCAATAGTTATTAGTGAAATTAGTCAGCACACATCAATATGAACCTACTCAAGAAATTTTTTTGACCTTTTCTCTTTTTCCTTATATGTATTCTGAATGATCTTCCCATGTTCATATGCATCGCACGTATGAGTATGATAATGTGATAATATAGGGAGGTCTCTATTAGAATCATATTTAACTATATCTTTCAAGGATTTTTGTCTCAAAAGGCCATAATATTTATGACATATCATGTTTTCTTCTTCCTTGAAAAAAACACATATCTTATTTTCCACTCACATGGTAGAAATTCCCTTTAGTATGATTTGTCTACAAAAAACTACACCGTACTTTTATTTGATGAAAAAAAATTTATTTGAAAATATTATGGAATGTCCTGAGTCAAATAGTTGACTGACACTAATTATGTTGTGGGTGAGACTTTCAACAAACAAGACATATGCACATCTCATATCTTATCTTAGAACTTTAATTTTCAAGAGCCAATAATTTTCAATCCTTTATCATTACCAAATATTATGATACCTTATTTATTGTACCATATTCTGGTTTCCATATCCTTATTTCTTATCATATGAGAGGTGCATCCACTATCAGTGATCCATATCCCAGTGTGATATGATGCTTTATAAGTAATATTTTAAACCAATTCCTACTCAGATATTTTCTTATTGATCCATGTTTTTTACTTCATACCCAGTATGGATTGTTAATATTTATCTTCCATAGTGTGTGGTGGGCCAGATATATCTTTTAATACTATAAAAAAATCTTTTTTAGCTCACTTGATGTTTCATGGAGTTGCTTCTTGTGACTATTTTGATTCTAATTTTACACATTCCTCTACATTGTGTATGTACAGTATCTGGTAATGTGTCCAAATCCTCCACAGCAAAAACAATGACCATTAATTGATGTTTTAGAGTACTAAGTTTTTTTTTGCTACCATTTTTGTTCTTATGCCCTTCGATGTCTCTTGGCTATGGAACACACATTTTTTGAGTGTCCCATTTTTCCAAAATAATAACACCTGATTCAAGGTGAATTCTTGTAAGTCACTTCTACACCAGTGGTTTTCATTTGGGTTTCCTAAATATTATAACTCTACTTTATACCCAAATCAATCTTTAATTTCAGAGACGGTGCTTGTGGTCTAACATTAATAACCAAACCTCTTTGTTTTTGATCAACCCTCTTACCATCCTTATCATTGGGATTTGACTGTTGATTTTGTTCTTTTGGACCTCTATGCTCCACCTGTATCTTCCCTAATTCTTTAATGATCTTATTTCTCAATGTCGTATCGATAGTTAAGAGTATTTATTGATCCTTAAAACTTCTTCACAAGCTGACAAATTCCTCTTCATGTTTTTCAATTGGCTTGATTTGATATTTTCTAGTGTTAATCAAACTATCTATTTCCCTTTTCTATTCTTCAATCTTGAGCTTGTACTCAATAACATTTTTTGAGCTATTAGGCATTGATGAATTTTTTATTCCTATTTCATCATTAAAATCAGACTTATTTTCTTCCTGATTATGCATATAAAGTTTTTCATCATGAACTAATTTTTTGGATTTCTTCATTTTGGCTATCCAAACATCTATCTCTTCAAGAGAATCTTTTAAATCAACCTAAAGGACAAATCTTACATAGAATTCTTCTTCTTATTGAAACTTCTTGGGGCATCTTGCTGTAAGATTTCTAACCTTTCCACATCAAAAACATGCAAGTGGGAGTTTCCCTTATAAATTATTTTTTCCTCTTTGATGATTTGATGAAAGTAATGACATCACCTCATCCATATATTCATCTTTCTTACCATCTTCAAAGGTGATCTTCTTCATGGCCTTGAACATCACTTATTTATTCTTCCCATTTTATTTAGAATCGTTATCATTATTTATCATCTCATTTGAAACAAGAGTATTGTTCAAACTATCCAATCTAAGATTTTTGGATCTTTATCTTCCAATAATGAAACCTTCGCATTAAACTGAGGTCGATGTTTTCACAATATGTTCTTAACAACCTTTATATATTGAATAATTTCTGTGAGACCGCGCATGTCTTCCACAACATCATGCACCTAATCAAAAAATGTATCAACATACTCATTGGTGTGCATTATGAGATCCTCATACTTATTCCATAGAACCTGCAGCTTTGTTTCTTTGACTTTTGACTCTCTGTCATAAATATTCAATAAATTTTCCCACATAGAATGTGACGAATTTCAAGACATCACCTTCTTATAAATTTCATTTGATAGAGCTCCCCCTAAAGGATTGATCCCTTTACCATAATAATCTAATTCCATTCTATCAACTTCTGATAAAGCACCACTATCAATATTAGATGATATTCTATGTATAGCTACTCTAAATACATTCGTTCCTAATAATTAGAAGTAGTGATGCGTCTAATTGTTGCATAATTGAAAAAAAAAATTACATTGAAGATCATA
Source organism: Viscum album (assembly GCA_963277665.1). NCBI lineage: Eukaryota > Viridiplantae > Streptophyta > Magnoliopsida > Santalales > Viscaceae > Viscum > Viscum album. The sequence continues at coordinate 1,443,262,912 of OY728162.1, read as the reverse complement.
ATCCCTTTATGATTGACAACCTCCATTTCTTCTATTGAGAGAGAACCTCTAACTTTCAACCTTTCTCTCTGATACCAATTGTTATCACAATTAGGTTAAATACCCTTAAGAGGGGGTGAATTAGAGAATAATATATTATAAATTATGCCCCTTTGGAACTTATTTCATCATTAAACAAAAAAATCTTCTCTCTCTTTCTCATAGAAATGTATGAATAGAATTGAAAGTATGAACGAGACACATCAATTTTATTTGATTCACCCTCATTGGGCTATGTCCAAGAAGAATACAACGACAATGTACTGATCATATCAAATTCACTGAGTCTCACAACCAAGAATGTTGGTTTGGGCTAGATCTCATCTATACCTAGGCTCACTACCTTTATAATGTTTAGGGTCATGTCACTACTTTCCCCAGGGTCACTCCCTATGTCTCTTTCTTTGGATCACTTATGTTGGAAAGGATCATTGTCATCCTCTTCCTTTACTCACTGCTCTTGGAATGGATCCACTAACAGTTTATATAATTTTAGGTCCCTTCATTATTAGTAATGAATAAATCCCCCGTTATAGATATATGATCTATTGAAGTTTCACTTTCATCCAACTAATGAATACCACATTACCACATATTTACTAGGAAATGCCTTCTGAACAACTTTTTCAATTCTCACTGCCTTTATAAAGCTCCTCTTTTGCAAAACTCAAATAGCCTTTGTGAAGATCCTTTATTTCATGAAGTTCACATAGCCTTTGCGAATCACACCTCTTTCGTGAATCTCAACCAGACTTTTTGAAGCTCATTCCTTTCACAAATATTACTTAACCTTTACAAATTTCCTTACTTTTTTTATGATCATAACATTTAGTTGTCTTTTATGGCCTTCATGGACTTCTCCACATGAATCTACTTCATAAACCACCTTATCGAACCACCTTCAATATTCCAAAGCCTTAAGATATTCATTAAGTCTCTCTATTTTTTTGAAGGGGGTAGAGGCCTATTTATATACGTTTTCGGTGAATCAAGAACCTTCCAGCTATGTCATCACCATTTTTCAATGCTCCATATTTTTTCTCCTCAATACTCCTTTTTTTATGATTCTCTGGGACAATTATATGTTCATGATTCCCATCGTTGTCATAGTGATCTCTATCAAACTCTTTGTGCCACCGTAATGCTCCACTCGTGATGCTCCTCACCTTAATCATTCACGATGATCATCATTGTCACTTAGATCACTATTATATTTCTTTGATCCTTTTTCAGAAACCATTTATGAATCTAGTATTTAATAAACTCATTACTTTTCCATATTTTCATAAGGCCTTCATGGAAATCCACTTTTTGTGATGCTATCCAAACTCTAAATTTTGGTCCCCAAAAAATGGTGAACACATGGAAATGACATTGTAATGCCTCAAACCTAGTTACCCAGAGTCAGTGAATTATTAAATAACATTGGCATGATACAAGGAATCATATCCCAAAAGACTGATCAGTTTAGTAGCATTGGGAGTACTAGATACATTCCTAAGTTTTACATTACATCATGAAATAAAAACATCCACAAAATTTTTCCCCCTTTTGAACACACTTATATCCTTAGCCTATCTCTAAAGTTCAACCATAAAATACTTCTTCACATCCTGGGAAAAATGAAACAAAGAAAGGGGTGAGATCAGATGCTCAGTAAGGATAACAATATAGCGGAAACTTTCATAAATAATCATAAAAATTTAAGGTAATGTATAAGACTAAAACAAAAGCCTTTTAAACTTAAACTTCAGAATAATATAGAAAAGATAAAATAAAATAATTCCATTTACTTATTCACATGGATATTCTACTAGTCTAATAATCACATAAAATATCAATAGCCACTTTCATAATGATGGAATGCATAATGCCAGACTTCATAACCACGTAGTCAAGGCCTTGTGCCAAACTACAAATAAGATTTTGTAAAGGAATTATTCCAAGACACTAGTTTGTCTCATGAGACCTACCAATGCATCGAGGAGATATAGCAGGCTCCACCTGTCACTTACTAAGTCCAATGCATTCCTCATATGAAAAATTTTAAACATAACATAAACATTTGTATTAAAACTAACATACAAAATGTCAATACTTTATCCATAAACCATGAATGGTGTAAAAATAACACATCCATAGTGAAACATATCACAAAAACTTCAATATAATTTGGAAGATTTTTATCATAATAAATCAACTTCAAACAAGTTTAAAATCCATCAAAGGATGTTGACATAGATGAAATGAAAACTATTTGAAATAAATACCTCTTTCTATTTTGAAATCATTTAAAAGTCGCATAATTATAAAAGAAAACATTTATTTTGAAAATATTCTTATAATATGGTATGAGAATCTTCGACGATGATATAACATTAGAAAATAGCCACACCCGCCATATAAGTTAAAAAAATACATTTTTACCTTAATTTTTTAGAAAAGGTCATAAAGTACCCTATTTGGAAAATGATGGAAAGATTCATTTCAAACCATTTTATAAAAATTAAAAAAAGGGTATAAAATAATATAACACATAGTATAGTAAATAGTAAAAAAAATTGAAATAAATTTTTAAGAAACATGGATGTGGATGATAAAGAGGTCCCAGTAGATACTTACGTAAAAACAACCTCGGATAATAAAGAGATAGTGAAATTAACCCTTCCCTTGTACTTTTCCTTGGTCGAGGGTATTTTAACCTCCTGTATAATATTTAAATAATTTTTATTAAATTATACAATAACTATATACATAAATATGAAATCATATATGACCCTCTAATATTTCTTTGTTAATAATATTTCAGTAGTATCATCATTTCGGGTGTTAACTGATTCATTTTCTTTTATATGCTTGGTTAAGTAATACATGTTTGTTATGGATAAGATGTATTTAATTCATATAAAGAATGTAATTATGTTCATAAACATTATTTTTAATCATATAATGAAAATTATTCTTGAATGATTATGATGGGGAATGTATCTCATTGTGTTCATGGACACGATAATCCGAACGTACGCACGTATGGTGACTTTGTCATTTATAGGATGGATAGAATAACGAATATGGTTGTACCATATTTATAATAACATCAAAGTATATAGAAGATATTGGAGTTATTATTTTAGAAAGGAAACAATGGAGAAAGAGGAAGTGGAAGAAGAAAAGAACTTGAAAGATGTGATGAAATATTTACCTCTTCTTCGGGTTCTTCCTTTTGATTTGATCAAAAGGGCTCCTTAGGTTGGATTTCTGACCAAAGTTAGACCTCTAGGATAAAGGGAGTAAAGTTGGTAGGATATTTGGGCAGGGGTTTTCTGAGACAAATGGCTTTGTTGGTGTGAAATTATGATAAGGGGAAGTACCCTTTTATAAGGGAGGTGAGGGTCACTTTAGGAAAAGCTTGAAATATTATTTTATAATAAAATAATTTTCGGTTTATAATGGATCCAAAATGATTTATTTAGAGGATAAGGTGGGGATAGGTTGAAAAAATCTCAACTAATAGTTTTTAGATAGTTTTAGGTTACCATATTAACCTTATCTTTTAGATTTAACTCTTAGTTAAATAGTTTGTCATTTACCATGTCTCTTTGTATTTTTATATTATATGGTTAATAAACTTACTATAATAAGACAATAGAACCCCAAGTGGTTCATTATTAATATATATAACATTATCTAAGTACTTTGGACTAACATTATATTTTTATGAATATTATATCAATTAATAATATAGTATTTGTTTTAAAAACTCAATTATTTCAATTTTGGTACAATTTAGTATTTGGTTTTTGTGAAAATCATAACAGCATGATTTCTTCGAAAAAAATTATTTACTCCACCATAACATGTCATATTAACCTATAAAATTATTTTAATTCATTAAAAGTCCCAAATTACATTTATTTGGATATTTATAATATCAATTATTTTAATCTTTCATTAATAAGGTAATTACTACATCATTATGGTGTAATAAATAAATTAAATTATTTAATGTCTCAAAATTATTAATAAAATACCATTATGTAGGAAATATTATTATTTTTCTTATGAATATTTATAGTCTAATTTAACTTATGTATAACCCTATATTAAAAAAAATAGTTATTAAACTTTGAATTTAACTCTTTTAACTCTTCTTTAAATAAAATAATTAATGTCCTAATCTAATCCATGTGGACCAAAGTGGATCATATTTTACTCATAAGGTTGTTTTTGGTCTAATTAAACTTATCTAATAAAATTATTACATATGTTAGGGTAATTATAATATCATTTTTATCCTTAAGTACCCTATTTACTTTTAATCGTGGTAAATAAAAGTCAAAAGTTACTATTCACCAAAAATTAGTTTTATCTTATTGAACCACATTTTACTTACTGATATAAACTGTGTCTCTCAGATTTTTGAAATTAAACTCATAGAAGTGGTAAAATTATGTTTTATGAAAATTTTCAAATCCTCCTATGAGGTAGATAAAAGACGGTAAAAAGTTCAATAAAATTTTAAAATATCTAAACTTATTATAAAATGACTCTAATGAATTGAACTGAACATATATAGGTATTATATATCTATTTTGACCTAAAATAAATAAAAATAAAATAATTAATTAATTAAATAAAAAGTCAGTTTTAAACAATAACGCAGTGTTTTTCACTATTCATACAAAATTGAATGTTTTCAGAAAAATACCAAAAAATCACCCTAAGATAATTTCGATATTTTGAATTCAAAAATGAAGTCCATTTTGAAAAATAAAATTTATAAAATTTCAAAAAGTGGTTATTACTATTCATAACGGCTAGTTTGATTGGTCGTGATGTGTTAGAATCTCGAAGTTGCGTACAATGCAAGCTATTGAATTATTAAAAGGGAAACGTACCGTGGAAGATTGGGGTTTTACATTCTCCCCTCCTAAAAATAATTTCTCCCTCTAAATTTCAAGAATATTACTGCATAAAAATATTTGGGTGGTTCTTCATTATAAGTTCCTCGGGTTCCCAAGTTGCCTTTTCCATCTTATGATTTCTCTATATAACTTTTACCAGATGAGTCGTCCGGTTTCTCATCACTTGTTCTCTGGTATCAAGAATTTTGGCAGGCTCTTCACAATAAGACATATCAGGTTCTAGTTCAATTTCCTCATAGGTGAGTACATTTTTTGGGTCAGGCATGTATTTTCTCAATAGTGATATGTGTAACACATCATGAACTTCGGAGAGACTTGGAGGCATTGCCAAACGGTAAGCTACAACTCAAATTCATTATACAATTTAAAAAGGTCCAATGTACCTAGGACTCAATTTACCCTTCTTACCAAAACATATAACACCCTTCCATGGAGATACCTTCACGAAAACAAGGTCTCATACTTGAAATTCCAAATTCTTCGGTTATCGGCATAGCTATTTTACCTACTTTGGGCTGCTTTGATGTGGGTTTGAATAACCTTCACCTTTTCCATTATTTCCTCAACAAGTTCTAGGTCTACGAGTTTTCTTTCCCCAAAATCATCCCAACAAGTTGGTGTGCAACATCTCTTTCCATATAATGCTTTATATGGTGCCATATAAATACTTGAATGGAAGCTACTATTATAGGAAAATTCAAACAGAGGTAAATATTGATCCCACGTACCTTGAAAGTTAAGTGAGAAATATCTCAACATGTATTCTATGGTTTTAATAGTCTGTTATGATTTCCCATCAGTTTGAGGGTGGTATGTAGTGCTAAAACGATGTTCAGTATCTAGGTTCTTCTAAAGACTACTCTAGAATCTTGATGTAAAATGGGGATCATGATTAGAAAAAATCAATAGGGTTACTCCATGAAGTCTAACAACTTCATTAATATATAGTCTTGTCATACGTTCAAGTGGTAAATCTTCTCTTATAGCAATAAAATGTGCTTACTTGGTAAGACGGTTAACAATAACCCATATTGCATCATTCCTTCTAGGATTCTTTGGTAGCCCCATGACAAATTTCATCATAATATTATCATATTTCCACTTAGGTATGGTAAGATGTTGCAAGACTCCTCCAGGTTGTTGCCTTCTATCTTTCACTTGTTGACAAACCATACATCTTGACATAAAATCAGCAATCTCCCTCTTCATGTTATCCCACCAAAAATGTTCCTTCAAATCTCTATAAATCTTGGTGCTACCAGGGTTTATAGAAAAATTGGACCTATGAGAATCATCCAACAATTCCCTTTTTAGATTAGGTATATCGGGAACACAAATTCTCTTCCCAAATTTCAAAATTCCACCTTCATATATGAAGTCACTCAATCTCCCATCATTCATAGCTTTAATCTTCTTTTGAAACTCCTTATCATCAGTTTAATAACTCTTTATCCTTTCTAGTAAAGATGGATTGGAAACCATTTGAAAAAGTATTGATGTTTCACCTTCCATGGTTATTCTCATATCCATCTTTACTATATCCATGAAAATATGATCCCTTTCAACTCTCATCTGGTTCAAAACTCCATGATCCTTTTTACTCAAAGCATCTTCAACCTTATTTTCCTTGCCTAGGTGGTAGTGTATAGTGCAATCATAATAATTGAGTAGTTCAAGCCATTGCCTTTGCCTCATGTTGAGTTCTTTTTGTGAGAAAATATACTTCAAACTCTTGTGATCAGTATAAATCTCACATTTTTCACCATAGAGATAGTGTCTCTATATTTTCATATCAAAGATTGCAGTTTCTAACTCAAGATCATGAGTAGGATAGTTTTGCTCATGAATTTTTAGCTGTCGTAATGCATAGATAATAACTCTATTATTCTTTATAAGGACACAACCAAGTCCATTCTCTGAAGCATCACTATAAATAACAAACCCATCGTTCCCTGATGGTAGATTCAAGATAGGAGGATTTACTAATCTTCTCTTTAGTTATTCAAAAAATTCTTCACACTCTTTTGTCCAAACAAATTTAACCCCTTTACATGTGATCTTGGTTAATGGGTTATCCAACCGGGAAAAATTCTGAACGAAATGTCGATAATAACCTGTTAGACCAATAAAACTGCGTACCTCGATTATACTCATTAGGGATGTTCATTCTTGGATTTCCTTGGTCTTTGAAGGATCAAAAGAGATTCCATCCTTAGAGACAATATGTCTAAGAAAAGAAATCTCCTGAAGCCAGAATTCATACTTTCTAAACTTCCCATATAATTTATTTCTTCAAAGAGTCTTTAAAATAATGCGCAAGTGATTTTCATGATCTCCATAGCTTTTGGATTATACCAAGATATCATCAATAAATACCACTACAAAGTCATCAAGATATTCCTTGAAAACTCTCATTATATTCATGAAGACATAAGGCGCATTAGTCAATCAAAAAGGCATTACTGTAAACTTGTAATGCTTGTACCATGTCTGAAATGCTATTTTTGAAATGTCTTCCTTCTTCACACACAACTGATGATATCCAGATCGAAGGTCAATCCTTGAAAAATATTTATCTCCATGAATTTTTTCAAATAAATCATCGATGCGAGGTAGGGGATACTTGTTCTTTATTGTTATAGCATTGATCTCCCTGTAGTCAATTCACTACCTCATAGATCTATCTTTCTTCTTAAAAAAGGACAGGGGATCCCCATGGAGAAACACTAGGGCGAATAAATCCCTTGTTTCTCAATTCATCTAGTTGTTTCTTTAGTTCCACTAATTCCACAGTGGCCATTCTATAAGGGATCTTCGATATGGGCCTTGAACCAGGAATTAAATCAATGGAAAACTCAGTTTCTCGTTTTGGAGAATGTACCTCTGGAAACACATCAACATATTCTTGCACAATAGGTACATATTATATTCGATCATTATTTTCCTCACCCATAGTTATTTCATTCGCTTCCTCCCCAATAATTGAATTTAGTATAGCTACTGGGGGTGGATCTAGATAAGAATCAGGTGGTGACATTTCTGCTCTAAAGATAAGGTACTTCTTATCATCATCAAAAATTGTAACCTCTTTCTTCTTACAATAAATTTCTGCATCATGGTCCAAAATTCAATCCATTTCGAGTATTATATCAAATTCAATCATGGGTATGAAAATGAGATCATAAGATAAAGAACATTTATATGCCCTAATGGGAACTAATTCACAAAACTTTGTTGTGATGATACTTCCCTTAGGTGTTTGACTGACAACTCCCTTATTAAGTCAAATTGTAAATATCTAATTTTCTTAGAAAACTGGGAAGATATGAAACAATGCGATGATTCAGAATCAAATAAATCATTGTCTAAACTTGAGGAAACTATTAAATTACATGCCACTACATCTTTCGGAGCTTCAACCCTAGCAGTAGTGATGGAATAAGATTGGCCTTTCTCCCTTGACCTTTTCTGAGGTAAGTTCCCTTGGCTCTTAAGACATTCATTTTCAAAATTCCCCTTTTCTCTACAATTATAGCATTCAACATTAACATCCTCTTTCTTCCCCTTGCAATCACGAGATTGGTGTCCTTTTTCACCGCACTTGTAATAGACTCTCATTCCCTTCAGTAAAGTACCAGGGTGTTTCTTCCCACATTTACCACAGGATGGATATTCAAATTTTTCCTAATTCCCTTTATTTCCATTTCTAGAGTGTTCAGCAGATCTCTTTTTCTCTTTCTTTGCTTTAAAGTTATAAGACATAGATAATTCCTTTTCTGTCTTGATAGCGTATTAAACAATATCTTCGTATGATGAGAAGGGTTATGAGACTAATTCTCGACAGAGAAATAGTTTTAACTCATCAAAGAATCAATCAATCTTACTCCTTGGGTTGTATATATTATCTATTGCATGCCTTGCTAACCTTGTAAAGTTAGCAACACACTTTGCGATATTCTCATCCTCCTTTTTCCTCAAACTCAGAAATTGTCTTTCCATATCTGCTCGATGGTCACAAGGAAAGTATTTTTCCAAGAAAATCTCTTTAAACTCCTTCCATTCCATGTTTGATACTTCTTCATCTTCCTTTTTGTTTTATATTAATGACTACCATTGATCTACATCTCCCGTGAGGCGATAAACTACCATGATAACTTTTTTCCTTTCGTTACTCCCCAAATCATGAAATATTTTCTCAAAGGAATTTATCCATTTCTCAGCTACTAATGGATTTGTACTCCCATTTAATGTTGGGGGTTGTTGCCTCATGAAGCAGTCTAACATTGATCCTCCGTTTTTTGGATCATGGTGCTCTATATGGGTAAGGTTATTATTCACAACCTAAGTGAGTTGTCCTAGTATGGTGATAAGATGATCAGCACCAATTGCTTCACCATATCCACTATAATTGTCTTGAGTAGGAGGGAAATCCCTACATGGATTATGTGCATTGATACAGTTTCCATTCCTTCCACTAGGTACCATTTATAAACAATAGCATACACTAGATTAGTTTATGAATCACAATACATAATTCCAAACTTGTAAAACACTAAACATAAATTGAACAGTTTATGGATATAATCCATAATCATAGAAATGTTTTCTTTGAGGAAGTATATACTCATAAACCCTTCATAATGGTTTTTAAAGAAAATAATAAGTATCCTAAGCATATCCCTCATTTGTGTCCTAACCAAGAGTGAAGCAAGGCCCATTGTCATGCACCAATTCTCATTCAAGTCTAGCTCAAAGCAGTGTTTTCAGGTTTTACCCCTAGGTACATATGTGCCAGAGCTTCCTCTACTTTCTTGTATCCATATAGGGATTTATTGCTTATAAAACTCACAAAATCTCTACAGTACCAAAATTCTAGGAAGTTATTCTATACTAATCCTCAAATTCTATCTTAGGGTAATGTTCTATAATTAGAGTTTTTCTAAATCTAGCTTCCAAGTTTTGTACTAAACTTACTCTGATACTAACTGTAATTCCCTGACCCAAGTTACCCAGAGTCAGTGCATTATTTCATAACATTTTCATGATGCGAGAAATCATGTCCTGAAAGACTGATTAGTTTAGTATCCTTGTAAGTACTAGATACATTCATAAGTTTTACATTACATCATGAAATAAAAACATCATCATCATTTTGTCCCCTTTTAAACACACTTATATCCTTAGCCTATCCCTACAGGTCAACCATAAAATACTTCTTCACATCCTCATAAAAATAAAACATAGATAGGGGTGAGCTCAGATTCTTAATAAGGATAACAATATAGCAGAAACTTTCATAAATAAGCATAAACATTTAAGTCAATGTATAAGACTAAAACAAAATCCTTTTAAACTTAAACATCAACATAATATGGAAAAGATAAAATCAAATAATTCTATTTACTTATTAACATGGATATTCTACTAGTCGAATTATCACATGCAATATCAATAGCCACTTTCATAATGATGGAATGCATAATGTCAGACTTCATAACCACATAGTCAAGGCCTTATGCCAAGACTACAAATAAGATTTTGTCAAGGCCTTATTCTAAGACACTATTTTGTCTCATGAGTCCTACCGATGCATAGAGGAGCTATATCAGGCTCCATCCTTCACTTACTAAGTTCAATGCATTCCTCATATGAAAAGGTTTAAACATAACATAAACATTTATATTAAAAATAGCATACGAAATGTCAATACTTTATCCATAAACCATGAATGATGTAAAAATAAAACATCCACATTCAAACGTATCATAAAACCTTTAATACAATTTAGAAGATTTTTATCATAATAAATCAACTTCAAACAAGTTTAAAATCCATCAAAGGATGTTGACAAAGATCAAATGAAAACTATTTGAAATAAATATATCTTTCGATTTTGAAGTCATTTAAAAGTCTAATAGTTATAAAAGAAAACATTTATTTTGAAAATATTCTTTATAAGCATGTATTGGAAGCTTCAACGATCATATAATAGTAGAAAATAGCCACACCCGCCGTATAATTTAAAAAAAAGACATTCTTACCTTAATTTTGTCGAAAGGGTCATAAAGTACCTTGTTTGGAAAATGACGGAAAGATTTCTTTCAAAAAAAGTTATAAAAATTCAAACAAGGGTATAAATGAATTTAACCCATAGTCTAATAAATATTAATAATGTTTTGAAATTCATTTTTAAGAAACATATATGTGGATGATAAAGAGGTCCCAGTAGATACTTACATAAAAACAACATCGGATAATAAAGAGATTGTGAAATTAAACCTTACCTTGTACTTTTCCATGGTTGAGGGTATGTTAAACTAATGTATAATAGTTAAATAATTGTTATTAAATTATACAAGAACTATATACATAAATATGATATCATATAGTACCCTTTAATATTTCTTTGTTAATAATATTTCAGTAGTATCATCATTTCGGGTGTTAACTGATTCATTTTCTTTTATTTGCTTGGTTATGTAAGCCATGTTTGTTATGGATAGGATTTATTTGATTCATAAACATGATATTATGTTAATAAACATTATTTTTAATCATAAAATGAAAATTATTCTAAAATTATTATGATGGGGAATGAATCTCTTCGCGTTCGTGGTTATGGTAATCTGTACGTACGCACGTATGGTAACTTTGTCATTTATAGGATAGATAGAATAACGAATATGGTTTTACCATATTTATAATAAAATCACAGTATATATAAGATACTAGAGTTATTATTTTATAATGTAAACAATAGAGAAAGAGGAAGTGGAAGAAGAAAAGAACTTGAAAGAGGTGCTGAAGTATTTACCTCTTCTTCGGGTTCTTCCTTTTGATTAGATCAAAAGGGATCCTTAGGTTGGCGTTATGATCAAAGAAAGGCCACTAGGATGAAGGGAGGAAAGTTGGGAGGATATTTGGGTAGGTTTTGGCCGAGCCAAATGGATTTTGAGGTGTGAAACTAAGAGAAGGGGATATACCTTTTTATAAGAGAGGTGAGGGCCACTTTAGGAAAATCTTGAAATATTATTTTATAATAAAACCATTTTAGGTTTATAATAGATAAAAATTGATTTATATAGAGGATAAGGTGTGGATGGGTTGAAAACCTCTCATCTAATAGGTTTTATATAGGTTTAGGTCACCATATTAACCTTATCATTTCAATTTAACTCTTAGTTAAATAGTTTGTCATTTACCATGTCTCTTTGTATTTTTATATTATATGGTTAATAAAAATACTATAACAAGCCAAGAGAACCCCAAGTGGTTCATTATTAATATAAATAGCCTTATCTATTTTTTTTTTGGCTGAACCTTATATTTTTAAGAATATTATATCAATTAATAATATAGTATTTGTTTTAAAAACTAAATTATGTCAATTTTGACACTATTTAGTATTTGGTTTTTTTGAAAATCATAACAGCATGATTACTTCTAAAAAAATTATTTAATCAACCCTAAAATGTCATAATAACCTATAAAATTATTTTAATTCATCAAAAGTCTCTAATTACATTTATTTGGATATTTATAATATCAATTATTTTAATCTTTCATTAATAAGGTAATTACTACATCATCATTGTGTCATAAATAAATTAAATTATATAATGTCTAAAAATTATAAATAAAATACGATTATGTATGAAATCTTTTTATATTTCTAATGAATATTTATAGTCGAATTTATCTTATGTATAACCCTATATTAAAAATGGTTGAGTTATTTAACATTGAATTTAACTCTTGTAACTCTTCTTTAAATAAAATAATAAATGTCCTAATCTAATCCAAATGGACCAAAGGGGATCATATTTTATTCCTAAGGATTTTTTGTTCAAATTACACTTATCCAATAGAATAAGGACCTATGTCAGGGTGATTATAATATCATTTTTACCCTTAATTACCCTATTTACTTTTAACCGTGGTAAATAAAGGTCAAAAGTTACTATTCACCAAAAATTATTTTCAACTTACTAAACCACATTTTACTTACGGATATCAACCATGTTTCTCGGATTTTTGAAATTCAACTGACAGAAGCAGTAAAATTAAGTTTTATTCAAATTTTTAAATGCTCCTAAGATGTGGGTAAAAGACAGTAAAAAGGTCAATAAACTTTCTATATATCTAAACTTATTATGAAAGGACTCCAATGAATTAAATTGAACATATATAGGTATTATGTATCTATTTTGACCTAAAATAAATTAAAATAAAATAACAAATTATTTAAATAAAAAGTCAGTTTTAAACAATAACGCAGTGCTTTTCACTATTCATCAAAAATTGAAAGTTTTCAAAAAAATACCAAAAATTCACCCTAAGATAATTTTGATATTAAAAATTAAAAAATGAATTCCATTTTGAAAAATAAAATTTATAAAATTTCAAAAGGTTGGAAATATTATTCATAACAGCTAGTTTGATTGGTCGCAGTGTATTAGAATCTCGAAGTTGCGTACGATGCCAACTATTTCATTATTCATTGGGAAACGTACCGTGGAATATTGGGGTGTTAGAGGCATCACCTTGGATATGTAATTTTATGTACCCCTTATATGGCATACATTCCTTTGTCTTGGATCTTTGTCAACTTTTCTAGTAAACAAACTCTCTAAACTCCATAATTGTCCTTCTAAACCCGCTTCATCAACAAACACAATCAATCCAAAAATAATGCAATGTTACCTTGAGGGATTTTTTCCCAATAGTTAATGTACCAGATGTATATTCAAGTAACATTTCAAGGATTGTTTAAATAGAAAATTTAAAGTGACATAGGTTGAAAATTCATGAATCAAATATTCTGATGGAGCAGTTGTTTCCATTTTCATTTCATAATATGTTACCTAAAAAGGCAATTGTGGTTCCAGTTGAGTTTTGTACCTTATTCAGGGTGATTTTTGGAAAACATATAAATAAAACTAAGCTTGGTAAACTTAAATAAATGCTTTTTTGACACTTTCATTTGGAGATGTAATTTCCCCCTTATTATTCACATTCATGGTTTGTTTTACTATTTATTTGGTTGAAGAAGCTAAACTCGGTGGACCAGTACACTATTGATGAATGTATCAAATTGAGAGGTACGTTGATATTATTTTTAGATTCATTGGGGAATTCAATTTTATCAAATCATTATGTAAATTTTTAAATGCAATTTTTATTTTTTTTCATCAGGTACTTAGTTCATTTGAAATCTTATATGAGGAATAAAGATCAACCAGAAGGCTCTATTACTGAAGGATAAATAGTTGAAGAGTTATTGAACTCTTGTTCTAGGTATTTTTATGGGATTGAGAGTAGATTAGTTCATGTTGGACATGTTGATGACATATCCAGTGATTCTCTTTCTAAAACCGGTCATTGGTATTTCCAACAATTGGAAAACCAATTAGAAAGGGGTAAAATTTTACCCCAACTATATTGTAGTTTCTATAATCACATAGATATGTGATACTCAATAATCTTATTATTGATCAATTTATTGAATAATTGTGATTGAAAATAAAGAGGTAACTAATAGTTTGAGTTCTAAATGAGTTGGAATTACAAAAATCGGTTAATAAGGATATTTTCGAATGGTTCTCATGTCAATGTAATTATATACTCAGAATCATATTATTGTCGTATGGTTATTTTTTCTATGTTATAATTAACAACTTATATATTATTATCTATATAATTAATTTTGAAAATATAGTTGAAATATCAAATGATTGGAAAATTTGGGCTCAAGTTCATCTAAGGAAGGCTAATAGATTCAAATCCCACTATATTCATGGATTTAGGTTTCATACAATTTATTGTGAAGAATACTTGAAAATGAAAAACAATGGTGTATTTACACTTGAAAATGTTGGATACTATAGAAATATGATTAATATGATTGTATTAAACTATCATATTCAATTTTCAATTCTCTTATTAAAATTCAATTGGGTCAATATTGATAGGGTATAATGAGAGATTTGTTACATTTTACTTCTTCCAACTTCTCTCACTTGATCCATACTGATGACTGTGGAGAGCATGATCTATTTTTCTTAGATTCACAATCAAATATGTTATATTATGAGGATGATGAAATTAATAATGTTTTTAGTTTTTTTACACTTAAATCAAATATACTTGTATGATATGGGTGATAAAGATTAATTGGTTCTTGGTGATAGTGAACCTCATCAACTAAAAAACACTGAATAGTCTTTCCCTAACAATATTGAAACAATAAAACTTGTCATAGAAGGTGAAAAAGAAGAACTCATAATAATGTAGGTTGATAACAATAAATACAATGAAGATAAATATTATAGAATATAAAATTTTTAATGAACCTATATTACAGTTTCTTATTTATAAGTGTTTTGTACATATATGCATTGTGTTGTTTATTCTTTTTTTTTTAAATAGTTTTGAATTTTTTTAAATAGTTTTGAATTTTTTTAAAAAATTTAATGTATCTGAACGTTTTTAATTCTAGAGATTCTGAGAACAAATAAATTTCAATATCCTAGTCAATTAGCATCTTGGAGTACACCACCACTACTACCAGCTTCAGGGGATCTGAGTGATTTTGCTGCACCAAATACTTCTAGAGAGCCAGCTATTTCTGTATATTTTTTTAGTATCCCATCATATGATTCACCTCCAGTGATATAGAAGTTAGTCACCCATCCATCTAGGGGATATTGGTGATTTTCCATTACTAGTATTTATGTCATTGTACAAAAACTTTATATTTAATTAATTGTTTAATGAATTTTTCAAACTGAAAAAGATGAGAATAGAAGGGATGTATAAATATGAACATGATAGATGTATGGGACATAATGTAATTCCATATTATCATTCCACTTGATGATTTTGGGGTTATTATTGGTGAAACTTCTAGAATCTATGGACAGAATCTTATGGGGATTTCTTGTGAGATGGTGATATTTCCCATAAATTATAAATATTAGGGGCATGTTCCAAAAGCTTTGAAAAATATTTTCATTGATAATCAAGTAAAGGCAATATTAATTTAATATTCATCGATAACTAATTTAAAATACATGAGAAATTTTCTTAATATACTTATAAAGTGTTATGTTTTTTTCTAGATTTTTTTATTTTGATGCCCATTGACTCGGTTTCACATCCATTATAACATCCCATGTAGTGGTAGAATAAGTACTTTTCATGTTTACTAATATTTATGAAATATATAATAATTTTACCTTAAAATTTATGCTATCTCAAATAGCATACATGACATGAAACAATGAGTTTCTTCAGAATCTTATGTTGCACCCAAGACTCAGTTATACCGAACAATAATATATAGTTAATATTATTATTTTAAGTGATATTTTTCACCAATACATTGTATTAGTGGGAATGAAAATGGATAACTATGTAATTTTTAAACACAATAATAAAATTTTATTACATTCATCCAATAAATTTTATAGGCCTAAAATAAGAATCTATCTATTTTTAAGCATAAAACACTGTAATTTTTTAAAAGTGGTTTTACCACTTTTTATTGGAGGGCCCATTTTAAATATAATTTTTTTAAAAATAATTTTATAAGAAAAAATAAAAATATTTTTCAAATATAAATGTAAAAAAAAATTGGGTGAATTTATGGTAATTTTCTATAGAACATCCATGTTTTTATGAATAGTGAATAATACTGAATTTTAGTTCAAAACTACTTTTTCATAAAATTTAATTGTATAGTTTAATAATGTTTTTAATTGTTTTTAATGTATAATTATATCATTTTTATATCATTTAAACTAGTTTAAATCATCATAATCAATTTTACATTGAAATTGGACATAAAAACTTAGTAAACCTTAAAACGTTTTTACTTTAAAAACTTGCATTATCGTCTCATCTACGATATTAAATTTAAATTAAATTTCATCAGTTGTATTATTAAAATTTAGAAAAATGGATTCCATATTTGTAATCAGAATAATCTATAATTTATACTAAGGTAATATTAGTTGTTTACCAAAAATATTAGTGAAAGTGATTAAAATTAATTATAATGATTAAGAGAAACAAAATAGCTTAACAAGGGACTAAACCTTAAACTTAAGGGACCAAATGACCTAGAAACTTTTCCAAAATACATTTTATAGAAATATTTAGACCCTATACTCCCATTTATCTAATTTTTACCATCATTAGATCCACTTGAAATGGTAAAACTTTCGGTGGAATTCTCTTTTCAAAAAACTACAAGAGTGCCACTTCTCCTCCACTATAAAAAAGAGATGACACCCCCACCTCCTCACACATCTAAATACACTTTTTATCAAAAAATATCTACTAAAATATATCCTCAAAATCCATCATCTTATCTTATAATATTCACATTGGGTATAAATCTATCAAAGGAATCTCTTTAGTGCAACTGAAAAGGAGTTCCCTAATAAGAGGTAACACCCTTCCTCAAGATATTTTATTTAATTTTAATTATTCACATCCTAAAATATTATTATTACATGAAAACATAATAAAATAATTATAATAAATATACTAGAATGTATTTATGGTAATATTTTTACCTACACTTACACACACATTCATCTAATGGGTAACAAACTTACCGTTCTTATGTACGACGAACTACCGCCTCACGAAACGATGTTGTTAGTTTTTCCATTCCCATATTTAATGGTTGGTAATTATGATGAAAATATTGTTTAAATATTATATATGTGATATTTATTATTTTTTTATTCTTATATAATTATTTTATAACACATACCTTTATACATTCCATATTTTGTAAATACAATAACATCGTTTGTTGAAGTGTGGAATACTGCCTCTTCAAAGCGATGTGATACATTCAAACACTATATAAAACATATTAAATATGGATTTAGCTAAATATATATTAAATAAATAGATTATATATGTTATTCGTGACATAATTACCTTTCTATAAATCTTACACGTCATTTTCATTAAAACTTTTGCACACACTGAAAAAGTGATAACGTCGTTCGTAGATGTGTAGACGGTCACCTCATTGAAGAAATATGATTCCTTTTACATAACTATAATTATATATATAGGTATATGTGATTAAATAATATGATATATATTATATAATGATAATTTTATAAAGATAAAGTTTTAATTAACTTCTTTCTATTATGATCATTGAAAAATAAGAACATTGCTCATGCATACATACGACCTACCATCTTCATGATTGTAACATTGGTTCATTTTTCATAACCATATTTATTAATTTGTTTTAAAAGTGTAATTGATTTATATATATAATAATTATTTCATGATTATTAATCTGGATATTTTCATATAATAACCACTTTGACCATAGTTAACCTACCGAAGTCATTTTGACACATAAACTGAATATATTCAAAACACGCGAAGTAAACTTAATTTTTTAAGTAGTTGTATACAAAATTTATAATAATTGAAATAAAATTAAAAATAAACATGAAAAATTTCATCAAAAATTAATTTAAGTTTATTATTCAAAAAGGTAAATACACACAAGACAAGTCATGCCCAAGGTAAGTAATTTTGACTCAATCTCCGTACTTTGAGGAATTTCTCAATTATATGATCCTTAATTGTTTTATAAGGTGTATATACATACCATTAGACATTATATATTCATATTGTTTCTATTATCATGTTATTTAATGTTTTTTAAAATTTTAATCTTTCATGGGGCTTATTATTTAAATGTTCAAAGTGGTATGAGACACTTTGAATGTTAAAATACTTAATTTCATAATATTTTCAGCATGGAAATATTCTTGGAATTAGTTTAAATATTTATTTATATAGATATAAAATGGTAGTAAGGGTAATTTTAGGCCTATTTTTAATTTCATTCAAATATTTTTGAAAAGGAATATTTTTATGTGGTTTATTCAAAACATCTTGAAAAACGACAAAAGGAATGTTTTATTATT
Organism: Viscum album; assembly: GCA_963277665.1. Classification (NCBI taxonomy): domain Eukaryota; kingdom Viridiplantae; phylum Streptophyta; class Magnoliopsida; order Santalales; family Viscaceae; genus Viscum; species Viscum album. The sequence continues at coordinate 1,443,243,972 of OY728162.1, read as the reverse complement.
AATATACATGGTGACAATGATTCTTCCACCATTATGGGAATTAATTTATTTTTGGAATCAATTGAAATATTTCATGTTTTTTATATGAAAAACCTTATTTTTATTTTTTTGGATAATTTTTTGTCCAAAATGGGTATTTAAACTGGATTTATTATTTCAATATATTAAAAAAAATTCTTGTGATTGCAAGTAAAATTTTATTAGTGAAATGTTCAAAATTTAAATCATTTATGTGTTATGATTATATAAATTGTACTTGGACATTTGATAGGTGCATTTGTAATAAACCAATGATGGGTAGTTCCATGATAAACCAATTATGGGTGGGTCCATTATAGACCTCCAATGCATTGGGTATGAAATTCGGCCATATGGCTATTATATTTTTTAGAGTGAAATGTATGAAAGTTGACTGTATAGTTATTCCATTTATAAGAGTGACAAGTATAATGATGATCTGAGTTATCTTTATGTATTTTCTATTCTTTTTATGGGTTTTATGGTAATATTATGATTATAAAAAAGGTATGAAATGAGCTTATTATCAAAGGAAAGTATTTAATAATTACTAAGGTTAAAAGTATTACTTCATGTAAATGGTTTCATAAGTTTTTAATGTTTATAAATTGACTAATGATTTCCTTATTTTTATATCCCTTACTAATTTTTTTATGCTCATCCCACATTTTTTCATGTTTTTCATACGAATTAAGGATGAGTAAGTTATTGGAAGAATCCATGTTGATAGTCATAAATAATTATCATAAAAGTGATAATGTTTTATTTTTTTAAGGTTTTATATGCTAAAAATTGATACTGATCAGAAGTGTCCACTTTGTATTTTATGGTTTTTCTATGTATGAGTTATGGCCTAATTCTCTAAAACTATAAACCTCAAAATAACCTCAATGTGAGATAAATTAAAATTATTTACTTAATGAAAGATTATGTAATATTTTATGTTTTGGTCCTTATAGTTGGTATCAAAGGAAAGGTTTTGATAACTTTAGAGTTTTAGTTAATATTAGTATCATGAACTTAGAATATTTTACTATTTAGTTAAGTAAAAATGATATTGATTTTGAATATTACAGTGATTCTTCATCTAATGTATGTTAGTTCAGAATGGTTTTCCATAGATAAAATAAGTAAGCTATAGTGGGAAGGTACCAAGTGTAAAATATCCTTTTGAATCAGCATCCCAAAAAACATGGAATCAGAATAGACCAGTTTTTTGTGGTGATGGTTCAGTTGAATCAGGATATAAATGGCGGTGGTTTCCATAAAAGAGAGAAACCAGATCTACCATAGAGGAACATGATGATAGTGGTGCCTTTTATGTGACAGTATCCCCCATCATTCAGAGGATCATCTAACCTTATGATAGATGAAGGATGGATTAAATCCCTAGAAAATATATTCAATGTCATGGGTTGTTTGGATCACCAAAATTTAACTCTTACAGTTTATCATTTTGAACGTGAATTCAATCAGTTGTGGTCAATGGTTGAGAATGTTAGGTAATGTTAAGAGATTAATGCCTTAGTATGGGATGAATTTAAGAATATTTTCTTTGAGGAGTATTTTCCTATGGTTTTTCGACTTATTATGGAAAAATAATTCTTAGAATTAAGAAAAAAGGAGGACGATTTAGTGGTTTCATATGAAGAAAACATCACTCGATTGGTGGGTATGTACCAAATTTTATATGAGATATTAATAGAAAGATAAATAGGTTTTACTCAAGATTGAATCCAATATATATAATGTCATTGTATTCTTATGAGTTCAAGAGCTATGAGAAACTTTTTTTATGCACTAAAAAGGTTGAAATGAAATTTTATGATGATCATGTGTCCCGTGACAATAAGAAAAAAGAATAGTTCTTATTGGTGAGAAATGGGAAAGCATTCATCAAATAATTTCAGAGGTAATAAAACCAAATTCTCATCTTGGGAGTAGTAAAAAAAATCCTAGAGAATGCCTTTCAAATTATAGTAAGTGATTCTGATCTAGAAAGATTGGTCATATGGTTCATGACTACAAGGAAGACGAATAGACAAGAAATGAAAGGCTAGTGGTAATATGTTTTAGTTGCAGTGTATTTTTCCATTATGCCAATATGTGTTCAGTGTTGATTAACCAAGGTGGAAACTAGTAATATAAGAAGTAAAAGGGTTTGTAAAAATATTTTTTTACTACGGTAGTTGATTTTGGGCTGTCAAATGAAGTGGTTACAAGCGTGTTACCAATTTATTCAAATCAATCCAATACTTTGTTTGATTCTAGATCTTTGAATTATTTCATTTCTAATAAATTTTCTAGAAAATTTGGAATACCACCTCATGAAATTAAGATATAACTTTTGGTAAAAACTCTGGGTGAAAGTATTATCATAACCAAGATTTACAAGAATCTTCTAATTATCATTAGTGGTATGGTATTTCCTAAAAATCATATTTAACATCCTATAGTGCAGTTTGATATCATTTTGGGTGTGGATTAGATTTCAGTTAATCATGCTAAAATAGATTATAAATCCAATAAAGTTTTATTCAATGATTTATTACCTTTGATAATATACCAAGAATTTGAGAAAATGGTGAAGTATGGAAGTCAAAGTTATAGTTCTCGTGTTTTTGAAAATAAAGAAATAGTTTTGATTAGTGATATCCCAATAGTGAATGAATTTACAAATGTTTTTTCTGATAAATTATTTGGTGTTGTTCCTGATCAAGAAGTTGAATTTACTATTGATTTAGTGCGTAATGTTAATACTATTTCTAAACCCCCTTATAGAATGGATCATGTTGAACTTTTGGAATTGATGAAATATTTTTAATAATTTCTTGATAAAGGTTTCATTATACCTTTCACTTCACTATGGGTGCCCCTATATTATTTGTGAAAAAGAAAGATGGTCCCATGAGACTTTGCATTGATTATAGAGCCTTGAATAACATTACTATTAATAATCAGCATATTTTTCCACATATCGATGATTTTTTTGATATGCTCCAAGGAGCTCGGTGTTTTTCAGAGATTGATCTGAGGTCCAGGTACTTTCAGCTAAAGGTGAAGGAGGATGACATTCCAAATACATCATTTCTGATGAGATATGGGAATTATGATTTTATAGTTATTCATGTTGGGTTATCTATTGCACCTTCTATATTTATAAATCTTATTAATAGAGTATTCCATCAGATTTTAGATCATTTTGTGGCTGTGTTCGTAGATTATATTTTGTTATATTCTAAAAATCATTAGGAACATAATCTGCACTTAAGTATTTTTTTTCTACCTAAATGGCCCGAAGGCCTTTACTTTTATTTATTTATTTTTCATAATCCCCCTTTAAAGGGTGAGGTGGAACCCTTACAAGGCCCTAAGGCTTAAGAGACAATTACATGACCCAAATGTCTTAGAGGAAATCACTCAGACAAGACAACTTAAAACTGATCCTCCCCAGCAAATATCATGATATCAGCACTCCACCTTCGCAAGGCTGGTTAGATAGTTGTCTTGTATAGAGCTACGCAGGACTGGTACTGATAGAGATACCATACCCTCTCAATCTTCTAATTCTGGTAACTTTTCTCTGATTGATGTGCCTGATCTGAATCATCCTCTGGATCCTTGTCCCTTATAATCTTCCTGATTGCATCTGCATTTTTTCATGTGGCTCGAAGGCCTTGGGGTGGACTAGGGCCTTGAGGTGGCCAAAAGGCATTGACAGACATCTGGACCTATGGACTTGGGTGTCTCAAAGGCCTTTCAGGACCTGAGGACCAAACGGGTGGACCGAAGGCCCGGATGGATGAATAGTTATGGCTGCTACAGTATCGAATAGTACCTACTACAATGATGCTACAAAAACCTAGAAATATTTTTCCCCCGAATTTGATCTTGTGTCTCTTGGATGCACTTTTTGATTCCTCACCAACTGGGCTGAGGCTTATTTTCTAAGGAGTGTTTTGAAAACATTAAATGAAAATAAAATATATGCAAAGTTTATTAACAATGAATTTTGGTTGCAAAAAATTCATTCTTTGGAAATATTGTTTCTAATGGTTCCATGACTATTGAACCTTCTAAAAAAGTTGTTAAAGAGTGGTCAGTACCTACCAATGTCACTAGGATTCATAGTTTTCTTGGATTAATGGGTTATTATATAAGGTTTGTTAAAATCATTGCTTGGTTATTTATCCCACAAACTTTTTTTACACTAAAAGGGGTTAGGTTTATCTAGATAGAAGAACGTAATGTTTTTTTAGGAACTGAAAAGAAGATTGGTCAATGCTCTAATTTTAGACCTACTTTCCAAAAATGGTGAATTCATCATCTACATTGATGCTTCATTAAAAGGACATGGATACTTTATGATGCATAATGACAAGTTAATTTCTTAAGATCCACATTAGTTGAAAACTCATGAGTAAATTTACCATAAAAATGATTTTTAATTATCTTCTGTTGTTTTTTCATTAAAAGTTATGCTGAATGATTTCTATGGAGTGAAGTTTGAAATATATATTGATCAAAAAATATTGAAGTATATATTCACTTATAAAGAGTTGAACATGAGATAGAGAATATGGTTGGAACTAATCAAGGATTATGATTAAATGATTCATTATCATCCTGTAAAAGAAAATAAGGTGGATGATGCATTGAGTATAAAAAGTAATGTTATATTGACCATGTTACATTTGGAGCTTGACCCTTTGGTTAATGATTTTATGAATTTTGGCTAAGAATTTGTGAATGCAGATACATCCCAATTTTTGTTTTAGGTTTCAGTGTAGGTGAATTTTTCAGAAGAACTACGAGGGCTCAAAAGGTTGATCAATATTTGTAAGAAAAGGTATAATTCGTTAATAATGGTATGTTTCATGAGTTTAATATCGATAAAGAATGTGTTTTATGAGTTGGGAAAATATTAAGTGTGCTTTATGATTCAAAGTTGAGGAAAGAGTTGGTGGTCGAAGCTCATAGTCCTCTATCTTCAGTTCATTTGGGATGTACTAAGATGTATGGAGACCTTAGGAAGTATTATTGGTGGGATGGAAAGAAAAGAGTTATTGTTGAATTTACCATGAAGTGTTTGACTTTTAAATAGGTTAAAGAAGAGTGATGGTTACTAAAGGGGGTGCTACAACATTTTCCAGTTCCAAAGTGGAAATGGGAGAATATATCAATGGATTTCAGGGTAGGATTTCCAAAGACTTATCGAGGTAAGAATGTGAATTGTGATATTGTTTATCTATTTGCTATATATGAACATTTCCTTCTCATTAAAGATACAATGTCATCATATTAGCTTTATAGACTATCTAAAAGTAATTATGAGATTACATGGATTACCTCTCTCCATTGTATCAAACTGTGATCCCAGGATCACATCAAATTTTTTGTAAAGGACTTCATAAATCATTGGGTACTAAATTAACATTTAGTACAACTTTTCATGCTCAATCTGATGGATAGTCTGAGTAGATGATTCAAACCATGGAAGATATGTTTCGTTCTTTCTCAATGGATTACTGGGGAAGTTGGGATCAACATATTTCTTTGATTTAATTTTCTTACAATAATATTTTTCATTCCAATATATAGATGGCACCTTTAGTGGAATTATATGGAAGGCGGTGTTGAACACTAGATTTTTGGGATGATGTTTGAGAAAGGAATTTAATGGGACCAGATTTGGTATAGGAAACAGTAGATAAATTTTAGTTAATTTAGTGAAACATGAGGACATCTCAGAGTAGGAAGAAGAGTTATATGGATAATAAGAGAAAATATCTTCCTTTCATGGTAGATGATCGTGTCTTTTTAAACTTTTCTCTATAGAAAAGTGTGATGTATTTTTCTAAGAAGGTGAAGTTGAGTCCATGGTTCATTAGACCTTATGAAATTCTAGAGAAAGTTGGAACAGTTACCTACTATTTGGACTTACCCTTGATTTTATCCCATGTACAAAATGTGTTTCTTGTTTCAATGTTATGGAAATTTTTACCAGAATCATCTCATGTTTTGAGCCCTGGAGTAGTTCGGCTGGAAGAGAATATTTCTTATAAGGAACAAGCATTTCAGATTCTTGACCACAAAGAGAAAGTGTTGTGGAATAAAATAATTCACCAGGTTAAGGATATATAGAAAAATTATATGTTTTAATAGGAAACATGGGAATCTTAAAATGCTATGAGACAAAAATATCCCCACTTATTTGATAAGTTAACAAAATTGTGAGGATGTAATTTCTAAATGGGGGAATGATGTAACATCCCAGGTAATTATAAAATAAGCCTTCATATTTATTAATATTTATGAATTATATATAAATTTAACCTTAAATTGGATTATATCTCTTATAGAGTAAACAACATGCCAAAATGAGTTTCTTTGGAATCATATGTTGCATGCAAGACTGAGTTATACCAAATAATAATATACTGTTAATATAATTATTTTAAGGGGCACATATTGCCTATTCATTATATCAACAAAAATTATTAGGGATAACTATATTATGTTTTCACATTCTTATAAAAAATATATTTATCTAGTAAATTTTCTAGTCTTAAAATATGAATTAATCCAATTTTAAGCATAAAAAGCTTTATATTTTTAAAATGTATTTTTTCACCTTTAAATCTAAAACCCATTTTAAATATAATTTTTTAAAAAAATTTAATATTATAAGACAAAATAAACTTATTTTTTGAAATTAAAATATAAAAATTCACTTTGGGTGAATGTTTGGTATTTTTTTGATAACTTTTATATTTTGATGAATAGTGAATAATGCTGAATTTTAGTTTAAAATTGCTTTTTATTCCAATTTAATTGTACACTTAAATAATGTTTTACTTGGTTTAAAAGTATAACTTGATGATTTTTATATCATTTAAACCAATTATGGTTCATTATAATAAATTTAACATTTAAATTTGACATAAAAACATAGCAAATTTTTTAACATTTTTAATTTAAAAACATGCGATATCATCCCGTCTGGGCGATTAAATTTAAATTAATTTCTAAAAATTATATGATTGGAATTTTTATATATGAATTCCATATTTATAATGAACATAATTTTAATTTATAAAAAGTTCAACTTATTTTTTACCAAAAATATTAGTAAAAGTGATTAAAATTAATTACAATGATTAAGAGAAACTTTAGCTTAACAAGGGAATAAATCTTAAACATAAGGGCCCAAATGGCCTATTGAATTTTCCAAAATCCATTTTCTAGACATATTTATACTATATTGTCACATTTCTATAATTTTTACCCTTATTGGATCCACTTCACATGGTAAAAACGTGGGTGGAATTCCTTTTTCAAAACTTTACGAGAGTACCACTCCTCCTCCACTATAAAAGGCCCTCACCCCTCCCACTTCCTCACACATCTAAAGCCACTTTTACTAAACAAGATATATTAAAATAACTCATTATAATACATCCCCTTATCCTAGAATCCACATCTTGGGAATAAATCCATTCAAGGAATCCATTTGGTGCAAACCAGATGGAGTTTCCCGAATAAGAGGTAACACCCTTCCTCAAGATCTTTTATTTTATTTTCGTTCTACACTTCCTAAAATATTTTTATTTCATGAAAAAAAATAACATAAATATCATAAATATACTATAATGTTTTTATGATAATATATCTACCTACACTTACACACACATCCATCTAATAGGTAATGAACTTACCATTCTTGTGTATAGCGAACTACCGCCTCACGAAAATATGTTATTCTCTTTTCCTTAACCAAATATTATGTTTGGGAATTATAATGTAAATTCTATTTATATATGATATAATTTATATTTATTAAGTATTTATTCTTCTTTAATTATTTTATATCATATACCTTTATACATTCCATTTTGTGTAAATATGGTAACATCGTTTGTGGAAGTGTGGACTACCACATCCTCAAAGTGATGTGATACATTCACACACTACATGGAACATATTAAGGATGAGTTTAATTAAATATATGTGACATAAATAACTTATATATGATATTAATTACATAATTAACTTTCTGGAAATATAATATAACATTTTTTTAACACTTTTCCACGCACTGAAAAAGTTGTAACATCGTTCGTGGACGTGTGGACTACCTCCTCCATGAAGTGATGTGATTCCTTTTACATAACTATAATTATATATATAAGTATATATGATAAAATAATATACTATATATGATATAATTATCATTCTATACATATAAATTGTTACTTACCTCTTTTCCATAACAATCATTGAAAGATTAGAATGTTACTTATGCGTACGTATGGCCTACCATCTCCAGGATGGTAATGTTGATTCATTTTTCAAAACCATCATTCATGTATGGTTTTAAGATTGTAATTGATATATATATTTTAAAATTATTTCATTATAATTATTCATTATATGTTCATATAATAACCCATTTTACAATAGTCGACCTACCAATGTCGTTTTGACACATAAATCGAATATGGTCAAAACACCTGATGTAAACTTAATTATTTAATTTGTTTTATAAAATATTATAATAAATTAAATAAAAGAAAAAATAAACTTGAAAATTTTTCTAAAAAAGTAAATAGTTAATATATGTTCATTATTCAAGAAGGTAAATACACACAAGACAATTCGGACCCAAGGTAAGAGATTTTGTCTCAATCTCCTTTCGTTGAGGAATTTCTTGATTATATGAATATTTATCCTCTTATAAGGTGTATTTATTTACCATTTGATATTATATATCCATATTTGATCTAATTCATGTTATTTAATTTTTTTTAAATGTAAATATTTCATAGGGATTATGATTTTAATATTCAAAGTGGTATGGGACACTTTGAATGTTTAAAGACATAATTTCATAATCTTTTCACTATAGAAATATTCTTGATATTATTTTAAATATTTATTTATAATGATATAAAAGGGTTATAAAGATAATTTTATGTATATTTTTAATTTAATTCAAATAATTTCAAAAGGTAATCTTTTTAAGTTCTTTATACGGAATGTTTTGGCAAATGAAAAAAGGAATGTTATGTTCTTCATAGACATGATGAAAATGATTTTTCTACCACTGTGGAAATTAATTTATTTTTGGATTCCATTGAAAGATTTAATATTTTTTAAATGAAAACCTTATTTTTTTTGGTTATTTTTTATTAAAAAAGGGGTTTTAAAATGGATTGATTATTCTAATAACTTGAAATGTTTTCTTGTGATTTCAAATGAAATTTTACGAGTGAAATGTTGAAAATTGAAATCTTTTATGTTGTATGATTATATAAATTGTACTTGGAAATTTTATGGGCGGTTCCATAATACACTAATTATGGGTGGTTCGATGATAAACCAATGACGGGTGGGTCCACGATATTCTTCCAATGCATTGGGTATGGAATTCAGTTGTATAGCTATTCCATTTTTCAAGAGTGACATGTATGGAAGTCGACCGTATAGTTATTCCATTTATAAGAGTGACAAGTATAATGATGTTCCAAGATACCATTATGTATTTTATATGAATTTTATGGGTTTTATGTTAATAATATGATTATAAAATAAAGTATTAAATGATCTTATTGTCAAAGGAAAGTATGTTCTTCATAGACATGATGACAATGATTTTTCTACCACTGTGGAAATTAATTTATTTTTGGATTCCATTGAAAGATTTCATATTTTTAAAATGAAAACCTTATTTTTATTTTTTGGGTTTTTTTATTCAAAAATGGTTTTTAAAATGGATTGATTATTATAATAACTTGAAATGTTTTCTTGTGATTTCAAATTAAATTTTATGAGTGAAATGTTGAAAATTGAAATCTTTTATGTGGTATGATTATATAAATTGTACTTGGAAATTTTATGGGCGGTTCCATAATACACTAATTATGGGTGGTTCGATGATAAACCAATGACGGGTGGGTCCACGATATTCATCAAATGCATTGGGTATGGAATTCAGTCGTATAGCTATTCCATTTTTCAAGAGTGACATGTATGGAAGTCGACCGTATAGTTATTCCATTTATAAGAGTGACAAGTATAATGATGTTCCGAGATACCATTATGTATTTTATATGAATTTTATGGGTTTTATGTTAATAATATGATTATAAAATAAAGTATTAAATGGTCTTATTGTCAAAGGAAAGTATTTACTACTTATCAAGGTGAAAATTATTACTTTATGTTAAAGTTTTCATAAGTTTTTAAGGTTTATAAATGGATAACAGTATCCTTTTTTTATATCCCTTACTAATCTTTTTAAACTCATCCCATGTTTTTCATGTTTTGTAAAAGATTTAAGGATGATTAATAGGTTTTAAGAATTCATGTTGATAGTCATAAAGAGTTGTCATAAAAGATATCATGTTTTATTTTTTTAAGGCTTTATATGGTGAAAAAAATTCATACTAATCGAAAGTGTCCAATTTGTATTTTATGGTTTTGTTATGTATGATTTATGGAATAATTTTCTAAAAAACCAAACCTGAAAATATTCTCAATGTGAGGTAAAGTAAAATTATTGTCTTAACTTAACATTATGTAATGTTATAAGGTATGGTCGTTATACCCATGGACTCTAAAAAAATTGGGCAAGAAATGAAGAGATTTAAAATGGGTAATATTGAATGAATTTAATGACACATGTCTGAGCTCATGATAGATGTATGAGAAAGTTCCCGAAGGAATTTTTCATGAGAAATGGAATCTATTTTTTTAATATTAAGAGAGATATATCTCATGAGTTAATTTCATATTTATAGTATCTTAATAAAATAAACACAATAAAATTATAATTCTTTAATGTTTCTATTTTTTTGAGGAATTATCTAAAAAAATACTATAAATCATAAGAAACAAGTCATTCCTTATATCATTGGGTCGGAGAGTTTTTTGATAAAACAACAATTTGGTTGGTATTTTATCCATTATTATATATATCATTTTATTATAATTCAAGGTTTTTTCAAACTTGTTTATATTTTTTTATAAACGCTAATGAATTAGGTCACTATGTTGTCTAAACATAGATGTGGTTTAAAGTTCATAGAAAACCTGGTAGAAGTTTTGTAAATTAACCCACCAAAGATGTTGGATTAAGTAATTTTTATTACGATTTCTTGTTTTTTCATTGTCATAAAAACATAATAAAAAATATATATTATAACAACCAAAAAATCTTAAAACCAATTAAATGGGGCTGACTACATGGATGAAATGATTCCAATTTGGAATCTTGTGATCCATTTATCTAACCCTGATTAATTGAGTTTAAGGATTTTTTTGTTATAATTTATTTTTCATTATTATGTTTTTATAGTAATGAAATAACAATAAATAGTACTGAAAAAATTAATAATTAGAAAATATTATGATTTTTAAATAATTTAAAAAATCATTGTTAAGATATTTTTATTAACTGACTAAATTTAAGAAGTTTGGGATGTGAACCCTTCACAATCATCATCGGTTTCCCAGAGAAATTCATTTTCAAATGTTTTAGGGATGGAGCATCTTGAACATGTACATGAGATGGGATCTAGGCCTACTCCATCAATTGTATTTAGTATGGTGTAATTGTCAATTATTGTTATACCCAATGGTGGTTCTAGTAGTATCATTGATCGAGAATCAAAAAGAAAAATTGCAAGGTTGAATAAAAAAGTGTAGAAACAAGGATCTTATAGGGCAGGATTAGTGATGGATGACAATGGAAAAAGGTTTTGTTTATTTTTTTTAGAGGATAACCAGCAAAACCCTTGAAAAAATTCCATGCCTTATAGCTCATCCTGCCAAGGTAGTTTCTAAATTCTATAGATCATTCACACATTTGAAAATAACACATACAACTTCCATAAATAAAACTAAAGTGAATCTTTTATATTAAAAAACTCACCTCAATCCATACCAACTAAATCATGTTCCATATTAACATGTATATGATTCCTATACATTAAAAATGACTTATGGATCATTATCCTAATGTTTGAGAACAATCCAAGCTCGTTTTCTTGGTTTTGACTCAGTAAATAATTTTTAAAGGTATCAAAGCCTTCAAAAAGGGTGTTGGGGGTCAAAACTAGTCAAATGATGTCATATTTCCATGAAATCAGAGAAAAACAAACATATATTTATTTTTAAAATGTAGGAACTTATACCACATTTTTTTGGGGGGGGGGAATCCCTCGATGTGACCTCTTAGTGTGTTTTGGATGTGATTGTGTTTGTTGACAAAGTTAGATGACCGCAAATGAGTATGGTTGGTGTTTTTAGATGAATGGTTTTTAAGGTGGCGTAGTTTCCCAGTGTTTCTCAAATATTTGGGCCTCAAAATAAGGAGTTTTCGGTTGGAAAAAGGTAGGATTTCTTCATATGAGTGAACAGTATGAAGAACATTGAAGAAAATTGGAAAAGGATGAGAACCACCTAACACAATTCATGGGCTAGGTACTAGGCAGTGGGAACAGTATGCAGGAGCGGTTCTCAAAACCAAAAAAGGTTTATGGTGGAAGGTGGTGTGGTACATGGATGGCTTGTCATAGACAAAGTAGATCGACCGCATATGGGTGAATGTAGTATGCAGACTGCGTATGAGAAATGGTTCACTAAAAGGATCACGGTTCGCAATAGCAGGAGGATCAGAATGCGGTGAATACTAGATCGAAGATTTGGTAAATAATGGATTAGTAGATTTTGTTAATATCTTTGTCTATATAAGAATAATTAATCGTATCGATTAGAGAGGAGACCAAATATTATTAGAGAACATATTTTTTCTCTGAGAATTTGGAAAATTCTGAAGGAAGTTCCCGAGGGAGAATTACGCAAATGCTAACGTGGTTCGCATGGAATAAATTCCATCGTAGGTTTTTGCAGAGAATTTTAACCCACATAGGACATGGTACATGGAGGAAGAAGACACTGTATGCAAAAGAAGAAGGCGCGGTACGCAGGTGGTAAGCGAAGGCTATTCACGAACAAAGAAAAGTTCGCGGACATAGGGTGTTTCACAGAAGGGGGTTTGCAGAGTCGGTACACAGAGTCAATATGCAATAGTGAAGGTAGAGACATTCTAAAGATGAAGGGTGGTTCTCAACAAAGATAGCAGTACGCAGATGAGGTGTTCCGCGTACCAAACCCGGTACACAGTACGCGAGAGGAGCATGTGTTTCATGATTTTCAAAAGGAATATTGTGAAAGCTCCAAATCAGTTTGAAAAAGTATTTTATGGTATCTAGCGGTACCAGGGAAGGTGAAATTCATCTACGGGTAAAAAAGGAACATCAACATAGCATCTACCTAAAATTGAGGGTGTTAGAATTCATGAAAATGAAGGGACCTACCTGTCTATAAATTGTATTTGGCCTACAAGTCGACAAACTATGTGTGGATTCATTTCAAGGAGTAGTGAGCGCAGGAAGAGGAAGACAGGGACCCCTTCCACTAGTAGTGATCCAGAGAAAGAGGCATAGGGAGTGACCCTTGGGAATGAAGTGAGCAGACCCTAAACCTTGTAAAGGCATTGAGCCTGGGCATAGAAGATCTAGCCTAAATATTATACTCATTATTGGTAGTGATCCTTAGTGAATTTGGTACATCAGCATATCCTCATTGTATGATCCTTGGACATATCCCAGTGAGGGTGAAACAAGTAAAAAACGTTGTGTTCTATGCATGATTTCATATCTGTTCACATATTGCTATGGGAGGAAGATAGAATTGAGTTTTTTTTAACAACGAAACAAGATATGAAGGGGAAAAGTTTTAATCTGTCATAACCTGATTCACCCCACTCTCAGGGTATTTGACATAGTGGACCTAACAATTGGTATTAGATGGAAAGGTTGAAAATCAGTGTTTCTGTATCATAATAAGAAATGGAGGTGGTGAGTTGTAAATGAATTCTGATCTTTGACAGAAATAATTTTCAACTATGGAAGAACTGAATGCATCACTACTTCCGATTAGTAGGGATGGATGTCTTCATAAAATCTATGCATGGAATATCAACTGACATTAATAGTGGTTCTTTATCTGAAGTTGAAGGAAGAGAATTAGATACTGATGCTAAAGGGATCAATTATTTAGGGGAGACCTATCAAATGAAATTTATATGAAGGTGATGTCATGTAAAACATCACATGAAATGTGGGAAAAATTATTGAACATTTATGAGGGCGACACAAAAGTTCGAGAAGCAAATCTGCAGGTTTTATGGAGCAAGTACAAGGATATCAGAATGAATCCCAATGAGACTGTTGATGCATTCTTCGACAGGATAAATATTATTGTGGAAGACATGCGGGGTCTTGGAGAAGTAATTGAAGATATAAATATTTTGAAATGTATCTTGAGTAAACTTACACCATGGTTCAATCTGAAAGTTTAAGTGTTGGAAGACAAAGACTCAAAAGAGATGACACTAGATAACCTACACAGTACCCTTGTATCATATGAAATGAGAAACGATGATAATGATGCATTGAAAAGGGGGAAGTCTAAGGAAGTGGCATTCAATCCCATGAATAATCTCTTTGTTTATGATAATCCTAAGGAGGACAATATTGATGATGTCATGCCATTTCACTCCTCCAATGTGCAATGGGGAAAAGGGAAGTTCTAAGGTAAACTTCCATTTTTATGCTTTAGATGTGGAAAGATTGGGCATTTTCAGTAAATTACCCTAAGAAGTTTGATGATGAAAATGAAGAAAATGATGAAATTCCCCAAAAGAGGTATTCATCAAATGAGAAAGGGAGGATAATTACTATGAGAAAGTTCTTCAAAAAGAAGAATCTACTTTCAAAAGAGGATGAATGTTCATAAGAATCCGAGGCAAAAGAGTTGGAGGACTAAGAGAATCATAAAATATATTATTTGGTGGAAGTTGATAGAAATTCATTACCAAGTAAAGAAAATGACAATTAAGAAGGATAAATTAAAGGAAGAGTTGATCTTAAGGATGAATTAAAATATTCCCTTAAAGAGGTAGATATTTATAGAGGCAAAACAAATAAATCTAACATAGTTGTTCATGATGCCAAACTCTATATGTAGCAGCAAGAAGAAGAGAATTCTGACCTGAATATAGAAATTGAAAAGTTGAGGTCTTCAATTCTAGAAATCTCAGAAAATGTGGTTGAGTACAAACTCAAAATTTAAGAATAGAAAATGAAAATCAAAAGTTTGACTAAAACTGAAAAATATAAAATCAAATTTATCTAAGAACTAGAAGAGGAAGTCGTCGGTTTGTGATAAATAGTTAAATATCAAGAGAAATAGTTAACTCCGGGTTCGAAATCAGGAATGAAGGTCATACAAAAAAACTAAGAAGATGATATTTGAGCATAGTGGTTCAACAGAATATAAGAAACAATCAACTCTGAATGATAAGGCTGGTATGAGGATTGATCTAAAATAGAAATCTTTTATGGTTCATGTCAGGCCACAAGCATCCACTCCAAGAAAGAATATTTATTTTGGTATGAAGCAGAATTAGATGATTCAGATAACCTAAGGCACAACTAGAAGTGCATCATTGTCACACAGGAATGTACCTCACATAAGATTTTATTGTTTTGGTATGATGGGACATTCTCAAAATGTATATTCCATAGAAAATAAGTACCAAAGGAATCAAGACCAACATTGGTGGTTGTACAGATCTCAAAATTCTAGGTCATTATTTGATTTTCATTGTTTCAGGTGTATAGGACTCGGACATATGGAAAGATATTGCACATCAACAATGTAGAGGAATGTTCCAAGGTAGACTGAATTTTTTCATAAGAATTAGCCAAATTTATCTTCAAGATAGCTGAAAATTCAAAATCGGTTTGCATCTCTGTAGGTTGAAGCCAGATCTTCATATAGTGAGAAAGATCAAGAATATCATTCTATATCTGATATTAATTCAAATACTTGGGTCAAAAAGTAAAGGGAAGAGCATGTAGTGATTACAGAAATTTCATTCAAGGCATCAGATCGCACTGGGATATGGATCATTGGTAGTGGATGCACTTCCCATATAATATGAAATAAGGATCTAGTGACCGAAATTTGGTATGATAAAGAAGGTATTGTAAGATTTGGATGTGATGATGGATTAAAAATTATTAGTTTAGGAGAATCCAATTTTGGAGGGAAATACATGAGATGAGCTGATATCTTAGTTGTTTATGGTCTTAGTCACAACTTGCTTAGTGTTAGTCAATTTTTTGACTGAAGTCATTCCATAAGATTTTCCAAGAAATTATGTATCATCAAAGAAAATGATGTTTTTTTTGTGTTTCAAGGAAAGCATTAAAAAGGTAATCTCTACCTCGTTGGTGGAGAAGAAGATGTGTGCTTTTTGTCCAAGGATGAAGAAAACAAGTTATGGAATAAGCGTCTTAGCCATATAAGCCAAGCGTCCTTAGAAGATCTTGTGAGATATGATGCAACTCGAAATCTACCTAGATTATCACATGATCGTACTCATACATGTGATTCCTATCAACAAGGGAAGATCATTTGAAATACATATAATCCAAAGGAGCATAGGTCAATAGGATTTCTTAAGTTGGTGCATATTGATGTTTGTGGTCCAATTTCACTCAGGGCCATTGATGGGAGGAGATATTATGTTCTCTTCATTTATAACTATAGTATAATGGCATGGGTATCAATAATCACTCACAAATCTAAAGTGTTCTGTTGTATTAAAAGATATTGATGGGAATGTGAAAAGATGCTCGATCAGAAAATCTGGACAATTTGATCAGATAATGGAACAAAGTTTTCAAATAGACAAGTGGAGACATGGGATAAGGAATCAAGTTTTAGTAGTAAGAACTCAACAGTAGAATGGATTAGTTGAGAGAAGAAATCAAATTGTCAACAACATGGCCAGAACAATGCTCATTGAGAAAGATATTCCAGAGAAATTTTGGAAAGAAGCAGTGATGATAGCAGTCTACACTTCAAATAGAGCATTACTTTGCCTGAAATAGGAGAAGAATCCATACGAGTTATAATATGGAATAAAGACTTCATTGAAGTACATTCGAGCCTTCAAAATTAAATGTTTCATTCTCAATAAAGATAAAAATAGGAAGTTTGAATCAAGTGGAGATTCAGGGATATTTCTTGTATACTCAAAGAAAAGAAAAGTATATAAATGCTTCAGTAAGCGGCTAGGAAAGATAGTTGAAAGTTGTTATGTGACCATAATGGAGAATGAGCAGAATATTTAGTAAATACATGATCAGACTCAGCAGGATATTGATGATGAGATGAGAAGGTCAGGAGACACTCCGTCTCCAAAGGTAGATTCAAAAGAAGACTCGGATGATGAAAATAAATTAGTGTCTATCCATAGACTAGTGGAAAGAGATGAAATTGACAAGGAAAACATAATTGGTGATCAGATAGCACCAGTACGGACAATGAGGATGAAGTCTCTATAGCAAGAATCATACTTATCACAGGTGGAGCCTAAATACTTTGATAAAGCTACTGGAGATGGGAATTGGGTTCGGGAAATGAATGGAGACCTTGACCAAATTGAGAAGAAGCAGACATGGTAAATTGTTTCAAGATCAGTAAATAAGAATTTCATCAGAAAAATAATGGTTCTTTCATAACAAAATGAATGAATATGGTGTTATTATTTGAAACAAAGCACGACTGGTGTGAAAAGGGTACTCACAAATAGAGGTTATTGATGTTGATGATACATTAGCACCTGTTTCAAGGCTAGAGTCATTCATATTATTCTTGGCCATAGCAATTCAAAGAAAGTTTAAGGTTTTTCAGATGGATGTCAAGTCATAATTTCTAAATGGAGTTCTGGAAGAAGAAGTTTACATTGAGCAACCATATGGTTTTCTCATTCATGATAATGATAATAGATTATTTCAGTTGAATAAGGTTTTATATGGTTTGAACCAAGCACCAAGATCATGGTATTCAAGTCTTGATCAGTTTCTAAAGAATCCCGATTTTCAGTGTGTTGGAGTTGATTACAATTTGTATTTCAACAATGAAAATAGTAAAATGATGATGGTGCTAATTTATGTCGATCACATAATATTTAGTGGAGTAGATGAATCACAATGCAGATAGTTTTTCGGATACATGAAAAGAAAGTTCGAAATTTTGATGATTGGTGAGATGACATTTTTTACTTGGCTTATAGGTGAAACAAAGAAGTAATGACAATTTTATTTCTCAATCTAAATATTCCAAGGAGGTTTTGAGAAGGTTTGGAATGGATAATTCCAAGGGGATGAAGACTCCAGTTGCTACCCGGATGAAACTATCCAAAGATGATGATGGAAAGGTAGTTAATATCACAGAATACAGAAAAATTATTAGAATTTTGTTATACTTGACCGCGACAAAGCCTGGCATTGTATTTTCCACATGCCAAGCAGTAAGATATCAAATCAATACCAAGGAGAGACACATGAATGAAGTAAAAAAAATTCTTAATTATATCAAGGTCACAGTGGATTTTGTCCTAATGTATAATGACAAATATTAGATAGAGTTATTGGGATATACATATGCAGATTGGGCCGGATCAATAGATGATAGGACATCAACATCCGAAGGTGACTTTTATCTTGGAAGATTGTGTATTTCTTAGTTAAGAAAGAAACAAGATTGCATTTCATTTAGCACTATAGAAGCTTAATACATTGCGGCTACTCCAGGTTGCATGCAGCTATTGTGGATGAAGCAGCAACTTGAACATATGGGAATTGAAGTGAAATCTATGATCGGAATCCATTGTGATAATTCAAGTGCTATAAATCTTAGCAAAAATCCAGTCCTTCATTCAAGGACAAAGCCCATTGAAATAAAATATCATTTTATCAAGGAGAAGTTGGAGCAAGGGCTTGTGAAATTGGAGTATGTGCCTACAGAACAACATGTTACATACATTCTGACAAAGGCCTTACCCAAAGAAGCATTTGAAAAGCATCGACTGGCATTGGGAGTCCAGTCGACTTCCCTCACTTAAAAAGGTGTGGATGTGGGTCCCCCTCTCCCTGAGGTATGATGTATTTTTCCCTAATATGGTGATATGTTTTATTTACCCTATTGTAGACAACCTTGAAGTTCCCTTAGGGTTCATTGACAAATGGGGAGATATTGTTACTATTCTATAGGGAGAAAAGACACGGGGAGAAGCTGTTAAGTAGAGAAGCGAGATAGGGGGAGTTGAAGCTGAGCAGAACCTGGTTAGAGGAGCTATAACATAAGGGGATCATTAAAGATAATGATGTTAAAAGTGATCGATCAATAATTAGATATCATGACAGTTGAGGTTTGTGATTAAAGAAGTTCATTGGTATCAGTGTATCAGTATGGTATTAGCAATTAGTGATTAGAAATGAAGTAATTCATTGATGAACTTTTCATTATACTCTTGTTTGTCATGCTGATCATGGATCATGTGGGCTTAGAGTATGTGTTGTGTAAATCTGTGATCGCTATCTTGATCGCATAAAGTAAATGGTGGCTGAAGAAGGAAGGAGTTTTAACGAGTTATCAAAAAGAGAAGAATCGTTATAAGAAGAGTTGCAAACAAACCCAAAGGGGGATATTTTTGGGAAAAAAATCCCTCAATGTGGCATCATGGTGTTTTTTTGGTGTGATTTTGTTTGTTGACAAATCCATATACCATCAAATGAGTATGGTTGTTGTTTGTCAAAGACAGGTTTTTAAGGTGGTGCATTTTCCCAGTGTTTGCCAAATTTTTTTGCCTCAAAATTGAGAGTTTGATGTTGGAAAATGAAGGATGTATTCATAAGAGTGAACGTTATGAAGAACATTAAAGAAAATTGGAAAAGGGTTAGAACCGCGTACCAAAATTCATGGGCCTCATACCAGGTAGTGGGAATAGTACGAGGGAGAAGTTCGTGAAACCGAAAAAGGTTTATAGCGAAAGGTGGTGTGGTACGCAGATGGCTTGTCGCCGGCGAAGGAGATCGACTGCATAGGAGAAAATGAAGTACGCGGACTGCATATGAGAAATGGTTCGTTGAAAGGATTTTGATTCACGGTATTAGGATGATTGGTATGCAGTGAAGACTGGATCAAAGATTTGTTAAATCATGGATTAACAGATTTTGCAGATTGTCACGACCCGACCCTACCCGGGCTCGAGCCGCAACTACCCCAGGCCCGCCTCCATAGGCCAGGGGATGGCGACCAGCGCCGAAGGCTCAATAACTCGGGGAGGCCTTTTCCTAAGTACCTGTACCCACACACGCAGCACACTCAATGCAAAATTGCAGAGTAAAAGAAAGAACCAGCAGAGTAAAAAGAACAGCTGCTATATGTATAAAACACAGATGTGCATCGACCACTAAACAGTACAAAGTATGAGCTGAAAAGAAAAGGGGCAAAACACGCGCCCAACCAAAAAGTGCCACAACCTGACAACATGTAAACAAAAAAGAAATAGTTGAAGGGTCTCCCACCTGGAACCCGGCCACGACCACCACACGCGGTCCAAGCTCCCAAGCTCCTACGCTCCACTGGAGTCATGATCCACCTTTGGGTTATCTGCAAGGGCAGACCAAGTGCGGGCAAAGCCCAAGCAGGGGTGAGTATAAAAATACTCAGTAGGATACCCCGAAGGCTCGAGGGAGCAACAAAAGAGGTACCTAGGGGTGAGCAGTAGAGTGAACAGGAAAAGTAAAGGGGTACAACAGAGAGTGCAGTAGAATACCAGTAGAGAGTCCAGCTCAACCCAACAAAAGAAAGGAAGTAGACTCGTCCAGACATAAGGAGCTGGAAACGGTGAGAAGATGAACTTCTTGTCGAGTCTTCGCTACCTATAGCCAGAGAGTAGACTCGTCCAACCATGAGAATCTAGACACGGAAAGCACGTGGCATACCTCGCGCGTCTTCGCCTCTCCTAGAAGGAGAGTAGCCAAAACCCAAGGAGTGGGTACTGGAACAAGGTATACACATATACATATGCTCAACAAGAAGCCCGAACAAGCTCGTAAGGGGATCTCCGTCCCGTAGCTCAGCCCAAGAAAGTATCCAACAGTCCCATAAGTAAACTCCATCGATGCCCAGCATCCCACACGTCTGCCCCGAATGGCAAGCCAAGGGGATCAATCACTGCACCTCGACACTATCCTCTTTGGGCGGCACTGACTCGCCCGCACGGTTTTAGATCGTGTCACAAGAATGCGTCTCGGTGGGGAAAGTTCCCCTCGTACTTGAGAGTTATAGGGAAAGTCAAACCACACCTCGTCACCGCCCTGCAGTCGAGAGGTCTTCTCAAAGAAAGCTGTCACAACACTGACTCGTATAACCAAGGGTCTCGCTCCGGTAATCACGAAGAAAAGACACAGGCTAGCCTAGTAGAAAGGACTGAGCCTGGAATGCCAACAGGTGTCCCACTGCCCAGCCCTGCTGATGGGTAATTCATAACCAGATATCGGGTGACCCAATGCCCAGCCCTGCTAGAGGGTAAACCCTAATACATCATCAGGCGACCCACAGCCTAGCCCCGCTGGAGGGTAAACCATAATAAGATACTGGGTGACCCACTACCCATCCCTGCTGGAGGGTAAACCATAATACATCATCCGGCGACCCACTGCCCAGCCCTGCTGGAGGGTAGACCTGGAAGAAGTCGACAGGCGACCCACTGCCCAGCCTTGATGGAGGGTAGACCTAGAACTAGACGACAGGCAACCCACTTCCCAGCCATGCTGGAGGGTAGACCCTAAGAGGTAGTCTGGTGACCCACTGCCCAGTCTCTGCTAGAGGGTAGACCCTAAGTGCGTCGGGCGACCCACTACCCAGTCTCTGCTGGAGGGTAGACCCTAAGTGCACCAGGCGACCCACTGTCCAGTCTCTGTTGGAGGGTAGACCCTAAGAGCGTCGGGCGACCCACTGCCCAGTCTCTACTGGAGGGTAGACCCTAGAAGTCAACAAGCAACCCACTGCCCAGCCCTGCTGGAGGGTAAACCCGAAGAAGTTGATGATTAACCCACATCCCATCCCCGTTAGAGGGTAAAACTCAGAACTGCTCTGACCATCTCTACTGGAGAGTACAACACTGGCCAACCGAACACGGAGTGGGTATCGCGCAACCACCCAACTCCAGAACAACTCTCCCAAAAGAGGTTCAGTGCTTGTTCCATCACGGGGTGCCACTAGCACCGCTACTGGGCGATCTATCGAGAATGAAACCAGGGGGAGACCACTCAACCCTGCTAGTCAACAAACGAGCACAGAACCAGGGGAAAAACTCCACCCTGCTGGTCAAACAAACACATAGAGGGACCCTCTACTTTGTGAGAGGTCAAAGTATGCAAAGTAGAAAACGGAACGCACATGGGTCCCACAGGACGTGTGGCCCCACGTCAACCCCAAATGAGCGCACAAACGTTCTCAGGTACAAACCACACGTACCTCCAAGTGCTCATGTATACTCCCAGAGTATACCTCATTCTAGCCCAAAGTCTATCGTGCACACGGCACCCAGCGTCAATGCGAAGGCGTGACGTAACAACTCCACCTCAAAGGCTCAGGCACATCCAACCACATCTCGTGAATCATTTATATCACTCTCCCAAGAGTGCGCGATCACACCCCAAGGGTCCGCTACAAACTCAGCAGAAGAACCACCCCCGGGGCACCTTCACATTTCCACAAGAACGCACAAGAAGCTCCACACAACCAAACGGATTGCACCGTTGTAATCCTCGCATAAAAACACGCGAGATCGACTACTTACTCGCCTCCAATGGATATCCGATGAAAAAGTCACTAACACCGCCTCACGCCCGAACGACATCCCGTGATCCCGAGCCTCGGCTCCGAAAACAGTCGGGCGCATCGCACCATTGCGATCCCCTCGGGAAAATACGTCAAAAGCACTACTCACTTGAGTGCAACGGATATCCGGAGAAAATGATACGTTCTGGCTCCCCGCGCACGAGCGGTACCACGCGGGACCCGCACCCCGGTCCCAATACTCAACGAACGGATCGCACTGTTGTGATCCTCTTGAAAAAGCACACAAGATGGACTATTCACTTGTCCAAAACGGTTGCCCGGTGATAAAGATGGGAAATCATCGTGGACGCCCAAACAGCCCTCGTGGGCCCCGCACCATCGTGCCGAATTAGAGCGGGCGGATTACACCATTGCAATCCCCTCGAAAAAACATCCAGAAACGACTGCTCGCACGCCCCGGACGGACGTCCGATGAAAAAGTCGCTAAAAGCTGCACGCAGCTCAAAAGACGGGTCGTGGGGCTCGCGCCTCACCTTTGGCCTCAACGCCCGAAACCACCCTGGAAACCTCCACCTCAGTGCCAGGGTCGCAATTCCACTGACGGCACTCAAAACGGACGTTGGACGCGTCCGCGCCGTCCAAAATAAGAATCTCGGGAAAAATGCTTGTCCACTTAAAGACACGTCGCACCTCCGAGGCCTCTCGTTTCGGGAACTAAAAATTCCCAAAACCATCTCAAAATGTTCCCCTCAACGCGAGGTCCGTACTGCCGCTGACGGCATGCAAAACAGAAGCCCGTAGCGAAAGCTACGGGCGTCAGAAATTCAAAGGGGATACCCCTTGGGCCGGACCGGCCCGGTCCGGCCGGTCCAGCCGCGGGTCCGGTTCACCCCACCACGGCCAGCTGGCCGCGGCCCTCCGTCACCCAACCGGCCAGATTGGTCGGTCCCCAGCCCCACGCAGACACCCGCGTTTTGCGGGTCTCTGTCCACCGAGGTCGCGCCGCGACCCCGGACGCCGCCTCGGACTGGCACGCTCGGCCCGCCGTGCTGTGCCGGCGCCCTCGGCCTGCTGCCGCTGAGCCGAAGGCCGCCACTGCCTTTCGTCCCGAAGCCGCCGCCGTCCGGAGTTGTCGCTGCCGCCTGGAGCTGCCGGAAACCGCCGGAAATCGCCAGAATCCGCCGGACACTGATGAAAAGAAAAAAAAACAAAATCCCGCAGAACTTCGCCGGACCGCTACGACCTCCTCCGAACTCGGATTCCAATTCCGAAAGATGCGTTATAAAGATAAAGAAATATACTACGCATCCATGGGTTTTTTTCGAAGATCAAATAATAATTTGATGATATAATTGGGATTCAAAGGGTGGTTCAGGATTTAAAACTCAAACGAACACTGCCTACCTCGAAGGGCGTAGCTCGATGCTTCGTGTGCGGATCATCGGAACCGCTGTGCCTCGCTGGATGTCGCCTTGCCGGAGCTTCCTCACCGGAGTTGGAGGAGAGGGGAGGGTTTCCGCGCCAGGGAGAACCACCAAGAGGGGGGGGGAAGTGTTTAAAAACAAAACACTTAAACTCCCGCCCGTGGGCCCCGTACCCGAACCCTCAGCGGGGTCGAGATTAAGCCTTTACTAGGGTAAAAACCACCTCTAGAGCACAACGGTGGTCTCGGAATTTTAATCCGATACCCCATTCAAAAGTTACTAAACTCAACGCCCGAGGGCGCTAAATTACGAAAACGCCCCTGGGCCCATTTTTTACAGACAGCCCGCGCCCGCAAAAATTATACCCCTCCTAGGGTAAACGGAACACTCTGAACTCAACGGCACCCTCGGTTTTCCAATCCGAGACACCGTTTGAGAGATACTTGAGTTTCAACATTAAACGGATTAATTAATTAATTTAATTCGTTTAACGTTCCAGAAGCGGGCGAGGGGTCCAAACATCCCGTGCCGACAAGTTTTATGTCGTTCCTAGAGTAAAAATCCCATTACGGACCCATCCGTACACTCTGATCTCTGATCCGGATCACCGTTTAAGAGTTATCGCATTTATTTGGTGTTTCTAGTGTGAACGCACTGAAAATTTAATTCCGGCCACTCCGGGGCTCAGAATCGCACGCCGTCCGAAGGCGCTGCTCTGGAATATCATAAAAAATATTCCAAAGTATTTCGTAGCAAAAACTGGGTTCTTACATCATTCCCTCCTTCAAGCTTTTCGTCCCTGAAAAGCAAAACTAGGGAGCAACACAGGGTACTAAGCCCACACCTGGCATTCCCATACCCAGAAGAACCCACGCACAGCTCTACGTCACCGCACACAGACCAAGGATTGATCCGTTCACGCGAGGTCGGCCCTTTATGACGTCATGCACCCAGTCCATACATTGGGGTTAGGGAAAGGCGGTAGAGAACCTCTCCATCCCTCTGCACGGTCTCAAACAGCCCGAAGGCCCTCGGGGGTAGCTCACCTCCCCGGTCAAACCTCTATGTCGCACGTCGCGACTGGAATCACTGCCCACACCTGGAACAAGGCCCGGTGATTCCCTCCTTCAGAATATCCATATGGTGAAACACCCAAGGATATCTGGTCATACAACATTTCACAGTCGATGTCTCGCAACCAAGACTCTCTTACACGCTCGAAGAGCGAATGAGTCAACACCATCAACTAATGGAAAAGGTATCACACCTTTTTCCTTACCAACACAGGGTTACACCCGACGCCATGCGTCACCCTGGTAACACCTCAAACAAGGAGCAGGGAGAAAATACTTTCACACGCAGAGCCTAAAAATTCTACTGCAAGAAGTAGAAGAGTCGCAAGGGGTACCTCTCACCATCCCATGCTCTGCAGGATCGTAGACATCCAAAGCTCGCGGCTGTTCATGGTCCTAACTGTCAGCTCTCGGAGCCTGAAGTGGACCACCTAGTAGTGATGGGAAGACCTTGTAACGTCGTCCCCCACCTCCAGCTCCTCCCGCTCCTCTGCTAGCACCACCTATCTAGGCGCTACTACGATCACGGCGCTGCCTCTATCGTGGTGGCACACATGCTGCCTGCCCAAAGCTCTCCGCAACTCAGGTCGGGCAGTCTCGTGCCAAGTGACCTCGCCCGTCACAAGCATAGAACCGACTCTCTCTGGGATGCACTGGTGCCCTCCGGCGCCACTGTGGTGTATGACCACGCCCCCGAGTCCGGTTGTCAGGAAGCCACCTGCGTCGAGGTCCTGCTTGCCGATGCCCGCTAGCTGCGGCAGACGTCACGGCTCCAACGTGCCTGCTGCCACCACCAACTCCAGAATGTGACAAGAATCTCTCTGTCACCAGCGCCTACTCTAGCACCCCCGGAATATGTGGAAACGCCCAAGGGTACTATGACAGCATGAATCTCTCTGCGGAGACCCTGCTTGAACTTCCGTGCTCGGAAGTTGTTGTCATGGACCAAGTCTGGGTAAAAGCGTGCACGGTCTGCAAAACTAGCCGCGTACTCGGCCACCGTCATCCCTACCTGCTGAAACTGTAGGAGCTCTTGAATCTGAACGGAGCACAAGCAGGAGGGGCAAAACTCCTCACAAAACAACAACTGAAATTTGCCCCACGAAAGAGACGACTCGTCAAGAAGCTGAGTCACTAGACTCCACCAACGCCAAGATAATCCACAAAAAAAGGGGTGGCGGCCAAGGCCTCTCTCTGATCTATCGGCGTCTGCACAAGCCTGAAAAGGCGAACCACTACCTCGAGCCAAAAATCTGCTGCCTGAGGGTCTGGCTCACCACTGAACCTCAGCGGTCTTTGCCGCTGGAACTCACGGAGCGCACTCAACCTGCACTCAAGCTCAGCCTGCTCTGCTGAAACTGTCTGCTGCTCAACAGGTGGGGGTGCTGCTACCATCCCACCCGGAGAAAGGGGCTCGCATGATGGGTCCTGGACTGTGGCCTCATAGCTCACAGGGTCGTTGTCACGAACCAAAGCTGGTATCCTGGTTGGTTGTCTTCGCGGAGACATCTTGAATATTATTAAGGAGTGTCGCGGTCAGATGAGCATATATGTATATACCAATAGCAACGATGGGGAGCTGACTCAAGAAGGACAGTCAAAGACTCAATCCTATGTGATGCACAAACCAATTTTCCCTGCAACAAGTGTCTCAGCATGCCGGGTCGACAAGCGGGTTATCAAAGTCCTGGTGAATGGATACGTCGGCCGCCGCACCATCACTGGACTCCCTGGCCTGAGATCCTCTCTCGAGACAAATTAACATTGTTTCCCTATATCCCAACCAATTCCTCTTTTAGGGACGTCCGCACAACGTCCCAAGGAGTGAACCACCTATGATACCCCTTTGTCACGACCTGACCCTACCCAGGCTCGAGCCGCAACTACCCCAGGCCCGCCTCCATAGGCCAGGGGATGGCGACCAACGCCGAAGGCCCAACAACTCGGGGAGGCCTTTGCCTAAGTACCTGTACACACACACGCAGCACACTTAATTCAAAAGTGAAAAGTAAAAGAAAGAACCGAAAGAGTAAAAAGAACAGCTGCTATATGTATAAACCACAGATGTGCATTGACCACTAAATAGTACAAAGTACGAGATGAAAAGAAAAGGGGAAAAACACGCGCCCAACCAAAAAGTGCCACAACCCGGCAACAGGTAAACAAAAAGAAACAGCTGACGGGTCTCCCACCTGGAACCCGGCCACGACCACCGCACGCGGTCCAAGCTCCCAAGATCCTACGCTCCACTGGAGTCACGCTCCGCCTGTGGGTTATCTACAAGGGCACACCAAGTGCGGGAAAAGCCCAAGCAGGGATGAGTATAAAAATACTCAGTAGGATACCCCGAAGGCTCGAGGGAGCAACAAAGGAGGTACCGAGGGGTGAGCATTAAAGCGAACAGGAAAAGTAAAGGGGGTACAACAGAGAGAGCAGTAGAATACCAATAGAGAGTCTAGCTCAACCCAACAAAAGAAAGGAAGTAGACTCGTACAGACACAAGGAGCTGGAAACGGTGAGAAGATAAACTTCTCGTCGAGTCTTCACTACCTATAGCCAGAGATTAGACTCTTCCAACCATGAGAATCTAGACACGGAAACCACGTGGCATACCCCGCGCGTCTTCGCCTCTCCTGGAAGGAGAGTATCCAAAACCCAAGGAGTGGGTACTGGAACAAGGTATACACATATACATATGCTCAACAAGAAGCCCGAACAAGCTCGTAAGGGGATCTCCGTCCCGTAGCTCAGCCCAAGAAAGTAGCCAACAGTCCCAGAAGTAAACTCCATAGATACCCAGCATCCCACACGTCTGCCCCGAACCGCAAGCCAAGGGGCTCAATCACCGCACCTCGACACTATCCGCTTTGGGTGGCACTGACTCACCCGCACGGTTTTAGATCACGTCACAAGAACGCGTCTCAGTGGGGAAATTTCACCTCCTACTTGAGAGTTCTAGGGAAATTCAAACCACACCTCATCACCACCCTCCAGTCGAGAGGTCTTCTCAAAGAAAGCCGTCACAACACTGACCCGTATAACCAAGGGTCCCGCTCTAGTAATCACGGAGAAAAGCCACAGGCTAGCCTAGTAGAAAGTACTGAGCCTGGAATTACAACAGGTGTCCCACTGCCCAGCCCTGCTGGAGGGTAATTAATAACCAGATATCGGGTGACCCACTGCCCAGCCCTGCTGGAGGGTAAACCCTAATACATCATCAGGCAACCCACTGCCCAGCCCCGGTAGAGGTTAAACCATAATAAGATATCGGGTGACCCACTGCCCAGCCCTGCTGAAGGGTAAACCATAATACATCATCCGGCGACCCACTGCCCAACCCTGCTGGAGGGTAGACCTGGAATAAGTCGATAGGCGACCCACTGCCCAGCCTTGCTGGAGGGTAGACCTAGAACTAGACGACAGACGACCCACTGCCCAGCCCTGCTGGAGGGTAGACCCTAAGAGGTCATCGGGTGACCCACTACCTAGTCTCTGCTGGAGGGTAGACCCTAAGTGCGTCGGGCGACCCACTGCCCAGTCACTGCTGGAGGGTAGACCCAAAGTGCGTCGGGCGACCCACTGCCTAGTCTCTGCTGGAGGGTAGACACTAAGAGCGTCGGGTGACCCACTGCTCAGTCTCTGATGGAGGGTAGACCCTAGAAGTCAGCAAGCAACCCACTGCCCAGCCCTGCTGGAGGGTAAACCCGAAGAAGTCGATGAGTAACCCACAGCCCAGCCCCGCTGGTGGGTAAAACTCAGAACTGCTCTGGCCATCTCTACTGGAGTGTACAACACTGGCCAACCGAACACGGAGTGGGTATAGTGCAACCACCCAACTCCAGAACAACTATCCCAAAAGAGGTTCAGCGCATGTTCCATCACGGGGTGCCACTAGCACCGCTACTGGGCGATCTATCGAGAACGAAACCAGGGGGAGACCACTCAACCCTCCTGGTCAATAAACGAGCATAGAGCCAGGGGAAAAACCCCACCCTGCTGGTCAAACAAACACACAGAGGGACCCTCTACGTCATGAGAGGTCAAAGTACGCAAAGCAGAACATGGCACGCACATGGGGACCACACGACGTGTGGCCCCACATCAACCCCAACTGAGCGCACAAATGTTCTCAGGTACAAACCACACGTACCTCCAAGTGATCCCATATACTCCCAGAGTATACCTCGTTCTAGCCCAAAGGATATCGTGCACACGGCACCCATCGACAACGTGAAGGCGTGACGTAACAACTCCACCTCAAAGGCTCAGGCACGGCCAACCACATCTCGTGAATCATTTATATCACTCTCCCAAGAGTGCGCGATCACATACCAAGGGTCCGTTACAAACTCAGTAGAAGAACTGCCCCCAGGGCACCTTCACATTTCCACAAGATCACGCAAGAAGCTCCGTACAACCAAACAAAATGCACCATTGTAATCCTCATGGAAAAACATGCGATATCGACTACTTACTCACCTCCAACGGATATCCGACGAAAAAGTCACTAACACCGCCTCACGCCCGAACGGCGTCCCATGATCTCGAGCCTCAGCTCTGAAAACAGTCGGGCGCATCGCACCATTGCGATCCCCTCAGAAAAATACGTCAAAAGCACTACTCACTTGAGTGAAACGGATATCCGGAGAAAAAGATACGTTTCGGAACCCCGCGCACGAGCGGTACCACGCGGGACCTACACCCCTGTCCCGAAACTCAACAAACGGATCGCACCGTTGTGATCCTCTCGTAAAAGCACACAAGATGGACTATTCACTTGTCCAAAACGGTCGCCCGGTGATAAAGATGGAAAATCACCATCGACGCCCAAACATCCCTTGTGGGCCCCGCACCATCATGCCAAATTAGAGCGGGCGGATTACATCATTGCAATCCCCTTGGAAAAACATCCAGAAACGACTGCTCGCATGCCCCGAACGGACGTCCGATGAAAAAGTCGCTAAAAGCTGCACGCAGCTCAAAAGACGAGCCGTGGGGATCGCGCCTCACCTTCGATCTCAATGCCCGAAACTGCACTGGAAACCTCCGCCTCAGTGCCAGGGTCGCAACACCGCTGACGGCGCTCAAAACGGACGTTGGACGCGTCCGCGCCGTCCAAAACAAGAATCTCGAGAAAAACGCTCGTCCGCTTAAAGACACGTCGCACCTCCGAGGCCCCTCGTTTCGGGAACTAAGAATTCCCGAAACCATCTCAAAACGTTCCCCTCAACGCGAGGTCCACGCTGCCGCCGACGGCAAGCAAAACAGACGCCTGTACCGAAAGCTACGGGCGTCGGAAATTCAAAGGGGATACCCCTTGGGCCGGAGCGGCCCGGTCCGGCCGGCCCGGTCCGCACAACCGGCCCGCGGCCCAACCGCGGGTCCGGTTCACCCCACCGCGGCCAGTTGTCCGTGGCCCTCCGTCACCAAACCGGCTAGATTGGCCGTTCCCCAGCCCCACGCGGAGACCCACGTTTTGCGGGTCTCTGTCCACCGAGGTCGCGTCGCGACCCCGGACGCCGCCTCGGATCGGCGCGCTCGGCCCGCCGCGCCGTGCCGGCGCCCTCGGCCTGCCGCCGCCGAGCCGAAGGCCGCCGCTGCCTTCCGTCTCAAAGCCGCCGCCGTCCGGAGTTGCCGCCGCCGCATGGAGCTGCCGGAAACCGCCGGAAATCGCCGGAATCCGCCGGACGCCGAAGAAAAGAAAAAAAAAACAAAATCCCGCAGAACTTCGCCGGACCGCTGCGACCTCCTCCGAACTCAAATTCCAATTCCGAAAGATGCGTTATAAAGATAAAGAAATATACTACATATCCATGGGTTTTTTTCAAAGATCAAACAACAATTTAATGCTATAATTGGGATTCAAAGGGGGTTCGGGATTTAAAACTCAAACGAACACCGCCTACCTCGAAGGGCGTAGCTCGACGCTTCGTGTGCAGATCGTCGGAACCATTGTGCCTCACCGGAGGTCACCTCGCCGGAGCTGCCTCACCGGAGATGGAGGAGAGGGGAGGGTTTCCGCGCTAGGGAGAACCACCAAGAGGGGGGGAGAAGTGTTTAAAAACAAAACACTTAAACTCCCGCCCGTGGGCCCCGTACCCTAACCCTCAGCAGGGTCGAGATTAAGCCTTCCCTAGGTTAAAAACCACCTCCCGAGAACAACGGAGGTCTTGGAATTTTAATCTGAGACCTCGTTCAAAAGTTATTAAACTCAACGCCCGAGGGTTTCAAATTACGAAAACACCCCTGGGGCCATTTTTCACAGACGGTCCGCGCCCACAAAACTTATACCCCTCCTAGGCTAAACGGCACGCTCTGAACTCAATGGTGCCCTCAGTTTTCCAATCCGAGCCACTATTTGAGAGATACTTGAGTTTCAACATTAAATGGATTAATTAATTTATTTATTCCGTTTAACATTCCAGAAGCGGGCGAGGGGTCCAAACATCCCGCGCCGACAAGTTTTATATTGTTCCTAGGGTAAACACCTCATTCCGGACCCATCCGTACACTCGGATCTTTGATCCGGATCACTGTTTAGGAGTTATCCCATTTATTTGGTGTTTCTAGTGTGAACGCACTGAAAATTAAATTCCGGCCACTCCGGGGCTCGGAATCGCACGTCGTCCGAAGGCGCTGCTCTGGAATATCATCAAGAATATTCCAAAGTATTTCGTAGAAAAAACTGGGTTCTTAAATAGATAGAATTGTCTATATAATAATTTTTAATCCCATCGATTAGAGAGGAGACCAAATATCATTAGAGAACATATTTTTGCTCCAGAAATCCGATGAAGATCGAAGGAAGTTCGCAAGGGACAATTCCACAAAAGCTAAAGTGGTTCGTGTGGAAGAAATTCCATCGAAGATTTTTGTGGAGAACTATAACCTACACAGGACACAATACACAGAGGAAGAAGACATAGTACGAGGAGGAAAAAGGCACAGTACACAGGTGGTAACCGAAGGTAGTTCGTGAACAAAGAACAGTTCGCAGACGGAGGGTGTTTCACAGAAGGAGGTTTGCAGAGTCAGTGCACAGAGGCAGTACACGATAGCAAAGGTGGAGGCAGTCTGTAGATGAAGGGTGGTTCGCAGCAGTGGCAGCAGTACGTAGAGGAGGTGTTCTGTATACCAAAACCAGTACATAGTACGCGGGAGGAGCAGGTAGTTTGCGATTTTCATAATAAAGCTTGTGAATGCTTCAAATCAGTTCGTAAAATTATTTTAAGGTATCTATAAGTATTCAGGAAGGTGGGATTCATCTACGGGTGAAAAAGGAACTTCAACAGAGCATCTACCTAAAATTGAGGGTGCAATAATTCTTGCAAATGAAGGGACCTACATGTCCATAAACTGTGTTTGACCTGCATGTCGATAAACTGTGTGTGGATTAATTTCTAGGAGTAGTGAGTGTAGGAAGAGGAATATAATGACCCTTTACACTAGTAGTGAGCCAAAGAAAGAGGAATGGGGAGTGACCCTTGGGAATGCAGTGAGCAGACCCTAAACCTTGTAAAGGCAGTGAGCCTAGGGATAGAAGATCTAGCCTGAACATTATACTCATTATTGGTAGTGAGCCTTACTAAATTTGGTACATTGGCATATCATCATTTTATGCTCCTTGGATGTAGACCAGTGAGGGTGAACCAAGTAAATATTACTGTGTTTTGTGCATGATTTCATATCTATTTATATATCGATATGGGAGGAAGAGAGAATTGATTTTTTTAACAACGAAACAAGATCTGGAGAGGAAAAGTTTTAATCTGTCATACCATGATTCAACCCCCCCCCCCCCTCTCATGGTATTTGACCTATTGGACCTAACAACATCATTCCAAGGTACAGTTTTTATGGGATGTATGTAAACATGTTTTTAGTGTTTTAAAAAACTAAAGCATGCATGTAAGGGTCAAAACCATAGAAAACTACCTCATATGGACATGAAAAAATGGTAAAACTAACTTTGAGTTATTTTTGATGTGTAAGTGAATATAACATGTCAATATGACGTCTAGTGTGGTTTAAATGACTCGGGAAATAGATTTAAAAGGTACCAAATCCTTTAAAAGTGTGTGTTAGGGGGAAAAACTAGGAAAATAGTGTCAGATGGCCATGAAATCAGAGTAAAATGACCATATATTAACCTTTATAATTTAGGAACTAACGACATTTCATTCCGAGTTATGATTTTAATGGGATTCCTATAAACACTTTTTTAGTGTTTTAAAACAGAAAAACATATGTGTAATAGTCAAAACCATACAAAATGATATTAAATTTACATGAAATCGTGTTAAAACCACCATTATGTTATTTTTTTATGTGTATGCATGAGCAATAAATCAATCTAACATGTGGTGTGGTCATAATGACTCAAAAAACAGATTTTAAAGGTACAAAAGCCTTTAAAAACTTGTGTCAAGGGGTCAAAACTATGAAAATGATTTCAAATGGCAATGAAATCAAATAAAAATTACCTTAGAAGTATTTTTTAAATTTAGTAAATGAAAGCACATAAATCTGAGTTATGTTTTTCTCAAGATGCCCATAAACATGTTTTTAGTGT
This sequence comes from Viscum album, assembly GCA_963277665.1. Taxonomy (NCBI): domain Eukaryota; kingdom Viridiplantae; phylum Streptophyta; class Magnoliopsida; order Santalales; family Viscaceae; genus Viscum; species Viscum album. The sequence continues at coordinate 1,443,210,088 of OY728162.1, read as the reverse complement.
TTTAAAACACTAAAACATGTGTGTAACGGTCAAAACCATATAAAGTAATCTTAGATTGATGTGAAATAATGGGAAAACAGTATTTGAGTAATTTTTGTTGTGTACACATAGAAAAAACATCAATATTACATGTTGTGTGGTAGTAATGACTCGGTAAATAGTTATTAAGGGTGCTAAAGACTTTAAAAACATGTGTCAGGGGGTTAAAATCAGGAAAAAGACAACAGATGGTCGTAAAATAATATAAAAATGACCGTATATTTATTTTTTGAAATTTAGGAACCAACGACATGCCAATCCGAGTTATGGTTTTCCCAATATTTTTTTAAACACATTTTTAGTGTTTTAAAACACTTAAACATTTGTGTAATGGATAAAATCATAGAAAACTACCTCATTTTGACATAAAATCATCAAAAATCCACTGTTGAATTATTTTTGGCACGTCCGGGAAGGAAACACATTCATATGACATGCGATGTACTCAAAATGATTCAATAAGACGTTTTTAAAGATACCATAGTCTTTAAAAATGTGTATGAGGAGGTCAAAATTATGCAAAAGATATTAGATTACCATGAAATCATAGAAAAATGACCTTAGATATATTTTAAAAATATAGTAATTGGAAACACATCGTTGTGAGTTATGGTTTTCCTAGGATTCCCATAAACTCGTTTTCAATGTTTGAAAACACTAAAACATGCATGTAATAGTAAAAAATAGATAAAACAACCTCATATTGATGTGAAATCATGGAAAAACCACCGCTGACTTATTTTTGACATGCACATGCACACAACATGTCAACCCAACATGTGGTGTGGTTGGAATGACTCGATAAACAGTTTTTAAAGGTATCAAAGCCTTTAAAAATGTATTTTTAGAGGGGTCAAAACTAGGGGAAAATGTTGTATTACCATGAAAATATAGGATAGTGAATTAAAAATAATTTTAAAAATGTAGGAAAATACAACACGTCATTGCAAGTTACAGTTTTCCCAAGATGCTAGTAAACACATTTTTAGTGTTTTGAAACACTAAAATAAGCATGTGATGGTAAAAACCATAAAAATAACCTCTTATTTATGTAAAATAATGGGAACACCACCATTGAGTTATTTTTTATGTGTACTCACAAACAACACATCAATCCGGTGTGCGGTGTGGTCAGAATATCTCACTAAACAATTTTTAAAGGTACCAAATCCTTTAAAAATGTGTACTAAGGGGTCAAAAATAAGGAAAATGAAATTTTATGGACATGAAATCAGTGGATAGTGATTTTAGATTAATTTTTGAAATATAGTAATTGGCGGCACGTCATTCCAAGTTACCATATTCTTTAGATTCTTGTAAACACATTTTTAATGTTTTAAAACATTGAAACATGTGTGTAATGGTCAAAACCAAAGAAAACCACCTCATATTGACATTAATCATGGAAAAGAAAAATTTAGTTATTTTTTATGCATACACATATAGAACACATCAATCCAACATGTGGTGTGATTAGAACGACTTGGTAAACGGTTTTTAAAGGTAATGAAGCCTTTAAAAACAAGTGTTAGGGTGTAAAAACTAGGTAAAATTATCTAATGGCCATGAAATCATAGTAAATTTACCTTATATTTATTTTTTAAATGTAGGAACTGACGGAATATTATTATGAATTACGGTTTTCTTAGGATGCCCATAAACGTGTTTTAGGGTTTTAAAACACAAAAATGTGTGTGTCTCAGCCAAAACCATAGAAAAATACCTCATATTGGTGTAAAATAATTGTAAAACCACTTTTTAATTATTATTAATGTGTATGAATAGACATAACATCCATATGACATGTGGTGTTCTCAAAATGACTTAAAAAGCAGTTTTTAAAGATAACGAAGACGTTAAAAATGTGTGTCCGGAGGTCAAAAACTACACAAATGACAATGGATTGCCATAAAATAATTGAAAATTTACTATAGATTTATTTTTGAAATATAGTAACTAAAAACACATCATCATGAGTTACGGTTTTCCCGAGTTTCTCGTAAATGCATTGTCTACATTTTAAAATACTAAAAAATGCATGTAATAGTCAAAACCATAGAAAACAACCTCAAATTGACATGAAATCATAGAAAACCCACTTTTGAGTTATTTTTTACATTTATTCTCACAAAATGTGTCAATCTAACAGGGATTGTGGTCTAAATGACTCAGTAAAAAAAATTAAAGGGGTTGAAGCCTTTAAAATTGTGTTTTGGGGCATCAAAACCAAGAAAATGATGTTAGATTTCCATGAAATCGTAGAATAATGACTGTAGATTTAATTTTGAAATATAGGAATCAATGGTACTTCATTCCATTTTTTTGTTTTCTTGGGATGCCTAAAAATAATTTTGGTCGCAGTGAGTAACTCAAGAGGGGGTGAATTGAGTTCCCAATAAAAATATTTTATTAATAAAAAGTTAAAATAAAATCAATCAATTAAAATAAATATGCCTAGTTAATCAAAAGTTGTTTAATATAGTTTTCATCTTTTAAGAGATTCCATAATGCATGATTACTACCTAGTTAAAACAATATGAAAATTAATTTAACTTTGGAAATCAATTTACTCAAACAAATACTTATATAAACACTAGTTAAGAATAACTATCAAAGTGACAGATTTTCTTGAAACTTAAAAAATCCTTGTAAAGAAGGAAACAAAATATGAGAACACAGCAAAATAAAACAAGTGGTTCGGTCTCAAGTCGAGACCTAATCTCCTCTACTTGTAAACCACATGCTACTAAGAAGATTATATAATTATAATCTGATCCAAAACCTATATCGGGTATACACACAATAGCATACAAGCTGTCCAGGCCACACAGGGACTTCTACCACAAATATAGTTGGAAGAAAAAAAATACAGGCCACACAGGGACCTCTTCTACCATAATTTTTGGCATATAGATGAAAAAAAAGTTAAGATAATATCCAGTATTCTCTATTTTAATCACAGGATTTAGTGTGTGTTGATAAAAAAAATAAACAACACACTGCTAAAAATTAAAAGTAATAAACAAAAAGTTAAAGTAGACTGATATTGAAAAGGGTGGTGTTGCTTGGGATAAAGTTCTCTACATGCTTCAGTCTCCTCGGATGAGCCTTGTTGAGAATCTCGAGCTATTTCTATAAAAATAGTAGTAAAACAGAGTGTATTAATGATTTTCAATATTCTCCACTCATTCATAGATGAAATTATGTAAGATTGTAGTGTTTAAATTCTTGAGTATTGATCCTTCTGGTATTCAGTATGTGCACCTCTTGATCACGCATCATCTAATTTATACAGAGTCTATCAAAAATATATATTACTGAAGGGGAAAATAGCCATTGAAGGATAATGATGAATATTTCTTGAAACCTTATACTAAGCTCTGACTTTGCCTTCAATGCATATGTATAATACTTAAATACTAATCCTTAAACAATCTTTCACAATGAATTCAATAATATAACTGTTGGAAGAATTTAATTCAAATTCCCCAAAATAACGACAGTGATTCATCCTGATAGTGACTCGTGTCTAGCAGCAAGTCAAGCTGGCAGTAGGTCTTATGGTGGTGACTCGTCTCTAGAGGTAAGTAAATTCTGGTAGTAAGTAAAGTTTCACGGAGACTATTTTTTATTGGGGACTATTTTTTGGCAGCAGGTAAAGTCTTGTGGTGACTCTTTGCAAGCATTAGGTAAATTCTGGCAGTGACTCTTTTCTAGCTGTAAGTAAAGTATGGAAGTGAATCTTTTCTGGTGGTAGGAATTTTTAACACTTAGCCATTATTTCTTTAAATTATTCTTTATAAAATAATATACTATCATTAAACATAAAACTCATTAGATACATAAGAATCGTTATTTTTTATCATTAAAACAAGGGTGCCAACGATATCCCCCTTTTTGATGATCACAAATCATGGAATTTCAGAAACCATGTATATAATAAGCATTGGCATAAAGAATATGTATTTTAAAAAGTAATCATATCTTATTAACACTTGAAAAAGATAATGTGAGATTTTGTTCAAAAATGTTCAAATCTAAAAACAGAAGATAAATAAATATAGTATCAAAGATATGGTATTCACATAATTATGATGTTATAGGAAAAATAAAAAGGGTAATGCACAAAACATTCCCATAATAAATAGATTTCATTAAATTTTCTCCCGCTTTTGGGATAATAAAAAAGTGAAGATAAGAAAACAATAAAGTTAAAGAAGAAGAAGTTAAATAATAATATAAATTCCATTAATATAAAAGTGATTGTCTTACATCAGAAGAATAAAATGCAATGAAGTCCCTATCAAAGAAATAGTCTAATATCAAGACCTCTCATCCTAGGTACCGAGAATAGTAGTTTATTTTCCCTTGTTAGATTGGGTAAATAGAGGTAGGGGTTGATGGAAGGGAGGTAGTTGATGTAGGGATTGAGGTAGAATATGGTATCTCTCTGATAAAAATTGGACGACGATGTTGTACTGCTTCCACTAGATAAAACCTGAAGTGTGAGTTCAATTCATGCTTGGTGTAAATTATGTAAAGGTAATATTTAATAACCTTAGTAATTTTTTCCTGATCACCTATGTATTCATTTAATAATTCCCTTAAATAGTATAAATATGATCACCATGCTACCTAATCTTCCTCAAATCCTCCTTATGGGTAGCAGGAACATCTCTCATAGTAGTATGAAGTTCCTCTATGACAATTGATCAAATAAAATCTATAATAAAGGAAGTTTAGGGAGTTGGATCGCTATAAGTATAGTCCATTAAAGTTACATTCTTTAATTTCTCCAAAAAATTATCCAAACAGGTTACAAAATAGGTCCGAGTCTCCTATATTATAGACTTCAAGGAATCCATCTCACTGGATAACTTTATATTCTCATTCTCAACCTTCTGAATGTGATGAATCGTCTTCAGGTAAATTTGGAACAAAACTAACTCAAATATGTGTCTAGCATCATTATGACTGAGCTTTGTGACTAGAGATGCTTGATTCCTCATAATCCTTACAAAATCATAAATAATCATCTCTATGAAAGATTCTAGATCTACTCTAGAAACCATATCTAATGGAACATGTGTTGCAATAGTATGTAGCGGTGTTTCATCTCTCACATCATGAGGCACAACAACCTCTGTTGGCTCAGGTATGGTAGGAACATCATAAGTAAATCCATGAAGCACTCTTGCAACATCAATTTTCTCAATCATGGATCCCTTAGAATATATCTCATATCAAACTGGGGAAGTAGATTTTACATGATTTGGTAGACAACTCTCATCAGTATTGGAGTTTGAATAATCCAACCCAACTCTCACAAACCCTGGGAATCATTCCAATTCATCAAAAGTTGTGACACCCATCCTGATAGAGGAAAATATGGTAGGATCAACAAATGCAGGTTCAACTCACTAGCTAAAAAAACTAGGGGGTTCCTTCCCCTCAATAGATTCTTTCATCTCATCTTTGTCAAAGATAGCTTCATCATCATCCTAAACAAAACATGGTCTCTCGTTAGACCAAGTGTAAATAGAAACAACTAGAGATGAATGATGTTTCTGAGTCATCTCATGATCACCAGGACCACCATGATCATATCCATATTCACTTCCATCTACATCGTCATCTCCTTCATCATTATCATCACCACCACCTCCATAATTTTCATTTTCATCACAATCACTTTCATTAGCATAGGCATCCATAATTTCCTCATAATATTTTGATGAATAACTCTTAAACTATTCTTCTCCTAAAACTTCAGTTTCCTCTTCTTTATATCATTCACTTAAAATACTTTATCTAGTAGGTGGAGAACTTAAAGGAATAGCTAGACCAAAAGAAAACACTTGGATTTATGTATGTCATGGTCACTTACCTCCTAAAATGATAAATCCTTCTCATCAACAGCTACATCAGACACATCATATTCTTTTATCTCTTCATCTTATTATTCTACTACCTCATATGGCTCCGATCCAGAATCAAAAACATTCTTTGGTCTATAAGGGTGATATATAGGATTAAGATCCTCATAGATCTTATCATAAATAATAATCCAATTCTTCATAATGGGGTTCCAGTTTACCTTCATTATTTTACATATGAATTTAGTAAATAAAAATCCTCAACAATTCACTTCAGATACTTCATATTCATCAACTAACTCTTTGGCATCAAGCATGGATAAAATAAACTTGGAATATATAAGGGAATTAGATCTTGATAATGTCTTGATATCTAATAATTATGAAATCTCCTTTTCTAGGACGTACCATGTGTTATATAAACTTAAGCAGCAATCTAAACTCACCATCCAATTCATTTGTACCGTGTTTTCTCAGATATCCATCTCCTGTCAACTCTGTTAAGGAATTATCAAACACAAAAGATTTTTTATCTATAGGAATAGAACCTTGATCTCCATTCGATACTCTTTAATGAGATACTTTAAGTCACTTATCCCATTATTTCGTAGAGAAGACTACCTCTTTTCCATCCATCATTCTTATAATCTGATCTTTATTTACCCCAAAACTAAACTCGGCATATTGATAAAAATGGTGAACCAACCTAGGATAGAATGGTCTCTTATTATTTGAGAACCAATATATCCATACGTGGTCCTATATCACCTTGAGAAACACTTATTTTCTAGACAAAAACCATTAAACATTTACTTATTTCCTAGCAACCACTATATGATTTTTAAGTAGTAGGTTCCGCGGTTCAACTACTGGTCTACTCGATTCTCCTATAGGATTCTTTTAAGGTTGTGATTTATTAGGAGATGAATTAGTAGGTCGCATCACTATTACCATTACAATAGAGGGGAGGTTCTAGTGAGGATGAGATAAAGCTAAAGATCAAGAGAGAAATGGTGGCATAAGGGTTCTATGTCCAACATGGGTGAGGGAGAGTGCATTGAAATTAGACTTCATCCCCAATTTATATCATTTAGGGATTTGAAAAATTTAAATAAAAATAAAATATTTAAAATAGAAAATAAATAAAATACTTAACATGAAAATAAAAATTATCAATGGTTGTTAATTTCTAACTGTGGGTAATTTCCAATGGTGGGTAATCTCCAACGGTGGGTAATCTCCAACAGTGGGTAATCTCTAACAATGGGTAATTTCAAAAAATAAATTCTAATAAAAAATTATCATTCCTAATTCATGTTTTATGTAGTTTAATATTTAAAAATTCAATGGTTTAGTAAAAATATTATCATGTTGATGTTCAATTCCTATGAATTCTAGAGTTATATCACCCTTTTGAAAATGATCTATCAAAAAGTGATGTCTTACATCAATATGCTTTGTTCTAGAGTATAACATAAGATTATTAAATTTATTTATCACACTTTTGTTGTCACAATTAATAGGTAAATGTATGAATTTATATCCATATTATAGTAATGTGTATTTCATCCACAAAATCTGAGCACAACAACTACCTACAGCTATATATTCAGCTTCAATAGTAAAAAGTGAAGCGTAATTTTTTTTATTGATACACCAAGATACATGAGACTTTCCCAAAATATGACATGCTCTAGAGGGGATTTATTTATCTAACATACAACCACTAAAATCAATATTTGGATAACTCGCCAAGTCAAATGATTGTCCTCTAGGATAGAATAGTCCTAAATTAGTTGTATATTTGAGGTATTTGAAAATTATTTTAATATAATGTAAATGTGACCCATTTGGGATTGATTGAAAATGATAAAAAATACACAAAATAAACATAATATTGATCTGTATAGTAGTTAATTATAAAATACTTCCAAGAATACCACTTTAATAGGTTCGATCTACTGTCATCTCAGCTTCATCAAGATCCATCTTACAGGTGGTACTCATGGGAGTGTCACTACTTTCAGTTCAATCCAAACCAAAGTGTTTTAAAAGATATATGTTGTACTTACTTTGATTTAAAATAATTCCTTATTTATTTTGGAAAATCTAAAAATCAAGAAAGAATTTCAGTTCGCCCATTAAACACATTTCAGACTCATTTTGCATCATTTTTTGAAAAATAAGTACACAAATAATTTCTTACTATAGTACCAGATTCATCAACCTTATTTTTAAATAACCATTTAGTGAAAATAGTAAAGATGTATTTAGGTCTAAATTCCAGATCCCATACTTTATTTCTATCAAATTGGTTAAGTTCTTCTTGCATATCCATTACCTAGAATTCATCATTGATGTTCTTAGGTTTAAGTTGTGAAAAGAATTCTTGATGCTCAAACTGATTCCTAATAGAAGGTCAAGTATTTATAACTCTTTATATGTCTCCAAATACACCATATATAAAATGGTATTTAATATTCCTAACAACTATAGGAAAATAAGTGTCGGTCATCTCATGGTCATCTATAGGTTCAGGTTCGGGTTATAAAAGTTCCTCGGAACAGGCTGATTTTTTTTCTTGTTTCACAGAAGTTTTAGGAGGCTAGGAATTTATGTTTAAAGTTTAAAAATCATCCCAAATATTTTCTAATGGATTTTTAGGTTTATGTTGATATGTTTCATCAAAATTTATATGAATGGACTCCTCCACGGTCTTGGTTTTTTTGTTAAACACTCTATATGGTTTACTAGTAGTTGAATAACCAACTAAAATTCCTTCATAATTTTTTTTATTATAGCCATTTTGTGAGAAAATGATTCAATGTCTCGATTCTCAAACTCATGACCATGATAACTTCTTAAGGTCTTAATTTTAAGTCCACTGAGATTATCTATAGATCTCGCATACTTGGTAAAATAAGAGTATGTTTCACTTTTGTGAGCTAAAAATAATACCCAAGTATACTTAGAAAATTCATATACAAGGACATATTCATATTACTTTCCATTTAAACTAGATACTCTAGATGATAAAAACAAGTCCATGTAAACCAAATCTAGGGGTTTATAAGTCAAAACTTATTTCTTTGATTGGAAATATATTTTTTATTGTTTTTCTTTTTGAAAAGGGATACATACTTTATCATTTTGGAATTCAAGTTTAGGTATATTTTAGAATAAACCTTTCATAGTTACCTCTATAAGTGATTGAATATTATGGTATCCTAGTTTGTTATGAAAAATCCAAGAATAATTTTGAAAGGCACTTAGATAATAAACATTTTGAGAAAATAAAGAGTCTAAATTAATAGCATAAAAATTTTCATATATTAAAGAAGTAAACTCTGCATCATTTTTAGAATAAAATACATTACAAGAATTATTTCTAAATCTTACATAAATACCATCATCACATATCTGTGAGATTTTAAGAATATTATATTCTAAAACCATAAACAAATAATACTTTAGAGATTAAAACTGAGTTATAATTACCAACATGACCAAGACCAATTATTTTCCCTTTGGAATTGTCACCAAAGTTGACATGTCCACCATCCACTATTATAAAATTTTTGAATCTTGATTAATCTACAATCATGTGGATAAAACATATTTTTTCTAAGTACCATATAATTTTACTATAGCTCTTCAATAATGTTCCATACAAAATAAATTATTCACAAAAAATGATTTTGGTACCCAAATATTCTTAGGTCTAGAAATGTTTATAATTAAGGATTTAGGAACCCATATTTTCATAATGGGTTTCAAATAAGCAGATTATAAAATCATGGAAATAAAAACTTGTTTAGGTCTAGTGTAATAAAATATCATAGAATATTTTAAAAAATTAGATTTAGTAATAAAATTATTCTTTACAATTCTCCTTTGTCCAAGTTAATAACTTGGGCTAGTGATATATTTTAGTGTTGTCTATTTTCCTATTATTTGAGTGAGATTATTTATACCATAATTAAATATTTCTATGTATTTTTTAGTTTATCATAAGACAATTTTAATTCATTATTTTCTTTCAACATTTGAGAATTTTTCTCTTTTTCTACAGTAAGATCGGATTTAAAATTAACAGACAAAGCACGCAGTTTCTTTAGAATTTTATACTTATTTTTCATCTCATTGAATGTTTCTTATAGTATGTTAAAAATTTTAAAAATATCTTAATTTTACATATTTTTATCCCCATATTGATTATAAATATTTATAGGATATGTAGGAAAAATGTATGATACCTCAGATGTGTTTGTTATGAAACACATGTTTGCTCTCTCATGTTTTCCTCCTGGGTAGTGTCTGAATCACTTGAGATGTATTTAGAAGAACTCCAGGTAGATTTAATTACTTTATTGTATTTACCATCCTTTTTTATTTTTATATTTCATCTTAGGAAAGTCGACTTTGACCTATCATTTTGCTCTTACACTCAAAACAGGTGATCTCATTTAAAGTATCAACTTTTTTCCAATTTTTCTTCCAATTTACATTATTATCATATTGTCCTTTATAGCTTAGTTTCCTAAAGAATTTATTCTTCTTATAAAACCTTTTAAATATTCTGGCCAGATGGGTTATCTCTTCATCACTATCAGCTTGTGATTCCTTGTCACCTGGAATTCCATCTTGAAATTTTTATTTCTATTTTGAATAAGTAGACTTGAATGTTTTAGACTTCCTTTTTGGTTCATCTTCCTCTTCTTGATTAACTTTAATTTATTCCCCATACATAATTAAATTTCTAATTAGCTTCTTGATAAGTATCTTTCTAATATTATAAGATGCTCTAATTGAGACTCAGGTTCCCCTCCATATTTCTAGAAGACACCTTAACAGTTGCATGACATGGTCTTTATCAAAAACTAGATTTTACAAAGAGTGGATTGTATTCACTATCTCATTGAACCTATGATACATGTTAGAAATAATCTCATTGTGTTTTATCTTAAATGTATCATATTAATTTTCATAAGTATTTAATATCATTTCTTTCATATTAGTTGTTCTTTTATGTGAAACAGTGAAAGTATCACATATTTAAAAAGTAGTTGTCTAAGAAGATATTCTATTGAATTCTTCATCTTTTAAATCACAATAAAGATAATTCATATCTTTAAAATTATTCTTATAGGAATATTTGGTAGCATCAACCCATGTATTTATAATATTATTAGGAAATTCAAATTTTTCTCCAATATCATTCCATATTTCTAACCACATGCCTTCAATGTTCATTTTCATCTTAACTTTCAATTAAGAATAGTTAGTTTCATTGAAGAAGAGTTGTCTATTGGTAGCAAACCCTTCTTGTCTATTATCCATTAAAGAACTAAATTTTAAAAAAAACCGAAATTTAGGATCTTTAAAACACAATTAAAATCATAGTCTAAAAATATATTGAATTCCATCTGATATCAAATGTTGGTCAGAGTGAGTAACTCAAGAGGGGGGGAAATTGAGTTCCTGATAAAAATTTCTGTTAAAAAAAGTTCAAATAAAATCCCCCAATTAAAATAAATATGCCTAGTTAATCAAAAGAGTAGTTTAATATAATATTGATCTTTTAAAAGATTCCTAAAATCTTGATTACTTCTTAGTTAAAACAATATGAAAATTACTTTGACTTTTGAAATCAATTTACTAAAAAAATACTTATATAAACACTAGTTAAGATTAACTATCAAAGTACCAGTTTTGTTTGCAGTTTAAAAACAAATATAGTTTAAATCTTTTTAAAACAAAAAAACACACTACAGAATAAAACAAGGTGTTCGATATCAATCTGAGGCCTAATCCCATACACTTGGAAATTTACTGCTTCCAAGCAGATTATATAAATATTATATGATTCACAACCTGGATTTTGTATGAAAAAAATAGTGTACAAGATTTCCAGGACACACATGGACCATTTCCACAATAACCATGGGTATAAAGATGAAAAAAGAGTGAAGGGAATATCTAACATTCTCCAGTTCTAGCGTAGGAGTCAGTGTATGTTGATAGAAAAAACAAACAACACCTTGCTCGAATCCAAAGAAACAAACTGAAAGTGAAAGAAGTAAGCCATTGAAAAGGGTAGTGATGCTTGATATGAAGTTCTCCAGATGCTTGAGTCTCATCGGATGTGGCTTGGTGAGGATCTCAAGCTATTTTTCTAAATATTCCTTCTCATTAACTATAATAATATAACTGTTTGTAGCGTTTAATTAAAATGACTCGGCATAGAAATGGTGGCACATGCTGACAGTGACTCATGTCTAGCGGCAAGTCAAGTTGGTGGTAGGTCATCTAGAAGCGACTCATCTCTAGTAATAGGTAAATTATGGTGGTAGGTAAATTCTGGCGGTGACACTTTTTGTGGTGACTCTTTTCTGGCAGTAGGTAAAGTTCGACGGTGACTATTTTATGGCAGCAGGTAAAGTCTAGCGGTGACTCTTTTCTGGTGGTAGGACTTTTCAATAATTAGCCGATATTTCTTCAAATTGTGATTTATAAAATAATATACTATCATGAATCATAAATCTCATTATAAATATAAGAATCATGATTTTGTGATCATTAAAAAAGGGTGGAAACAAACACATTTTTAGGGTATTAAAACACTAAAACATGTGTGCAATGGATAAAATCATAGAAAACGACCTCAGATTGATATGAAATCATGAGAAAACCACAATTAAGTTATTTGTGACATGTACAAGCAAACAACATGTCAATATGATGTGCAATGTGGTTAGAATGACTCAGTAAACAATTTTTAAAGGTACCAGAGCCTTTTAAAACGTGTGTGAGGGGGTCAAAAATAGGAAAACAACATCGAATGGACATGAAATCATAGGAAAACAACTGAAGATTGATTTTTGAATTATAGGAAACAACGACACATCATTCAAAGTTATGGTTTTCCTGGGATACCCGTAAACGCGTTTTTAGTGTTTTAAAACACTAAAACATGTGTGTAATGGTCAAATCCATAGAAAAATACCACATATTAACATGAAATCAAGAGGCAACCACCATTGAGTTATTTATGACATGAATCCATAGACAATACATCAATCTGATGTGTGGTGTGGTTAGAATGACTCAGTAAACAATTTTTAAATGTACCGAAACATCTAAAAACGTGTTTTGGGTGGTCAAAACCATGAAAATGACATCGTATGGTCATGAAATCATAGTAAAATGGTCGTCGATTTATTTTTGAAATGTAGGAACTAAAACCATGTCATTCTGAGTTACACGTTTCCCAGAATGCATATAAACATGTTTTTAGTGTTTTAAAACACTAAAACATGCATGTAACGGAAAAAACCAAAGAAAACTACCTCATGTTAAATTAAAATCATGGGACTACCACCGTTGAATTATATTTGGTGTGTGATCATAGGAAAAACATCCATTCGGCCTGCGGCGTGCTCAGAATTACTCAATAAGAAGCTTTTAATGATACAAAAGTTGCTAAAAACATAAGTCAGGGGGTCAAAACTACACAAATAATGCTGGATTACCTTAAAATCATACGAAAATGATTTTGTGTTGATTTTTGAAATATAGAAACCTTAAATACATCATTTCATGTTACAGCTACCCATAATGCCCGTAAATGCATTTTTAGTGTTTTAAAACGCTAAAACATGCATGTAACAGTCAAAATAATAGAAAACAACCTCAGATTGATATGAAATGATAGGAAAACCATTGTTGAATTATTTTGTAAATATAATACATTATTCCATATCAATGTCTTTAGGTTTTTATTATTATGTAAAATTCAAGCACACCACACATCAATTTAAAATTGATTAGATTGTGGTACACTATGGCAAATAAGGCCTTCAACAATGCTCAAAATTGACTATAACGACGCTAAAAAAGCATTGTTGTCCTAAGAACTGTTAAAAGGGGTGTTCCTTTTATCAGCACTGAGAAAAGTGCTGATAAAAGCCCCTTTTATCATCGATAATAACAAGCACTGATAAAAATGTACATTTATCAACACTAAAAAACAAGCACTGATAAAAGTAAAAAAAAAACAAAATATTTTTTTATATTTTTGAAAATTCTTACTGAGTTTTTTATCAGCCCTCGAAGTCTCCCCTACCCCTTTATCGGCACTACACCCCACCCCCTCTTTTAGCGCTCGAAGCCACCCCCACCCTCAGTGCTACACCCACCCCATTATCAGTTATTGATTTTATTCCCACACCGGCAGACTCATGCCTACCCTTGGATTTGAACCTAGGAAATCTCACTTAAAGGTGGTGGCACCCTGAGCCCGAGGTTCCGGGTTTGAGTCCTCGTAAGGCAACACACACTATATGATAACAAACCTCTCATTGACCTCTCTACCCCGTTGAGAACTGTCCTAAGCCCAAGGGTTAGTCACCATGGGCCTCGCTGGGGACATGCAGCGCGCAGGTGGGGAGGCCACCCCAATACCTTGTTACTCAATAACACATTCTCTCGCGGGGCACAGGTGAGTTGGTTAAAGGCAGTGGCGTCCTAACCCCGAGGTTTTGGATTCGAGTCCTCGCAAGGCAACGCGCATTATATGCTAACAAACCTCTCATGGGCCCCTCTACCCCGTTGGGAACTGGCCTAAGCCCAAGGGTTGGTCGCCTTGGGCCAAACTGGGGACGTGTGATGCGCAGGTGGGGAGGCCACCCCAATACCTTATTACCCATCAACGCGTTTGAGTACCCAACACCATGTTTCACCCCAATACCATGTTACCCAACAACACGGTTGGCCTGCGGGGCATGAGTGAGTTGGTTAAAGGTGGTGGCATCCTGACCCCGAGGTTTCGGGTTTGAGTCCTCGCAAGGCAACGTGCACTATATGCAAAAAAACCTCTTATGGGCCCCTCTACCCCATTGGGAACTGGCCTAAGCCCAAGGGTTGGTCACCTTGGGCCTCGCTGAGGACGTGGGGTGTACATGTGGGGAGGCCACCCCAATACCTCATTACCCAACAACACGTTTGTCACCCGTGGGGCACAGGAGAGTTGGTTAAAGGTGGTGGCGTCCTAACCCCGAGGTTATGGGTTCGAGTCCTCGCAAGGCAACGTGCACTATATGGTAACAAATCTCTCACGGGCCCCTCTACCATGTTGGGAACTGGCCTAAGCCCAAGGGTTGGCCGCCTTGGGCCTCGCTGGGGACGTGCGGCACGCAGGTGGGGAGGCCACCCCAATACCTCATTATTTGTATATTAATATATATATATGATTATTTTTAAATACAGTTCTAAAATATGTTTTTTGTGGTGTGTGTGTTTTAATGTAATCTTACCTCCAATCACTTAATATATATATATACATGTGTGTGTGTGTGTCTATAAATATAATTATACATATTTATTTTTCTTTACATATATTATATATTAACATTTATATACATAGAATAGAATATATAGATTATATATATCGGTTTGTTAATACAGACACACAATATATATTTATACACACACACATTTTTATAGGTAAATAAATATTAATAATTTTTTATTTAAAAAATATTGATATTTTTTTATTTAAATATGGTTTATATATTTAAAAATATATTTTATATGTAAATATGTTTACACATTTAATTATAAAAATAAATTTTCATGTGTAAATATATACAAATATGTATATATGTGTATATACTTAATTACAAATAACTGTACATTATGAAAAATGATAAAATTTGAATATCATAATATCCTTATGAGTGTAATCCTTCAAAATAAATTGAGTCTCCAAAAAAAAGATAATAAAACCCCCTTAAATCAGTTTGAAATTCTATCAAATGTTAAAAAAAATTAGGATTCTCCAACTAAAAACTCAGTTTGGGAGGCCTTCTAGGCCTTTTTTAGCCTTGAATAATGTGACAGTAGTTCCTCTTTTTCATTATGGCGTAGATCTTTTCGAGTGCTTGGATTTGATATGTGGTTGAGCTCAAACGAATATCTGGATCAACAGTTATGGTCGTTTGAAGTTCGAGTTATGTTTTCAACTTAATATAGATCTTTTCTATCGTCAAATTGTTACTAAATGACAATTACACGGTAATAATTAGCAAATTATTATTTAATATTGTTTTTAAAATTATTTTTCAATCAATTTTTAACTAAATATCTCATATATTAAGTGTAAAATGCGTATTTAGCCTTATATAAATC
Organism: Viscum album; assembly: GCA_963277665.1. NCBI lineage: Eukaryota > Viridiplantae > Streptophyta > Magnoliopsida > Santalales > Viscaceae > Viscum > Viscum album. The sequence goes on along the minus strand of OY728162.1, from coordinate 1,443,193,985 downwards.
ATATTTAACAAAATATTATATATATATATATATATATATGTTAATATATTATTTTTAATGATTTATAATTTTTTATGAAATTTACCCTTTATCAGCGCTAGTAAAAAAACGTTGATAAAAACCCCCCTTTATCAGCATTACTAAAAAATGTTGATAAAGAGTGTACGTTTAACAATGGTATGAAAAAACGTTGATAAAGATGTACCTTTATCAGCGCTAAAAAAATCAATGATAAAGGAGTACATTTGACAACGTTTCTTTAGACCTGTTAAATTCACCGTTTATACGCACTTTTTTTAGCGCAGATAAAGGTACCCCCTTTATCATTGTTATTTTTAATGTTGTTAAAGAGTGACGCTGTGTAAACCCAAACCAGTGGTAGTGTATGCAATTCTCTTTTTTTAGTTTCAAGTGTTGAATCGTATCTTAAATAGCTACATTTATGTTTTCAAAGTGTTATACATGTTATATTATTTGTTTCATGTTAAAAATGCCTTAAGTTTGATTAAAAATATAACAAATTTAATATGCAACATTGTGAATATATTCTATGTATATTCTCTTTCACATCACTTTTCTTAAATGTTCTGGTTTTTATTATAGGTGACAGATGCCGATAGTAGGCAAGAGGTTGACCTTTCAGATCCACGACATTCTTTTGAAGGCAGTCATGAGTATTCTTAGTTTATGTGGTATGTGTAAATATTATCAATGATTCTACTGTAATTCTGATTTATTATGTTCAATTCTAATTTCTATCTTCTTTTTTGTTCTAGTTGATGAGATGATGTGGTTGGTTCCAGTTGATGAGATAACGTGAAAGGAGATTGATGTAGCGGAGGCCGTCAGATGGATGCAAATTGGTCATTTGTTGTTGGTGAACATATTTTGTATGTATATATTGGTGAACATTTTTTTATTTTATTATTCATTTTTGTTTAAAATAAAAAATTTAGAAATATGTTTAGGGGCGGTTTATAATAGCCGCCACTAAACCTATTTCTAAAAAAAATATTTAGCGGTGGTTATCATTAACGGCCGCTATATATTCTAGTGGCGGATATGTTCATTTCGTCAATTTTATTTTCGACTTACTAAAAAAACCATTGCTAAATGCACCAAATACGATGCATATAAAAATCGTCGCTAAATGATCGCCGACTGTGAAATACGCGTCGGTTTTTCTAACCACCACCAAACCATATAGTGGTTGTTTAAACCGCACCGTATAGAAAAAAACAAAAAACAAAAAACGACTATTAAGACCTCCGTTTTTTGTAGTGTTCGAGTGTTCTTATATCTGTGGTATTTTGTGGTGTGAATTCCCTACATTTTCAAAAGTGTTTAGGAGAGTTTTCTCCTTGTAATGGTGATGAATTGTGTGATCACTTCTATCAATAGCGATCCTTCTATTTGCCAACGGTTTTTTACCCATTTCTTTTTTGGGGGATTTTCTATGTTACATTTTGTGCTTTATTTTATATCGCAATTATCATCACACCAATGGGCAAATCTTTTTCCATGACAACACAACAACCCCAAGTTAATAGAATGGGCATAATAAGATAATGAATTTTGCTTTGGAATTGCAAGAATTAAACTAAAAAAATCAAAAAACCCACCATTTAATTTTCAAAATGTTTGAGAAACCCATTTTCACAAATGGGTTCACGTACTTTGATACTTCATAACATGGGTAAGCTTCTTTCCTATCCTGCTAACCCGACAACATCTACTGACTTTATATTGTTGAATCAAACAAACCATTCATGATTGGCGCAGCCATGCCTTAAAAGTTTGACTCTTTCCACATAAAGTGTGATGCATATGTGTCCCATAAGGTCATCATAATGCAAGCAATAACAACCGAGTTTGAAAACCAATATGGATCAGATATGAAATCCCCTATAAAATATCATTAAAAGATATACTGGCAATGATGAAGATGACAGTTTGTCTTAGATGAACCAAAAGGACCACCAAGAATGATATACTGGAGATTCTAAATTCAAAAACATTCCATCTTCTGTGTTTTTTCTTTGACCGGGAGGAGCTTGACCGCTCCCCACTTGACACCTGCTGCCTTTTGGAAATGTGCGGTCATAAAGCGAGCAACAGGGAGATATTTGGAGGATATTTGGCTTTGGAGGTTGAAGGCATGAAAGGCTTTTAGGGTTTTTGGGAACAGACAGGCTAGTATGGTAGAGGCTCTGGAGAGAATATATGCCCTCCCTTACCCACACTCCCCTCCAAAACCCCCGCCCATAAACTTGCTCTCACGATCCAAATTTCACAGGTTTCCAAGGGGTTGTCCATGAATGACCATACAAGCAAAAGGGTAAATGAAAAGAAAGCGAAACAATGGATAATCTCGGGCCCACATCACCACAAAATATCCGGTTTCCAGGGAGTATTTTATTCTTGGGTTGAGGACTTCCAAGGGAATCAAATTCAACCCTAGAATCTATATGTCAAACCACCTTTATCAACTTAGAACTTTATTTTATCCCTGGTTAATGTGATTTGGTTATTCATAAGAAAAATAAAACTAAAAAAATGGGGTTTACCCTAGAATGATATGTTTGTTTTGGATTAGTTTAATACAAAATCATGAAACGATTTCACTCCTTCAATGTAATCCATTTTGTGAAGAATCATGGAACTGTTTCATGCATTCTAGAATGTGTGAAATGGTTTCACACATTCCATAAAAAATATTAAAAAAAATATATACATCACATAACTCTAAAAATTACAAATTGATGAAATGAAGAAGTGTGACAATGATAGAATTGTTAATCAATAATTATGGAATTGAAAAAACAAATTAATTTCTTTTTTGTTTTACATGAAATCGGATAGGAAGAATTAGTAGAAAACCCCTTTAGAGTAATTAATTATATGAAACATATTTTACTTTTTTTTCTTCATTTTAATCAAAAAAAATCGAAATGGTGTAAATATCATTCAATATTACTATAATTGAAAAATAATATATTTTTTTTTGTTTTTAAATGAAAGGAGATGTGAAAAAGAAGAATGAAACATGATTCACAGGTATTACACATGACATAATTAAGTTGTTTTCTTTCCAATTAATTAGCAGTTACAATAAAGAAATTTTTATTCATGTAATGTCATATTTTAATTTCATAATTTTCCGTCATTCAATTTTTAAAAAAGTGAATTCATTATGAATAACCTAGTGGAATGTAGTTGGGGTTTGGTTTAGTGGTAAACACCCCGTCATATTACATGAAAAATTGGCAGTTTACTATTCACAGAATAGACATTGGGTCAAAAATTTGGGCCTACGAGCTGTGTAATGGGCTATAAGCCCACTGGGCCTTTAGACTATGTAATGGGTCTCCCTCTACCCAGTTAAAAGAGTTCTTTGCTTTGCTTTATTAATAAAATGAGGCTTCAGCCCCAACCTTTAAAAAAAAGAATAACTCAGTGCAATTGTTGAAGTGTTGAATATATATTGTTTGTTGTCACCAATTGATAGAGTGGAGAGAATGTTTTTGAGTTAAAGTGGAAGATTGTTTTTTCAGAAGCCCGATGTCTCAAAGATGGGACGTGATTTTTTAGAAGTTATATGTCTGAAAGTTAATGCATCGAAACTAAGCTGATGAGTGTTTGGAAGTTCCTGAGAACTGAATTTGGTTGATTTTTTTGATTTGAAGTGGGAATCTGAGTTTCGGAAGTTACATACATGAAAGATATATTGAGGTATTGAAGTGACATTATTCCATATCTAGAAGTTACACATGTTCCGAAACAAGAAGCAACGTTTCAAAAGTTGCTTGATGTGTTGCGGATGTTGAACTCAAGTACATCCAGAAGACGACTGTTGAAGGCCGTTGCGTGATCAGATGTTGCATGAATCCGAAAGTTGTTGAGAAACATTAGGAGGCTACACCGTGAAGCATTTAGAAGTTACATGAAATCACTTCCACAACTACAGATCGTGCTAAATAAAATGTTTTCTTTTATCATTGCTAAAAAAAATACTAATAAAGGTAACATTTATCAGCCTTAAAAAATCATAAAAGTCTAAGTTTATCAATTTTTTTTATCAGTATTTTTTTAGCGTTGATCATTCAAATAACAATGATAAAGGGTATATTACATAATATATTTTGCATATACATCTTTATGTATTCTTAAATTTGTTTTATACAAGAATAAATAAACATATTTATAAAAATACAGTTATTATATATATTTTTAGTCATTTATATATTTGATTATTTCTTTATACATATGTACACTTATTTGTATAATTATAATTACATATATTGCAGTTGCGGTTCTTGCCAACCGGTAAATGCTCCTCTATAATCCTACATCAACCAGGGTCCGTACTCTAAGAGCCCCTAATTTGGGGGAATTTTCGTATGACACCACGGCACAAGGGAGGAGGCCACGATGTAAGGTGGGGGCCATGACGTGAGGCAGAGGCCACAACGTAGGATAGATGACCACAATGCAGGGAAAGGCCACCGTCATGCATTGAGGAGCAACGCGACATCACTTTCATTGATTTGGCTTTATCTAGCGCTACTATTTTTTAGCGCCAAAAAAACGCTAATAATGGGGTTACTTTTATCAACACTTTTATTAGCAGTGATAAAAGTAGGTCTTATATAAGTACTAAAATTATTGTTTTTAGCAATGATAAAAGATATATTTCGTAAAAAAATGTTATATATCATTAAAAACTATTTATTAATATATAGATATATTTATATTGACATAGATATAGTATAATTCATAAAATATGATTTATAAAATAGGAAATTTGTAATCACACTTAATATATAAGATATTTAGTGGAAATTGGTTTATAAAATAATTAAAAAATAATATTAATTAACAATAATCTAATTATTATAGAGTAATATCCATTTAATAACAATTTAATGATAGAAAAATTCAATAAATTAATAGATGGTTTAAAATAAGTTGAAAACATGACTCAAATTTCAAACCACCACAACTTTTGATCAAGGCGTTCGTTTGAGATCTGTCGTATATCAAATCAAATCTTGCGAAAATATCTACATCGTGGTGACGCATGGGAACATCGATAATCATTTTTTGTGGTAAAAAAGGCCCAAAAGGCCTTAAAAACGAGTTTTTTATCAGGGTCCCCCCATTTTTTAACATTTGATGGAATTTAATCCTCGTTTAAGGGATTCTTCTTATATATTTTTGTTGGAGATTCAATTTTTCCTCAATTCTTACACACATAGAGATATTATGACATTCAAAATTTGTCATTTTTCATTTTGTACAATTATTTTTAATTAAATGTATACACATGTATACATATTTTTATATATTTACACACACAAATTTAATTTTATAAATAAATATGTAAACATATTTACATATAAAATATATTTGTAAATATATAAACCATATGTAAAAATAATAATATCCATTCTCTTAAAAAAAGTATGAATATTTATATACCTATATGATGTATATATATTTATAAATATATTTTTGTGTGTATCTGTATGAACAAACTGATATATATTTTCTATATATTCTAATATATGCATCTAAATATTAATATTTAATATATGTAAATAAATATAAATATGTATAATTTTATTTATATACGCACTCATATATTTAACATATACAAATGTATGTATTTGTATATATGTATGTATAGATTTATTTATTTGTTTATAAACACAGAAACACACAAAACATATTTATAAATGTATTTAAAAATAATCGTATAAATATATATTAATATACAAATAAATATATGGAAAAAAATATAAAAAAATATACATATATAAATAGATAGAAATATCATAAAATAGAATAAAGCAACATAGAGCAGTGGTAATGGTGCATCCGTATGAGGGTGAATTCTCAAGTTCGAATCTATGGGGAATCACACGCGTGTGTGGGCATGAGCGACAGTTCTCTAGCATTGATAAAGGGGCTAGATGAGCACAGATAAAAGAGTGGGGTGGACGGCTACAACTAATAAAAGTTGGGTTTCCTCTATATCGAATATCACCCCTATTTACAGGATTTTTTGACTTTTAATGGTGCCTTTTTAATGCTAATAAAAATGACTCCCCTTTAACGATGCTTAGATCAACATAGTTTTTTAGCACCAATGAGTTCTTTTAAAAGTAAGTCTTGTAGTAGTGCATGTCGTTGATCATGTAGATGCCTTGGGGATCAACATTCGGTAGTGCTCGAGTGATCCAACATGGAACAGGAGCACCACGGTGCGAGAAGGCCAGCCACGACGCTGGAGGGCACCGCATGTCCGATGGGCACTGCGGCGTAGCCTAGCATCACCACGTTGTGGTGTTCCAGGCCACGACGTGGTGACAAGGTTAACACCTATGTATCCAGCTTTTGGGTCACTAGGCCTATGGGTCATATAACGATTTCTCCCTCAATCTGGTTAAAAATGTTTTTTTTAATAAAAGGGTTTTAACCCCACACTTCTTTCCATAATTACACACACACACACACATAAATATACCGATACAAACGATATAAATAAATTAAATATAGTTCATATTTAAATTTATATATTTATACTCATATGATGCAATTTACAATATACATATATATTTACAATTATATGTTGTGTGTTTACAAATATATATATATATATGATTATATATTATAAACGATATAAATACTAAATTGAAATAGTCTTACATATAAAAAGTATATTTAAAAATATAATTCATAATAAAATAAAAATTTATATAATACAAAATTACCAAAGTTACATTAATCAATAAAAATATTTAATAATGTATGTAAATACATTAAAAATGTATATGTAAATATAATATATTAAAATTTTATTTTATATAATTTTATAAATATATTAAAGAAATTAAATTTATATAAGTATATTTATATTAATATATGTGTGTTTATATATAATTTAATATAATTGTTGGTGTTGTGATGTGAATCCTGTTTGATATGGCCTAAAAAACTCGAGATGCGGCAGATAAAAAAAATAGTGAAAAAATGGGCAGTCGATATATGTATGTAAATAAAATATGTGTGTATATTGATGCATGCATGTATGCATGTATGAGTGTATGCATGTTAGTACGTATGCATGTATGTATGCATGAATGTGTGTGTGTGTGTGTGTAACTAAGTATGTAAGTATGTATATGCATGTATGTATATATTTATGTGCGTGTTTAATGCAAATATTTATATATATATAAATATATGTATATATGCCCCAACTGAGGTGTTTTAGTCGTAGGTCACTCTCCTTGGCTCTTGGAGGCTAGGGGGTTTATTCTCACTAGTTTTCCATCAGGATTGTAAATCCACACTAGACATTTTAAATCCACCACCTACGTAGGGGCATGTGATCGTTTTATCCAGTCAACCGCAAGACCGCATAACGAGACCCAAAGTGTGGTACCCACTCTAGTTGGTGGGAGGGATACACTTGGATGTTCAACGGTCACTACCAAAAAACGGGACAAGGCAAACACCTCGTTTTATCAGCGCTAAGTAGGAAGCACTGATAAGGGGGGGGGGGTTATCTACGCTAGCTAAAAGCATTGATAAATCTACCCTTTATCAGTGCTAATAATAGCACTGATAAAAGTGCACCCTTTATCAGCGCTAGTCTCAGCGCTGATAAAAGTTTTTAATAATAATTTATCTATAGTTAATATATTTATATTCAAAAATAATGCTTATTTGTATATATTAAATAAAATACGCATGTTTATAATTAATATACATTTTTTAATAATTCAGATATATATATATATATAGTGTTTAAAAAATATATAAGATTATAATTAAATATATATGTGTGTTTTCAATGAATTTGATCAATTAATATATTGATCATGCGTGCATATATGTTATGTATCATCATGAATGTTCATTTATAAAATACACTCTTATTATTATTCATGTTGTCCATTGATGACTCGTTTTTTTATTATGTATATTTTACTATAGGTGTATCTGATTAATTCATGTTACCCATATACTATATTATGTTCTCAATACTTATAAAATTACATTAAATATATTTAAAGAATAAATATATTTATTATATTTATAATTATTAAATTTTAAGTATATATAAATACTTTTTAAATATCTTTATTTGTAATTATAACTATTACTATATATATATATATTTAAATAATTATAAAATTAAAATAAATACATATATTATAGTTTTATAAATAAATAAACATAAATAAATATATTTATAAATATATAAAAAAATTTAGAAATACATTTATTTATAGCTATTATTACTATAAATAAATATATATTTGTAAAGAATTATAAAATTATAATTAATATATTTATTATACTAATAAAGTTATAAATATATAATTAAATAAATATATTTATAAATATATAAAAATATTTATGAATAAATACAAATATTTATAACTAGAATTCTTAAATAAATATAGATATTTTTAAATAATTAAAAAATTATAATAAAAATTATATATATATATATATATATTTATATACAAATATCTATAAATAAATAAAAATAGTTATAAATATAATGCTAAATAAATGTAGATATATTTAAATAATTAAAAAATTGTCCTAAATATATTAATTATATATATTTATAAAATTATAAATATATGTGTTATAATTTTATATTTTTTTATATGTATATATTTATAATTACAACTATAAATAATTTATTTATTATATATTTTAATTAAATACATATATATATATACATATATATTAGTTATAAATATTGATAAATATTTATTAATTCATAAAAAATATATTTATTATTTTCATACCTAATGTTATATATAATTAAATAAATATATAGAAATATTGAGAAATAAAAACAAATATTTCTATTTATAGTTATAAATAAAAACATATATATTTAATAATTATAAAATTATAATAAATATATTAAATATGAATATTATTAAAATTATAAATATTAGAAATATTATTCTGTTATAATTTTATAATTATTTAAATAAATAAATAAATATTCCTTTATAATCATAATTATAAATAAATATATATTCATATAAATAATTATAAAATTAAAAGAAATATAATTATATATATCTATAATCTTATAAATATATATAATTAATATATTTATTATATATATTTCTATGATTATAAATATGATAAGTATATTTCTTATAATTTATAATTATTTAATTTATAATTTTATAAATATAAATACATATTCATTATGTATATAATTTATTAATATATATAATAATATAAATAAATTATTAACATTATATCTTTATGAGTGCTATATTTTTAGCGCTGATAAAGACATACTTTATCAGCTCTAAAAAATCACTGATAAAGGAATATTTTATCAGCGCTTTCTATGTTAGAGATGATAAAACATACCTTTATCAACGTTTTTTAGCTAGAGCTGGTAAAAGGTTCGCCGAGTTTTATAAAGAAACCTTAACTTTCTATTCATTCCTCGCACCCCTCAAGCTCTCACGGAAGCCGATTGCCATCGTCGCTACCTCCTCCTCCTTATCCTATCCCATCGACTCCTCCGCCGTGAACCCGTGTTCTCCACAATCCTCTCGTCCGCTGTGCGCCATTTTCTCCTCTATCGTGATTCCCTCCGATACACACCTCTCCTCTGCCGCTGTGATTCCCTCCGTCGCGCGCCTCTCGTCCATCGTGTGGTTCTCTTCTGCCGCTAACTCCTCTGTCGCATGCCTCTCCTCCGTCGAAGGACTCCTTCACCGCGTTCCTCTCCTCCATCGCGAATGCACCTCCGTCGTGCGCTGAACCACACATCTGTGCTGAGTTTTCTCCTCTTTCTTATCTGTTTTGAATGTTATTACAGTTTTATATTGATGGTGATGTTGTGAATTGTATGGGCTAAACACGCCGCTAAAAAACGTGGTTCTTGGTTGTCTTTGTTTGCGCCCTAAATGAATTGCATGTTGGCTGTCCTTATTTATAGAGGTTTTTAGTAAACGAATGAATTTCCCATTTACAGAATTTTGACTTATCCAGATTCCCTCCTTTATATTTTCATATATTTTTCTCTGAATTCTTACAAAGTTCCCCTTTGCATGAAATGCAAAAAAAAAATAGAAATTAAGAAAGAAAAAAATTCTTCAATAATATGATCAATGAATAAAATATAAAAATGTTAATGCGTGAATTATAGCTATTAAATCCCCCAAGCTTAGAACAGTGCATGTCCCGAAGCACAAAATCTCAACTCATTAAAAAATGAACAACCATCATACAATTATTAAAATTCCATTATAAATCATGTAAAACAATTATCAGTGAGAGAATAAATTTTCTTATATCACATAAATGATTTCTCTTTAAATCCTCACTTTTCAATGAAACTAAATTCAAAAAATATTTAACATTTCCCATTATGAAAATGGTGGAACTAATCATAATTTCTATTTACATATATTAATTCACTCATTCAATATTATATTTTTATTCAAAAGCCTTGGATGTTAGGGGGTGGATGTGGTGTAGACCAAAGGAATCACCACTTATGATGAGGTAACAATCATATGGAAATGAACTAACACCTTGGTAAAGAATGATAATTTCACTCGACCTCCCTTTTCTTGTTAAGATGTATATCATGAAATTACCCTCCCACAATGTGTGACGAACCATGATGCACTAATCAATGATTATCCTACACTTCTTGTTGTATTATGAAAGATCCCATAGGGTGCTAGATTTCCCTTGATGGAAGCCAACTAGAACAGTGGATTTAGACTCCACTATAGAATTCTCGATATTGTAAATCCTAAAAAACATGATAGAACTGAACATCACCTTTTTCTATGGCCTAATAGAGATTCCTTGTCCATTTTAAGATTGTAATCCAAATATCACCTAGCCCCTATCATCCTACACAAATGCCACCATCATTAAAATCATAAAATATCCTTCCACATTCAGTTTCATACCTACAATAGGTGTCATATATCTAACCCATCACCCTTGGTTAGGCTTACCTCCTACCTAAGGATCATGTTCAATCCTCAAGAGAATCCACTTAAATTATCCTGATGACACCCTTCCTGGGGTGACAACACCATGGTTCTCCATAATTGATTTTAGGAAAACCTGAATATGTGTTTGAGAGCTAGGCCTTCATTCTCTCACATTGTTCCTTCCCTCCCAAAGAACCCAACACACCATAGCATAAACCTTGTTGCATATTTGTATCTTAGTACCATGCTGTCTAACACTTCCTAGAATGGTAATCTCCCATTATCCTTTAATGTTGAGATTCAAAGATGATTGATATTAAGGGAAGTAAGAACACATAAAATGTAACACCTAAAAAATTCACTTTATCAAAACATTCTCATCTGTTTAGTATCACCATGTTCCTTAACCTTAAATCCAACAAGTTATTCTTCTTATGTATCTATTTTAATCATATCTTTCGTATCCGCTCATCAGATTCATGGTTATAATGAATCATCAATGAGTAATCCTTCCCACTGAAGCATTTGGGTAATGACCCAAAAAAATAGGTTTCATGCACATACAATGTTGATGTTTCATTTAAGGATCTTATCCTATTGCCTAAGTGTTGTGTTTATGAATCTTGTATGCATGCTAGATTCTACAAAGGAGATATTATTAACCTAGAACCATAAAAATGATAGGTCATCACCGTCTTATTTATTATTCTAGTAACTGATATCATCTCGATCCAACACACAATGTACCTTCACCTTCAAAAAATTCATCTTCTCAATCATGACACATGAAAGGCTAGACATCATCTTGGTTTGACCAACCTAGACACTAAATTCATCTCTATATCTATTCTTTATAAATCTCACATATAAAGATTTCACTTTTATAATTTCCCAGTCTAGCCTCACATGCATTCCTTTCATGTATTAAAAAACACTCCTTAAATTAATACTCCCATCATTATCACATTCATCATTCTCTTTGAAGAATCATAGTGGAATCCCCCTAGTTAGCATCCTAGATGAATGCCTTTATGATTTTTTTTCAATATCATTCATGGTTCCCTTAGGTTCCTAGATTAATAAGAGACACCTATTTTCCTATGACCCTCTTGGGTCATATTATATTATAATATTGAATGAGATTTACATGGGGAGAGATTTAAGAGATCATAATATGGATCTCATAAATCTGTTGAAGATAGCTTTCTCATGACATGGCCCTAACTTATCACACTATGATGCCTTTAAATTCCAGTTCAAGTATTAACTCAAAATCCAATATGAATCCTTCATTATTAATTCATTTCACCAAATCCTTTTGTGATATGTGTTTCATTTTCAGATACCCTTCATCCCCTATTTGTTCAATTTATCTATTGGAATCAAGAGATCAATCGGTGGTGATCCATTACAAGTTTCTATTTTTTCCTCCTTGGTTTCCTCTATGTTCATCATCTGGAGAAGGCAGAGGCAATGACATTGGTTGGTTTAAGGAATATTAGGATGAGTGGTTGATAGAATTTTTTTGGTTCTAGGTTGTTGATGATTCTTTTACATGATCTTGGATTGGTGATTATCTATTTTGTTGTACTTACATAATGGTTGATAAAAGACAATTTTATTTATTTTGTGTAAATTGTGGAAGTTGCATAATTTTTCTTGATTTGGTTGGATATTAAGGATTAAGTTACCCATAACACCTCAACTCAAACCATAGGGTTAGATCCGAAGATCCATAAGACCTCATGTGCACCTCCCCAACAATGGATTAAGGTTATATGATCAATGGATTAAGGTTATATCATCAATCATACAATTATAAAAGTTATAGTAAGATGATTTAATAAAACTTACCCATTTAATGCTTGTTGTTAATGGTAGATCCCTATTTGATCATGAAATTATGACAACATGCTAGATTCTCCACCGATCTATAAAGAAAAGAGGAATATATGATTAGATTGACAAGGAAAACATAGATCCAATATATATCTATACTCATTTAACAAATAAGAAGAGATAAATGTAATGGATCTAAGAAGAACATACTACTCAAACGCCACCAGATCGGTCAAAGGTTGATGGATCAAGGGGAGATAGATGGGATAACTTTAAAGACCAGGAGGGAGATCTATAATTTGAAATAGGAACATGGGGGTTTGATTTCGGTGTAGGATGTGAAAAAACACGTACAATTAAAACCCATAAGGTGTATTAATTTCACCCCTGGGAAGGGCGCGCTGACCAGTCTGCAATAGGAGGCTTCAATTTCAAAACAAGAACAAGATGCTTCTTCTAGTGATGAGTGACATAGGGAAATTATTTTTGTGAAAGGAATGATTAATATTTATGGGCCATGAAGACGATTCAAGTGTTTTTTAAAATTCTTACGTGACTTTTTAAAATGATTTAGGTGTTTTGAAATGTTTCTTATAGGTTTGTATCTCATTTTAAATGATTAAGATTGTTGGGTCATGAAGCTACCTTGAATGTTTTAAAAAAAGAATTGTGGTTTTGTGAAAGTGTTTGGAACTAATTGATTTCTTTTAAAAAGGTGTGTTATTTTAAAGAGGAATTTGTGTTAATGGTTGGTTTTTTAATGGGATTTCATGTATATTTTTTAAATAGTTTTCTAAGGACATTTGAACTGTAATTTTTTCATAATATTTTAAGTTTAAATTTTTATAGAATTAGGAAAACCATTACATTATATCAATATTTTGTGTATTTATTTAGTTAAATACTAATATCCCCGAATCAAATAGGATGGATATAAATAAATAAGGGATGGATGCCAGTCGTTTGATAAGAGACTATGAAGATGGAGTGAAAGAGTTCATCAAGTTTACAAAAGATCATGCATATGACCCTTCTCAAATCATTTGTTTGTGTTTATGCTATTGTTATTCAAGAAAAGTTAGTCCATAGAAGTTAGAAAAACACTTGATCTATCAAAGAATAGATCAAAGTTATAAAAGTTAAAATAAACATGGGGAAAAAGAGAATGTAGCTAGTGGTTGGGATAACAGTGCGTTTTATGGATCATCTGATATGATTACATATGTGGACAATGAAGAAGACCGTATCAAGGATGTGATTATAGATGTTTGTGTGTTTACACACACACACACAGATATATATATATATATATGATTATATATTATAAAAGATATAAATACTAAATTGAAATAGTCTTACATATAAAATATATATTTAAAAATATAATTCATAAAAAAACAAAAATATATATAATACAAAATTACCAAAGTTACATTAATCAATAAAAATATTTAATAATGTATCTAAATACATTAAAAATGTATATGTAAATGTAATATATTAAATATTTATTTTATATAATTTTATAGATAAATAAAAGAAATTTTAGTTATATAAGTATATTTATATTAATATATGTGTATTTATATATATATATTAATATAATTGTTGGTGTTGTGATGTAAATCCTGTTTGATATGGCCTAAAAAACCCGAGATGCGGCAGATAAAAAAATCGTGAAAAAATGGGTGGTCAGTATATGTATGTAAATAAAAAATTTATGTATATTTATGCATGCATGTATGCTTGTATGAGTGTATGTATATATGTAAGTATGTATGTATGTATGTATATATGTATGTATGTATGTAGGTAGGTAGGTAGATATATTTGTTTGTGTGTGCGTGTAACTAAGTATGTAAGTATTTTTTTTTGAAAGGAAAATATATAAATTACTGATCAAGGAAACCAGAATTATAAAGCCAATCAAGGAATGAGTTCACCCAACAATGATCACCCCAAAATTTCCCAAAATGAACCAAACTATGGGCTTTTTAATTACCATATCTTTTGATAAAAGAAAATTTTCATGCATCGAATCCAGCGGTCAGGGACCAGATCTTCCTCAGGATGAGGCCATAGGGCTGGGAATCCTTATCTTTTGTTGAGAGCGCGTTCACCACTTCGAGGTAGTCAGATTCCACCAGAATCTTGGGCCAACATTTTGAACAGGAAAAAAGAAGCCCCTGGAGGATGGTCGAGGCCTCAGCCACCACAGGGCTCCATGTGTTAGGCACTACCCTACACTGAGCTTCCACAATCTGGCCAACACTGTTATGAGAAATGAGTCCAATACCGACCCTTGAATGAGCAGAGACATCAGCATCTGTATTAATCTTTAAGAAACCTTCAAGGGGGAGACCAAACAGGAGCTCCTCGTCGAGTGTGTCTCAAAGGATGCCCCTCATCACTATTATTCCAACTATTCATCCACTCCAAAGCTCTATCCACCCATAGGTGATCCGGGGTCACCTTCATATGGAAAATGCATTCATTCTATCGGGTCCAAACCAACCAAGCAATTGTGCATATCAGCCCCACCACTCTTGGTACCAGAGAAGACACCCATTTAGAAAGGTTTGGGACCAACCCAATTTAAAGATCAAAGAAAATACCAAAATCCAGCCTCCAAACCTTCCACACCCCTTCCACCCCCTTATAGGAAAGAATTGCATGAAAATGGGATTCCACTTCATGGAGGCACAATGGACAAGTGTCATCCTCTGCCAGATGATGCTGCACCAAAAAGTCATGGGTTGGAAGAACCCCAACACAAACCTTCCACCAAAATAATTTCAACTTAGGGGGAGCATTGAGGGACCAGAGGAACTTCCACTGATTATCGGTAGAGACCTGGGCCAATCGTTGGACCCTCATTTTGTAACCTGAATGAACAGAATATCTCCCATGAGGTTCCCCAGTCCAGCAAATCTCGTCAATACCCATTCCTGGTGTGAGAGGGATACTAAGGATGATCTGACGATCCACCTTGTTAAACCAGCAACAAAGCTTCTCCCGATCCCACTCCTCAAGCGAGTCATCGAGCAGGTCACGTACACTTGCATCTTCGGAACCAGGAACAACTGGTGAGGAAACCTTATGATTGAACCCATCTTCCAGCCATGGATCCTTCCAAATGTTAATATTATGCCCATAAACAATTCTTCACATACAACCCAGATCAATGAGAGATTTTTCTCCCCAAATGCTTCTCCACAGAAAACTCAGTCGTGGCCCCAACTTGGCATGAAAGAAGTCATAGTGAGGGAAGTACTTAGCTCATATCACTTTTGAGAACAGGGCATTTGGGTGGGAAAGAAGGCTCCATCCTTGCTTCACCAAAAGAGCCTCGTTAAACCATTTGAGATTTCAGAAGCTGAGGCCGCCACGGAATTTTAAAACACATAGCTTCTCCCAAGACATACAATGGGAATTATGTTTGACCTCATGGGATCCCCACCAAAAATTGGCCAACCGGGAGTGGATTTTATCCACGAGAGTTTCTGGGAATTTAAACAGTGACATCGCATAAGACGGGATTGCTTGGGCCACTGAATTCACAAGAACTTCCTTTCTCGCCTTGGAAATATTCCTACTAGACCAAAGACAAATCAGATTATCCACCCTATCCAAAATCGCGCCAAAAACTTGTTTCTTCGACCTAACCACCAGGATCGAGAGGCCAATGTAGTTGGGATGCTTATAAACCAGTAGAAACCCACACATTCGCTGCAAATCCTCTCTCTTAGCTTGTCCCAGATAACTCTGATTTCGAAGCATTGATACGTTGCCTAGAGTCCTTTTCATACAGATTGATGATATTCAGCACTGCACTGTATTCTTGCGGGGTAGCACGCGTGAAAAGGAGGCTATCATTTGCAAAGAAGAGATGAGAGACATGGTGGGCATTTCTACATACCGTAGCACCATGGATAACACCTTGATCGGCTGCCTTCAGGATGAGATGAGAAAATACATCTTCCACTAGAATGAAGAGGTAAGGTGATAGGGGGTCCCCTTGTCTCAAGCCTCTTGACGTTTTAAAGCTCGCTGAAGGGACCCCATTAATATTGATTCTGTAGGAGACAGATGTAACACAATTCATGACATTAGAGATCCATTTCGTCCCAAATCCCAGCCTGGATAGAACAAGTTCGAGAAAAATCCATTAAACTCTGTCATAAGCTTTCATCATATCAAGTTTAATTGCCATGGTGCCTCACTTGGATGAGGAGCGCGTTTTCATAGAGTGGAATAATTCGAAGGCAATGGCTAAATTGTCCATAATAGATCTCTTTGGAACGAAAGCACTTTGGTTATCTGAGACAAGCAGCGGGAGAAAATGTTGGATTTGGTGGTCTATAACCAACTAATTTGTACATTATTCATTAAATAAAAGCCTTATCACATCTTGATTATTCTTTTGCGTGACATTTCATGTGATAATGTGCTAAGGACAGCTGTTGCATTAAAGGGTCGTAGCGGATCCCTGCTATGATGAGAATCTGGAAGTGCCATAACACTGTTCATGAATGTATGTTCTATGGCCGGATGATATTATTTTAGGGACACAAATAATACAGATCATTAGGGGTGAGGACTCATAAAACATTAAGGCACCTTCTCATGGTGTGTACCCTTGGTAATATCCAGGAGGATATTATGAGAATGAGACCCAATAGTAGGAAATACACATTTCATAGTGTCATTGGATGTTCCTATATGCGGAGGTGTGTATTGGTCCTTAGACTTTAAGATTATTATTAATGGGTATTACAACTCGTGCACTTAGATGTATTGACAAAAAATATGACGACACATTGTTCGCAGCGAGGTAGGATACATTGGGTACGTCATGAGTAATACCGCATTAATAGATAATGCGAGAAAGGATTTGTCCCTTCTGTTCCATAACGGAAGTAGATCTCTCAGGCCCTTTGATGGAATTGATATAGCCTAAATAAATCCATGGCCATGGTAAGGTATGGGCAAGCTCAATTCCGGGAAGTCAAAGAAATAATAACCAAGCACATGGGTTGATGGAACTAGCATGCAACCCACTTGATTGGAGATATCGAGACAAATGGATTATATTACACGGTAAGCGTTCGTAGGAGGTGACACGTCATTGCGGTGTTAACTTCTTTCTCTATGGGTGCCTTGGCGTGTTGCTAGACGCTAACCTTGGACTTTAGGCAGGCTCAGCCTAATTCCACTGAGAAAGAGGCCTGGAGGGTCACACACTAAGTGTGTCCATGTATCTCAGTTAAATATTAATTTAACAAGTTAAATAAATATTATTCCCGACTGTGGTTTAATAATTATTTAAGGATGTTTGATCGCATTTATTTTGACACTAGTTATTCGAGAGAATATATTGTGGATGAAATAATATATTTATTAGCGAGTAATGCAGTTACATTTATTTAAGAAATAAATAGTCATTGGTCAAGGTCTAATAAATGTGGTGGAGAAAAATGGAAAATAAAAGTACACGCAGTGTATATTAAATATACACGCCGTGTAGTTTTATGGAAAACAAGTACACGCCATGTATTAATTATTACACGCTGTGTAGTTTTTCCAGTTGAGATTTTGAGGATTTAATATTGTTTTATTAAATGATATTTATTATAATCAGCGTGGGCGCATGCCAAGGAATTAATAATTCAACATGGGGGTTTTCAATAAGAGTTAATGAAATAAATAAAACGCGTAACGTGTTTATTTATTGTCATAACTCTATTAACCTCAAACCCAATTATAAATATCCTCGAAACCCCAACATTTTGAAGAGGCATTGTTGTGCACAATGGATTTGGAAATACTCTCAAGCCAAGAGAGAATTCCCTTTCCACCAAGAACGCCCTCAAGTTACGATAGCAAGATCCTCCACCGGATTAAGGCGGTCGAAGGCGAACATCGCAAGTGAAGGTTCTTCCACGATAGCACCCGGAGATCCCTTCGGTGACGTCCGAAGATACGTGACACACATGTGGATCACCGCTAGAGGAATCCTACACTTGGATTCTACGATGCAACGACGGTTCACCGAATCGTGACCGGACACATCAATAAAGAAAGAATTACAACGAGGTAATTCTTATGCATTAATTAAATTAATTATAATCAACATATGATGATCCTCCTCAAGGGTTCCAGGACTCTTCTTTTCTTTTCGTTCTTCGTTCTATTCCGAAGATTCATCATTTTATATCGTGACAGATCTCATATTGAACGTTGTTTAACGTTAAAATTAAAGTTGGGCAAACCCACCAACGCGCTTCCGCTGCGCCCAAAACCTACAAGTGGTATCCGAGCGGGTCATATCGTTGATTATAATTATTTAGTTTTTCGTTGGTAATTTACGCATTTAATAATTTAGTTATTTCAATTCAAGTTTAATCATTCTGGAAAATCTGAATATCGAGATCTATTCCTCCTCCCTCGTTTCTCGTTCACCTCACAGAAACAATTTTTTCTTTTAATTTTGATTAAAATAAAATAGAGGAACTCATCCGGAGGAGCCAAACGTTTCTGGCCGTATAACACCAGAATACATGGCGTGTATTCAGAAGTACACGCATTGTAGTCTAGGTTTAATGCATTGACTGATCCGCCAAATCAGGCCGTTTATTGGATTCTTTCTAAGAATTTAAGACACCGTGTGTTGACCAGAAACAGGTGGAATATGGTTTTTGGAATACATGCCGTGTGGTCTAATGAACACGGCGTGTAGTCCCTTCGGGTTAGGGTTGGGTCGTGTACTCCGTACATGGCCTACCCGGCTTGAAACCGTGTAACGCGGAAACTACACGGCATGTGTCCCACTGTACACGCCGTGTACTCCGAAAATTTCTGAAGTACATTAACACGCCCTGTCCTCGGGAGTGTACTTCGGATGGACGGTGAAGAAAAGTACACGCCGTGTAGTCAGAACTACATGCCATGTAATCCCCCAAATTACACAGATTTATTAAAATTTATTATTATATTATAAAAACCCTTGATACGTGTACCATGGTGCAGGCGTAAAGCTGAGGCCCAACATGTGACAGATGTTTTATATATATGTGTTTAATTTAACATCTGCGTAATAAATGGGAATTCACCGGGTTGCCTCCAAGGTACAAGTTACGTACAAGGATAATTTTAAATGAATTTATTTGTTTAAAATTATGATGGATGAGAATCTCAAGGAAATTCAGAAAAGGGATTTAAGATAAAAGGATTGATTAATTAAAGAAAATTAATTGATTCGAGCGTGATTTATCTTAAAAAATAACGATTAAAGAATTGAATGCTAGTTTTATTTATGTGTAAATATCATTGCATGTATGGATGATCATGAGCTAGACAAAGACCTTTGTATGTGAATGGTTTCTTTTAATTTATTTATTTAAATTAAATTTGTTGGCCTGCGAGCCATCTCCTCATTAATATGTAGGGCATGCCCGTCCAAGGATTCTTTTATGTAAAAACCCCTTTTACCCCTCACCTGCATGTGAGATAAATGCATATGTAAGGTATGGAGCTCCCAAGCTAGTGGAGGCGGCTCAAGTCATGAGCCAAGGTGAAAACAATCCAAGGAGATACAAAGGTGCACAGGTGGAAAGCTGTAAACACGAACCCGAAAGGTTCAAGGTGTTTCTCCCCTAGGTCTTGGGTTAGTTTATCAACCTCTAGATAAACTAACCAATAGAAAATCTCATGATCATACCATTTATTTTATTTCTGTTAGTTGCATGGTTTATTTATTGTGGGTGTGTTGTCACGATCACACAATTAATGAATTAAACGAGCATGCAAGATGGAACTAAAATAAAACCGGCTTATACGTAAATATTATCTTAGACATGGTTAATCACTTAAGTATATCCCACTTAATATTAACAATCATGTAATCAAAGATAATAAAATGGAAATTTACGTATAAGGATAAAATCCCTCAAAATAAATATTAAGTCAGCATAGCCTTCCATAATCTTGGTTAGAATCGAACCATAATTCAAAGTGCTTGACTAACCCTATTTGGGGTGATTTCAATTATCGGGGAATTCTAATTCAAGGTTTTGGGTTGACATGACTTGGTTCACATCAAGGGTTGACTGCCACATCAGGACTTGGTGTGACCAAGAGGCAAAGGTTGAGGAAATCCAAAAAAGATTTCAGGATTGGGGAGTCCACTCATCGGATCAAGGAGCTGCGAGTTAATGCAGTTGGCATTTGAAATGCCTACCTAAAACCCTTCAAGTTGCTTGACCAACCCTAGTTGGGGTAATGAGAAAGGAAATATGGATCCTTGCCATTATAATATTCATGCAACAGAATATTCTGAAGTCAATGGTGAGGGCTATTGGATTTTGATAAAATAGTGGAAGACTAATAAGTATTAATTTATTTATTTGTCTCAAATTTTGTAATAAAGTACTAAACCTTTGCTCATCTTAATTTTTAGAAATGTCAAGAAAATGAATTAAAACATATCATTGTGAACCATACTCGAAAAAGAAAACCTTCTCACTGGCACCAATTTCCAAGAGTGGAAGAGGCGTTTACGCATCGTCCTTTGCCACAAAAGGAAATTATATGTGCTGGAAGAGCCTATTCCAGTTGCGCCTGGGAAAGAGGCTAGTGATGAGTAATTATCTCCTTACATGAAACACATGGATGGTGCCACAGATATCCAGTGTTTCATGATATCATCCATGTCTAATGAGCTCTTGAAGCAACATGAAAACATGGACGCGTATAGCATGATGTCTCACCTTAAAGATATCTACCAAGAGAAGGCGAGATAGGAGAGGTATGAGATCTCCAATGCTTTGTTTACCACGAAGCTTGGAGAGTCTGCACCAGCTGGGCCTCATGTAGTCAAGCTTATTGGCTACATTGAACGCTTGGACATCTTATGGATTAAATTCCTGGATGATTTGCATACAGATCTCATCATATCATCACTTCCCAAGACCTTCTCTAGCTTCATTGTCAACTATAACATGAGAGGAAATGAGAAGAGTCTATTGGAGCTTCTGACCTTGATTAACCAGGTAGATAAGGAAATGGGGCGTGACAAACCCACGGTCCTTATGGTGAACAAGAAAAGGAAGGACAAGGAAAAGGGGCCAAAGACTGATAAACGGTCTGAAGCCCCGAGCACCATCCCTCCAAGAAGGGGAAGATCCATAGGCAGGGAAAGGAACGGGAGGCAGTGTGTTTTTCATGTGGCAAGCAGGGCCACTAGAAGAGGAACTGCACCCAGAAGCATGGGGACGCTAAAGTTGCATTTTTTATCGAGTGAAATCTTTCTATTTCTACACATTGGGTATTAGATACAGCTTGTGGGGCTTACATCTGTATTCAAATGCAGGAACCAAGTAGATTTAGAAATATCGCCAGAGGATAGGTGGATCTTTGAGCTGCCAATGGTGCAAGGCTGGCTGCATTGGCTATTGGTGACTACCACCTCTCATTGCCGATTGGGATGATTTTGGTTTTACATAACTGTTATTATGTTCCTAGTGTTACCAATAACATAATTTCTGCATCTTGTTTGGATATGGATTGATTTGTTTTCAAATTTGGAAATAAGGGTTGTATCTTTTATAAGAACAACGTATGTTATGGTATGGAACATTTAAATAATGGTTTTTATGTATTGAATTACGAAAACCAAGTGTTGGCAATTGATAACGAAACAAACTCACATGACTCATACATCACCCAGTTATGGAATCACCGCCTTGGTCATGTGAACGAGAAGCATTTGACAAAGATCTGCCAAGATGGCTATTTAGACTCTACTAAGATAAAACCACTTGATAGATGTCATGCTTGTTTACAAGGAAAAATGACCAAGTCGCCTTTTGATGGACAATGTGAAAGGGCCACAGATCTTCTAGGATTGGTACACACGGATGTGTGTGGACCATTTCTAGTAGAAGTTATAGGTGTATATTCTTAATTCATTACTTTTACTGATGATTTGAGTAGATATGGATATGTCTACTTAATTAGGTATAAGTCAGAGTCCTTAGAGAAATTTAAGGAATTCAAGAATGAAGTAGAGAATCATCTTGGTAAGAAGATAAAGAAGCTTCGATCGGATCGAGGTGGAGAATATCTGAACCAAGAGTTCATCAATCTTCTACGGGAGTCTGGGATTCTATCTCAGCTCACTCCTCCTTATACACCACAGTGGAATGGTGTTAGTGAAAGGAGGAACCACACCTTGTTAGACATGGTAAGGTCGATGACGAGTCATGCGGATCTTCCATTATCCTTTTGGGGATATGCATTACAAACTGCACCATACACATTAAACCAAGTACCAAATAAGGTAGAAAATGGAATTCCATCCGAGTTATGGAATGGAAGGAAACCCATTTTGTCGCACACACGTGTATGGGGATGCGGGGCATTTGTTAAGGCCATCTCAGGCAACAAACTAGCACCCCGGGGCACGAAGTGTATCTTTATAGGATATCCCAAGGAAACGAAAGGATATTACCTATATAACCCTCAAGAAAAGAAAGTGACTGTCGCCAGACAAGCCGTATTTCTTGAGAGGGAGCACATCCTCAAGAAGGATAGTGGGAGAAAGATTGACTTCGATGAAGTTGATGATCAAGATACACAGGAGTTGGTACAGGAACAAGTTCCACAGGTCCCCGTGGAAGAGGTTCCAGAAACACATGTATTGCGTAGGAGCTCAAGAGAGGTAAGGGAACCAGAGAGATTTGGTTTCCTAGTCACCGAGGATGGTGAATCATTATTGTTGGACAATGATGAACATCTCTCCCACAAGGAAGCAGTAGAAATCTCAGAAGCTGCAAGATGGCTAGAAGCTATGAATTCTGAGATGGATTCCATGTATCAGAATCAAGTTTGGGTTCTGGTCGATGAGCCAGTTGATGTAAAGCCTGTTGGATGCAAATGGGTATTCAAAAGAAATATGGACATGGAAGGTCAAGTTAGCACCTATAAAGCAAGGATAGTGGCTAAAGGATTCAGACAGCATCAAGGAATTGACTATGATGAAACCTTCTCGCCAGTTTCCATGTTTAAATCCATAAGAATCATACTTTCCATAGCAGTTTACCATGACTACAAGATTTGGCAGATGGATGTCAAAACAACATTCCTTAATGGGAACCTTTAGGAAGATGTCTATATGACACAACCAGAAGGGTTTGTGACACCAGGTTAGGCCAAACGGGTTTGCAAGTTGCAGAAATCCATTTATGGATTGAAGCAAGCATCCAGGTCATGGAACATTCGTTTTGATGAAGCTATAAAAGAATTTGGTTTCATTAAGAGAAAATGTGATCCATGTGTTTATAAGCGGTTTAATGGGAATGTGGTCGTCATCCTAGTGGTATATGTTGATGACATATTGCTTATTGGAAACGACGTACCAGCCTTACAGTCAGTTAAGGACTGGTTGAACAAGTGTTTCTCTATGAAGGACTTAGGAGAAGAAGCCTACATTCTAGGGATCAAGATCATTCGTGACAGATCCAAGAGGCTGCTTGGACTAAGTCAGGGTACATACATTGAACAGATACTAAAGATATTTAGTATGAAAAAATACAAGAGGGGATTGGTTCCAGTGTCACATGGCTTACATCTTTCTAAGAAAATGTAACCCCAGACACAACAAGAGAAAGATAGGATGAGAAAGATCCCATATGCTTCGGCTATAGGATCCATCATGTATGAAATTTTATGTACCAGGCTTGATGTTGCCTATGCACTGAGCATGGTAGGCAGATATCAAGAAGATCCAGGAGAACAACGTTGGACTGCTGTTAAGACTATCCTTAAGTATCTGAGAAGAACTAAGGATATGTTCCTGGTGTATGGAGGAGACGAGGAGCTTGTCATCAGAGGGTACCCTGATGCTGGTTTTCAAACATATCATAATGATCTGAATTTGCAATCTGGATATGTTTTTTGTCTCAATGGAGGAGCTGTGAGCTGGAAGAGTTCAAAGCAGCCAGTTGTCTCTAATTCTACAGCGAAGTCCGAGTATATAGCGGCTTTTTATGCAGCCAAGGAAGCCGTCTGAATTCGGAACTTTGTCCAGGAGCTTGATATGGTTCCTAGCAGTAAAGATCCCATTACATTGTATTGTGATAATACTGCAGCGGTGGATCTTGCAAAAGAACCAAGGTCACATCAACGGACAAAGAACATACTCCGGAAGTATCACCTCTTGAGGGATTTCTATCAAAGGGGTGAAGTTGCAGTGAGCAGAGTGTCCACGGAAGAGAACGTGGCAGACCCCATGACTAAAGGCCTATCTCAGTAGAAGCATGAATATCATGTGAGAGCTAGCGGGTTAAAGGTTGTTAGTAGTTGGCTCTAGTCCAAGTGGGAGTCTATTGGAGTTGGTGGTCTAGAACCAACTACTTTATACTTTATTCATTAAATAAAAGCATTATCAAATCTTGATTGTTCTTCTGCATGACATGTCATGTGATAATGTCTTAAGGACAACTGTTGCATTAAAGGGTCGTAGCGGATCCCTACTATGATGAGAACCCGGAAGTGCCATAACACTGTTCTTGAATGTATGTTCTATGGCCGGATTATATTATTTGAGGGACACAAATAATACAGGTCATTAGGGGTGAGGACTCATAAAAATTTGAGGCACATTCTCATGGTGTGCGCCCTTGGTAATATCCAGGAGGATATTATGAGAACGAGACCCGCCAGTAGTAAATCCACATTTCATAGTGTCATTGGATGTTCCTATATGCGGATGTGTGTATTGGTCCTTAGACTTTAAGATTATTATTAATTGGTATTATAACTTGCGTACTTAGATGTGTTGACGAAAACTGTGACGACACACTGTTCGCAGCGGGGTAGGATACGTTGGGTGCGTCACGAGTAATACCGCATTAATAGATAATGCGAGAAAGGATTTGTCCCTTCTGTTCCATAACAGAAGTAGATATCTCAGGACCTTTGATGGAATTGATATAGCCTAAATAAATCCATGGCCATGGTAAGGTATGGGCAAGTTCAATTCCAGGAAGTCAAAGAAAGAATAATCAAGAACATGGGTTGATGGCACTAGCATGCAACCCGTTTGATTGGAGATATCGAGACAAAGGGATTATATTACACGGTAAGCGTTCGTAGGAGGTGACACGTCATTGCAGTGTTAACTTCTTTCTTTATGGGTGCCTTGGCATGTTTCTAGACGATAAACTTGGACTTTAGGCAGGCTCAGCCTAATGCCACTGAGAAAGAGGCCTAGAGGGTCACACACTAAGTGTGTCCATGTATCTCAGTTAAATATTAATTTAACAAGTTAAATAAATATTATTCCCGACTCTGGTTTAATAATTATTTAAGGATGTCTGATCCCATTTATTTTGACACTAGTTATTCGAGAGAATATATTGTGAACGAAATAATATATTCATTAGCGAGTAATGCATTTACATTTATTTAAGAAATAAATAGTCATTGCTCAAGGTCGAATAAATATGGTGGAGAAAAATGGAAAATAAAAGTACACGCCGTGTATATTAAATATACACGCCGTTTAGTTTTATAGAAAACAAGTACACGCCATGTATTAATTATTACACGCCGTGTAGTTTTTCCAGTTGGAATTTTGAGGATTTAATATTGTTTTATTAAATGATAGTTATTATAATCAGCGTGGGCGCATGTCAAGGAATTAATAATTTGACATGGGGGTCTTCAATAAGAGTTAATGAAATAAATAAAACGCATTACGCGTTTATTTATTGTCATAACTCTATTAACCTCAAACCCAATTATAAATATCCTCGCAACCCCAACATTTTGAAGTGCCATTGTTGTGAACAATGGATTTGGAAATACTCTCAAGCCAAGAGAGAATTCCCTTTCCACCAAGAACACCCTCAAGTTATGAGAGCAAGATCGTCCACCGGATCAAGGCGGTCGAAGGCGGACATCGTAAGCGAAGGTTCTTCCGCGCTAGCACCCGGAGATCCCTTCGGCGATGTCTGGAGATACGTGACACACGTGTGGATCACCGCTAGAGTAATCCTACACTTGGATTCTACGACGCAATGACGGTTCATCGAATCATGACCGAACACATCAAAGAATAAAGAATTCCAACGGGGTAATTTATATGCATTAATTAAATTAATTATAATCAACATATGATGATCCTCCTCAAGGGTTCCGGGACTCTTCTTTTCTATTCGTTCTTCGTTCTATTCTGAAGATTCGACAATTTATATCATGACGGATCTCGGATTGAATGTTGTTTAACCTTAAAATTAAAGTTGGGAAAACCCACCAATGCGCTTCCGCTGCACCCGGAACCTACAGAAAATTCCTAAGTCTGGCCACCATGATTTTTGAGAAAATTTTGTAAATCACATTACACAGACTGATTGGCCGAAACTACGAGATTTTCTGAGGGCACTAGGATTTGGGGATAAGAGTAATAAGAGTTTCATTCAGGGATTCAAGAGAGGCTCTTCCAGCCCACAACTCCTTCATTAGGGCCACCACATCGTGCCCCACTATATTCCAAAATCGTTTAAGGAACAGAGCATGAAACCCATCAGGCCCCAGTGCCTTGGTAGAGTGAATATGATGTAGGGCCCAAGCACTTCCTCCTCAGACAAATCACTTTCCAAGTACCAATTCATGTCTTCTATAACCATATTTGGGATGCATCCACTCAGGCATGACAGAGTGCTAATACTTTCAGCTGAATAAAGGTTGCTGAAAAAGTTCAGGATAATGGAGTGAATGCCATTTATGTCATTCACAACTCTTCTAGTGGGGTCCTCCATATGAGAAATATGATTCTTCCTTCTCCTCTTAGACGCTCGTTGGTGAAAAAAATTAGTGTTCTGATCACCATCTTTGATATGGGACTCCCGTGCCCGAATGAACCAAAAACTCTCTTTCTCCTTCAGAGCTGTATAAAGATTCTTTTCTCCCACAGAGATGTTTCTAAGAATAGAGTCACTACAAGGAAATGAGTGGAGTCGATTTAATTGATTCTCCGCCTCCTTAATACTCCGGTCAAAGTTACCAAACCTAGCTGATCTCCATGTCTGAAGGCGAGATGCAACAATGCAGGAGCTGGACATGATGCAACAATTCGATCCCTCCCAAGCCGCTTGAACCACCTTTTCACAGTCACTATCATAGAGCCACATAATTTCAAAGCGAAAGGTTCACTCAGGTCCCCTCTGTTGCCCTTGTGAGATGGTTGACAACATGATTGGGCAGTGGTCAGAGGAGACGGGGGGCAGGTGAACAATAGAGAAGGCATGAAAAAGAGAGGTCTACTCATCATTCCCAACAAATCTGTATATGCATGTATGTATATATTTATGAATGTGTGTCTATATTAATATATTTGTATATATATGTGTGTGTATATTTTCCCCAACTGAGGTGTTTTAGTCATAGGTCACTCTCCTTGGCTCTTGGAGGCTAGGGGTTTGATTCTCACTAGTTGTCCATCAAGATTCTAAATCCGCACCAGAAATTTTAAATCCACCAGCTACATAGGGGTATGTGATAGTTCTATTCAATCAACCGCAAGACCGCATAACGAGACCCAAAGTGTGTTACCCACTCTAGTTGGGGGGAGGGATACACTTGGAAGTTTAATAGTCACTACCACAAAATGGGGCAAGGGAAGCGCCTCATTTTATTAGCGCTAAGTAGAAATCAATAATGGGTGGGGGGGGGGGCTTTATCTGCGCTAGCTAAAAGCATCGATAAATCTACCGTTTATCAGTGCTAGTCTTGGCGCTGATAAAAGTTTTTAATAATAATTTATATACAATTATTATATTTATATTAAAAAATAACTGTTTATTTGTATATATTAAATAAAAAATACATGTTTATAATTAATATACATTTTTAATAATTCAAGAATATATATACATATACTGTTTAAAAATGAAAATAAGATTATAATTAAATATATATGTCTTTCCAGTGAATTTGGTCAATTAATATATTGATAATGCGTGCATATATGTTATGTATCATCTTGAATATATTCATTTTTTATTATGTATATTTTACTATAGGTGTATATGATTAATTCATGTTACCCATATGTTATATTATGTTCTCAATACTTATAAAACTACATTAAATACATTTAAAGAATATATATATTTATTATATTTATAATTATTAAAATTTAAGTATATATAAATACTTTTTAAATATATTTATTTGTAATTATAACTATAACTATATATATATATATATATTTAAATAATTGTAAAATTATAATAAATACATATATTATAGTTTTACAAATAAAATTTTATATAAAAATATATTTATAAATATATACAAAAATTAATAAATATATTTATTTATAGCTATAATTATTACCATAAATAAATATATATTTGTAAAAAATTATAAATTTATAATAAATATATTTATTATACTACTTATAAAGTTATAAATATATAATTAATTAAATATATTTATAAATATATAAAAATATTTATAAATAAATAAAAATATTTATAATCATAACTCTTAAATAAATATAGATATATTTAAATAATTAAAAAATTATAATAAATATATTAATTATATGTATATATATATATTTATATACAAATATCTATAAATAAATACAAATAGTTATAAATATAATGCTAAATAAATGTAGATATATTTAAATAATTAAACAATTATAATAAATACATTAATTATATATATTTATAAAATTATTAATATATTTGTTATAATTTTATAATTTTTTATATGTATATATTTATAATTACAACTGTAAATAATTTATTTATTATATTTTTTAATTAAAAATAAATAAATATTTATTTATTAGTTATAAACAAAAATAAATAATTATTTATTTAAATAATCATTAATTCATAAAAAATATATTTATTATTTTCATATATAATGTTATATATAAATAAATAAATATATAGAAATATTGAGAAATAAATAAAAATATTTATATTTATAGTTATAAATATAAACATATATATTTAAATAATCATAAAATTATAATAATTATATTAAATATAAATATTATTAAAATTATAAATCTTAGAAATATCAATTTGTTACAATTTTATAATTATTTAAATAAATAAATAAATATTCATTTATAATTATAATTATAAATAAATATATATTTATATAATAATTATAAAATTAGAAGAAATATAGTTATATACATCAACAATATTATGAATATATATAATTAATATATTTATTATATAGATTTCTATGATTATAAACATGATAAGTACATTCCTTATAATTTTATAATTATTTAAATTATAATTTTATAAATATAAATACATATTTATCATGTATATAATTTTATAAATATATATAATAATATAAATATTTTATTAAAATTATATCTTTATCAGCACTGTATTTTTAGAGCTGATAAAGACATTCTTTATCAGTGCTAAAAAGCGCTGATAAAGGCATATTTTATCAGCGCTTTCTATTTCAGCGATGATAAAACATATATTTATAAATGTTTTTTAGCTAGTGATGGTAAAAGGTTCACCATGTTTTATAAAGAAACACTAACTTTCTCCTCATTCTTTGCACCCCTCAAGCTCTCGTGGAAGTTGATTGTTGTCGCCACTAGCTTCTTCTTCTCCTCCTCCTCTCCCGCTGACTCCTTTGTCGCGAACCTGCCTTCCCCACAAGCCTCTCCTCCACAGTGCACCATTTCTCCTCTGTCGTGATTCCCTCCACCACGCACCTATCCTCCGCCACTACGATTCTCTCTGCCACAAGCCTCTCCTTCATCGTATGATATTCCTCTGCCTCCGACTCCTCTGTCGCATGCCTCTCCTCCGTCGGAGGACTCCTTCACTGCGTTCCTCTCCTCTGCCGCGAACACACCTCCGCCGTGTGCTGAACCACACCTCCGCGCTGAGTTTTCTCCTCTTTCTCATCTATTTTGGATGTTATTACAATTTTATATTGATGATGATGTTGTGAATTTTACGGGCTAAACACCACGCTAGAAATCGTGGTCATTGATGGTCCTTGTTTTCGCACTAAATGAATTGCATGTTGGTTGTCCTTATTTATAGAGTTTTTTTAGTAAATGAATGAATTTTCTATTTACAAAATTTCAACTTATCCACATTCCTCCTTTATATTTTCATCTATTTTCCTCCGAATTCTTACAAAGTGTCCCTTTGCATGAAATACACAAAAAAAATTAGAAATTAGGCAAGAAAAAATTCTTGAATAATATGATCAATGAATCAAATATAAAAAATTTAATGCATGAATTATAGCGATTAAATCCACCCAAGCTTAGAACATTGCTTGTACCAAAGCACAAAATATCAACTCATTGAAAAATGAAAAACCATCTTACAATTATTAAAATTCCATTATAAATAATATAAAACAATTATCAGTGAGAGAATAAATTTTATTATATTGTATAAAATATTTTTCTTCAAATACTCACTTTTAAATGAAACTAAATTCAACAAATATTTAACATTTCCTATTATAAAAATGGTGGAACTAATCATAATTTCTATTTACATATATTTATTCACTCATTAAATATTATATTTTTATTTAGAAACCTTGGATGTTAGGGGGTGGATGTGGTGGGGGCCTAAGGAATCACCACTTATGATGAGGTAACAATCATATGGAAATGAACTAGCACCTTGGTAAAGAATGATAATTTCACTCGACCTCCCTTTTCTCGTTAAGATGTATATCATGAAATTCCCCTCCCTCCATGTGTGACAAACCACGATGCACCAATCAATTATTATCCTACACTTCTTGATGTATTATGCAAGATCCCATAGGGTGCTAGATTTCCCTTGATGGAAGCCAACCAGAATAGTGGATTCAGACTCCACTATAGAATTCTCGATATTGTAAATCCTAAAAGACATGACAGAACTGAACATCACCTTTTTCTATGGCCTAATAGAGATTCCTTGTCCATTGTAATATTGTTATTCAAAGATCACCTAGCCCCTATCATCCTACACAAAGACCACCATCATTAAAAGCATAAAAGATCCTTCCACATTCAATTTCATACCTACACTAGGTGTCATATATCTAACCCATCACCCTTGGTTAGGCTTATCTCCTACCTAAGGGTCATGTTCAATCCTCATGAGAATCCTCTTAAATGAGGCTGATGACACCCTTCCTGGGGTGACAACACCATGGTTCACCATAATTGATTTCAGGAAAACCTGAATATGTGTTTGAGAGGTGGGCCTTCATTCTATCACATTGTTCCTTCCCTCCCAAAGAACCCAATACACCGTAGCATAAAAATTGTTGCATATTTTTATCTTAGTACCATTCTGTCTGACACTTCCCAGAATGGTACCCTCCCATTAACCTTTAATGCTGAGATTCCAAAATGATTGATATTAAGGGCAGTAAGAACTCATAAAATGTAACACTTGAAAAATACCCTTCATCAAAACATTCTCATCTATTTGGTATCACCATGTTCTTCAACCACCAATACAATAAGTTCTTCTTCTTTTGTATCTATTTGCATCATATCTTTAGTATCCACTCATCAGATTCATGGTTATAATGAATCATCAATGAGTAATCCTTCCCACTGAAGCGTTTGGGAAATGACTCAAAAAACTCGGTGTCATGCACATCCACTTTGATTATGTTTCAGTGAAGGATATTATCCTATTACCTAAGTGTTGTGTTTATGAATCTTGGATGCATGATAGATTCTAAAAAGGAGATATTATTAACTTGGAACCATAAAAATGAGAGGTCATCACTAAACTATTTATTATTCTAGTAACTGATATCATCTCGACCCAACACACAATGCACCTTCACCTTTAGAAAATTCATCTTCTTGATCATGATACATGAAAGGCTAGACATCATCTTGGTTTAACCAACCAAGACACTAAATTCATATCTATATCTATTCTTTATAAATAAAAAATATAAAGAGTTCACTTTTATAATTTCCCATTCTCGCCTCACATGCATTATCTTCATGTATTCTAAAACACTCCTTAAATTAATACTCCTTTTTCACATTCATCATTATCTTTGAGTAATCATAGTATAATCCCCCCTAGTTAGCATCCTAGATGAATTCCTTTATTATTTTTTTTCAATATCATTCATCGTTCCCTTAGGTTCCTATATTAATAAGAGCCACCTTTTTCCCTATAACCCTTTTGGGTCATATTATATTATAATATTGAATGATATTTATATGGGGAGAGATTTAAGAGATCATAATGTGGATATCATAAATCTGCTGGAGATAGATTCCTCATGACATGACCCTGACTTATCACACTATGATGCCTTTAAATTCCAATTCAAGTATTAACTCAAAATCAAATATGAATCCTTCATCATTCTTTTATTTCCCCAAATCCTTTTGTGATATGTGTTTTATTTTCAGAGACCCTTCATCCCTTATTTGTTCGATTTATCTATTGGAATCAAGAGATCAATCAGTGGTGATCCATGACAAGTTTCACTTTTTTCCTCCTTGGTTCCCTCTATGTTCATCATCTGGAGAAGGTAGAGGCAATGTCATTGGTTGGTTTAAGAAATATTAGGATGAGTGGTTGATATAATTATTTTGGTTCTATGTTATTGAGGATTATTTTACATGATATTGGATTCGTGATTATCTATTTCATTTTACTTCCATAATGGTTGATAAAAGAAAATTTTATTTATTTTGTGTAAATTGTGGAAGATGCACAATGTTTCTTGATTTGGTTGGATATTAAGAATTAAGTTTCCCATAACGCCTCAACTCAAACCATAGGGTTCAATCCGAAGATCCATAAGACCTCATGTGCACCTCCCCATCAATGGATTAAGGTTATATGATCAATGTATTGAGGTTATATCATCAATACTCTAATGATAAAAGGTCTAGTAAGATGATTTAATAAAACTTACTCATTGAATGCTCGTGGTTAATGGTGTATCCCTATTTGATCAAGAAATTATGACAACATGCTAGATTCTCCACCGATATATAAATAAAAATATGAATTCATCATCAGATCGACAAGGAAAACATAGATCCAATATATATCTACACTCATTTAACAAATAAGAAGAGTTAAATGGAATGGATCTAAGAAGAACTTACTGCTCAAATGCCACTATATCGATCAAAGTTTGATGGATCAATGGGAGATGGATGGTAGAGTTTTAGAGACTAGGAGGGAGATCTATAATTTGAAATAGGAACATTGGGGTTAGATTTCGGTGTAAGAGGTGAAAAAAACACGTACAATTAAAACTCATAAGGTGTATTAATTTCACCCCTGGGAAGGGCACGCTGACCAGTCTGCAATAGGAGGATTCGATTTCAAAACAAGAACAAAACACTTCTTCTAGTGATGAGTGACATAGGGAAATTGTTTTTGTGAAAGGAATGATTAATATTTATGGGTCATGAAGCCGATTCATGTGTTTTTGAAAATTCTTAAGTGAATTTCTAAAATGATTCTGGTGTTTTAATATGTGTCTTATAGGTTTGTATCTCATTTTAAATGATTAAGATTGTTGGGTCATGAAGCTATCTTGAATTTTAAAGAAAAGAATTGCGGTTTTGTGAAAGTGTTTGGAACTAATTGATTTCTTTTAAAAAAGGTGTGTTATTTTAAAGAGGATTTTGTGTAAATGGTTGGTTTTTTAATGGTATTTCAAGTATATTTTTTAAATAGTTTTGAAAGGAAATTTGAACTGTAGTTTTTTCATAATATTTAAAGTTTAGATTTTTATAGAATTAGGAAAACCATTACATTATATCAATATTTTGTGTATTTATTTTGTTAAATACTAATATCACCAAATAAAATAGGATGGATAAAAATAAATAATGGATGGATGCCAATCGTTTGATAAGAGACTATAAAAATGGAGTGAAAGAGTTCATCAAGTTTACAAAATATCATGCATATGACCCTTCTCAAATCCTTTGTTTGTGTTTACGCTGTTGTTATTCTAGAAAATTTAGTCCATAGGAGTTGGAAAAACACTTGATCTATCAAATAATAGATCAAAGTTATAAATTTTAAAATAAACATGGGGAAAAAGAAAATATAGCTAGTGGTTGGGATAATGGTTCATTTTATGGATCATCTAATATGATTACATGTGTGGACAATGAAGAAGACCGTATCGAGGATGTGATTATATATGTGAATGATGATGATGATCGTATTGAGGAAATGACAAGGATAGTTGAAGATGGACTTCTTGATTTCAAAAAATTGTTTGAGCAGTTAAAGAGTTGTGCAAAGACACCATTGTATGGTGGTTGTACTAAATATACAACATTTTCAGCTATACTAAAGCTATATAATTTGAAAGCATGAAACATATGGAGTGACACTAGTTTTACAGAATTACTTGCTCTCTTTAATGACATCCTCCCAGATGATAATAAGCTCCCAAGCTGAACATACGATGCCAAAAAAATGCTAAATTTTATGGGTATAATCTCTGAATGAATACACACCTACCTAAATGTTGCAAGGACTACAAATCATTTAGATAATGACCACTGTATGATGTTTCTTGATATAAGAAAGATGAATCTGGTCTTATGAAAGTTGTATAGTACTTTCCAATCATTCTAATTTTTAGGAACCTATATGGAAGTGAGGAGACCAAAGAGAAGTTAACGTGGAACACAGACAAAATAAATAATGATTGGAAACTACGTCACCCGGTAGACTCTCCTCAGTGGAAGTGAATCGATCATGAGTATCCAGATTTTGGAAACCAGCTGAGAAACCTTCATCTTGAATTATCTACATATGGAATTAATTATTTTGGTTTTTAAATAAGCACTCACAATACATGACCAGTTATGTTGGTAAATTATAAATTTCCACTGTGGTTATGTATAAAATGAAAACACATCATGCTGTCTAGGATGGACATGACTGACATGAGAATACGAGAATATTTGGCACCAGTGAAGGGTAAAAATGAACTTTTCTTACTCCATTTTCTTACACTCTTTCCAAGTAGGAGATATATTAGTTTTGAAACCTCTTTAATGACGTAAAGGTTCTATAGGGGTATTCATTGAATATCAAGAACAATGTATCAATAACCAATTTAAAGTTAAAGGGTCTGAAATCACATGACTTCCATGATTTGATGCAAGATCTAATTCCCATAGATTTATGTTGAATATTACCCAAGAATTTCTGTTATATATTAATGAAGCTCTGTTTCTTCTTAAAAACTATATGCAGTAAAGTTATAGACCCGATGAAATTTTCGAGTATGGAAAGAGAAATTCCTATCATATTATGTGAATTGGAAATATTCTTCTCATTGTCATTCTTTGATATGATGGTTTATTTGATGGTTCATTTGGTGAGAGATATTAGACTACGTGGTATTGTACACTATAAATGAATGTACCCCATTGAATGATATATGATGATTTTGAAATTCTATGTCAAAAATCGAAGTCAACTAGAGGGTTGTGTTGCAAAGCGATATATTGTCGAGGAAGGCGTTGAATTCTATACCGAATACCTATTTGGTGTGGAAAACATTGGTCTAACAAAATATCATCATACTAGATGGATTGAGAGTGAGTGAATTTATGTTAGAGAGTTCGTTACAATCAATATTACAGATTGGGAGGAGGTCCAACTTTACATTTTTCATAACAATTTGGAGGTTGACCCATATGTCGAAACCCATAATGAAATTATTAGGAATTTTAATCCATCAAGGGATGAAAAATGGATATCAAATACATATAATATAAATTTTATAATTTGATTTTAGAACCATATATTGAAGGAGTTAGATGAAAATATAGACTCAATTTTAGAACAACTTCGACGTCTAGCTAGAGGACCAAGTGTGTGTGTTTTATCTTATAATGATTATGTAATTAATGGTTATACATTCTATACTAATGACCATTATGAAGACAATACCATGTAGAATAGTGGATTTACACTTATGGATGAATTGATTCATGTTTCTGGTGCTAAGGATAGAAATTCAATTTATGAAAAAATTTCATACTTTGGTATCATTAAATAAATATGGGAGTTGGATTATACGAACTTTGAAGTGCCGATTTTCAATGCAAGTGGGTTGATAACAGGAGTGCTGTTAAAATAGATGAGTTGGGATTCATGAAAGTTGATTTCAGTAAGGATGGGTACAAAGATGAACCTATTATAATGGAATTGTAGGTAGTACAAGTCTTTTATATTCCAAATCCTACAAACTGAAACTGGTCAATTGTTCTGTTATCGATCAAAACCACTAAAGGGTTAGATAAAAATTCAAAGAAATATGACCCTTTCATTAGGACTTCATAATCATTTTGCAAAGATCCCAATGTAGTTGGTGTTTTTTATATAATATGAGACCATAATGAAGGGATTTGGATAGTCGATAGAGGGGTCAAATCCCTTCGTCCATTAAAAAGAATAATTCAATAATC
This sequence comes from Viscum album, assembly GCA_963277665.1. Classification (NCBI taxonomy): domain Eukaryota; kingdom Viridiplantae; phylum Streptophyta; class Magnoliopsida; order Santalales; family Viscaceae; genus Viscum; species Viscum album. The sequence continues at coordinate 1,443,156,611 of OY728162.1, read as the reverse complement.
AGGTAATATTTTTTTTGTAATATACATCATGTTAACTTATGTTATTATTTGTTTATTGATGCTTTTATGTAATATAAATTAAATATTAAACCACTTTTTTAGATAATGACTTATTCATGTGTTGATTCTCTTAATCCTAAGGCATAATAGCTCTCTCAACCTGTTGCTGCTTGCAGTGCAGAGGACCAAAAAGTTTCTCAACTTGTTGCTGCTGTTTCTCCCAATGGAGAGGTACAACCACCATATGTACATGAAAATACTATCACTCCAGAGGAACATATTTATGATGTTGAAACTAAGGAAATGGTAGTCAATGAAACATTTGTGGCATAGAACAAATAGAAGCATCTTATTTTGACGGTGATAGAAAAAATCCTTAAGGAAAAAGCAAAAGGCATCAAATAAGAGGTTAGATGGAATATGCGGGGACAACATGTTATCCCTGAAAATTCCATGTTCAATAGTTACATTAGAATCATCACTTGGTAATGTGTGTCAATTTATGTACATTCGTGGCACTATATTGTCATCAAGCTTAAGACATTGATGAGGGGAGATATTATGGTAACATTATGATATCATTTATTTAATTTACAAAAAAATAAAATAATGAAACAATGGATTACTCTTCATAATCCCTTTTAGAGTGAATTTATAGTGGATGAATCGCACAAGGACTATCTATTAAGGGTTTTTGGAATGATTCACATAGGCTTTTTCACAATTTTAATGAAATTCTATCTTAAAGATGCTAAAGGTAAAATAAACCCAGACCCACCTTCTATTTATGCACACCTGATAACCCAAGAAGCATGGGATGTGTTTACTAGCTGTCGTGTGGAGTAGTCTTTTTAGGTACATTGTGTTTCGTAATACGTTTTTTGAAGATATGTATATTCATCACTTTGATTGATATTTTTTTATTTATGAAACAACAATTGAGTACTGAAAATAATAAACGATCAACAAAAATAGCATACCCCTACTGTAAAGTAAGAATGGGGTACACTTTACTTGAAGAAAAATTGGTATGTATTTTAAATCTACCATAATAATTTTATGTGACATAAAACACCACCATAACTATATTACTCTATTTATATGTATATTGATGAATCCAAATCCAAAGTCACTTCCATATCATGCCATGTGCTATGGAAGGAGGTGTGTGTAAATAAAGATGGGATACGAATAGATGAAAACACACAAAAAGTGTGCAAAACAAGTGTAAGTATGACATAATAATTTTTTGTTGTTTGAAATTGATATTACATAACAATGATTACTTACTTTTAGGAATCAAAAAAACCCAAACCGGATGCATACATACTTTCAGTAGCCTTGAATCATATAGAAAGGTATGGCCACATTAGAGGATCAGGTTTTAGGGTGAAATCCCAAACATTTTTTGAGAAAAAAAGAGGAGGATCAAAGTGAAGAAATAAAAATTATGATAAAAATAATATTTATCCTTGAAGAACATATGAAATTGAAGAAATAGTTCATGGAAAATATGATGGTGGGGGTGGGGGTGGGGGTAGAGAAAAAACAACTCAAGAACAACCAACATGTGAAGATAATACCCCACCCCCATAGCTTTGAGGTAAGCCATTCCCATAAAAAACTTGTCTTAGATTAGGTAATCAATGTTCTAATAATTGTTTATGTGAATTGTGAATCAGATAGACATTGATACCTTTCCCATACTGATATTGTACAGGGTGGAAATGATAGTGATTTATATCTATCAACACCCACCCATTGCCTTGTAGTGATGGATACAATGTTCAATGTCTAGAAAACTATGCTACACAACAAACCAATTTCAAAAGGTCTAGTCAAAGTGTTGATTAACATAGAAAATAAGTCAAGCACTGAGATACCTATTCCAATTGATCATGAAGATATTCATAAGGTCAAAAAATCTCTTGGAACATTCATCGCATAACCGTCATAGCTTGTAAAAAAACATGTCGACAAGGAGGTATTCATTTCCAATTTATTTTTCAACATAAAACTTTATCATTTAATAGAAAAAGTTATGAAATGATGAATTTTAATAAATACGGACATAGGGAAGGGGGTGAAAATAAATAATGACTCAAAAACATCTCAAGGATCAACCAACCGATCGAAAGAATCTACCGAAAGCGCCTTAAACCTGACCATTCTATATCTGCATTTATTATCATCGCAGGCTCATGTGAATACGAAGTTGAAATAAAGCGGGGTTTATACAATTCCTTTTGATAAAAATATGTACATTTGGGAAGATCTAAGTTTCATTAGTTTTGAAAATGTAAGTGAAATCCTAGAGCATGATTGGCTAGGTGGATTAGTTTTAAATTTATACATGAGGTATGTTTACATGATTTGATTTTCCAACAGCTGATATACTATGATAATTATGACTAAATACATTTCATATTTTTCACAGGATTATATATGAAAAATAATTGAAGTTATTTCCCCATGAATAAAAGTTTATACTCATTAGTCCTCACATCACCTCTACAGAATAAACAGATATAGAATCCTAGAAAGAGGGTGAAATAGTAGAAGACCTACTCAAATGATTTAATAGAAAAATTATGGATGACAGATTCTTCTTAATACCAACGATGTAGGGTTAAAACTGTATAATTTAATCATATCAATTATATTTTAATTTATTTCATTACTTATTACTTTTTGTGTTTCTAGGTAGCATTGGATGCTCATTGCAGTCAATTTAAATACTCCAAAGATTTATTTCTTGGATTTAATACATGGATATCCATCAAACCGACCACAAATGATGCCTCTTATTAATTTTTAATACCCTACATTCAACATTTTAGAACTAAACATCTAGTTATATAATTTATATTATCTTTTAATGAAGATTCTGTTATGATAAAGTGGTGTGTGAATACGTCTATATAATGGAATGGTGCTAGGGGAAAAGAAAAAGAAACATAACAAGTACTACAATTAGATACAAATTAGGGTATATATAATAAAATGTTACTATCCAAAGACACATAAAAAATTAATTATTTTTCTCAATGTTTCTACAGTTTCTGAAGCAAAAAACAAAATGATAAAGATTGTGGTTATCATGTTTGCAAATTTATGAAAGAGATCACATTCCACGAAAAAATTAGCATCCCTAAAGAGGTATTTTCAAAGATAATTCCTATTTTATTTAAAATATTTATTAATCCTTTGTGTATTTATATTTTTTCAGTAATACCGTGATTGTCAAAAATAATCCTATTCACATGATGAGATAAATTTGTTTAGAAATGAATAGGAAGCATACCTGATGGAAGAATGTACATAAATAACATGAAGATGTGACTGGTATGAATCAAAGATTCTATTTTTATTTAAAATTGTAAGTATTTTTAGTAAAAAGAACAATTTCCATACTAAAAACTAAGAAAATGAATTAGTATTGTTTTGATACTTTAGGAAAACAATACACAAGCAATTTTTGATGTGTAGGAATCAACCACACCCAAATATGACACATGGTGTAACTGTTATGACTTTAAGAGTGTATTTTTATAATAAATGAACAATAAATTTAGCAAAAAGAACAAGTGACATACTGAACACTAAGAAAAAATATTCGGATTATTTTGATACTTTAGGAAAATGATCCATCAGTTATTTGTGATGTCTAGGAATCAACCACATGTCAATTCAACAAACGGTATGATTGATATGACTAAAATTGTATGTTATCAGTTTAAAATTAACATTTTAGCACAAAACATATCACTCACTGAAAACCAAGAAAACTATCTCTAATTATCTTCATAATTTATGAAAACAATTCATAAATTTTTTGTGATATGTATGAAGTAGTATCATATGAAACCGATGCATGATGCGACCCATATGACTCAAGATGTGTGTTTCGAGTTTGAAATGATATTTTAGTAAAAAACATAACTTGCATACTAAAAACTGAGAAAAAACATTATTATTGTTTTGATACATTAGGAAAAGGATCTATATGTAATTTTTGATTTCTAGGAATCAAATTTTCCTCAATTCAATGCACGTTATGACCAGTATGAATCAAAGTGTATCTTTTTATTAAAAATTGACATTAATGCTAGAAAAAATACAATTGGCATACTGAAAACCGAGAAAATTCATTCGCATTATTTTGATAATTTAGAAAAATGATCCATGAGTCATTTTTAACATGTATGAATCAACCCCACCTCAATACAACACACGACGTGACTGATATAAATCCAACTGTGTATTTTAATTTTAAATTGACATTAATTTAAGTAAAAAGAAGAACTGACATACTAAAAACCAAGAAAACACATTTGAATTGCTTTGATACTTTAGGAAAATGATACATGAGTCATTTGTTACATGTATGAATCAACCAAACCTCAATCTGATGCATGGTGTGGCTGGTATGACTAAAAGTGTCTATTATTAGTTTAAAATTTACATTTTAGCTCAAAATGTGCCACTCACTAAAAACCAGGAAAATTATTTCAAATTGTATTCATAATTTAGAAAAGTTATTCTTAAGTCATTTATAATGTGTATGAATTAGTCTCACATAAAATCGACGCACGATGTGACCGGTATGACTCAAAAAGCGTGTTTCTAGTTTGAAATTATATTATAGTAAAAAACACAAATGACATACTGAGAACCAAGAAAACGCATTTGGATTGTTTTGATAGCTTAGAAAATTATCCATGAGTAATTTTTGATTTGTAGGAATCAACAACACCTCAATCCGATGAATAACATGATCGGTATAAATCCAAATGTGTTTTTATCTAAAATATACATTGATTTAAGTAAAAAGAACAAGTGACATACTGAAAACTGAGAAAACACATTCAAAATGTTTTGATACATTCATAAAATGATCCACTAGTCATTGGTTATGTGTAGGAATCAACCACACCTCAATTATATGCACAGTGTGACCAGTATGACTAAAAGTGTCCCTTATCAGTTTAAAATTGACATTTTAGCTCAAAACATTTCACTCAATGAAAACCAAGAAAACACCCTCCAATTTTATTTATAATTTAATAGAAAGATTTGTATGTCCTTTGTGATGTGTATAAAGTAGTATCACCTCAAACTAATGCATGATTCGACCAGTATGACTCAAAATGGGTGTTTCCAATTTGAAATGACATTTTAGTAAAAAAACACAACTGTCATAATGAAAACTGATCAAACCCATTCGTATTGATTTGATACTTTATAAAAATGATCCATGAGTAATTTTTGACGTGTAGGAATAAATCACACCTCAATCTGAAGAATGATGTGACCAGTATAAATCCAAATATTTCATTTAAATTTGATATTAATTTTAGTAAAAAAACAAGGGACATACTCAAAACCAAGAAAACCCATTCAGATTGTTTTGATATTTTATGACAATGATCCATAACTAATTTGTGACACGTAGGAATCAACCCCACCTCAATAGATTCACGGTGTGACTTGTATAACTCCAAATCTATCTTTTTTTATGAAAAAATAACATTTTATGAATGTATTATTTCATATTAATGTTTAATTTATTTGTTTATAGTATTACTAACATAATATTTGTTTTATTATATAGGTGGAACCTTTTTCTTGAGTTAGGATGATTTTTTTGACAACTAATTCCATGGGTGGACATTTTTGAGAGGGGATCACATATGTCAAAAGATGAAACATTAATGTTTTAAAATATTCTTTGGAAAATTGTAAATTTAATTATTTAAAAAATTGTTTGAAATGTATATATCATTGTTTTTTCAAAACCTTGTGTGGGATGCCTTGTTATTGTGTGTGCTGTTGTGCGTGATGCTTTATTCTTGTATGTGCTGTGCAAGTGCTTTTTTGGGTTGGTGGTGTTCGTGTGTTGTGCAGGTGCTGCTGGTGGGTGTGCTGTTTATATATGCAGGTGCTGCTGGAGGGTGTTCCATTATATAAACAACACATCACAGGTAGCTAGGCCTTTATCAACACTACTTTGAGCACATATAAAGGCACACTTTATCAGTGCTTGTTAAAGAGTGAATAAAGTGGTCTTTTATCAGTGCTAAAATAGCACGAATAAGGGGGGGATTTATTAGCATTTTTTAGCATGGATAATGGACACCCTTTATTAGCGCCTTTTAGCACTGTTAAATGGGACCTGTAGAACACCTGGTTTGAGGTATGTAGCATTTTTTATGTCTTTTTTGTGTGTGTTTAAAGTGCATGAGATGAGTTGAGAAGAGGTTAGGAGAGTTTGGAATGGTTTTGAATAAGTTGGGAGGCTTTTCTAAGTGTGTATGGTTTGAGAACGATTAGGGGAAACCGTGTGGGATCTCAAAGAATCCATTCAGGGTGAGATAGTGGGATTTTCACGGCCCGCGCACGGTTTTCCAAACCCTGCGAGGAAACCATGTGTACCCCCTCTCTCAAGGTAGTGGCTTGCACACGATTAGCGCACAATTTTCCAAATTGTGCAGGCTAACTATGTGACCACTTATAGGAAGGGTTTTTAAATTTAGGCTCCCTCAGGCATAACCTATTGCACTCTAATTCTTCTCCCACACGAGTCTCACTCGTGATTTTGGGTTTTCAAAGGTTGAAGGTGCTCTCCCACTCATTTTGGAATCAAATCTATGGGGTTTCTTGGTGGATTGAAGTCGTTTTTTCTTAGGTAAGTCTCTCCTCTTGGTTTCTCTTTGGTTTTCTCTAGGTCTTCTCTTACCTCTCTCTCAGTTTTCTAAATCTACATCTGTTTCATGTATATCTAGTGCTGGTTTTTTCTTGAGTGTTGATTTTATGGATTATGGATGATAGAGAAGGAGATCTAGAGCAGTTTTTGTTAAGCATTTTCTTAGATTGATGTGTGGTTACTTGCGGGTCGATTTTTCCAGAACCGTAATGGTAGGAGGATTCTATCCCGATTCTAATTTTCTATAACTTGAATCTTGGTTACAATTAATTTTTTTTCTTGAGATTAATTGTGTTTTTGATGTACGAAATTGGTTGGAAATCCCTTTGGTGATGTTTTGTGGATTTTTGGGAAAAATGGGTTTTGTGCTGAAATGATCTTGTTGTGGATTTTAAAATGGATATTTTAAAAATGGGTTGCTGAGATTGATTTGTGAAAATGTTTGATGAAAAATGGGTCTCAATAATGAAGTTGTTTTATTGAAATTTTTTTGACATGGAAAACGATTAAAGGGTGTTTTCAATAAATGGGTTATTTATTGAAGTGAATTGGCATGTGTTGGAAATGGTTGTGTGCTTATTATGCAACCATAGTTCTTTGTACATGTTGGTTGATTGAGTTCTATGGATTGTGTTGGTTGTGTGGAAGTGGTCAAGAATTCTTACTATAAAAGGTGGTGGATAGTGGTTGGAAGAACCACCATATTAAATAGTGGTCAGGAAGCACCACTAGTTGAGAATGGGGTGAACGGGATGGGTGGGAGTCCCACCATTTTGGTTGCCTTGTTGTGTATTGTTTTTAAAGATGGAAATTGTTGTGATAATGTTAAATGGTGAGGTGTATTATTGCATGATTGTGTGTATTTACATTGGGTTTATTGGTTTGGGTGAGGTGTCTTGGTAAGGGTATGTTTGTATTATGATAATGGTTACACTTGTGATTATTTTATATAAACATATTTATATAAATTTGATAATGGTTTTTTCCTAGTGGCGTGTGTAGGGAAGTCATTTGGGGAAAACCTATTGACTATTAGTACTCACCCCCTTCTTTGGTACTTGGGTTATTTTGTAGATGATGTATTCTAGGACACAAGTAAAGTTAATGTATCTCATTGCTAGTGGTTTGTGGTGATGATTAGGAGATGTGGTGGTGCTTGGAGCATGGAGCTTGGTGTAAAGTCATGGAGTGTGTCTTGGGTTATTTTGGGTCTCTTGTTCAATCTTCTGCATAGTACTCTAATATTGTGTTTAGTTTTTTTCCATGTGGGATCGTTATGGTTTAATTGGTTTTCTTTTGGTAATGTATGAGTTTGGTTGTTTTGTTGACATGCATCATATAGTTTGCGGATGGTTTGATTGGTTTTATCTTAAGGGAAAATCATTTCCCAATTTATTCTTGAAGACATCAGCATTTATTTCCAGCCTTTGGCATCTTTGGAATGTCGTTTAAGGACAAGTAACATTCCTACGCCCTCTCAAGCCAATGAGATGGGACATGATGTTACAAGTGATATCAGATGTTCGACCCTTGGTGTTGATCATTGGTCTTGGTGTTGACATTCATTCTTGGACTATTCCTTGAGTGTTGATGGTAGCAAGACATAGGATTGTCATAAATTCAAATGTATAGCATAAAAGGATGCAACTAATCCTTTTATGCTGAAATTCAAGTTACCAGAGAGTTGGGTACATAAGTATTTTGGAGACACTTATAGGCATTGGAAATCTCATTTTCGTGGGTATAGCCAATGAGATGAGCATGACATGCATGGTAGAAAAGGATTCCCAGTAGGATGCATAATTCATTTTTTATAATGAATTATGGTGTGATATGAATGTGTTTATTTTGAAAATCTGAATTGGGTTTCAAAACAAAAGGACTTGAAACATGAAAACTGGTGGTATTTTGAAAATGGGTTGATTTTCAAAACACGGTGGATTTTTTCAAAATGGTTCAATATAGGAAATGAAAATTTTGGAATGTCTAGTTGTTATAGTTTTTATGTAATTTAATTTGAAAATTGTACACCATTTACTGTTAAGGTAGCGAGACTTATGGTTGCTTTTGTGTTCATAGAAATGGCACCGGGTAGGCGTTGTAGAGACCAACTGGAGGAAGCTACTAAAAATGTGGTTGCACCTGAGCCCTAGGTGAACCAGCAGCTAGTGCAGAGTATAGATAAAGATTTTCAAGCATTAGAATGTGCTAATAAAAAAGATGAACCAAGGCATGTGAATCACGTGGTTCAGTTTCAAAGGAAGAATCCACCCATCTTTAGGGGTAATTCAGAGTCAAAGAGGGCTGAAGCATGGATGAATAGAATGAATCAGATATTTGACTTTTTGGGAACATTGGAAGAGCTAAAAGTGAAGTTATCCATGTATATATTGGAAGATCTTTCCCTTTAGTGGTGGTAGATAGCGGTCCAAGATGGGATAGAACAAAGTGTGATATGGGAGGGGTTTGAGGAATTGTTTAACAAAAATTTCTACCCTCATACGTTTAGAATTCAGCGTACAATAGATTTCTTTAGTTTGAAGCAAGGGAACATGGTAGTGATAGAATATGTGGCTAAGTTTATGAACTTAGTGCGGTTTTTACCCAAGGTGGTGGGTAGTACATCGTTGAAGGCATGCATTTTTGAAGTTGGGATGAACCGGGAAATTCGTTCCAAGATAGAAGTACTATGTATAAATGATTACATAGAATTGGTGAATCGAGCTATGGTGTCTAAGCAGGATCTCATAGGGGATACAAGTGGGGGAAGTATGTTGGTATCCTTTGGAAATACTGGGAACTCGAATACTGGGTTCAAGCAAAAGAGGGATACTTATTTCCAGGGTGAGAGTACAATTCAAAATCCAATGATAGGATCGATTAATCTTCCTCCAAAGCCTTAGAGTAAGTCGAGATATTTTCAAGGTGGTTCTACAAGCCACATTAAGTGGGATTGTATGAAAAAACCTTGATCATGTCATAAATGTAAGAATATGGGGCATCTACAATGCTATTATCGAAATGCTCCGAGGTCGGGTGTTTGTGACACTTCTTAGGGGTCACAGGGGTCTTATGCCTCGATGGGATGGGGGCAATAGCATACCCCTCACCAGCAGAGTAAAGTGGGTCATGGTGATTCTCAGAATACCATGACGCCTCAGAAGGGTAATAAAGAGTAGAATGTGGCACATAAGTAATTGTTTGGAGCAGAACTGGTTGTGATGGATGATTAGTCTAGACCATCCACAGCGTGAGGTACAGTTCATTTAAATTCCATGTTGATGTAAGTATTGTTTGATATGATCTCTTCCCATTCTTTTATTTCTTCTATTATCATTTATTTGTTGGGTTTAATGGTAGAAATAATGCCTATGTCTCTCAAAATTTAAACTCCTCTGAGTGAAAAAGAGTGTCGAGCCTTCTTATGTTGACTATGTCGTGTAGTGCTAGATGTGGTTGAGTTGATGTGGGAGTTCTTGGTTCTTGAGATGGATGTGTACAATATAATCCTGGGAATGGATTGGTTGAAAATTTTTAAGGCCTGCATCGATTTCTATGTGCGAATGGTTAGTTTTGTGATGGAGTATGGAGATAGACATCTCTTCAGAGGGGAGAAAAGTGAAAAGCTATGAGAAACAGATTTTTTGGCACCAACTATTGGCACGATCTGATATCAATTAGTGGATTTGTCGTTGGATTCTATGGAAGGTGTTGAGAAGAGAATTTTTACAGTGGTTGTGGACCAGTTTATGGATGTTTTTCACAAATAATTATCAGGGTTACCACCCATGAGAGAAGTGGAGTTTACGATTGATCGCCTTCCAAGGACTAGTCCTATCTCACTTCCTTATTATCGGATGGAACCAAAAGAATTAATGGAACTAAAAGTGCAGTTGGAAGATTTAGAGAACAGAGGGTTCATCTAGCCTAGTATGTCTCCATGGGTAGTGTTGATGTTGTTTGTTAAGAAGGCAGATAGAAAGTTGTGGTTATTTTTCGACTATCGTAGACTAAATCAAGTAATGAAAATGAAACGATATCCACTTCCACACATTGATGATTTGTTTGACCAGTTGAGGGGATCTCAGTGGTTGTCCAAGATTGACTTGCGACCAGGGTATCATAAGCTATGGGTGCAGAAGGAGGATATTCCAAAAACAGCTTTCAGAAGTTGATATGGCCATTAAGAGTATATGGTTATGACCTTTGGTCTAACAAATGCACCCTCGACGTTCATGGAATTGATGAATTAGATATTTCATAGAAATTTGGATTCTTTTGTGGTGGTATTTATCGATGATATACTGGTGTATTTAAGGACAATGGTAGAGCATTAGCATCACTTGTCGATCATGTTGGGGATCTTGAGGGATCATCGTTTGTATGCCAAATTATCAAAGTGTGACTTTTGGATACAAGAGTTTCGTTTCAATGGCCATGTTATTTCTAAGAGGGGTATTTTAGTTGATCTAGAAAAGATAGAGGCTGTTATCTCATGGAAACCTCCAAAGAATGTTTTCAAGATACAGAGCTTCCTTGGTCTAGCTAGGTATTATCGACGTTTTGTTCATGATTTTTCATGATTGGATTTGCTGATGACAACTTTAACAAGGAATAAAGTTCCATTTCAATGGGATGAGCAGTGTCAGAAATGTTTTGAAGAGATAACGGGTCTCCTTACATCAACACCAATCTTGGTTTTTCCAGAACCAAGGAAAGGGTAAGTGGTGTATTATGATGCATCAAGATCTGGGTTGGGATGTGTTCTCATGTAGGGGGATCATGTAGTTGCATATGGATCATGACATTTGAGGTTACATGAGAAGAACTACCCAACACATGATTTGGGGTTGGTAGTAATGGTTCATGCTTTAAAAATTTGGCGTAATTATCTCTTCATTGAGAAATTTACAGTGTTTATGACCACAAGATCTTAAATAACATCTTTCCACAAAGATATTTGAACCTCAGGAAAAAGGGGATGGATGAAATATCTTCAGATGTTTGATTTCGACTTAATGTACACACTGGGTAAAGGAAATTCAGTGGCAGATGCATTAAGTTATAAATAATATGCTCAAGTGGTGAAGTAGGTATCATATTAGTGGCAGTTGATGTCATTAATAGCTGACATGTGGTTGGAATGTGTGGAACGGGGTGATAGAGCAGTCTTATTTTTGGTTTTGTTGGTTCCTAACATGCCTGGTTTGGTTAAAGAGGCGCATGAATCTGATTCTGAATGTATGGCGATGAGGTTGAAACTCAATGGTGGGGAGACCATTGAGAGCTAAAAACTGAATGAGAATTCAGTATTGTGTTTTTAGAATTGTATGGTGGTACCAGTGGATTTTCAAGAGGAACTTCTAAGGGCTTATCATGATTCCAGGTGGGATCTCCATCCTATAATTCAGAAAATGTATCAGTCGTTGAAGGCACAGTTTTTGTGGGAAGGTATGAAAAGGTACGTGGTTAGGTTTGTCTCGAGATTCTTGACTAGCCAGCAAGTCAATTCAGAGCATCAATGACTAGTAGGCATGTTGCTGTCTTTACCTATCCTAGTGTGGAAATGGGAGAAGATAACAATAGATTTTGTGACGAGTCTCCCAGAACGGTCCGAAAACACAATTCCATATGGGTGATTGTGGATCTAATCACAAAGTCGGCCCATTTCATCATAATTTGGGATCTCATATGGTGGAGGATCAGTCCAAAATTTATATCCAGGAGGTGATAAAGAGGCATGGTGTTCTTGTTTCAATTGTATCAGATAAAGATCCAAGGTTCACATCTCATTTTTGGAAATTCTTATAGCAAGACCTTGGGACACTGTTGACTATGAGCACAACATATCATCCTCAGATGGATGACCAATCCAAGAGGACGATATAAACCTTGTAGGATATGTTAAGGTCTTGCATGATAGAATTTGGTGGTTCATAGGATGATCACTTACTGTTGGTGGAGTTATTCTATAATAACAGTTATCAATATCTGATACATATGGCTCTGTTGGAGGATTTGTATGGGTGTCCTTGTCGTTCTACACTATGTTGGGTGGAAATGGGCGAGACTTCGAAGATCAGATGAAGCCATGTTCAAGATACTATGAAGAAAATAAATTTGATAAGGAAGAGGATAGAGACAACATAATGTCTTCAAAAATCATATGCGGACCATCGTCGATTTCTGTTGTCATTCGAGGTGGGTGATCATGTGTTTTTGAGAATCTCTCCTAGGTTGGGACATCATCGGTTTGGGAAGAAAGGTAAGTTATCTCCAAGGTATATTGAGATTTTTGAGATACTTGAGTGGATTGGAAAGGTGGATTATCATATGGATTTTCCACCATGATTTAGTGCGGTGCAATTTTTTTTTCATGTGTTGTAGTTGAAAAAGTATCAACTGGATTGTGACCGTGTGATTCATTGGGATCATGTTGAGCTATAACCAGATTTTACCTTGGTGCAAGTGCCAGTGCGGATTGGGGATAGGCAAGATAAAGCCTTGAGTGGTTAAAGCATTGGTTAAGTTTGTGTTTTATGGCAGCATGGTCAGATTCAAGAAAAGACTTGGGAGCGGGAGAAAGAGATGGCCAAGTAATGGACTGAGCTCTTTGGGCAAAGCAACGGTTCCCTACTTTATGAGGACGAAAATTCCAATGGTGGAGAGAATGTAGCACCCCCAGATTGAGGTATGTAGCCCTTTTTATGTCTTTTTATGTGTTTAAAGTGCATGGTATGAGTTGGGAAAATATTGGTAGAGTTTGGAATGGTTTTGAATAAGTTGGGAGGATTTTCTAAGTGCCCACGGTTTGAGCACAGTTAGGGGATACCATGAGGGTTCTCTAGGAAACTATGTAGAGGGAGACAGTGGGATTCACACGGTCTATGCATGGTTTTCCAAACCATGCAAGGCAACTGTGTAGACCCCCCTCTTTCAAGGTAGTGTCTTGCGCATAGTTATTGCACGGTTTTCCAAACTATGCAGGCTAATCGCGAGGCCACTTAAAGGAAGGTTTTTTAGATTCGGGCTCCCTTGGGCTTAACATATTGCACTCCAATTATTCTCCAACTTGATCCTCACTCTAGGCTTTGAGTTATCAAAGGTTTAAGGTGCTCTCCCACTCATTTTGGAAGCAAATCGAAGGGGTTTCTTGGTGGATTGAAGTAAGTTCTTCTCGAGTAAGTCTCTCTTCTTGGTTTCTCCTTCGTTTTCTCTAGGTATTCTCTTCCCTCTTTCCTGGTTTTCTATATCTACATAAATTTCATGTATATATAGTGTTGGTGTTGCCTTGGGTTTTTATTTTAAGGCTTGTGGATGATAGGTATGGGGATCTAGAGCAGTTTTCATGAAGTGTTTTCCCAAATTGGGGTGCAGTTTCTTGTGGGTCGATTTTGCCGGAACCCTAAAGGTAGGTGGCTTCTATCTCGATTCCACTTTTTTATAACTTGAATTTTGGTTACAATTAATTTTTTATTGAGATTAATTGTTTTTTTGATGTTCTAAATTAGTTGGAAATCCCTTTGGTGTTGTTTTGGGGATTTTTGGTAAAAAGGGGTTTTGTGGGGAAATTCTCTTGTTGTGGATTTTAAAATGAAGATTTTAAAATGGGTTGCTAAGATTGATGTTTGAAAATGGTTGATGAAAAATTGTTTTCAATAAATATTTTATTTTATTGAAATGTTTTTTTGGCATGGAAAATGATTAAATGGTGTTTTTAATAAACCAGTGATTTATTGAAGCGAATTGGCATGTGTTGGAAATGATTGTGTGCTTATTATGCAGCCTTGGTGAATTGTTTTTATTGGTTCATTGAGTGTTATGGATTGAGTTGTTTGTGTGTAAGTGGAAAGGAAGTCTCACTATAAAAGGAGATGGATAGTTTTTGGAAGAACCACCATATTTGATAGTGGTTGGGAAGCACCGTTAGATGAGAATGGGGTGAACGGGATGGGCGGGAGTCCAACCATTTTGGTTGTCTTGTGGTGCATTGCTTTGCAAGATGGAAATTTTTATGCTAATGTTAAATGGTGAGGTGGATTATGGAATGATTTTGTGGCTTTCCATTGAGTTTCTTTGTTTGGGTAAGGTGTCTTGGTAAGGGTATGTTTGGATTATGATAATGGTTTCACTTGTGATTATTTTATATAAACTGATTTATATAAATTTGCTAATAGTTTTATCCTAGTGGAATGTGTAGGGAAGTTATTTGGGGGAAACCTACTGAGTATTAGTACTCACCCCCTACATTGGAACTTGGGTTCTTTTTCAGATGTCGTATTTCGGGACATAGGTAAAGGTAAAACATTTCATTTATAGTGGTTCATGGTGATGCTTGGGAGATATGGTGGTGCTTGGAGCATGGAGCTTGGTGTGGAGCTATGGAGTGTGTCTTGGGTTATTTTGGGTCTATTGTTAAGTCTTCCACATAGTACTTTGATATTGTGTTTAGTTTTTTTGGCATGTGAGATCATTATGGTTTAGTTGGTTGTATTTTGGTAATGTATGAGTTTGGTTGTTTTTTTGACATGCATCATATAGTTTGTGGTTGGTTTGGTTGGTTTTGTATTAAGGGAAAATAGTTCCCCACTTTATTCTTGAAGCCCTCAGAATTTATTTCCAGCCTTTGGCATCTTGGGAATGTTGCTTAAGGTCAAGTAACATTCCTCCACGCTCTCAAGCCAATGAGATGGGGTGAAATGTTATAGGACCCCCACTTTATCTTTGTTGAGATTAACAACCCTTTTTTAGTATTGTTAAAAATCATTTTCTAGCACAGATAAAAGCACTATAAATAGTAGTGTTATCAACATTAAAAAAGAACAAAAAAATTTCCCCTTATTCAGTGTTTTTAGCACTAATAAAGTTTACATTTATTAGTATTTTTTAACGTAGATAAAGGGTGACCTTTATAAGTACTATTTTAGCACTGATAAATGATTTATTTCATAAAAAATTTATATATCATTAAAAATAATATATTATTACATAAATATATTTATATTGATAAAAATATAATATATTTTATTAAATTTGATTTATGTAAGACTAAATACACATTTATGCTTAATATATAATATATTTAGGGGGAGATGGATTAAAAAATAACTTAAAATTAACATTAATTAAAAATTTGAAAATTATTATTGTTTAATAATAATTTAATAAAAATTTTCTAATAATAAAATTTAATAAGTTAATGAATGATCTGAGATATGTTAGAAACATGACCTGAATTGGAAATAATCATAACATTTGATTCGAGTGTTTGTTTGGGTTCTACCACATATCAAATCAAAGACTGTGGAAATATCTATGACTTGATGACTCGAATAAACACCAATATGTGTTTTTTGAAGTCTAAAAGGATATAAAGGCCTCTAAAACCGAGTTTTTTGTTAGGGGTACCATGGTTTTTTTAACATTTGATGGCTTTTTGGCCCCGTTTAAGGGAGTTTTCTTATCTTTTTTTGATGGATATTGAATTTATTTCCAAGGTTTACTTTCATGTCAATATTATGGTGTTCAAATTTTATCGTTTTTCATACTGCTTTGTTATTTATAATTTAATATTTACTTTTTTTCATATATGTACATATAATAAATTAATTATATAAATACATATATAGAAATATTTACATAAAAATTTATTTTTAAATATATAAGCCATATGGAAATAAATATTTATTATCCATTTTATTTAAAATAAAAAATCACCACAATTATTTTCCTTATAAAAAAACATTAATATATATATATATATACACACGTACAAACATCTATACAAGGGTATATGTAATATTATGTTTATATATAAATATGTTTGTGTTAATAAAAAACTATATTTATGTGTATATTCTTATATATGTAAATAAATACATGCACATAAAGCATACACTACACATATATTTTATACACATATATTTATATATTCTTAAATATGATTTATACAACAATAAATATATATTTATATAAATACTATATATATTTATTTTTAATATTCCTTTGTAATTATTTATAATTATATATAATTGTATATTTATAATTACATTTATATATTATAAAATATAGTGATACGAACCATATAGATAAATATATAAATATATATGTCTATGTAGGTAGTATATATATATATATATATAAATATGTGTGCATGTGTGTGTGAAATATAATTATAAATATAAATGTGTGTGTTTGTATGTGGGAAATATAAATATGCATATATATGTGTGTATATGTGCGTATGTGGTGTTAATATTGTGTAAATTTTAAATCCCCGACCTGACCCATCGGGTTTGAGTTGGAGAGCCATATGACATCAGGGGTACCTTCCCATATGAAAGAGGCTACCAACTAGCAGTGAGGGTTTGAATATTATTAGTTTTGAGATTATACCCTCAGTATCATGTCATTGACTTACACTATAAATATAAACAATAATAATATAAATAATAATAATATAATAAATAATAATAATAATTAGAGTAATCATGTGAAAACTATGTAGATGGAATACTAATCATACAAACAAGTAAACATGACACCCAGAGTGGAAATCCAAAACAGAGTATATAGAGTGAAATAAAATAAATTAATAAATCCATGGAATCATCTGATGTATGTCTCGTTACCACTCCCAAATCCATACTCCACATATCAAACATCTACGATGGCCCCCTTACCCTTTCCTGGATCCCTATACATGAAGTTTATATGCGCATCGAGATGCCTATGTAGGGTGTGGATAATAAAACCCAGTATGACATCACCAATGCATCCTTAACATTAGTGAATATCTATAAAAGTGTAAGTCATGATAATAAATAATTTCATAAGTAAAAAAAACAAACCTTATCAAGCATCTATGCACTAACCAACCTTCCAAAAACTTCAAATGTGCCTACTTCATCTCTATAATGGAAAATGTCTATGTGGTTATGGAAATTCCACAAATATAGGATCAAACCTTGAAGCTACTCAATATCCATATAGGCCATAGGCCTCCAAGTCCAACCACAAAGGTCATCATAACCAGTTTTTTTCTCTAAGGTTAGGTCGCATAGACTATCATGCTTCACTATTACCTCACGGGTCAAGTTACATAAACCATCATGCCCCAATGTCTTATCATGGGTTTGATCACATATGACTGTAATTCCACAAAGTTAGGCCACACAAGGACATAATTCCCTATCATCTATCTCAATCATGTCATCAGGTAACAAGTTATGTTTAAACAGAACCTCCATCTAGGGCTACTGAGCTACCATGGTCCACTTGTTACTTTGATAACATGCATAGAATAGAAATACAAAATATACCAAATAAAACAAATGGAAACATTTTATAACATATCAAAGAGCACATAACATATGATGAGTGCGAAACAAAATCCAAAACACATACACATGTGATCAAACTCAACATTATCTAAAGCATAACATCACAAAACATCATTTCATGCTAATGAAAATAAATGTGGCCTCTACATGATATGAAATTATTAAATCAAGGTTTTCAATGTCAACATAAAGGTATTTAAAGGGTTTAATCTACTAAACCACATTCCCACACCAACCTACAAAAGCACCCATTACTAGATTTCCTAGAATAGGATCAAAACCAACATGATAAAGGCTCTTGAGAAAGGAGAAGAAGAAGAAAAATTCAAGGGTAGAATCAACACATACCTAATGATGAGAACTAAAAAATTATAAACCAATCTAGGTTAATAGAAGACGAAAAACTCTCTCTTAGATATATATAAGGCAGTAATTCACTAAGGGAACACCAACGACATAAAATAATTACACTGATCATCAAAGAATACTACTGATCGTCAAGACTACCACTGATCTTCAAGAACACTACCGATCTTCAAGAACACCACAGATCATTAATAATTTCATCAATAATTATGAACATTTTTGATACACAAATTCCATACTTTATTGTCTAGAAGATGTGATAAACATCATCTAATCCATAAAAACAACATTTGGTGAATGAATTAGATAGAAAAGAGGAAAACAAGACAAGAAAGAAACATACAAGAACTCTCAACTAAAATTTCCCAAATATGGAAGCATCAACAAATGAGGATGAATCAAGTATTTAGATCAATCAAGAGAAGAAAAAAATGACACAAAAAATAAGAATCCAAGTCTAATAAAATATCACACTTAAGAAAATAATGGGGCACTCCATGTTTGTCCGAAATTCCAAAAAAATGAGAAATCACTTGGAATAGGTTTTGATTCACTTAATTAGTCATAGGAATAAATTAATAACCTCAAAAAATATCCTATAAATAAATTATATAGATTTTACTTTTGAATAGTTCATGATCTGATAGAGAAGGATCATTAAATCATTAGTTTATAAAAACCCATTGCCAAAAAATATTGAACCATGTCCTAGTAAAACAATGGTTTTATTAATACCACCACCAAAATAGCTTGGGATATGGCATGGATCCAAAAACCTTGCCATTTTACCTAAGCTCCATGACTTATCCATGAATTGGAAAAGCCATTTACCCTAGTCTTTTTGGTCAGTAAGACTACTAAAACCACTTTAATCTACTCCAAAGCTTCTAAAAGGCCAAAATTATTCACCCAAGCATAAATCCACCTAAAAATTCAAAGAAGAAAAATAGAAACATGGATTTTCTTAAAATAAAAAATAGTTATAGGAATTTACAATCTACACCACCCTAAGGACTGTCATCCTTGAGAATCATCCCTTAGGGTCTTGCTCAAAAAACTCACTCCATTGAGCTCAAATGCCTGATTCCTACTCCCAAGTATCTTCCTGGATCTATCCAAGATGAAAAAAGATCAAAAAAAGTGGAACCATCTCCCCTTGTAAGACTTTATCACACTTTTCAAAATTTTCACTGGGTACTCCTCATGAAATACATCAGGCTCTATCTCAATATCCTCATAGTCAATGACATGTGCAGGATCAACCATGTAACTCTATAGCTGAGACACAAAAAACATATTATTAATACCTAGGTAATTTGAAGGAATATCCCGATGATACACCACTATCCCAACCTACTACGTGATTTTGAAGGGTCTAACATATCACAAGGATAACATTCCATAATTCCTCATACATTAGTGGCATAACTGAGGAGTCAATCGTAATAAAACTCTATCACCTACATTAGACACTAGAGGCCTCTTCATGCAGTTGACATAAGATCACTTCCTACTATGAGTTTTGACAAACCTATTCTAAATCAACCACACTATCTCAGAGGTATCTTATACCATACCAAGACCAACTATCACTATCTTAATAGAACCATTCAAAAAAAGTATATAATTTTATAACCTCTTATAAAGAACCTCGTAAAGTTCCATATGAATAAAATCCTGGTAATTTTTTTATGAAAACATATCCAAGACTAGATGATCATCCCATGTTCTACCAATGTCTAGGATTAATGCTTAAAGAATATCCTCTAATATATAGATCATACACTCTAATTATTAATTTGTATAAGTATGGTATGTTGTACTCAATATCACTAGACTCCCCAGGGACTTCTATAAGTAATTACTAAATCGCAATGAAAAACATGAATCTATATAAAATATATTTCTCTTAGGAACTCCATATAAGTGTATGACCCCACAAAGATAAATCATTCCAATCCCATTAACTGATTGAGCCTCAAAGATTGATAAAAAGTTAGAAAATTTCATAAGCCAATAAAAAATCACCTATAAATCATCATAACTCCTAAAGGTCCTATGAAACCCCATCAAAATTTCCATCATGACATTCTTTTACTTATACAAGGGAATAAGAAGTTGTTTGGAGTAACCTACCCAGATGTTGGTGCTCAACCTTTATCCTTTCGCAAGTATAGCATCAGGAAACAAATTCAACAATGTCCCTATTCATCTATGTCCACCAGAACTATAACCTAAAACTATGATATATCCTTTTCACTATAGTATGAACTACCCACCTAGAGGTATTAATGTCTCACATCAACTCTTATTTGATGGAAGAAGGGACTACAACTCCCGCATGTACAATGATCACATCATCATCATCCAACGTCCACCCAAGTAACGTGTTACCACTTGTTATCTATTCCATCATCACCACACACTCCAGGTGAGATTCATGACCATCCTTTACCCATTCTATAATAGAATATGTGATCATCAAAGGGGAACATGTCATTGATCCCTGATCCTTGGAATCATCCATCCTCCAATCAGACAGTAAGCTCATTAGGTTCCACTTATCCTCTGAAGGTTGTTCCCCAAGATACTGAGATACCTGTGTATTATATATAATAGCATCTATAATGAAATTATTTTTACCTGGTGTATTTTCCAACTCAAATTTAAATTTCTGTAGGTACTCTACCTAGTGATTATGACATAGATTCAGGTCCCACTCTGAAAATATGTAGGGGAAGATCTTGTGTTCATTGTAGAAAACAATACTATCACAAAATATATAGTGTTTCCAACACTTTAATGAATAGATCATAGATTGCATCTCAAATTTGAGGTTAGTATAGATCCACCCATGGGGTAACAACTAACATGACCCATGAGCTACTACTCGCTCCCTCTATATAAGTAATGCCTCCAAACTAGCACTTAAAGAATCATAGTAAGAGACATAACCAAATATTGGATCATGATGTATCAAAACTAGATCCATAGACAAAATCAGATTAATATTAAGAAAAACATCTCCACACTAGTCCAACCACTGGAAGTTCTCTCCCTTGTTCATTAGCATAGTCATGGGTGTTGATAAATGAGGTAAACCTAAGTAAAAATGGTAGTATCCATATTAACCCAATGCATTAGAGGGATATATAATTCCATACCCAACCATCACACAATGAAAAGAAAATATATGTGTGACGAAATATCATAAAACATTCAATAAATCATAACCCATGAAAATAAATAGGTTTCATAAACATTCCATCACAGTATAACCCATGAAAAAGAAACGAGTTTCATAGAAATTTCATCAATTCATCATATCATAACCTATGGAAAAGGAACATATTTCATAAAAATATTGACATCATAATCATAAAATATATAGATAAAGAATAAGTATAGTATAATTTAATCATATACCTTGTAAAGGTTTGGAAACATCAAAGATTTTATCTTATATATAAAATTCTTTTAAATATCAATTGGAACATTTCTTGAGGAAAATATCTTTTCTACTTTAAAAAAACTTATTTAAATTCTATAAATTTACAAATAAATTATAGGAAACATTTTATTTGTAAATAAAATTTAAAAATTATAAATTAATATTCAAATCATTGAGTGGTCCTAAAGGTGATAATTTCGTTTCATTCCATATAAGTTCAATGAAAACATTACTTTCACACTTTTTTAGAAATTCAAAAGGTAAATTATTTTAAAAACAATAAGATTCCATTGAAACCACTTTTAAAAAAAAATCAAGGGTATAAATGACTTTAAATAATTATGGGATAATATTATAAACATTTTTTAAAACATTTTTACAAAATATTGATATGTAAGAAAAAAGGATCTACGACTGAAGAGAGAAATGAAGTTAGATTTTCATTAAAAATATTATTTATTTATATTGAGTAAATAGAGTGAGGAAAATAAAATGAAATTATGTATTCTCATGAAATACAAATAGGAGAATAAAAATTCATGCATTTCTTGAGAGTTACATCATAATATTTCATCTTGGGAAAGTTGATCATAAAAAATCCCGATAAACAATGATATTGTACCATAAAACCATTGCCACTTTGGTAAATTTTAAAAAATAAGACCCATGAAAGAAAATAACTTATTTAGATATATAAATACCAATAATTTTCATGATAATAATCATAAAATAAATTTATGTATAGTATATAAACCAGATAATATAAATAAGTGGTGAATATGGAATGTGTCTCACAGAAATAAAAGTGATATGGAAATCCCTTACCTCGAGCACCACTTGCCTAAAAAACACTCTAACATCCCATTTAATATATAAAATTTATTTAAATTATATTAAATAATAATATAAATACTAATAATATCATAAATTATCAACTAATAGTATTTTAACATACAATTATTAATAATTATATATTAAAATCATTGTTTCCTTGTGTTAACTGTTTCGTTTTTCATGAGAGTTTCGGTTCAATAGTTTTAGTCCTTATAATTGTATCATGGATCCATAATATAAATAATTTTAATCATGAAATAATTATAATATATATTCATTATATATATATTTTATAGTCTTCTATAAATATAGAGATAGAAAAATAAATTACACCATTCATGGAGACGGTAAGCTGTATGTACACATGAACACTGTTATCACTTTTTGAAGGATAGAATGAAAAAGGTCAATATTAATATAGATTTAAATAATAATAATTATATTATATATATATCTTTTAAATTCATGAATATATATTTATCACCATCTATGTAAAGAAGAAATTCAAAATTAATCACATTGCTTCGTAAAGGCGGTAGTCCACATGTATGCACGAGTGATGTTATCATTTTCCAAAGGACTGGATGTTAAGAATATATATAACATATTATAATTATATAATTATAAATATTTCATAAATATCATATATATAATTTTATTACATCATTATATCTATCCATGAAAGGTAGTTATGGAAAACTAATTACATCGGTTCACGAGGTAGTAGTCCGCCGTACAAATGATCGACAGTTTCATTTCCCATTTGATGGAAGAGGAGATGAATATAAGTCACTAAATAAATATAATAACATCTTAGTATATTTTATATTTTGGTGTAATTATATTTTAATTATTAATTCCTAATTTATGGTGGTAAAAGAAGAATTAAAAAAGAATGATCTTGGTAAATAAGTGCACGGAGGAGGTTCCCTTTTATAATTGAGGTGAGTGACTCACTTATAAATTTTCAAAGTTTTAAAATAATTTAAAGTTACTTTATTAGAAAAATTTCTCCAAAAAAGATAATATTATAATATGATAAGGTTAAGGTCTAAATAAAACTAACTAATGGGGATTTAGAAAGTTTGTAGGTAATTTTAACCCTTATCTTTAAGGATTAACCCTGGTAAACCTGTTTTAACTTCAACCGTGGTAACAGATATTTAATATATTTAATATTCATTATGAAAAAAAATTAAGTTAACCTTATTACATAATATTAATTATTTTTATTCAAAATATGGAATCTATTTTATTAAATTCAATCCATTTATGTGGACAAATTTAATTTAAAATTGAACTTGGAAATATTATGAAAAGTATTTTTTGAAAGAAATTTTATCATAAGTATAAAAAGTATTTATATAAAAATTACACATAATTTTTTTATAATGAATTGAATTTGATTAATAATAATATAATATAACTTATTTTACTTATAAAATTATTTAAAAAATATAACTATGTAATTTTGTAAATGATAAGATAATTTTTAATAAAAATCAGTATTTTACACTATTCATCAAAAAAATAATATTTTTAGAAAATTATCAAAAATTCACTTTATGAAAATCTTTACATGTTTATTTCAATAATGAATTTTTTTTTTCAATTTTTTTTTCTAAAATTGGAAAAAAATAATTTCAAAATAAGTGCACAATACTCGATGAAACTATATTTTAGAAAAATAAAATTTATGAATAAAAATGGATTCATTCTTATCTCGTGACTAGAAAAAATATTAGATGAGTTAAATTTTTTTATTGAATATATAATATATAAATTTAATTAAAATCATTCATTAATAGTGATTAATTTAGTTTATTAAGATAAAAACAGATTGTGTAAATAAAAATAGTTGTTTTTAGTAAAAAAATTCTTTTACTTTCAAATGATTATTATTTTTATTTATAATCAATTGATAACAAATTAATTTATTTTATACATGTTTCCACAATATAATTTTCATAATTTAGTTAGTCCTATTCAAACCCACCAATTTAACGGTTAGTTTATAATGAAATATATTACGGTTCGTTTAGGCTCAGGGTTGCTTGTATCACAAGATAATGAAGAGATTAATTTAAAAAAAAAAAATATAAATCATAAAGTACTGGGGTGTTAAATTATACCACCCTTAAAATGAGTTTCTCTCATGAAATTCCATTACTTCAATACAAACATGTGAGGATCTCTCTACCTCATCATATCCTTAGGTTCCCACATAGCTTCTTTGAATTTTTGATTCCTCGAGAGAAATTTTACTAGGTGAGTAGTCTTGTTTCGTAGCACTTTATATCTCTGATCTATGATTTCTACTATTTGTTCATCATAGGAAATATCATTTCCTAGTGGTATGACCAATGAGTTCAATACATGTGATGAATTAGGTATGTACTTCCTCAAGGGAGATACATGGAACACATTGTGAACCTAAGAGAGGTATAGTGGAAACATCAAATGATAAGCTACATCCCAAAACAATCAATAATCTATAAAGGGACAATATATTGGGGGCTTAGATTTCCATTATTTTTGAATCTCATATAATTCTTCCATGGATAAATTTATAGAAAAAATTTCTCACCAAATTCAAATTTCTAATCCCTTTGAAAGTTTTCAATATAAATTTTAGGCCAGCTCTAAGCTACCTTGATATGATTTTGAATGGATTTGACTTTCACACCCATTTCCTCATCTATCTTAGGTCCTAATAACTTTATTTATACAACTTCATCCTAAACATTATATTTCTGAACATCTTTCTATATAGGGATTCATAAGGATATATCTGAAGGCTCCAATGAAATATATTGTTAGAAAAAAACTTGAATAGATGATGGTGTTAATCCCACCAACCATTGAAATCCATAAAACTAGATATTAGAATATCGTATAGGGTTTTAATGATTTTCTCAGAATGGAGATCTATCTGAGTATATTAATTGATAATGAAACTTAACTCTATATCCTGAGCCCACTGAAGAATTTTTCAAAGCATTAAGGTAAACCTTGGATCCTGATCAAATATAATATAATGTGGTATTCCATGAAACCTTACCACATACTTAATCAATATCCTAGAAATTTGACCTAGAGAGAAATATTCTCTAATATTAAATAAGTGTGATTATTTTTTAAGGTGATTGATAAAATAATAAATAACATAATGTCCTTTTGAAATTTTATGGAGTCTGGTTACAAAGTATATGGTGAAATTTTCCCATTTACATTTTGGTATGGGTAATAGTTTTACATCCCCTTAGACTTCTATCTCCCAGCCTTAAATTGCTAATATACCAATACCTAAGATACAAACTCTTCAAAAAATCTCTTCATACCATCCCAATATAAAAAATATTTTATATATATATATATATCTTCATACTTTGAAGATGAGTATAGAATTAAGAACTATGAGTCTCCTATAATAACTACATCAAATTTGGTACAGATAAAACACATACATGGTTCCTGAATCTTAACACTCCATCACAATCATGGTTAAACTAAAGAATATTTCTGACCCTATTCTATAGTTCCACATCTTCCTTATGTGCCTCTTTAATCCTCACATTGATTTATAGATGAACACTCATTTGATAAAGATAATATCTTCCCCCTTCATTCAAAAATCTTAAATCCATTCATTGAAAATATATAAAAATTTGATCATTTTTGATCCTCATCATAGATAAGCTGGCATGAACCTTTTGACTCAAAGCATTAGCCACCATGTTTTCTTTCTCAAGTTGGTAATGTGTTGAGCAATAATAATATATAATTATATCCAACCATATTATATGGTTCATATTCTGCTCTTTTTTAGTGAATATATACCTTAAACATCTATGATAATTATATATATAACATCTTTTTTCCATAAAGATAATTTCTCTATATCATTAAGGTAAATACTACCCCAACTAAGTCCAAATATTGAGTTGCATAATTTTTCCCTTTAACATTAAATTGTAGTGAGTCATAAGCTAACACCATGACATTCTGAATAATAACACATCCCAAAACCTTATTTAATACATCGATATAAATTTTAAACCCATCTCTACTATTGGGTAATGTAATCATTGGTGCACTAACTAATATTATATTTAGTTACATGAAATTTTCTTCACATTTATCTATCCAAATGAACATTCTCCCTTCTAAGTTAACATAGTGAGAGGATTATATAGTCATGATAAATTCTTCACAAATCATTAATAGTATCTATCCATACTAAGAAAAAATCAGATCTCATTCATAGTGGATGGTCAAGGAAAAAATTAAATAACTTCCATATTTTATGGATCCACCATTATACCCTAGCATGAAATTTTATGATTCAAAAAATGAAACTTTTTATAGCTAAAATTCAATTGATGTAAAATTTACATACAAATTATATTTCGTTAGGGTCTTAAGTACAATCCACAAGTGGTCTTTATACTCTTACTTACTCTCTGAATATATAATAATATCCTCTATAAAGACTTCCAAAAACAGATCAAGTTATTCTGTAAAGTATGTATTCATCAAATCCATAAATATAATAGGGTAATTAGTAAGACCAAATGGAATAACTATAAATTCTTATTGTCCATACATTGTATGGAATGTTGTACTGGGTATATCCTACTTCTTTAATATGAAATGATGATATCTAGAACAAAGATCAATCTTGGAAAAGTATTGAGCTCTACATGGTTGATCAAATAAGTTATCAATATGGGCTTTAAGATATATTTTTTGATAATGATCTTATTAAGTTCTCGATAATCAATGAAATGTTTCATTGATCTATATTTATTCTTAAAAAAATAACTGATGCACCGTAAGGTGGAACACGTGGATGAATAAATCCATTTTCAAGATTATCCTGGAGTTTCTTCTTTAATTCCAACAACTCGATCATGACTATTCTACAAGGAGTCTTTGAAATAGGTGTGGAACCATCTTTAAAATATATTGAAAACTCAACACAATGAATTAGTGTAACACTAGTAAAATCTTCTAAAAACACATCAATAAACTCACACATAATAGGCATATCATCAAGGTTGTGTTTCTCCCTAATAATCTAAGATAAACACCCCTTTTAATTAGAAAAAACCCCATACAATAAATGTGACTTCTATTGGAAGTTCATCTTTATCATCGCACTAATAGACAATCAATGTTTGGTTTAGAATATCAAGCGTGACTTCCCTTCTAAGGAAATTTATGTGGGATTTATGTAGGGAATTTCAATCCATCCTTAAGATAACATTAAATTTGACCATAAGGAGAATAAAAAGATTCATAGGAATCAAATTTCCATAATATTAAGTCAAAGAAGAATCATAGACTTGAGATGTGATAATTATTACATTAGGGGTTTTCACTGGTAATAAATATCAAATTTTTGGGTAGAAATTTTGATAACCTTAGAAAATTATTCATATATAAAATATTGGGTAGATCCAGATTCAAATAAGATAGTGGGATTTATAGAGTGGATGATTAGTGTACCTTTAACCATGTAGTTATTGTACCCCTCAATAGAAATTGTGACTGCATGAGATTTCCCTTTGTCTCTTGGATTAAATGGTCACTGATGTCAACTATAAGAATTTACCTTTGTATTTGTGCACTAGTTAGAATAATTCCCATATTACTTTAATTTTAATCACTAATGTGTGGGTGGTGCATTCTATGGTGCTTTCTCTATATTCACATCATTAGCTAACTTATCCCCATCACTTCAGAAACCAGCCAATAAATTACCCTCCTTTACACAGTTAAAAAATTTATTATCCCCCTTAAAGCTATTTCTCCATGATTCCTTCCACAAATCAAGCATTAAGTAAATATAATCTTCTTATCTCCATGGTTTTTATAATTTCCTTTGAATTCCATCTTTATTTTCTTATTAAAACCATGGTATTGAGGGTAACTTTAATCTCTATTTCCATCATCATACCACATCAAATGATTTATTCTTAGCTACTGAAGTAACTTATGGATAATTACCATTATAAACATGGTTTTAATTCACTAAGGAATCTATCAACCATAATTTTAGGTTGGATAATTATACCATAAGCATACCTCAGAAGTGTCGTAAACTTTTCCTCATAGGTATAAATAGATTCATCATCTTTCCACCTTATCTCAAGTAATTACATCTCCATTTTCATATAAATAATGAAAGGAAAGTACTTATTGAAAAACATTTTCTTAAAATCATCCCATTCCAAAGTGTAAATGTCTTCTTGATACCTTATATTATTGATAAGAGTCCAACATAGATACGTGTTTCCTTACAAATTATAAATAAGGGAAATGATTTTTTTCATGCATTGAACTCTTTAGAATGAAAAATATATTTTCAATGGTCCTGATCCATTGCTCAACAAAAAGTGGATTAGTAGACCATCTAAAATAAGGTGAAAATTTCCTCATAATGGACTTAACCAGAATGTCGTTCCCTTGTTTTCTCATTTGGAATCTCATCATGATTCATAAATTGAGAATTTTGTTTAAGAATAAAAATGAGATTTTTTATTTTAGCTCCCATAACATTTGATTTCCCAGGATGGAAATCATTAAATTTCATGTCAGGTTCAGCATTAACACAATTACTTTAGGTTATAACTATTGAATGAAACCAAAAAACATTTTATGATAAATAATAATCATAGTGGGAAACCACATTTTGATAAAAAATTAATTATTCGATGTCACCTTTTTTAATTAATGAAACCATAGGATTAACCTATGTCATTCTTAGTAATCGTTTATTAAAATACATCATAAGGTTTCGTAAGTAAAATGTGAATTAACCCATTCATATCCCCCGAGAGTTTCAAACTAGGTGTGTAGTAAAAGAAAAATTTCTTTGAACTATAATGATGGATGATATATTGTTGAACAAATGTTTTTAGGATTATTACTCCTAGATGTATCTATACCAAATCCACATCTACTTGTAGTATCTAGACATGGATTTTTTATTATAAAACCCACACTCTTTTCTTTATCATAACTTAAGAAATTCTATTATACTTAGGATTATCTTAAGGGTTCTCACTAAAGTTTTCTTATCCTAGTATCCAAAGGTTAACTAAAAATTTCTATGATACAAACTATAGAGACTGGAAAATTTCATATATAGATATTACATATTATTATATGAATATTCATTACCTAACATAATGATACATGATAGAATCACATAGGTAAAGTATTTGTTGAAACGAGGATATATATACAACTAGTCCATAAGTGAATTGTATCATCTCCCAATAAGTTATTCATAATTATAACCCTTGTTAGATATATCATACATAATACATTTCTCCATAACTTAAAAAAACATAATAAAGGGTGAGATAAACTTCTTAGTAAGGGTAAAAAAGGGATACATAAATGATCACTTAAAGATAACATGAGAAAAATGGTATAATAATATGACGATAACATTTGAAAACTAGACCCTTTATATCATAGTTCATAATCTCAAGTCATGGCATAAATATTGGTAGTTCATAATATATGAATCATAAAGTAAACAAAGAACATGATCCATGAGAGTGTAACATAGGAATAAGACATGAGTTTTTGGAATACACATAAGTATAGGAAATCATTTACTATATAATCAAGTATTACTACCAATTCTATTAGAGTGTATTAGGTTAACTCCCCAAACCATCGTAATAGCCAAGGTTCATTCCAAAGACTATCATAGTGGGAGAAATCCCTTATCAAATTAAGTTTACTCCCCATTCTAATCCTATTTATCTCATGGGATATCCATCTTTACCAAATGCATTATAGGGCTATATAATTATGATCCCACCCATAAAATAATGAAAAAATACATATTTTTTCCACGATATCATAAAAAATTCATAATATCATAATCCATGAAAATAAATAGGTTTCGTAAACATTTAATCACAACATAACCCTTAAAAAAGAAATTGGTTTCATAAACATTTCATCAATTCATCATAGAATAACCCATGGAAAATGAATAAGTTTCAGAACAATCTTGTTATCATAATCATAAACTATCAAGAGGTAGAATAAGGGTGATTTCATTTAATCATGACCTCAATAAAGGTTCATAAACGTTAAATTATTCTATCTTAGATGGAAAATTCTTTTAAAGATCTCTTGGAACAGTTCTTAAGGAAAATATCCATTTTAGTTTGAAATAAATTATTTAAAATTTAAAAAAACTCCCAAATAATAAAGAATATAATTTATTTTAAAATAAACCAGGAAACTTTTAAAGGATGTTCAAATCATTGAGCATTCATTAAGGTGATAAATTAAATTCATGTCATATAATTTAAAATTAAACTCTCCTTTCACATATTTATAAAATTAAAAAAGTACCGCATTCATAAAATGACTATAAGATTAAATTCATAAAATTTTTGTAATAATAAATCATGGGTAAAAATGAATTTAAGTAATCATAGGATAACATTATTGAAATTATTGAAAACATTTTTAAAAAACATGGATATAGATGAAAAAGGATATCTGACTGAATAGAGAAATAAAGTTGGGGTTTCCATAAAAATATTCTTTCGATTTATTAGGTATATAAATAGAGTAAAATGAAATAAAACCATGTATTCTGAGGAAATTACCAGAGGATAATAAAAATTAATGAGTTTCTTAAGAGATAGATCAAAATATTTAATCATTGAAAACATGACCATAAAAAATAATGATAAGCAATGAGATTGTAACATTGAACCCTTACCACTTTGGTAACTTTTGAATCATAATCCCCATAAAATAAAGTTCCATTGATGGATATGTAAATTCCAATAATTTTCATTATAATCATCATATAATAAATTCATGGGTAGTATTGACTCACTCCTTTCAAAGGTTGCATAAAAATAAAATTT
Organism: Viscum album; assembly: GCA_963277665.1. Classification (NCBI taxonomy): domain Eukaryota; kingdom Viridiplantae; phylum Streptophyta; class Magnoliopsida; order Santalales; family Viscaceae; genus Viscum; species Viscum album. The sequence continues at coordinate 1,443,124,997 of OY728162.1, read as the reverse complement.
TATTTTTCTTAAAGTAGCAGATAGGCTGACAAGGGGCATATAATTTGAGTAGAATCAAAGTCAATCAATCACTAATTCTTAATTCACCTAATCTAATTACTTTAGGTTTTTTATTTTATTTATGTAAAAATATGATTTTGGTTTTTGAGAAAACATGAAATTAAAATAATGAAATATAGAATTAACACCAAAATATATATGTATATAGAATATAGTTTAGGAATAAAGGTTTGTTACAAGGGTCTAGAAACGTAGGTTCCTTCATTATTTATTGTTTCTTTAAATTCAATTTGATCAGTCAATTTACAAAACCTCATAAATTAATTAATTTCCATTGATTTATTATGTGTGGGAATTTAACATTACTAGGAAACCTTTTTGGAACACTAAATCTCGCCTCATACAATAAGTAAATAGGATAAAACCTTGATGAGAGTGAAATTCCAAAATGACATGGCTCTACCATATATTATTCCATCCCTTCGGGTATCCTCAAATCCACCATATAAGAAGTTTACCAGAGATAAGGGAGGGGAAAAATGAATCTATGATAAGTAATGGACTTTAGATCTTTATTGTGGTGTAATAAATACACACTCTTGCACTTATCTTACATCCATTATCACACCCGACCTTTTTCAAAAGTTTTTATTCCTATTATTTATCTTGGTGTTGGGTGTTTTTTTCAAAGTTCCAGTGAGTCCCGGTCCAAATTTTTGATGTTCGGAGAAGTTTGCAGGTTCTAGGCCGGTGCACGAACACTGTGCATCTTAGTAGAAGTTGTGCAAACAGTTTGATTACCCGTGCAGTCACTTCTGAAGTGAGCAGGGGCCGCCACATAACCCGCGCACGGTCGGCTGAGCCATGAGGGGCGACCACACAACCGCTCACCCATAAGGTTAATTAAATTAGTTGGTTAGGCGACGATGTAGCGAAACCATTAAATGTGACAGTGCAGATAAATATATTTATATATATATGTATATATTACCAGTGAATGCGTTAGAAATATTTGTTATTATTATTATTATTATTAAAGTTTGATTATAATTATTAGTATAAATAATGTCTTAAAATAATTGTTAAGGTTATTAAAGATTTTCTATTCCTATTATTATTGCTATCTAAGTTTTATTCTTATTATTAATATTTTATTATTCTTCTTATTCTTATTATTTTTATTGTTATTATTAATTTGTTTTATTTTAATTTTATTTTGTATTTATCTGTATTATTTGTTGTTGTTTTTATAGAGTTACCAAGGTCCCGTAAAGGCGGCGCCCCCCTCTTTTCTCTCTTTCTCCCCGTTGCAAAGACCTCCCCCCCTGGCTGCGCAACATCTCTACCGCCTAACAACCTACCTCCCATTTCCTTCAGGAGGAAACTGCCTTGCCACCCTCCGGCCGCTTCCTGGCCTCCCCTCCACCTTGTTGCTCCGGCTCATTCCCAGAGGACCCCCCCGCCTGCTCCTGGCTCTTCAATGCCCCTCCGCCCTGCCTACTCTCCCGGCCTCCGCACGCTCCAGCCACTCCCTGGGTCACCGCCCTTGCCTCACGCCCCGACAGACCTCACCTCGCCCTCATCCTGCTACCCGCCGCGCAAGACCCCAGATCCTCTCCTGCCTGCATCTCACTCCCTGCTCGAACCCGAATCATCTTAATCCCCTTTAGCCTCTACACACCAGCCACTCGATACCCTCCATCCACCTTACATGGGTCCAGCAGCCGCACTTTGCGTTTCTGCCTCCTACCCACAACCTCCAGCACGCCACACCCAACCCTCGCCCGACCTCCCTTCTCCAGCGACCAGCATGGTGACCTCCCCTGTCCGATTGTTTTTTTTCCTTCTCCAGGTACCCTTGGAACAACCCGCAACCCCCAGACGCGCGTCGTCCTCCTCTCGCTCACACCGACAGCGCACCCTCTTCCTTCCGACACGACCTACTTCCAGCGTCCCGTCTCCCTGCGCAGTGACCACCGACGCAAGACCTCCGAGAAGGTCTCTCCTCTCATCCTTTGAGTCTAGGGGATTTCGACGGGTTTGTGGTTCTTTTAATTTTTTGTTTTGATTTGTTTTAGTTCAAATTCTTGTTTTAGGGTACAATATGATTTCCTCGTAGTGATTTTTTGGTGCGTTGGGTCAAATTCATTTTCCCGTGGGTGCAATTGTTGTGCGATCGGTGTTTCACACCAGGTTCCAGGTTTCTTCGATGATTAAGGTTGAATCACCTTAAATTGCCCTGTTAAATTTATAAACACTTTGATTGCTTGCATTTTTCACCTTCATTGGTATTAATTTATTATTTTTGATTTTTATAATATTTTTTTTGGGAGAAATTATTAATTTTTTGGTCGAAAAACATTGTTTGGATAATTATTTTATCTGCTTAATTGATTTGTCATGTTTTGTTGAGTGGATGATCGATTAAATGGTGGGGGCAAAATCATCCAGAGAACAACATAAAGAGCATTTTGGTGCCGAAGACCCAAGAACGAATGAAATTGAAAAGAACAAAAATTGAAATGCAGCAAAATAAAGAGGAACACGAGATTTACGTGCTTCGGTCCCCCTTTGGGACCTACTGCACGGCAAGAACACCCCACACACGCACGCGTTTATTAAATATCAAGTCAAAAAAAGAGGTACAACGAAACAGTTTACCAGCAAGATGAGGCAACAGGATGCAAGATCGATAACATGTAATGAAACTGTAAAGAAGAGAAACGAGAAAACTCACAACGCTGGGTGCAAAAATTGCCCGGCCATCCTGTTCTCTTCAGAGGTCTAGATCTAGTTCGAGTACGACTCAGAGGCTAGCCGTCGGAGGAATGATGCCGATCAAAGGCCGTGACGGAGCTCCACCAGAAGCAGCATACCAGCAGTGTACCGCGGAGTCCGTTGTCGTCGAGATAACCCTTCATAGGTTCGAGTGCCAGGATCCGATAAGAGAGGGGGTGTGATCTCTGCAGGAGGAAGAAGCTAACCCAAAATGATTTGAGCCGCTACCTCTTCAGCAATTCGCAGCAAGAGTGATGAATTCTCCTGCGAACGACGGTTCGAAGAAAAAAAAAAACAGTCGGGGCAACCTGAGAGCGCCACGATGCAAAAGACTGAAACCGAAAACCTACTCCTTGAATCATTCAGTTCGATCAGTGAACACATGTGGATGGCCCAGATAAAATGGGTGGCAGCGCTGATCAATGGACACAAAGAAAATGCAGCAATACACAGATCACCAGCATGGCAAAATAAATGCAGCAACGCGGAACAGAAAAAAAAACGGTTAGATATATAATGAAAATGAATTTAAATAAAAACAAGAAATACAGAATTAAATTCATTAATTTTCAAAACTCCCCCATTTTTAATTAAATTCAGGGATGTTCTTGCACCTAGGATTACGGAACAGGAACCAAGTTCAAACTATCTAGGCAATATTTGAACTTAGATAAAATGAAAGCTTTAGTCAAACTATCAGCTGGATTTTTATCAGTGTGTATCTTATCGACACACACAGTTCCTTGTTCTATCAAATCTCTAATAAAGTGTAATCTAATGTCTATGTGCTTTGATTTTCCATGGAAAACTAAATTTTTAGACAAATGTAATGCAGATTGACTATCAGAGAAAACATTAATAGATGAATCATAAAGCTTGAGTTCAGAAGACAATCCTTTAAGCCATAAGGCTTCCATTACTGCCTCGGTGAGTGCAATGTACTCAAACTCAGTGGTGGAGAGGGAAACAATGGACTTCATGTTGCACTTCCATGAAATAGCCCCACCGCAGGCAATGAACACGTATCCAGACAATGATTTTCTGGTGTCAATGTTACCTGCATAATCAGCATCTACAAAGCCTACCAAAATGTTAGAAGCATCAACATTTTTACCAAAACATAAAGACAAATTAGATGAACATGATAAATATCTGAGAAGCCATTTGAGGGCATGCCAATGGGGCTTCCCAGGAGCGGCCATAAATCTACTCAAGGTGCAGATAGAAAAAGCAATGTCAGGCCTGATGCAAATCATAGAGTACATTATACTACCAACAATGCTAGCATATGGAATTTTAGACATAAATTTCACGTCATCATCAGCAGTGGGTGCTTGTGTTAAATACAACTTAAAGTGTTGAGCAAGAGGTACATTCACAGGTTTGAGAGATTCAAACATGTATCTCTTTAAAATATTTAAAATATAAGCATGCTGAGATAAGTAGAGCAATTTGTTAGGTCTATCTCTAATGATTTCAACACCTAAAATCTGCTTAGCTGCACCTAAGTCTTTCATTTCAAAGTTTCCTTTTAATTGGGATTTAATTGAAGTGATAAAACTCATATTCTTACATATGATAATAATGTCATCTACGTAAAGCAGAAGGTAAATCATACAACCTTGAATTGACTTGAAGTAGACACAAGCATCATACTGGCTCCTGGTGAATTGGTTATTTAACATAAAGGAATCAAATTTCTTATACCATTGCCTTGATGCCTGTTTTAAACCATACAAGGACTTATTTAGAAGGAAAACATGGTTGGATCTGAATTCCTTTTAATAACCGTCAGGAGGCTTCATATAGAGTTTTTCATTCAAATCCCCATGCAAGAAGGCAGTTTTAACATCAAGTTGCTCGATGTGCAGATCGAGATAGGCAGCGAAGGCTAACAGGAGACGAATGGAAGAGTGTTTGACAACAGGGGAAAAAATCTCAGCATAATCGATTCCCTCTCTCAGAAGAAATCCTTTGGCGAATAGCCTAGCTTTGAACCTTACTTTATTTCCCTCTGTGTTGTCTTCCTTTCTCTTGTAAATCCACTTGGAACCAATCACTTTAGCATTCACAGGCTTGTGAACAACGGTCCAGGTGTGATTTTGCTTTAGAGATTGCATCTCTTCATTCATGGCTATGATCCAATGCTTTGAATCCTTATCCTTTAGAGCTTTCCTATACGATTGAGGATCATCGTCGATGAGATCCTGGGCCACATGAAAGGCATATGAAGCCATATCATACTGGTTGAACCGAGAAGGAGGTCTAGAGACCCTCCTTTGTCTATCTCGGGTTAATTGATAATCTTGATGATCGATGGAAGATCCAGAGTCTGAGTCTGAACCAGAACTCGTCTCAGAGTCAGCCGCATCAGTGGGATAAGGAGGAGGAGGAATAGACTGAACATCAGTCTCAACATGAGTAAATGGATCATGTTCATCACACTTATGAAATTCGGGATCAGAACTTCCAGGTGTGTCAATCCTGGTCTTAGGAACAGAGGACTCATGAAAGACAACGTCTCTACTAATGATGCACCGTTGGTATCCCGGTTTATCCACCCAGAGTTTATATCCTTTAACTCCATCGGGGTAACCAACAAAGATGCACTTAAGGGATCTAGGTTCAAGTTTGTCAGTCTTGATGTGGGCATAGGCTGTACACCCGAAGACCCTTAAGTAGGAATATGATAGGGGCTTGCCGGTCCATAGTTATTCTGGAGTAATGAATTGATTCGCAGAAGAGGGACACCTGTTAATCAGGTACACAGCAGTGCTTGTGTCCTCTGTCTAAAAGGATTTAGGGAGGCCCGAGTGAGCAAGCATGCTACAGACTCTTTCAAGGATAGTCCGATTCATCCTCTCTGCTAGGCCATTCTGTTGGGGAGTTTCCCTAATAGTTCTGTGCCTCTTAATTCCTTCAGACTCACAGTATTGAATGAACTCAGTGGACAGGTACTCAATCCTATTGTCCGTCCTTATGGTCTTGACTTTCTTCCTAGTCTGATTCTCGACTAAGGCTTTCCAGGTTTTGAATGTTTGTAAAACATCTGATTTATTTTTGAGGATGTATACCCAAACCTTCCTGGAGTAATCATCGATAAAGGTGACGAAATAGAAACCTCCACCATAAGAGGAGGTCCTAGCTGGCCCCTGTTGGGCGGAGAAAGAAAGGAATGATGGCAAGAGGGGGGGTGAATTGCCTTTTAAAAAATGATCAACAATTTAAAATCAAAGTGAAAGTGCAGCGGAAATAAAAGAGGCTAGACACGCAATTGATAACGGAGTTCGGCCTAAAACCCGACCTACGTCTCCGCTCCCAACTCAACCGTTGAGAGATTCTACCGCTTGCTTTTCAATGGTTGTAGCAAGAAACCCACTAGCCTTTTTACAGGTGAAGGCTATCTCACCTATTACAGCTTGCTTTTAATGGTTATGCAAGAACCCACTTGCTTTCAATGGTTGAGCAAGAACCCACTAGCCTTCTTACAGGTGAAGGCTAGCTCAACTTTGATTCAAGCCTTTTTAAAGGTAAGGCTTGACTAACCTCTTCACACCTTGAAGGTGGTGTGAGAACCCAAAAAGAGAGGATGAGAGAAAGAGGTGGGGTTTGTAGGTACAAACCCAAATTGATGCTCAAAATAAATAAAGCAATGAAAAACCGTAATTAGGAAGTCTTGGGCGCCAATGGATTGATGGAGATGATGAAGGGCGCTCCCAAGCTTCTTTGGAGGTGCTCCTTGGATGTGGAAGTGTGCTGGAGCAAGTGGGGTTCCCTTGGAGGAATCCGCCGGAGGATCGCCAAATGATGGAAAATGTGTTCGTTGGCTTCACAATAGTTCCGGCTATGTTCCTTAGGCTTCCGGGGGTTCAAGGTCCTTTATTTATAGAGGGGGAACCCTCATATGGCCGTTGGAGGCCTTTGGAGCCGTTGGAGAGGCTTTCGGAGCCGTTGGAGGCCAAGTGGACAGGCTGGTCAAAAGCCCAACGACTAGTTTGACTGGCTCCACCGGCTGACCGGTATAGGGCCACAGGTTGGCCGGTGTGTGCAAAATGGAGAGGCCTTCGGGCTCAGGCTCCACCGGCTGGCCGGTGAGGTGGCCACCGGTTGGCCGGTGCTCAGGCAGTAGCAAATACTGTTCTGGCTGGGTGCTGAGGCCACCGGCTGGCCGGTGCTGAGGCCACCGGTTGGCCGGTGAGGAGGCAGTAGCAACCTCTTCTTTCTGGGTGCCACCGGCTGGCCGCTGGTGTGACACCGGTTGGCCGGTGGTCTGGACAAAAGGATGCCTTCTGTCCAGGCCTCCATCGGCTGGCCGGTGCTCTTCCATCGGTTGGCCGGTGGACTGAATTTCAGTCCATTTTGGCCTTGTTGCTTTCTTGGCCCAATTCCTTGGCCACCTGAAATCATTCCTATCATCCAAAAACACTTGAAAGGGGATTAGATAAATAAGTGAGTGATTGTGATCATGAAAATCAAACCACGAGGGGTACGAGAGGTACAACAATCTCCCCCTATTTTGATGATCACAATCACCAAAACAATCAATGTAGAAAATGAAATGAACAGCATGCTTTAAAGGATTTCTCCCCCAATCAACCAAGAATTTCTCCCCCTTTGTGATTATCAAAATAGCACGGGGCATAAAACTTGATTGAGGGAATGAGTTGAAAAACAAGATAGAGATTTTAAAACCAATTGAAATTTTTGAAATTTGAATTGAAAGTTTTGAATCAAAAATTTTGAAATGAAAAATTTTGAATGAAAAATTGAATAATAGTTTGAATTGAAAGTTTTGAGTGAAAAATTGAATTGAAAATTTTAAATGAAAAATTTGATACCAAGTGTTGAAATTGAAAGTTTGAATCGAAAATTTTGAATAAAACAAAAATGCTTAAACAAACCTAACTCCCCCTAAATAAAACAACAAATCACCGGGGAGAGGTGTTTGAAACCGAGACAAATTTCGGTCCGGTGAGACTCGCTAGAAGGGATTTTTAAATCCACACTTGTCTAGTGGCAGGTCTTCTCTTATAAAATTCATCGCTAAAGAAAATACTTTTGGGGCGGCCATACCGGGCATTTTTACAATTGCACTCATAAATTAAGTGCCCGGGTTTTTTGGAATAATTACAAAATTTAAATTGAGAGCTCCCCCTTACAAAAATAGTAGGTGCATGGGAAGAGGAAGCTTGCTTGGAATAGCCAAGCCCTTGGGTGGTTCTAGATATGCGTTGGGAACCTAAGAGTTTGGTCAGATTTTGTTCACCTTGGGTGAACTTGTCAAGGGATTCCCTTAGATCCTTGATTGTTGATTCCAATGATTCAACATCGGGAAGGTTTTGGATTTTTAGGGTCAACTCTTCCTTCTCTTTGAGAAGTTTTTCTTTTTCGGAAGAGAGTTTTTTGAAATTCTTTTTTAAAGAAACAAATTTGGAAGAAAGTTCGTGAAAACCTTCCTCCAATTGATCTCTAGCATGTTGGAGATCCTCATAAGACATGTGATTGAAAGAATTGGAAGAACTTGAGGATGAGGAGTCGGAAGATGTTACCTCATGGAATGCCATTAGGCATTTATTACCATTGTCGCTTGAGGAGGAGGAGGAGGATGATGTGGAGCTATCACTCCATGTAGACGCTTTGAAAGCCTTCTTCTTTTCCTTTTGCTTGGCCTTTTTCTTGTTGAGTGGGAAATCTGACTTGTAATGGCCTTTCTCGCCACACCCGTAACATTTTACCTTGGGCTCGGATTTTTTGTTGGGTTGAGCCTTGCGGGCTTTGCGGGATTTCTTCTTTTTGTGCTTCTTCATGAACTTGTGCATCTTGCGGGAAAGATTCTCCATTTCGGAATCGTCGCTTGAAGAGGAAGAAGATGAGGAGGATGAGCTTTCTTCGTTTTGTACCTTGAAGGCGATGTTCTTTGGAGTTTTGATTGGTTTGCCTTCCTTTTCAGCTTGCCTCCTCATTGTGATCTCATAGGTCATGAGGGATCCGATGAGCTCTTCGACCGGCATGTTTTTGATGTCCTTCGCTTCTTTGAAGAGCACCGGCCAGCCGATGGAGGCCTGGACAGAAGGCATCCTTCTGTCCAGACCACCGGCCAACCGGTGTCACACTAGCGGCCAGCCGGTGGCACCCAGAAAGAAGAGGTTGCTACTGCCTCCTCACCGGCCAACCGGTGGCCTCAGCACCGGCCAGCCGGTGGCACCCATCCAGAACAGTATTTGCTACTGCCTGAGCACCGGCCAACCGGTGGCCACCTCACCGGCCAGCCGGTGGAGCCTGAGCCCGAAGGCCTCTCCATTTTGCACACACCGGCCAACCGGTGGCCCTGTACCGGTCAGCCGGTGGAGCCAGTCAAACTAGCCGTTGGGCTTTTGACCGGCCTTTCCACTTGGCCTCCAACGGCTGCGAAAGCCTCTCCAACGGCTCCAAAGGCCTCCAACGGCCATATAAGGGTTCCCCCTCTATAAATAAAGGACCTTGAACCCCCGGAAGCCTAAGGAACATAGCCGGAACTATTGTGAAGCCAACGAACACATTTTCCATCATTTGGCGAACCTCCGGCGGATTCCTCCAAGGGAACCCCACTTGCTCCAGCACACTTCCACATCCAAGGAGCACCTCCAAAGAAGCTTGGGAGCACCCTTCATCAGATCCATCAATCCATTGGCGCCCAAGACTTCCTAATTACGGTTTTTCATTGCTTTATTTATTTTGAGCATCAATTTGGGTTTGTACCTACAAACCCCACCTCTTTCTCTCATCCTCTCTTTTTGGGTTCTCACACCACCTTCAAGGTGTGAAGAGGTTAGTCAAGCCTTACCTTTCAAAAGGCTTGAATCAAAGGTGAGCTAGCCTTCACCTGTAAGAAGGCTAGTGGGTTCTTTCTCAACCATTGAAAGTAAGTGGGTTCTTGCATAACCATTAAAAGCAAGCTGTAATAGGTGAGCTAGCCTTCACCTGTAAAAAGGCTAGTGGATTTCTTGCTACAACCATTGAAAAGAAAGCGGTAGAATCTCTCAAAGGTTGAGTTGGGAGCGGAGACGTAGGCCGGGTTTTAGGCCGAACTCCATTATCAATTGCGTGTCTTGCCTCTTTTATTTCCGCTGCACTTTCACTTTGATTTTAAATTGTTAATCATTTTTTAAAAGGAAATTCACCCCCCTCTTGCCATCATTCCTTTCTTTCTCCGCCCAACAGCCCCCAAAAATCTGAATGGATGTAATCAAGTGGGGCGGCTGCCTTGAAGGATGATCTATTGAAGGTCACTCTATTAGCTTTTCCCATCACACAATCTTCAGAAAATGGGAGATTCATAGGTGTGATGTCATTCAACAATCCTTGCTTGCTGATTTCTTCAAGCCCTTTGGAGCTTACATGCCCCAGCCTTCTATGCCAGAGCATTATGTTGTCTGTGTTCGTGGTATAGACACTACCCAACTGTCTTGAATGGGTCGTTCCATTCAAGACATACAAACCATTCACAAGGGATCCTTTTATTATGGTTATTAATTCTTTTGAGACTTTAATAGTACCAGATTCAGATCTAAAAGTATATCCCTTTTGATCTAGGAGTCCTAGGGAGATCAAGTTTCGTTGTAAGTTGGGGACCCATCTTACATCAAGTAAGGTGATGATGAAATGGTCATCCAATTCTATTAAGAAAGATACTCTACCCTCAACCTTGCATTTCTTGTTATTCCCTAATAGGACGTCCCCTTCCACTTTCTCAACCAACTCTATGAAAGACTCTCTATGGGGACACATATGGAAGGAGCAACCAGAGTCGAGGACCCATTCACGGTCAAGAGTATGGCTGGACACATTTAGAACATCAGCTGTATCATAACCAGAGTCAACAATAAGAGACTGGTCAGTGGGTTGCGCGTACTCTTGCTCTCTCTTAAGCTTCCTACACTCGGGCTTAATATGCCCAGGCTTCCCATAATGGAAGCATGTAACTTTTCTGTCTTTATTATCATTATTCTTTGACTTTCGTTCATGCCTTGATTCTTTACTATTGCTACTTTTATCTCTGCTAACATGTTTCTTTTTTTTAACCCGAGGCCTTCCCCTAGTGAATAAACTCTCAGCCTCACCTTTCACCTTAGGTTTTGAATGAAGGTCCTTGAATAGAAGGGCAGACTTGACTTCTTCCAGAGTCAAGGAGTCATGACCATACATCATGGTCTCAACCAGAGTGCTATAACTATGGTCTAGAGATATTAGGAGAATAATAGCCTAATCATCATCATCTACCATGACATCTATATTGGCTAAGTCTAGCATGATCTTATTGAACTCGTCAAGATGGGCTTTCAAGGAAGAGCCCGGTCTCATCCTAAAGGTAAACATGCGGTGCTTCTTATAGATCCTACCGACTAGGGAGGCAGTCATGTAGAGCTTCTCTAACTTGAGCCAGATGCCAGCAGCAGTGGACTCAAAGGCCACTTCCCTAAGGAATTTATCACCTAGGGACAATAAGAGGGAACTATTGGATTTAACTAGAGTGTCATTGGGGACCGGTTGGTGTTCAGTTATGGTTTGTCCAACTTCATTAACAGTCATTATGGGTTTAGTAGGCCCAGATAGGGCATCAATAATACCTTGTTGGACTAATAATGCCCTCATTTTAATACGCCATAAATTGAAATCATTGTATCCATCGAATTTTTTGATTTCATACCGCATTGTAGACATATTTATATACAGTGAGTTAATGAAAAGTAATTGGGGACAACGAGAGTGTATGCCCCCAAAAAAACTGGCCAATACTCACTAGGAATAAATTTGTAAAATGTGTAATGAAAAAAAATTTGGTGAAGACAATAATTTCAGTCTTAATAAGAAACTAAAGACAACAATAAAATGGCAGAATAAAGTGGATACAAAGTGTGAAAAAAAAGAAACCCAATCTGTTAACATAACTAGTGGAAGGTTGGACTATAAACCAGAAAATAGCAAACAACAATTGCGAGAATGCTGAAACAGAACCTAAACAGACAGATTCTTCAAGTTTGAAGCAGTAGAGGGGGGGGGGGGGGTTGCCAAGAGTTGGAAGCCAATTAGAATGAGCAATATTAAAACACAAACTTTAAAACAGAATGTAAGCAGTAGCAGTTATGGTGTGGGCAAGATTATAAACAAAATTGAACATGCGAACTATAGCAGACAAGAAAATAACCTACTTAATCATATAGAAACTAAGGTATGTGACTGCAATTGCAAGTTAATTTTGCAAATATAACCAGCAAGTAAAGAATACAGCGGGTAAACGAAAACAAACAGTAATGTAAAATACATGGAAACCAAAGAGTGTCTCTGATACCACTTGTTGAGTGGATGATCGAATAAATGGTGGGTGCAGAATCATCCAGAGAACAACATAAAGAGAAGTTTGGTGCCGAAGACCCAAGAACGAATGAAATTGATAAGAACAGATACTGAAATGAAGAAAAATAAACAGGAACATGAGATTTACATGCTTCGGTCCCCTTTGGGACCTACTGCACGACAAGAACACCCCACACACGCACACATTTATTAAATCTCAAGTCAAAAAAAGAGGTACAATGAAACAATTTACCAGCATGATCAAGCAACAGGATACAAGATTGAAAAGATGCAATGAAACTGTAAAGAAGAGAAATGAGAAAAATCACAACGCCGGGCACAAAAATTGACCGGACGTCCTGTTCTCTTCAGAGGTCTAGATCTGGTTCGAGTACGACTCAGAGGCTGGCCGTCGGAGGAATGATGCCGATCAGAGGTCGTGACAGAGATCCACCAGAAGCGGCATACCAGCAGTGTACCGCGGAGTCCGTTGCCATCGAGATAACCCTTCACAGGTTCGAGCGCCAGGATCCGACAAGAGAGGGGGTGTGATCTCCACAGGAGGAAGAATCTAACCCAAAATGATTTGAGCCGCTACCTCTTCAGTAATTCACAGCAGGAGTGATGAATTCTCCTGTGAGCGATGGTTCGAAGAGAAAAAAACAGTCAGGGAAACCTGAGAGCGCCACGATGCAAAAGACTGAAACCGAAAACCTGCTCCTCGAATCATTCAGTTCGATCAGTGAACACATGTGGATGGCCCAGATGAAATGGGCGGCATCACTGATCAATGGGCACAAAGCAAATGCAGCAATACACAGATCGCCAGCGTGGCAAAATAAACGTAGCAACGCGGAACAGAAAAAAAAGGTGAGATATATAATGAAAATGAATTTAAATAAAAACAAGAAATACAGAATTAAATTCATTAATTCACATGTTTTGTGGTGAGTTAGTTCAGTGCGAAGTTTAGTTTTTAAATGAACTATGTTTTCATTTTATATCTTATCGCATACTCATGTGAATTAAGATGCGTTTTTATGGAAACTAGTCATGAGTTTTTTAATTGTTTTTTTATAAATTGTGAAATTGGTTTATTTAACCGTGAAAGTGGTGCATTTTTATTTTAGTAGGACGTAGGTGAGTTCTTGATCAAAATCGTGTTTTTGGATGAGTCTAGTTTGTGTAAATTTGCGAGTTACTTTTTGGAATTTTATTTCATAAATTTTTTAGTGGTTTAGTAAATAGTATTGATGGCGCGAGTAGTGTTTTGAAAAAATACTGAGGTGGTTATTTTGTGATGGTTGTTCATTTGAGTTGGTTTGGGCCTGTGTTTATATATTTTAGATGTTGTGCATTTATTGCAGCTTGTTGGTGAGGTGACTCCGCAACACCCCAGTCATTGGCTTGCGCGTGCTTGTACGTATGTGCGAGGCGTGTCGCGTCGCTATGTTCGATCTGAGAGTTGAGGTAGGTCCCCCACTGCACTTACCTTTAGATTTAGTATTTATTAATTGCTTGATGTTTTATTAATTTTAATAAATTGGAAATAATATAATATAATTAATTTTTATTTGATTATTTTGTGTGAAAAGATCTGTTTATTTTATACTGAACACTTGAAACATTTTCTTGATGAGCAGACACCCAGTATTGAAATAATTCCCATTTAGCCTTTAAACATAATTCATGGAATTTCAAATGTACATCTAGTTTTAAAGATAAATGATTTCTTCTGAACAAGTGTTTTGGGTTTTCTCAAGAAATGATGTTTTTATTTAAAATTGGCAAAGGCCCGTTTGGCACTTTAATAAAATAAATTATTTTGTAAAAACCACTCAGGGGTGATCTGTGGTGTGTGTTGATTGTGTGTGCTGTATGTGATGTTTTTGCATCATGACTGATTGATTTACATTGTGGAAGCACCCCTTTTTATTATATGTGTTGACATGGGAACCGACATAGTGAGTGAATCTTCTGAGAACGATTGCTACACTAGTTTAGAATATGCCCTGGCTAGTGGCCCCATGGCAGGAGAATACTGAGTTATTGCTGCTATGGGGATTGGGCCCCTCGGTTAGGCCCTGTAGGGATATGCCGAGCATTAGGGCGTTATGACATCATCGAGTTAGGGCATGCCTTCAGGATGAGTCAGATGTATAGTACGTTCTGGATTTTTCACGATCTCCTAGGTTCGACCCATGTTTCTTTTAGTGTTTATTTGTATGTGGTGGATGATTGAGAGGTCTAGTTCGGTTTCTGGCCCCATATGCCACTTTTTCCATTGCCCTTTGTGTGTGTTGTGTGTGGTTTTCCATTTGACCAACAACTAAAATTTGGATTTCTAAATTGTTCACAAAAGTGTTTTAAAATGCAATGTATTTGTTTCTTCCAAACACTAAACTTGCTCTTAAATTAAAAAGGTCAATGGACTGTTACTTGTTTTAGAAAATAAAGTGTGTGTGGAAACCAATATTTTATATAATTTAGTTCAAACCTGGAATTGATAAATTCTTTATTTAATGGTATGTGCATTGGGAATAGAATTAGTCGGGCCTACCTTCTGAGTTTTAATACATACGCCTATAGTGTTTTCTTGTTTTTAGTTTCTGTTGCTAGTTTGACTTGAGCTTGCTCACCGTGGGTGAGAGTTGGTTGCAGTTTGTTGGGAGACTCTCGAGTTCGTGGTCAGGTTAGTTTGTTGTTGTTGGTCATTCATTCATTTTGTTTTGTTTATTCACTTTGTGTTCTATTTTTCCTTCTGCTGCTTTATTTATTTTATTGGGTGAAATCATTCCCTCTTATTCTCTTTTGATGCCCTGGTGCTTTTCACCAGCCCGGGAGGATCGGGAACGCCTCTCGGGCCATGTCACAGGACGGCTCTGGTGACCTGTTCAGGGTCGACCCAGGTTGGTTCGTGACAAAATGGTATCAGAGGAGGTCGGCTCTTGATCGGAACTTGTTTTTCAGAGCGCCCATTGTTATTTGGGGTTGTCATGGTAGAAGGAGTTGAATTGTTGGGACTCGGGGCATACGGGCGATAAGGACGTCATGAACCCTTACTCGTTCCAAACCGTGGGTTACCACGAGATGTATGGGTTGTTGGTATCTTTTTGGCTCCTTTGACTTGTTTTATTTTGGGAAATGAAATGGGAGTTGGGAAAGTGACCTCTGTGAGCTCGCATGGTCTGGAAAGCCATGTGGAGTCGGGGACTTTTCCCTAGAATGATCTTAGTGACGATGGTGTGAATGGCATATGGCCGCCAACCATATGTCCAAGTTTCCAATCGTCACTAGTTTCCCCCTAGTAAATCGTTTGAGTTTTCCTTCATTCTGAAAATTGTTTTGTGAAGTTTTACTTTGGAGATTGTGAAAAGTTGAATTTGAAATGGCAATGACCATGTTTTGAGTATATCCTTTGTTTAATTGTTCCTTAGTGTTCACCCCCCACAAAGGTTTGATGGATGCCCATGGTGTAGCTTCGGGTGGTGAATCCTTAGAAAATCCTCCAATTGATCAACTTATAGACTATGTTCTGGAATTCTGAATGTTGAGTTCTCCACTCATTTATGGTCAAGCAGATCCTCTTGAGGCGGAGGAGTGGTTGCAGAATATTGAGAGGAAGTTAGTTTCATTGGGTTACCGGAGTCGTTAAAGGTGAAGTTGGATACCTTTATACTTGAAGGTACAACCTGGAAATGGTTGAAGTCTGTGTCTCAGAATAAGCCCCAGTAAGATCTAACATGGGAGTTTCTCAAGTCATCGTTCATCCAAAAATACTTCTCTAAGTTGATGAAGGAGATGAATAGTATGGAGTTGAGTTATCTTTAGCAGGGCGTTGAATCAAAATTGGAATTCTATCGATGTTTCATAGACCTAGTTTCCTATGATCAGTGGTTTGTGGTGAATGATCCCAGGAAGGCTCGACAATTTGAGTCTGGACTACGACCAAAGATGCGATCGAAAGTGGAAGAGCTCAACCTAACCACCCTCTCGGATGTTGTGGGGCATGCATTTTTGGCTGAAGCTATGTTAACAGGAGGACTTGAGGTGGTGATTGCTCCAGCTTTGGGAATCGGTGCAGATGATAGTGATAAGAAGAATGAGAAGTGACCTGATGCTAGTGGTGATGGTAGAGGAATCAAGAGGCCTTCAGACCTTCAGTCATCTTCTTCACATCGCAATGCCGTGATTTGTCACCAGTGTGGTAAGTAGGGGCACAAGAGGCCGATGTGCCCGAATGCTCTGAAACCCTACCACACCTATGGACGTCTGGGTCACTTACAACGATTCTTCCGAGGTGTTTCCAAGAAGCGCGCTGAAGCCAGACCTGGTTCATCGAAGGTCACCTCATCCCGTCAGCGGGAGTAGGGCGATGTTTGGGGATCAGTTCGAGGTTTCCTCTTTGTAGTGTTTCTTGGTAATAGTAATCATCTCTTGTAGCATTTTGCGGTGTTCCTTTTATTTCAGTTGTAAGAATGGTTGTGGTTGAATCTCTTTGAATCTTTTATTTTAAAGGAAGCGTGCTTGGTAAAATTATGATTTGTGTGTTATGTTCGGGAATTTATGAAGCCTGACTAAGAGGCAGGAGATGCGTCAATCAACGGTGCTCCAGCCATAGGCCCCAGAGTGAAGCCTGCGCGTAGTCAAGAGGACCCCAGCGGTGAAGAAGGGCCTTGGGTTAATCTTCATCCTTAGTGTGGCATGGTTTGTGCTTTTCTGAGGGTATGACGTTGTTGATGGGGAGAAAATAATAGTTTTGATGCTCTATCAGATGTGCCCTTCCCTTATTCCCCCACCCTCATGGTGGGGGTTTCAGGTCCGTGGGTAAAGTTATTAAGTTCATTTAATATCATCAGTTCTTATGGTGGGGAGACCCACAGTGGGTCTCGCAGAGTTACACCGAAATTAATTTAGGGTTAGCCCGATCCTTATGGTGGGGAGTCCGTTCAGGACTCCCCGTGTCAGTATCAGAGTTTATTTTCATGTATTGTTGGGGGGTAGGTGGTCTTGTGCAGAACCACTTAATCTTGAGTTCGTCCTCTCGAGTAAACGTTGAGATTGGAGTACACCCAATAGTTTTGTTGGATGAGGATTATAGGGATAAGTCTCAGAGGTAATTTAAGTTCGTTCGTTCCTTGGTTGAAACAGATGGTTTGGGTTCTGCTTGATGACGATTATGGTGATCTTGTTTTAAGGATGAGTTGTGTGACTGGGGTTTTCAGTGTTTGTTTGGATCTATCAATTGGAGGAGCTTAAAAATTTGGGGGTGAGTGACACTTGGGGAATTTTATCTTTGGGTATAGATCTCTTCATGCATTTCTGGGGGGGGGGAAGCGTTATGGTGGGGAGATTTGTCACACCCGACCTTTTTCAAAAGTTTTTATTCCTATTATTTATCTTGGTGTCGGGTGTTTTTTTCAATGTTCCAGTGAGTCCCGGTCCAAATTTTTGAAGTTCGTAGAAGTTTGCGGGTTCTAGGCCAGTGCACGAACACTGTGCGTCTTAGTGGAAGTCATGCAAAAAATTTGATTACATGTGCAGTCACTACTGAAGTGAGCGGGGGCCACCGCACGACCCACGCATGGTCGGCTGAGCCATGAGGGGAGACCTCACAACCGCTCACCCATAAGGTTAATTAAATTAGTTGGTTAGGCAACGATGTAGCGAAACCATTAAACGTGACAGTGCCGATAAATATATTTATATATATATGTATATATTACTAGTAAATGCGTCATAAATATTTGTTATTATTATTATTTTTATTAAAGTTTGATTATAATTATTAGTATAAATAATGTCTTAAAATAATTATTAAGGTTATTAAAGATTTTACATTACTATTATTATTGCTATCAAAGTTTTATTCTTATTATTACTATTTTATTATTCTTCTTCTTCTTATTATTTTTATTGTTATTATTAATTTGTTTTATTTTAATTTTATTTTGTTTTTATCTTTATTATTTGTTGTTGTTTTTTAGGGTTTCCAAAGTCTCATACAGGCGGCGCCCCCCTCTTTTCTCTCTTTCTCCCCGTCACGAAGACCTCCTCCCTAGCCGCGTAGCATCTCCACCGCCTGGAGACCTCCCTCCCATTTCCTTTAGTCGACAACTGCCTTGCCACCCTTCGGCCACTTCCCGGCCTCCCCTCTGCCTTGTTGCTCCGCCTCATGCTCAGAGGACCCCCCTGCCTACTCCCGACACTTCAGCACCCCTCCGCCCTGCCTGCTCTCTCGGCCTCCGCACATGCCAGCCACTCCCCGGGTCGCCTCCCTCACCTCATGCCCTGACATACCTCGCCTCGCCCTCATCCTACTGCCTACTGCGCAAGACCCCAGATCCTCCCCTGCATGAATCTCACTCTCTGCTCGAACCCGCATCATCCTGCTCCCCTTCAGCCTCTGTGCACCAGCCGCCCGATACCCTCTACCCACCTTGCACGGGTCTAGTAGCTGCCCTTTGCGTTTTCGCCTCCTACCGGCAACCTCCAGCACGCCACACCCATCCCTCGCCCGACATCCATTATCCGGCGACCAGTAGGGTGATCTCCCCTATCCGATTGTTTTTTTCCTCTCCGGCTACCCTTGGCACAACCAAAAACCCCCGGATGTGCCTCGACCTCCTCTCGCTCACACCGACAGCATACCCTCTTCCTTCCGACAAGACCTGCTTCCAGCGTCCCGTCTCCCTGCGCAGCGACCACCAGTGCAAGAACTCTAAGAAGGTCTCTCCTCTTATCCTTTGAGTCTATGGGATTTTTATGGGTATGAGGTTCTTTTAATGTCCTGTTTTTATTTGTTTTTGTTTAAATTCTTGTTTTAGCGTACAATTTGATTTCATCGTAGTGCATTTTTGGTGCGTCGGGTCAAATTCATCTTCCCGCAGGTGCAATTGTTGTGCGATCGGTGTTTCGCACCATGTTCCAGGTTTCTTCGATGATTAAGGTTGAATCACCTTGATTTTCCCCGTTAAATTTATAAACACTTTTTTATTGCTTTCATTTTTCACCTTCATTGGTATTAATTTTTTATTTTTTATTTCTATAATATTTGTTTTGGGATAAATTATTAATTTTTGGTCGAAAAACTTTTTTTGGATAATTATTTTATCTGCTTAATTGATTTGACATGTTTTGTGGTGAGTTAGTTTTGTGTGAAGTTTAGTTTTTAAATGAACTGAGTTTTCATTTTATATCTTATCACATACTCATGTGAATTAAGATGCGTTTTTATGGAAACTAGCCATGAGTTGTTTAATTGTTTTTTTATAAACTGTGCAATTGGTTTATTTAACCATGCAAGTGGTGCATTTCTATTTTAGTAGTATGTAGGTGCGTGCTTGATCAAAGATGTGTTTTTGGATGAGTCTAGTTTGTGTAATGTTGTGAGTTTTTTTTTGAAATTTTATTTCATAAATTTTATATTGGATTAGTAAATAGTATTGATAGTGCGAGTAGTGTTATGAAAACATACCGAGGTAGTTCTTTTGTGCTAGTTGTTCATTTGAGTTGTTTTAGGTATGTGTTTATGTATTTTAGATGTTGTGCGTTTGTTGCAGCGTGTTGGCGAGGTGACTCCGCGACACCCCAGTCATCAGCTTGTGCGTTCTTGTACATCTGTGCGAGGCGTGTCGCGCCGCTGTGTTCGAGCTGTAAGTTGAGGTAGGTCCCCCACTGCACTTACCTTTATATTTAGAATTTATTAATTTCTTGATGTTTTATTAATTTTAATAAATTGGAAATATTATAATATAATTAATTTTTATGTGATTATTTGGTGTGAAAAGAGACATTTATTTTATACCGAACACTTGAAACATTTTATTGAAGAGAGGACACCCGTTATTGAAAGAATGCCCGTTTAGTCTTTAAATATAATTCACAGAATTTAAAACGTACTTCTATTTTTAAAGATAAATGATTTTTTCTGAACAAGTGTTTTGGGTTTTATCAAGAAATGATGTTTTTCTTTAAAATTGGCGAAGGACCGTTTGGTACGTTAATAAAATAAATTATTTTGGAAAAACCACTCAGGGGTGATTTTTGGTTTGTGTTGATTGTGTGCGCTGTATGTGATGTTTTTGCATCGTGACTGATTTATTTACATTGTGGACGCACCCCTTTTTATTATATGTGTTGACATGGGAACCTGGCATAATGAGTGAATCTTCTGAGAACTATTGCTATACTAGTTTAGAATATGCACTGGATAGTGGCCCCATAGTAGGAGAATACTAAGTTATTGCTGCTATGGGGATTGGCACCCTCAGTTAGGCTATATAGAGATATGCCGAGTGTTAGGGTGTTATGACATCATCAAGTTAGGGCATTCCTTCAGGATGAGTCAGATGTATAGTACGTTCTGGATTGTTTAGGATCTCCTAGGTTCGACCCATGTTTCTTTTAGTGTTTATTTGTATGTGGCGGATGATTGAGAGGTCTATTTTGGTTGTCGGCCCCATGTGCCACCTTTTACATTTCCCTTTGTGTGTGTTGTGTGTTGTGTGTGGTTTTCCATTTTACCAACAACTAAAATTTGGATTTCAAAATTGTTCGCAAAAGTGTTTTAAAATTTAATGTATTTGTTTCTTCCAAACACTAAACTTGTTCTTAAATTAAAAAGGGAAATGGACTGTTACTTGTTTTAGAAAATAAAGTGTGTGTGGAAACCAATATTTTATATAATTTAGTTCAAACCTGAAATTTATAAATTCTTTATTTAATGGTATGTGCCTTGGGAATAAAATTATTCGGGCCTACCTACTGAGTTTTAATACTCACGCCTATAGTGTTTTCCTGTTTTTAGTTTCTGTTGTAGGTTTGACTTGAGCTTGCTCACCGTGGGTGAGAGTTGGTTGTGGTTTGTTGGGAGACTCTCGAGATCGTGAGGGGTTTTAGTCATGGTCGGGTTAGTTTGTTATTGTTGTTCATTCATTCATTTCATTTTGTTTATTCACTTTGTGTTCTATTTTTCCTTCCGCTGCTTTATTTATTTTATCGGGTGAAATCATTCTCTCTTATTCTCTTTTGATGCAATAGTGCTTGTCACCAGCCCGGGAGGATCGGGAACGCCTCTCGGGCCATTTCGCGGGCCGGCTCAGGTGACCTATTCAGGGTCGACCCGGGTTGGTTCGTGACATCCACGATTAATATAATTAAAAAATTAAGAATTTAAGGTGTGATAATTAAGAACACCATGAAAACTACCCCAGGGCCAAGCCTCAAGTTAGTGACTTTTCATTGTGAAGAGAAAATAGATCATAATGGAGTATGGAAGAGTGATAGAGAGATATTAGGTATGGAATAATAAAAGGGGAAAAGTTAAATTAAAATTATGAACTTTTGATTACATGTGAAAAGATATTGAAAACTAAAATAGAAAGAGAAAAACTAAACAGAAGCCGCATAATCCCAAAGTACAACAAAAACATGGAACCATGAGTAGTTAACCTCTTCTCCTATGACCTAAAACTATTTTTATATGCTTAATTTTGTGTATAGGGTACCATAATGTTCCATTAATGGTTCTCTGGTCATAATTGGTCATCCTGGGGAATTTAATGGTGTTTATGCCAAAAATTTGTCATAAATTACCATTTATGGGATCTATACGATAGTTTAATGACATTTAATTGATTCACGATGTGTAATGTGTGGGGATTAACTTCTCACAACTTGCATTAATTTCATATAATCCTTGATGTTATATAATGAGAATGAAATTCGTGATGTATAATGGTTTTCTCTATCCGGTTTGGCTCCAATTCAGTATGATTATTTAGTTTGAAGCCTTGGGCTTAGTCTTTTACTTTCCATTTATCATCAGAGTTTATTATCATCATTAATTCATCTCATTTCATATTCTTTTATAAAATATATTTCAGAATCTATCTTAAATATTCTGATTCCATGCCACGCTGCTTCATGTCATGACATGAAGTGTTTTCAGATTTCTTAATTCATTATTTTTTTTCATTTTCCAAAAAATTGACGTATCCTACCAAAAAAAAAATAAAACAATCAATAATGACACGTTTAACAATTTAATGTATAAGAAAAACCAATTTTATGTTAAAATAAACATGAAAAATATGAATCTTTCAATTTCCTCACACTTAGAACTTGCTCTTCCTCAACCATGTAACCTCAAAAATATTTCAAAGGAATTTCATTCCACTTATATTTCAATTTTAATAGAAAAAAATGAAATCTTGATAATTGGAAATAAACATTTAAATTTTACAAAATGAAATTACTTCAACCCCTTATTATCAAAATAAATTAATCCATTCCTTTTTTTTACTTTTCTGCTTTTGAAATTACAAAGCCTCTCTTACCTTCCACTTTTATTTCTTAATTAATCATTAATACACATTATAATTGAAATCCACCTCAAATTGAATTATTTTTTACTCATCTATCAAGGTAACAAATATAAATGGAATTTGTCTCATAACTCAAGTACATATCACTTACCATAGGCTCACAGGAAATATAACATCTCCACCATGTATAAAAAAAATCAAAATTAATCACACATACTTTCATTATAGTTTATATGTATCTTAAGCTTATGGTAGGTGGGAAATGAATAAATTTTTTCTTAAATATTTGGTTTTAATATTTATTATACTTCATGATATCAAAATCTAAGGATAATTAAATTCTCATGCAAATGTCAACTCCCAACCCCCATACTCAAATTATGCACATGATACATGTAATCATAATTAATGAATCACCCTATCTTTCTTTTATATTTTTTTATATTTTTTTCTTATGTTTTTTCTCTTTTTTGAAAGTTTTTTTTAAGAGAAATCACACATCCATAACATAACCACAAATGGTCAAAATATCATTAATCTGTAAATAGTGTTTTTTGGTAATGAAAAGACACAACCCATTTTTTTAATTTCTTTATTTTTTAATTAAATATTTTTTTTTTATTTTTTTACAAAGAGAGGTGAATAATAAAGTACAATAAAAACATTTACTATACCATAATCTCATGAAAACCCCTAGAAAAATGAAGTATATTCCAATTTACTATAGATATCTTCTCCCACACATTTAGTCTTTAAATATCATATAATATATTATGAGTAGGGTAATAATGGATATAATATTCTTATATCATGACTCATTTACTAAAAAGGCTATTCATGTAATCTATGAAAAAATTATTCTTGATGTAAAGGTGGGTCCAAGGATATAACGATCAACAATTAAAATGACTTAATAATTTTAAAACTGATTCTATTCAGTCATATATTTAATAATGTTCCAAGAAAGTTCTAGAAGTGAACATTCCCTAGTAACTAATGAAATATAATATAGAAATAATTGGGAAATAGTTGGTTTAGAATTTTTCTTAGGGATGATTATATATGGTTTGTGACAATCATGCATGAAAATGCATAACAAAAATAAACTAATCCAAACCAAATTTAGAAATTTGAAACATGCCAAATATTAGAGGATTTTTTTTCAAAATAAAATCATTTCAAAAAATCATTATTTTTAAAATTTATCCCATCACTATTAACCATAATCATTCATTTTACCATTTCACTCATCTAATCATATAAATAGTGAAAACGAAAACATGGAATAATGATTATACTAAGAAATTTATGTCTCTTAGATCTATAGTAGAGTTCTAGGTCTCAAAGTGGGGCATGTGATTCTATTTTAAAGATCTAAATAAGATTTTAAAATTATAATAGTAACATAAAATGGTTCACGTTATGAATCCTTTTCATGATGTTAATTTTTGTTTCATAGATCTCTTCCTGTATTGTGCCATTATGATGGACATAAAAAAACAACACTTGTAAGAACAAGGTACATGTAAAATTAAGCTAAAAATATAAAGGGATTAATGAGGCATCTTAATATTTATTCCTGAAACTAATAATTTAATTTTAAATTGGTAAAAATAAAATAAATGAAAGAGTAGGATAATTCATTTTTTGATACCAATGTTTGTAATGGGGTTTTAATACATATATATGGGAAATACCAACTGTTTTCCATAGTTTTTTAGTGGGTGGAGTTTTTTAAACTTGAACCACCACATTATTTTCATTCCATCTTTCACTTCTTTATTCTTGTTGAAGAGGACTCCATAAATAAAGTACACCAGATCCATCCCCTTTGTAATGTGGTATAACTTTTATGGAAGGGTTAGGATAAATTATGAAAACTACTCCTCTTTGGTTACTACTTGTGAAACCTCTTATTTATTATTTAATGTATAATCAGATACACTACATTAAAATAATTGTAAAATGTAAAGTTATAATTTAATTTTATATGAAAAATATTTAAACATTAAAAATTAATAAAAAAATTTCCCCCTTTGTGTATGCAGCGTGTGTATCTATTTCTTCAGGCAAAGTCAACTGGATCTCTTCATGAAATCCCTCAAATAAATGTAAAATATCTTCAAGTAGATCAAAATCTTCCTTCAAAGGTTCATTTTTTTCTTTATATTCCTCCAAGGAAGAATAATAGTTAGTCAACTCTGAAATATAAAAATAGTAGGGAGTGACACACAATTCATCTTCAGAAAAATTAAATAGAATTGAGTTTAAGATATTATCAACTCCCTAAGTTAGGTTTCCTTTAATTACTTCTTCAGTGGAAAGTTCCTCTTGGAGTTTATTTGTTGTAGGTGTAGGTAAGTAGTTAGGATCCTTAAGTATTTCGTTAAATTACACCGAATATGTGGCATCTTCTTCTTCCATATCTAGAGTTACATAGATTGGTTTTGATGCTTCCATTTTATATTGGATATGGAGATCATGTCATATTTCAATTTATGCCCAATTTCTCTAAAATTTATCCAAATTTACATGATCTACAATTCATAAATCAGAAGTAAATTATTATTCATATATCTCCTCAAACAAAGATTCATCAAGGTGGAGTTTATCTTAAGGTACCTCCTCCTTTACCTCCTTAGGTTCTTTAACTTAAAAAATGAGTGGTAAAATTTATTCCACCACTGGATCAAGTTCTTATTTCTCAAAATACACACAAGATAATTTTTTTTATTTTTCCCCTCAACAACTCTATATATAACAACCCTTCTTATTATTTCATATTTAATCATGATTTAGTACATGGAATTTCACTTAATGAAACTTAGAAGGCTAATATCTATAGTTTTTTGGGAAATTATGAACATTACATAACAACTTAAAACATGAAACACAACATATTTATTAAAAACTTATTTTACATGACCACAACATTCCTTCATACTTAACACTACATGGGATAAACAGAGGGAATACATAAGAACGGGTGACCTATAAAGCCTAGTAAATGAGTAAACAAGACATAAAATTAATAAGACAATACATGTTAGACAATTGGCATATTAGTGAGGCAAAAAAGAAACATGAATATAAAGGTATGATGAAGCATGATAATCAGAACATGGAAATGTGGAAACTACATACAACATGATATTAATATGAACCAAGTCTCATTGTACATATATTTGTATGATTCAAAGATCATTGAGCATGAAGTATCATGATTCCACTCCCATTTCACATGAAGTAGCATGAGTCAACACCCATTTCATATGAAGTAACATGAGTCAACACTCATTGCACATGAAGTAAATGATTCAACACACATCGAACATGAAGTAGAATGAGTCAATAATCATTGAAAATGAAGTATAATTCATAAAAATCCATTGAACATGAATTATGATGAGTAAAAATTCATTTCACATGATGTATCATGATACTAAACATTACCCAATGTATTTGAGCGCTGTCAGGGCACACAATTCATAATCATTTCAATGTCATGTTTAAGTGTTCCACGTAGATCATATAACATGGATTCATTCAAAATCATAATTTATTCTATGATCAAGTAATGTGTAATAAATAAATTTAAGTTCCAAAAAATAAGTATATGAGCATAAAGTTGAATACCCTTGATAGATAAATGGGTATGGTATTGACTAGAGGATGGAAAATCATAGTATAATTTCGGCAGCATTACGACGTCAAATTGAAATTGATAAAATGGGATGATGAGAGAGAAAGGGGTATATTATAATTTAAAATAAAATGTAAAGTAAGGGTTATAGGTAATAATTTATCCCAACTTAATTAATTGTAAATGAAAGGGAATATCATAAATGAGGTGCTTGATAAAAAGAGGAGAGACAGAAATCCCTTACAGAATTTTGGCATAGTAACAACTTAGGTAAGTGTCCAAACGAGGGAGGATAAATGAACCCTCATTGAAATCAAATCTATAGTATGGAATTTATTATAAAATGATTAAAATATAACGAATTGAAATTAAAAATACTAATTTCAAACAAGGTTCTTGAATTGAAAGGAAGAGAGGAAGGTGAACATCCCTTACTTGGATGTGTGACACCAAAGGCTTAAGAGAGGCTTCTTGGGATCTTGTGGGTGGATATGGAGGACTATATGGAGTAGTTTGTAGAGTGTTGTTGAGTTTCAATGATCATGAGTGAAGATAAATGGGATATTGGGAGGTTTTATATAGATAATTAGGGGGATTTCTTTATTATTTTGCTTTTGGACACTTCGTAATAAAATATTCAAAACCACAGTCCATCCAATGGGTTTTCCTATGGTTTATGGAAAAGGGTGGTAGTATAAATTATTTTATAAGGCAAAGTGCCTAATATATCCAAATATTGTCCTTTCTTATATAGATGTGATTCACAATTTTAAAAAAATGCTTTTAAAATCTTAAAATATATTATAAGTGTTACAGGATTCACCAAGGTTTTGTAAATTAAATAAAATAAACCTAAAATTACATTATTTTAAATTATAAATATATATTTGTCCTCATATACCTTTTATTGTATTTATTTCATCATTATTGGGCCATTATGATGTCATAAAACACATCATATATTTGTATGATATTTAATTTTTACCTGAAAATTTGACTGTCTCAGAGAATTATGAAAAATTCACCATTGGATAATTTCAATATCTTGATTTCATAAATAATATTCATTTAATCTAAATAATTTTCTAAATATGTGAATTTTCACCTTTATAATAAAAATCGACATTTATTAAAAATTGATGGGTTTTGACAAAAAACAGTTTTAAAACCTTATTGAAAGTTAATTTTGATTTCATAAAAATTATATGATCATTTAGATTTAATAATAATATTTTATTAAAATATTCTTAATTTCAATAAATACATTAATTCATCAAAATAGATTTCTTAATTAACCAAAAATGCCAGCTGATAATTGAAAATCATTTACAAAGTAACAAAAACAGAATAAAAATATATTCATTATTCTATAAAAAAATAATATACATAATATTATTTCTAGGATCTTGATACATATCCATTTATTACACAGGAATACCCTCTAAGAGTAAGGTGTTTGATGATGGGGCATTCATGGGTCCGTTCGATGAACATGGTTTGGGCCGTGATATTGATGAGCTTGATATTCTCCCATAAACAATTTCAATCATGATTATGTTGTTGGATCTCAGCTTAGGATTGGTATAGGGAAAATTTTATAAATTCTATCTCTCATGGAATCTCTGATAAATGTGCCTCATAGGGTACGATCCTACTGGTTGAGGTAATCACTTCCTTTATTTTTGCCAAAAGGACTTGTTAAAACCCTATATTTATACTAGTAATGTGATAATTGTTCAATGGATACATTATCAATTTTAAAGATACATAACGGTCAATTAAAATACAATTGGATATAATAAAATAAGTTCATGTGGATTCTATAACTATAAGACATTTAATTAAGTCAAAAAAAGGAATTCTATTCATAACAATTTGGGTCATTACAACCTTCCCCCCTTAATAAATTTTACCATTGATATTTCCTTTTTCCATACTAAAATAGATAAGGGTAACTCTACTTCATCACTTCCTTTGGTTCCCATGTTTCTTCTTCAGACTTGTGGTTTTTACACAACACCTTGATGAGGGGAATTTTCTTATTTTGTTGAACCTTTTCTCTACGATCTAATCTCTTCACAGACTAATCCTCATAGTATAGGTCATTATCCAATGGTACCACCTATAGATTGAGAACATGTTATGGGTATGGGGTGTACAACCTTAAGAGGGATAGAGGAAATACATCGTGTACTTGAGATAGGTTTGGTGGGAGTGCTAGTCAATAGGCCACTGCTCTGATGCGATCAAGGATCTCAAAAGGGCCTATGTACCTTAGAATAATCTTTCACTTAGTCCAAAATCACATCACTCTATTCCAGGGAGATATGTGGAGGAATAACATGTCTCAAACATCAAACTCTAGGTCACGTTGAATATTTTCAAAAATAGCACTTTTGTCAACTCTGAGTAGCTTTGATGTGCTGCTGGAAAGTCTTAACCTTCTCTACCAATTCTTCAACCATTTTAGGAAATTGAAGTTTTCATTCCCTAAATTAATCCCAATATTCCACTTTTCTATACCTCTTGTCACAAATGGATTCATAGGGGTCCATTTGGATGCTTGACTAGAAACTGTTGTTGTACGAAAACTCCACCAAAGGAAGATATTGGTTCCATCCTCCTTTTAAGTCCATTGAGTAATCTCTCAACATTTCCTTAGGTGTTTGGATAGTCCACTTATATTGGACATTAGTTTGAGTGTGATAATACACAATGATGTTCAGCTTAGTGTTTAGAGCACATTGGATTATTTTCCCAAACACAGAGGTTAATCATATATCTCGATCGGAAACAATCGATAGCGGTATTCCATGAATCCTTACCAATTATCTGATTTATATCTACACCGGTTGATCCAGTGAAAATCCTCTTGAATCATAATTATGTGTGAAGTCTTTGTAAGATGATCCACAAATATCCATATATCATTATTTCTATTTTATGTATTTGTAAGTTTAGTGACAAAGTCTATGGTGATGTTTTTTCATTTCCATATTGGTATGGGTAATTATTTCATCATCCCCCTAGACTTCAGCCTTTCCACCTTCACTTTCTAACATTCAATACACTTTTATGTATATCCTACGATCTCTTTATTCATGTTATCCCACCAATATTTATCTCAAATATCTTGATACATTTTTTTTGTTTTTTGGGTGAATAGATAATGTCAAACTATGTGCATCATCCAAAAGTTCTTTCTTTAACTCATGATTTTTTTGGAACACATAGTCTTGACCCAAATATCACAATTCATTCTTCAATAACATTGAACTTTTAGGATTTCCCTTTTCTAATAGTTTTTACTTTCTTATGTATTTCCAAATCATCTTTTTGGGAATCCTTTAATCTTTTCAAAAGATATGGTTGATATATCATTTTTGAAAGTATTGATGATGTTCTATTTTTTATGATTCCCATGTACATCTTCTTCAAATACAAGAAGATCAGATCCTTTTCAATTCTCATAGATGATATAATTGCTGGATCCTTTCTACTTAGAGAATATACCACCTTATTCACATTCCCAATATGGTAGTAGATTGAGAAGTGATAATACATGATGATCCATAACTATCTTCTTTGGTGCATATTCATCTATTTATATGTGAATATATATTTGAGACTTTTGTGATCCATATATATTTCACACTTCTCCCTAAAGGGATAATGCTGCCAAATTTTCAATGCAAAGATAAAAAATAATAACTTTAGATCATGTGTGTGATAGTTTTTCTCATGAATTTTTAACTTCCTTGAGGCATAGGAAATGAATTTATCATTTTCATCAACACACATCATAATCCCTTCTTTGAAGTATCTCTGAAAATTATGAAAGGCTCCCCACTCATGGGTAGTTTAAGAACATGGATAGTGATAAGCTTCCTTTTCAACTCCATGAAGCTTTATTCACATTCATCATTCCAAGAAAATTTTACTCCATTATAAGTTAGCTTGGTAATATGGTTTGACAACCATGAAAAATTTCTCAAAAATAGGCGATAATATCTAGCTATCTAAAGGAAGCTACAAATATCTGTCACAAATATTGGACTCAACCATTGATCAATTGATTTTGTCTTTCAAGGATCCACATATATTCTATTACTTGTAATGATATTCCCCAATAATGATAATTCCTTCAACCAGAACTCACACTTGCTGTACTTCACATAGAGATTCTTTTTTATGGTCTTTAGCATAGTTCTTCGATAATCCTCATGATCCTCCTTGGATTTAGAGTATATTAGAATATCATATATGAAGACCACCACAAATTTGTCAAGTTAATCTCAAAATACTTTATTTATCAAGTCCATGAATATTTCTAGAGAATTATTTATTCCTAAATGAATCACTATGAACTCATAATGCCCGTACCTTGAATGAAAAGTAGTCTTCGGGATATTCTACTTCTTCAACCTTACATGGTAATATCCTGACCGTAAATACATGTTAGAGAAGTATTTTTCTCCACATAGTTTATTGAAAAAGTCATCAATTCAAGGAATAGGATACTTTTTCTTTATTATGATTTTGTTGAGCACAAGATAATCAATGAAAAGGCGCATTGACCCATAATTCTTCTTAACGAAGAGAACAAGTGCACCCCCTAGTGAAGCACTTGAGAATATAAAATCATTATCCATATTATACTATAATTATTTCTTTAGTTCCTTAAGTTCCTCAATATCCATTATATATAGAGTATTGGATATTGGAAATTCCATAAGTATAATATCGATCGATAATTCAACATCTTTGGTAGGAGGATGACTAGTAACTTCTTTGAGAAACACATCAGTGAATTATCTTACAATAGGAATGTCTTCTTGGATGGTTCCATCCTTAGACTCAATAATTTGAGCTAGATACACTTGATTAAAGGGTAGTAATATCCATGCTTTAGGTGATGGTGGTAAAAGAGATTCATTTTTTATCCTTTAACTTGTATAGAATCAAGGGTTAATTCACCATTTAGAAAGTGATTTCCCTCTCATGGGAATTTATGTTGTATTTATTTAAATAAATCCAATCCATGCCAAAAGTTGCATCAAATTATACCAAGGAAAGTATGATAAGGTTCGTTGGGGAGTTAAATCAACAAATTTTGATAGGGGAGTATTTATATAAATGGGATGTAATAATTTCTCTATTTTACATCTTCACCGACATATACACTTCCATGATTTGTGGCGGTGTTTGAATAGTTCTACTAAAATTATATGATATAAATAAATGTGTAGAACTAGAATAAAAAAGTATATTCTCTATTCTTGAATAAATAACCAAAATAATTATCACCATTTCTTTTTCAAGATCAAAATCGGTGGTGGTGATGGAAAGATCTCACCCTTTCAACCTTGGTGGTTATTAGTTACCTCTAAAAACCCTTATCTTAGGGCACTAGTTCATAAAGTGCCCTGGTTCCTTGTAGTTTTAGAAATGAACAATGTGTTGAGGGTCGACCAGAGTGTTCCTTTCCTCTGTCACATTTGTGGGTTTATCCTGTTACAAATCATTGGCCATATTCCCTTCTATTCTGCACCTAAAGAATTTCCTTTATCCCCCTAGGTAGTCTTTGGGGTGCTTCTTTCCGCACCTTGGACAAGTGGGGTTATAGAATTTCTTATCACAATTCGATTTACCTATCAGACCACTAGAATTAAAGTCCACATTCCACTTCTTATCCCCATTATATCCATGATATTCACCAATATATACCTTGACTTTGAGGGAAAATTATACAATTTCCATATAGCTATCAGTGTCACAAATGTCTTGGTCTTTTTGTAGGCTAGGCTTTATGCCACTAAAGAAGTGTTCAACCTTGAATTCGAGGGTAACAAAAATACTAGAGGTGCATCAGGAAAGTCTTGTGAAGTTTTCTTCATATGACCCAACAGATTCATCATCCTTTTTCTTAAGTGCAAGGAAGTCTCTTTCCAACTTAATATAGAGGGTATGGGGAAAATATTTATCAAAAAACATTTTTAGAATTTCTTCCACTCCATTGATTAGATCTCTTACTTAGGATAAGTATTCTTGATCAATTTCCACCACTGATCAGATTCACCCTCTATAAGATAAATATACAAAAGAACCTTATCCTGTTTGTAACATTGAAGTATGGATAATATATTTTCAATGGAATTGATCCATTTATCCACAATTAATGGATTTGATGATACAGTGAAAGTAGGAGGCCTTTGTCGCATGAATCTCTCGACTGCGGGTTGTTCTCTCTTAGGGTGGGTTGGGTTCTCCTACTGGTCTAGGATTCTATTCAGAACTTGAGTTAACTGAGTGTGTATCGTGACAAAGTTTTTGATTCCCTCTCCCATGGAGTTGGCCATCTCATTGGGGAAATCATCACACCACCCTTTGCATCAGTTGTTAGCATGATTCCTCTTATTTTCTACCATTGTCTAGAATAAAATGTAAATTAGAGATGATTATCTTAAAATATTAAACACATAAAGGGGAATACATTGAAAATAAAGGGATAAATTATAAATTATATTTATTTTATTAACTTATGAATTTCTAGGCTTCAGTCTATGTTATCTCTTAACGTATATTATTATGGGTCTTTTTTTGCTACAATAATAATGGATCATAATGATATTATGAATTTATCAAAGAATATTCCCTGGCTGTGTCAAAATAGGTGCACAATAAGGCCTATTTTTTTGTACCAAGTTACCAAGAGTCAATCCCCGAACACCATTTCAGATTTATTACTCCTAGGTACATCTATTCCAGAACCATGTCCACTTGTAGTATCCAGATAGGGAAATATTTTCTTAATAGACCAATTACTATATACTTACCAAAATTTAGATATGTTTTCTTACACTTGGTCTTATACTTAAGGGGTTTCACTAGGTTTTTCTAATCCTAATCCCAAAAATAAATAAACCAATCCTCTAATACCAACTATAACAAACCTAATTAATATTTCATATTTAATCATGATTTATTACATAGATTTTCACTTAATAAAACTCATAAGATCGAGATGTCTAATGTCTTTGTATATTAGGAACATTAAATAAAAACATAAAACATGAAATTCAATATATTTATTGAAAACTTATTCTACAAGACCATAATATTCTTTCATACTTAACACTGCATGGGATAACCTGATGACATACATAAGAAAGAGGTGAGACATAAAGTACAATAAGAGATTAAAAAAATCATGACACGAAGAATACAATACATGTTAGACAATAAAAATATCAATGAGTCATAAAATAAAGATGAATATAAAGTCATGATATAGCATGATAATAAAAGCATGGAAATGTGGAAACATCATACAACATGATATTAACACGAGCCAAGGCTCATTGCACATGGAGTAACATGAGTAAAATCTCATTTAACATGAAGTAGCACAAGTGAATACCCATTTCACCTGAAGTATCATGATTCAACACCCATTTCATATGAAGTAGCATGAGTCAACATCCATTGGACATGAAGTAGCATGAGTTAACACCCATTTCACATTAAGTAGAACGAGAAAACTCTAATTTCAAATGAAGTATCATGAGTAAACACGTATTTAAAATGAATTAGAATGAGAAAAAACTCATTGAACATGATGTATCATGATACTAAACATTACACAATGAATTGGAGCACTATCAGGGCACACCCTTTATAATTATTTCAATGTAATGTTTAAGGGTTCCATGTTGATCACATAACATGGATTCATTCAACATCATAAGTTATTCCATGATAAAGGAATGTTTAATACATACATTTAAGTCCCAAATCAATAAGTATATGGGCATAATGGTGAATACCCTTGATATATAAATGGGTATGGTATTCATTACATGATGGAAAATTGTATTGCAATTTCGACAGCATACAAGCCTTGTAGATGGTCTTATTGAATTCCCTAAGATCTTAGGGTCATGTAATCTCTTAAGCCTACATTCCATGTAATATCTGATCCTACGGGCCATTTAAGGGTTCCCCCTTATCCCTTGAAAGAGGTTTTTCAAAAATCAATAAAAATGAAGGCCTTCGGGCCATTCGGGCAATTTGGACAGCATAACGACGTTAGATAGAAATTCATAAAATGGTATGATGAGATATAAAATGGTATATCATCATTTTAAAAATAAATTTAAAGTAATGGGGATATATGAGAATGTATCCCAACTTACGAAATTGTATATTAATGGGAATATCATAAATGAGGTGCTTGATAAAAAGAGGATAGAGAGAAATCACTTATGAAATTTTGGCAATGTAACAACTTAGGTAAGGGCACAAATGGGGGAGTATAAATGGTACCTATTTGATATAACATAAAATTGATAGAATGATATTGATTATAAAATGATAAAAATATAACAAATTGATATTAAATTTACTAAATTCAAATAAGGTTCTAGAATTTAATGAAAGAGAGGAAGGTGAGGATCCCTTACTTGGATGTGTGACACCAAAGGCTTGGTAGAGGCTTCTTGAGAGATTAGGGGCACCTTGGTAGGACTTTAGGGAGTAGGGGGAAGAATTTTTTCTAGATTAAATGAGATTTATTGAAGATAAATGAGATCTTTTGTAGGTTTATATAGTAAAGGAGGGGGATTTATTTATTATTTTGATTTTGGACACTTTATAATAAAATATTCAAAACCTCAAACCATAAAATGGTTTTTCCCATGGTTTATGGAAAAGGGGAGTGGTATAAATTATTTTTTAAGTCCAATAGTGGAATATATTAAAATATTTCCCTTCCTTATGTGGAGGTGAGTCACACTTTCAAAGAAATGATTTTAAAATATTGAAATATATTACAAGTCTTGAAGGATTCACTAAGGCTTTGTAAAATAAATTAAATAAACCTAAAATTACATTACTTTAAAGGAAAAACATATATTTTGATGAATATATATTTTATGTTATTTATTACATCATTATTGGTCCCTTATGACCTCACAAAACACACTATATTTATACAGTATTTACATTTTACCCCAAAATTTTCCAGTCTTAGAAAATTATGAAAAATGAACCATTGGATAATTTAAAAATCCCATTTCCAAAAATAATATTCATTTTTTATAAATAATTTAATAAATATGATAATTTTCAATTTTAAAATTAAAACCAGCATTTATTTGAAATTGAGAGGTTTTGACAAAAACAGTTTCAAACGTTAATGAAAATTATTTTTGAATTCATAAAAATTATATGATAATTTATATTTAATAAAATTTATATATTAATAATATTTTATTAAAATATTATTTATTTAAAAAAATTCCTTAATTCATCAAAATAGATTTCATAATTAACCCAAAATACTATTTTTTTTATTAAAAATCATTTACAAAGTAACAATAATAGAATGAAAATACATTCATTATTATATAAAAAATAAATTACATAATATTATTTCTAGGGTATTGATACATATACCTTTATTACAATTTCATACTCCCTAAGAGTAAGGTGTGTGATGGTGGGGCTTTCATGGGGTTGTTCAGGGAACATGGTTTGGGCCGTGATCTCGATGATCTTGAACTTCTTTCATAAACAGTTTCACTCATACTTAAGTTGTTGGATATATACTTGGAATTAGACTAGGGAAAATTCCAAAAATACTATGTCCCTCATAATCTATGATAAATTGGATTTATATGGTATGATCATATTGGCTGAGGCCATCACTTCCTTTGTCTATGCCCAAAGAATTTGTTGAAAACCTATATTTATACTAGTCATGTGATCATTGTTTAACGACTATATTATCAATGGTAAAAATACTTAACGATAATTTAAAATCCAATTGGATATAATAAAATAAGTTCTCGTGTTTTCTATAACCAGAATAAATTTAATTAATTCAAAATAGAAGGAATTTTATTCATAAGAGTTTGGTTCATTACATTATTTTTCTTTCAATCCATTGAATCTGACCATTTAAATCATTTTTAAACTACTATTGTTTTTATGTTTCATCTATTAATACTCAATCAATGAATAATATAAAGTTTTTAAACATCATGGGATTTTTTTTCATAGATTTTCAAAACAATAAAATAATGATTTTTTTTTACAAAATGTGTGAAAAATAAATAATTAAAGAAAGAGTGCTAACTCCATAAAAAAGACACCAGTTTTGATGCATACTTATCAAATGGTATGGAAAAATATATTTTTTGTAAAGTATCATAGATACTAAATAAGGTATTCTCACTTTAGGAGCATCATAGTCAATAAATCACTAATTCCTAAATCACTTAATCTATTTTGAGGTGTTTTTATTTTATTTAATGAAAATTATGATTTTGGGGTTTTAGAGAACATGAAATTTAAATGATAAAATGAATAATTAAAAGCTAAATGTGGATGCATATAGAATGCAGGTGAGTAAGAAAGGTTTGGTCTAAGGGTTTGGTAATGTGGGTTCCTTTATTATCTATTTATTTTTCAAATTAAATTTATCAATTCACTTTTCTAGACCTCATATATGAATTAATTTCCTTTCATTTATTGAGTGTGATATTTTTAACATGCCTAGGAAACCTTTTTGTTACACGAAATATCACCTCCTTCAATATCCAAATTGGAAAACACCTCGAATAAGAGTAAAATTCCAAAAATACATGGATCCAATATATGTCATTTCATACCTTTAGGTATCCTCAAATCCACCGTATGAAGAGTTTTTCTACGAGATGTGAGAGAAATAGAAAGAATCAAAGACAAGGAAATGAATTGAGATATGTTCCATGGAAGCTGAGTGCTAGACCTGTGAACATATCTCACTTACACCAAAAATAGAATTAAAATATTATGAATTTAAGGCATGACAATTAATAACGTTGCCAAACCTCTTCCATGGTCAAGATTTTCGTTAGCCACTTTCTATTGTGAAGTGAAAAGAAATCATAGAGGAAGATGCGATATATAGATAGAGAGATATTAAGAATATAATAAGAAATTATAAATGTATAAATTAATATTATTAAGTTTAAATTACAATAGAAAAGAAATTTTAAACTAAAAAAGAAAAGGAAAAACTAAACAACAACAGCCTCATCCTGCAATGCAACATAACGGTGGGACCCTGAGTGGTCAGTCCATTCTACATTATCAGGGTATTGTATTTATAGTATTAAATTTGTGAAAGGGTTTCTATGAATATACCATAAATGTGTCTCTGGTTATGATGGGTCATCTTGTGGAGTTTAATGGTGTTTCTATCAAAAATTCACCATGAATTACCATTTTGGGGGTCTGTATGAGAGTTTTATGGTGTGTAAATGATTCACGATGTGTAATGTTTTGGGAAACATAATCTCATGACATGAAATATAATTATTTATTCATTTAATTTACATGGTTTCAATGGAATTTGTTGGTTGGAGTGGATACTCAAGAGGGGGGTGAATTGAGTACCAATTAAAATTTCTGTTTTAAAATCTTTTACCGAATTCCCCCAATTTAAAATACTAATTGAATTGTAGTGAATTTGAACTAAAGAAAACTTTCAGCTAGGTTCTCAAGGGATTGATTAATTCCTAGTTAATCTAATCAGAAGATTAGATTAGATTTTGAAACTAAATTACTGATTTAAAAATAATGCAAACACTTTCTAATTCAATTATCAGAGTAAATTTAAAAAAAAGTTTAGGTTTTAAAGCACTTTGCAGTGGAATAAAAGGTTTTAGATAAAACTAAATAAATCACAGAAGATATGACCAAGAGGTTCAGTCTCAAGCCGAGACTTAGTCCTCTCAAAATTTTTTATAAATTGGATACACACCCTGGATCGAGGTTCACAACAGTTTACAACTGTCTAGGTCAAAGACCTCTACCATAGTTCTACATGGGAAACAAAACAACAGCAAATACAGCTGTCCAGGTCACACACGACCTCTACCACTATCCACATTGGGAAATAGAAAATGTAAGGAGTTTGAATGAGGATTTACAGATCCTCCAGTTAAGGTTCAAGAGACAGTGTGTGTGTAAATTTAAACAGATGATACACACTGCTCGTAATGTTAATAATAAATCACTGAGTAAGATATAGAGTTTAGAATGGCTTTAGTGATTGTATTTTAGCTCTGGACTTCTTCTAATTTGATCAGAAATGGTTCTGAGTCCTCTTCTAGTTTTTTTCTAAAAAACAGAGTGTCGTATGCTTGACATCCATGTTCAGAGATAGTGAAAATGTAGTCGATGATGTTATTCAAAATCCTTGTAAATGCAACGAACTCTTCTTGAGTAAGCTTGAGTGTGTATGAGCTTCTGTGTCTTCTTGGTCGTGCATGAATGATCTCTTCTTGTGTATTTTACTTGTAGGTCACTTCTGTATTCCGCTTGTATATTCCTCGTGTCTTTCACATGTGTGTCTCTCTTCGTGTCTTTGCAGAAAAAGGGACTTCTTGTATTTATGGCACGAACTCCGACAAAAGAAGTAATTTCTTTTTGCAGGTACGAGGTACGATTTCCTGACATCCAACAACCTTTATTAAATAAATGACAGAGCATTAAAATATACCTGATATGAACGTTGGTTAGATTAAATAAAGATAAATAAATTAAGGGAGCATCAGATTCTCTGGAACGATAGCTTTGGATATCGGTAGCCTTGTGTATCGGTAGCCTCTTGTGTAACGGTAGAATTTCTATCGGTAGACTTCATGTCTGTCGGTAGATTTGATCGGTAGCGGTAAACTTAGTGTACCGGTGACCTTTCATGTAATGGTAGCCTTCACATATTGGTAGGCTTAATGTATCGGTGACCTTGTATAACGGTAGGCTTGTTGTATTGGTGACCTTCACGTATCGGTAGGCTTGATGTAACAGTGACCTTCATGTATTGGTAGGCTTAATGTATCGGTGACCTTGTATAATGGTAGACTTGTTGTATCAGTGACCTTCACGTATTTGTAGGATTGATGTAACGATGACCTCCACGTATTGGTAGGCTTAATGTATTGATGACCTTGTATAATGGTAGACTTGTTGTATCGGTGACCTTCACGTATCGGTAGGCTTGATCTGTAACAGTGACCACTTGCCTGTTTAAGCATTCTATTGGAAAAAAGGGTTAAGTTAGAAAATATATCCATCCAGTAACCTGATTCTCTGAACATCATGTAAATATTATAATATATGAATATGTTCATGGTGTACATAAATACTGAAATAAGTAATTAACCACTAATCAATATAGGGATTACCAAACCACAATTGAGCATAATTGGGATTAACATAATATAAGTGAACATAATTGGGATTATCAAAATATGAGTTCAACTAACTCCCCTATAGGGTTCAACAATATCCCCCGTTTTGATAATCACAACATATGCCAAAGTATTAAGAAAATTAAAATAATATGAGAGGGAAAATTTCCTAAGAAAAACATTAAAACAAAGTTCTCATTTTTCTCCCCCTTTCAATTGCACTCCCAGTTCTCATTTGTGTCTTCCCAGTTCTCATTTGTGTCTTTTTCACTCCCAGGTCTCATTTGTTGCATTTTCTCCCCCTTTGTGATTAAAAAAAAGAGTAGAATCAGAGAAATGTAGAGAAAAAAAGAGAACAGATTGCAAGGAAACATAAACACAGTAAAGTGGAGAATGTAAGAGTAAATTTCCATTAAGGTACAAAAGGTACAAACAGAGAAATTTAGGATTACAACAATACACGTGAATCCTATGAAAAACTTCCAGAATCACTCAATCATCCTCTTGAATAGGAGTCTTTCCCTTAGGATCCGAAGAGGGTGTAGGTTCAGATTGAGTAGATGGCTTGGGAATAGCTGAAAGAACAACTGGAGGGTCAGCCACTGAAACTGTACTGGATCTGAAATCTGTGCTCTTCTGTGAGATCATAGGTGTCAAGATTTAAATAGCCTGAACTAGAGTCAACTGTGGTGTACTCCCAGAGGCAGAGGCAGGAAGAGCATGAGTTACAATCACAGGTCTGGCATCCACATGCAAGAATGGTAGCAACAGGTTCCTAAAATCCATAATAATACTACCCCATCTCTCCATTGCTGACACAAAATCATCTCGATTTTCAATGAATTTATCAAAGGCAGGAGTAAGATCCCTGAGCTTACTAACCTGTTCTCTGAAAGCTTGAGTCACTAGAGGCAACTTCATATTTTCCATCAAGAGCTTGAAATGGTTGGTCATTTGATGCTTGGTATAGACCTTCTCAAAATAAGAATCCACCTTATTTTTAATTGCCTCTCGATAAGCAGTAGCTGCCCGTAGGTGATCAAAAACAAAACTACTAACTTCTCTAGTGTTATCAAGGATCTTATTATCCGAGGTGCCACTGGTACTGGCCTTAGCCAACTCTTCTTGGATAACAGTTCTGATCTGGTAAAGGTTCACAGTGGAGTTGGATGAGGGAAGGGGTTTAACTGAGAAGGCTACTGTCTCCTTGAAAGATTGTTTTAGATTACTAACCACCTTCTGAACAAGTTCATCTTGACTATTCAAATGTTATTTGACTGATGTCTTAAAATCCTCAAAGACATCCATAAACTACTTGACTACTTCTTTGATATATCTGATATTAGTATTCACTTGGGTTTGAGAACTGTTCATAGTAGTCAATGAAGCAATCGATTGTCTTAGAGCCACCACAGCTTCTGTCCAAATCTTAATTTGAGTATGGCATACTTTAACTTCATCCATCATTCCTTTCAATGGACTAGAAACAACACATCCCAGAGATAGCTCTAGGGATTTCTCCACACTTCTCATTTCATCAACCAGGGTTTTCTTCAAATCTGCCACTGATTCTCTCAGTGTTTCTTTCATTTCATCCTTTAAGGACTCAAGGTCCTCCTTGGTAGCCAAATTTTCAGCTACAACAAGTAGGATAACTGATTCTCTTTGGGGATGGTCTTCCTCATCATAATCTTCATAATTAAGTCCAAGAACCATATACCCTGTATCTGATGTCCAACCTTCAATGTCATACAACACTGATACTGAACCAAGATGCTCCCCCTCACTTAGATCATTCACTTGAGGAATCTCCTCCAACTGTTCTGCTCAAGGTAATTCTATAACTTCCTCTACAATTGCAACAGATTCAATAGCCATTTTCTCTGATGGATCAAAGACTCTCTCATCAACAGATGCTACTTCTTCTTCCTGATCAGGCACTACCTTGACTATACTGTCTATCAGAGGGCTCAAACTAAGCTCTTCTTATTCATTTTCCTCATCATCTGCTTCACCAGAAGACTCCTTCTCTTCATGAGCAATCTGATCTGACTCGGTTGCCTCATCCTCTTCAGAGGTGTCTTTGAAAATAATCTGATATGCTTCTTCTTCTTCTTCTTCTGTAGTCTCAGTGTCATTGTCCTTCAGAATAGTTTCTCTCCTTGGTAGTTTTTTTGGAGGGCTAGCTGCTCCATAGGAAATGTTTTGAGGAATAGGACTATGAGGTAAATTTGGGTCTCCTCCTTCCTCAACTGATGTCTCTTCCTCCTCAGCTTCAGCTTCATTATCACTGTAGACCGATTCTGGCTCATCTGGTCTAAGACCAGGATCCCTCACATCCTTTGGTCTAGAAGGATGATCCACAGGAGTGTACTTGTCCTAGATTTTTCCATCATCATTAACCCATGATTTCTTCCAAGGGTTCCAGCTGACTTTCATAAACTTACAAACAATCTTGGTGAGGAAAAAGTTATCCTTAACCACAACAGTTTCATCTTAAGGTCCAGCTACATTCTTTGCCTTCAACATAATAGAAATAAAATTAGAAAAGAAAAGTGCATTGGACTTAGTCTTCGGTCTATTCATCTCCTCAATCTGAATCATTAGCAGTCTGCATAAATTCACCTTTACTCCATGCTTTAACAGATACAACAAATAAATATCCTAAAATATGAGGGTAGAAAATCTCCTCTCCTTGGACTAATCACATGCTGATTGAACTTGAAAATTAGTTTATCCTCACCTTCCATCTCTATAGCAATGACCTTTCTAGGAGTTCCATTTCCTGTCAATTCCAACAAGGCATCCTCATATTCAAAAAATTCAGTAGTAGTAGGTATGGATTTTGAATAAAATCCATAATCACCACTATAAGGAACTTTAAGGTTTTCAACCCATTCAACTGATGAAAACGAAAACGTTTGACCATTCACAAAGGGAATCATCCTAATCTCCTCCTTTGATGTCTCAAAATAGACAAACTCATAAAACTATTTTACCTGTGTTGGATAATACGGTCCATTATTGTTCATGAATTATTCAAGCCATCCTTGTTCTTGTAAAACCTTCAGAATCAAGGACTTGCTTTCCAACAGCCATTTTGCACATAATTCCTTTTCCACTACAATTTCTTGCTTCAATAAATGTGGATTCATGGGACTCCTTCGAACAACATCTCTACTGCTTCCAATGGCACTAGCATTGGTTACTTTCTGCTTCTTAGCTTACAGCGAATCACTCCCTTCATCCACTGAGGGTCACTTCACATGAGCCATTTCAGATTTTGAGGCTTAGGGTTTTTCAAGCTTGAGAGGTTTAGGTAAGAGGGATTTGAACAGACGGGTTCACGGTGATTGAGTGATGTCTAGAGTCGGGTTTAATATCATTTATGATTCACATATAAAATAAATCTTATATTAAAAAGAAATTCAAAGTCTCGGCCTTAATACGAAAATTTAAAACAGCGCGAGAGATGTATTGGTGAGGTGTCCTTAAATGGTGAGGTCTGACGGTGAGGTTTATCTAACGGCGAGGTTCATCCTAACAGTGAGGTTCATCCTAACAGTGAGGTTCATCCTAACGGTGAGGTTCATCCTAACGGTGAGGTTCATCATAACGGCGAGGTTCATCCTAATAGTTTAAGAGTAAGTTATGAGTCCTAATTCGTGTCTAATGAAACTTAATCTTTCTAAATTTAATGGCTTAGTGAAAATATCAGCTAATTGGAGTTCAGTGCCAATAAATTCAAGAGTTATATCACCTCTTTGATACTGATCTCTTAGAAAGTGGTGTCTAACATCAATGTGTTTGGTTCTAGAGTGAGACACAGAGTTCTTTGAGATGTTGATCGCACTAGTGTTGTCACAGTTAATTGAAACATGTTTAAACT
Organism: Viscum album; assembly: GCA_963277665.1. NCBI lineage: Eukaryota > Viridiplantae > Streptophyta > Magnoliopsida > Santalales > Viscaceae > Viscum > Viscum album. Next base: position 1,443,081,785 of record OY728162.1, on the reverse strand, counting down.
CAAATCCATAGTCCAATAAAGTGTGTTTCATCCATAGAATCTATGCACAACAACTACCAGCAGCTATATACTCTGCTTCAGTAGTAGATAATGCAACTGAGTTCTGTTTCTTACTACACCATGATACTAGGGACTTTCTAAGAAAATGACATGTTCTAGATGTTCTCTTTCTATCTAACTTGCATCCAGCAAAGCCAGCATCAGAATAACTTATTAAATCAAATGATTGTTCTTTTGGGTAAAACAGTCCCAAATTGGTAGTATATTTAAGATATTCGAAAATCCTTTTAACAGCAAGTAAGTGTGACTCTTTAGGGTTTACTTGAAATCTAGCACACACACATACACTAAACATAATATCAGGTCAACTATCAGTAAGATAAAGTAAACTCCCAATAATACCTCTATAATTAGTTTGATCTACTAGTTTACCAGTTTCATCAATATCCAATTTACAGGTGGTACTCATAGGTGTATCACTTCCCTTAATACTATCCAAACCAAAACTTTTTAATAAATCCTTAGTATATTTACTCTGATTCAAAATAATACCATATTTAGTTTAAAATATTTGAAATACAAGAAAGTACTTAAGCTCTCCCATTAAGCTCATTTCAAACTAATTTTTCATAACCTTTGAAAAATTAGTACATAAAGAATTTTTAGAAGATCCAAAAATAATATCATCAACATAGATTTGTACTATTAAAACATCTTTTGAAATTCTTTTTATAAAAAGAGTGGGATCAACAATTCCTTTTGTAAATCCTTTTGAAATAAGAAAATTTTTAAGTCTTTAATACCAAGCTCTTGGAGCTTGTTTTAAACCATATAGAGATTTATAAAGTTTAAAAACAAGATTTTGAAAGTGAGGATTTGAAAAACCAGGTGGTTGTTCTATAAAAACATCTTCAACAATAAAACCATTTAGAAAAGCACTTTTCATGTCCATTTGATATAACTTGAAATTCAGATGTGATGCAAAGGCAAGTAAGATCCTAATTGCCTCTAATATAGCTACATGTGCAAAGGTTTCCTCATAGTCAATTCCTTCTTCTTGATTGTAACCTTGTGCAACTAGTCTAGCTCTGTATCTAATGATATTTCCAGATTCATCAACTTTTTTTCTAAACACCCACTTTGTGCCTAGGGTTAAAGTGTCCTTAGGTCTTTCTACTAATTCCCAGACTTTATTTCATTCAAATTTATTTAGTTCTTCTTGCATATCTATTACCCAAAATTCATCATTAATAGCATCATTGATATTTTTTGGTTCTAACTATGAAAGAAAAGCTAGATGTTCAACCTGATTTCTTAGAGAATCTCTAGTCTGTGTTCCTCTATCCAGATTACCTACAACAGTATCTAAGGGATGGTTCTTCAGAATCCTAGTTGGTCTTGAAAAGGTAGGGCTAGAGATTTCAGGTTCATCAACAGGTTGGGGGTCAATAGAAGCAGGTTCTGGAAAATTTCCAGAACTAGATGTTTTAACTATAGGTCCACTGTCTTTATCATTAAGGTTCGAAACAGAGAGATCATCTTCAAGATTTTCAAGAGAGGTCTTAGGTATATGTTGATCAGTTTCATCAAATTTGATGTGAACAGATTCCTCCACACATTTGGTTCCCTTATTGAAAACTCTATAGGATTTACTAGAAATAGAGTAACCTAGGAAAATTCCTTCATCACTCTTGGATGCAAACTTGTCAAGATTATCTTTAGTATTAAGAATAAAGACTTTGCAACCAAAAACTCTGAAGTAGTTAACCTTAGGTTTCCAATGGTTCCACAATTCATAAGGGGTCTTCTTAAGAACAGGTTTGATCAAGACTCTATTGATAATATAACAAGCTATATTGACAACTTCACCCCAAAAATAAACAGGCTGGCCATACTCATTGAGCATGGTTCTGGAAATTTTCTGAAGGGTTCTATTCCTCCTTTCTACTACACCATTTTGTTGAGGTGTCCTAGGCGCAGAGAAATTGTGACTATAGCCATTGTGTGAGCAGTAGGATTCAAAATCATGATTTTCCAACTCACGACCATGATCACTTCTCAAGGTTTTAATATTAAGTCCACTAAGGTTCTCTACAAACTTGTAATATTTAACAAAGTAAGAACAAGATTCAATTTTGTGAGCTAGAAAATATACCCAAGTATACCTCGAATAGTCATCTACTAGAAAATAGACATAGTGCTTCCCATTTAAACTAGAAACTCTAGAAGGTCCAAACAAATCCATGTAAACCAACTTGAGAGGTTGAGAAGTTGACCATTATTTCTTTTATTTGAAAGAAACTTTATGTTTCTTTCCCTTTTGATAGGGATTAAAAACTTTATCTTTTAAGAATTTAAGTTTTGGTAGGTCTCTAACTAAGTTCTTCCTAGTAAGTTTTCTAAGTGAATGTACATTTCAGTGTCCTAATCTTCTATTCCAAAGACAAGACTCTTTATGAAAATCATTTAAACAAGTAATATTTTTCATAGCTAAAGAATTTAAATCAACAGCATATACATTTTCATTTCACAAGGCAGAAAATACTAAATCATTTTTAGAATTAAAAACATTGAAAGAATCATTTTCAAATTTAACATTAAAACCATCATCACATAACTGAGAAATACTTAGTAAATTAAATTTAAGTCCATCAAAAAATAGAACTTTAGAAATTAATACTAAGTCAGTGTTACCAATCTGGCCTAAGATGATGATTTTCCCTTTAGAATTATCACCAAAAGTGACAAAACCTCCATCATCTCTGACTATGCTTTTAAAGCATGAGAAGTCTCCTAACATATGTCTTGAACATCCACTGTCCAAGTACCAAGTCTTTCTACAAGATCTCTTTAAGCAGGTTCCCTACAAAACATATTTAGATAGGAAATGATTTTGGTACCCAGATTTACTTAGGTCCAGACAGGTTATCTAATAAAGCTTTTGTTACCCAAATTTGTCTTATAGGTTTCATAAGATTTGCAGAATCAATAGATTGAGACAGATGAACCTTATTAGATCCGTAACTATGAATATAACTAGTTGAAGCATATGAAATTCCAGAACTATAACTATCTACATTTTGTCCAGATTTAGGAATAAATCTAGTTTTGGTAATATTTCTTTGTACATGTTGCTATCCTATACCAGTAGTATATCTAGGTGAAATATACTTACCTAGAATTTGAGTAAGAGTATCTTTGCCATTTGTGAACTTATATAAATCCTTCCTAAGTTTCTCATTTGACAATTTCAGTTCAGTGTTTTCTTTAAGTATCTAAGCATTGTTTTCCATTTCTATGTCAAGATCAGATTTATGTTTAACAGTTAAAGCATACTGTTTATTTAAACCTTTGTATTTGTCTTTCAGCTCATTATAGGTTTCTTCCAACATATCAAAGTATTCAAATAGTTCATATTTTGACATATTTTTAGAATCAGAATCATATTTAGAATAATAATAATTTAAAGCAGGAGTTTCAGATATTACCTCAGAGGTGTTTGTCATAAAACACATGTTTGCCTTATTTCTATTTTCAGTTTCAAAAGCTTCAGATTCACTGGAGCTATCCTCAGAAGCACTCCAAGTATCCTTCATGGATTTCTTATACTTATTTTCCTTATACTCATACTTCTTATTGTATTTATTCTTTGGACAGTCTGCTTTTATATGTCCTTTTCTTTTGCATTCATAGCAGACAACTTCATCATATTTTTCAGATTTTTTCCAGTTCTTTTTCTAGTGTCCCTTGTTGTCATACTTACCTTTGCAATTTTATTTTCTGAAAAACATCTTTTTCATATAAAACTTCTTAAATCTTCTGGCTATGTGATCCATTTCTGCATCACTGTTAGATGCACTTTCACTTTCTTCACAGCTTGAGCTATCACTTATATCTTGAAGTTTCTCTTTATCCTTATTATTTGAAGTAGATGTATTGAAGGAAACTGACTTCCTTTTTGGTTCATCATCTTCTTCTTTGTTTACCTTAATCTCTTCTTCATACATCATCAACTTAACAATAAGTTCCTTAACTGGCAGTTCACCAATATCATTGGATTCTCTGATTGAAACAGAAGTGCCCCTCCATCTTTCAGGTAGGCATTTCAAAATTCTCATGATCTACTCCTTTGATGGAACATCCTTTCCCAGTGAGATCATTGTGTTGACAATTTTGTTAAACCTGAGATACATATCAGAAATGGGTTCATCAGGATTCATCTTAAAATTATCATATTTAATAGTATAGGTGTTCAATCTCATTTCCTTAACATTAGTTGTTCCTTCATGAGAAACACTTAAAGTATCCCAAATTTCATGTGCAGTCTTACAAGCAGATATTCTATTAAATTCCTCATCTCCCAAAGCACAATACATAGCATTCATAGCTCTGAAATTATTATTGTAGGCTATCTTAGTAGCTTCATTCCAAGTAGATCTAACAGTAGTAGGAATTTTATATTCTGATTCTATGGCAGTCCAAATATCAAAACCCATGCTTTCTAAATGTATTTTCATCTTAATATTCCACTGAGCATAGTTGTTTCCATTAAAAAATGGTGGTAAATTAGTAGAAACACCTTCAAGTCTGTTATCCATGATAACTAGGTTAAAACAAAAATTTTAAAGAGATAAAAATTTAGAAATAATAGAAATTTTAAGAACTCTAAAATACATCTAAAATCACAGTTGAAAAACATATTACTTCAGAAAATATCTTAAATCCCTCTGATACCAAATGCTGGTCGGAGTGGATACTCAAGAGGGGGGTGAATTGAGTTCCAATTAAAATTTCTGTTTTAAAATCTTTTTCCAAATTTCCCCAATTTAAAATACTAATTGAATTTTAGTGAATTTGAACTAAAGAAAACATTCAGATTGGTTATCAAGGGATTGATTAATTCCCAGTTAATCTAATCAAAGGATTAGATTAGCTTTTGAAACTAACTTACTGATTTACAAATAATGCAAACACTTGATAATTGAATTATCAGTGTAACTTTAAAAAAATAGTTTAGGTTTTAAAGCACTTGGTGGAGGAATAAAAGGTTTTAGATAAAACTAAATAAAGCACATCAGATATGACCAAGATATTCAGTCTCAAGCCGAGACTTAGTCTTCTAAACAATTTATATAAATTGGATCCACACCTTGGATCAGGGTTCACAACAGTTTACAACTGTCCAGGTCAAAGACCTCTACCACAGTTCTATGTGAGAAACAAAACAACATCAAATACAGCTGTCTAGGTCACACACGACCTCTACCACTATCTACAGTGGGAAATAGACAATGTAAGGAGTTTGAATGAGGATTTACAAATCCTTCAGTTAAGGTTCAGGAGACAGTGTGTGTGTAAATTAAAACAGATGATACACACTGCTCGTAATGTAAATAATAAATCACTGAGTAAGATATAGAGTTTAGAATGGCTCTAGTGATTGTAGTGTAGCTCTGGACTTCTTCTAATTTGATCAGAAATGGTTCTAAGTCCTATTTTTATTTTTTTCTGAAAAACAGAGTGTCATCTTCTTGACATCCAAGTTTAGAGATAGTGAAAATGTAGTCGATGAAGTTCTTCAAAATCCTTGTGAATGTAACGAACTCTTCTTGAGTAAGCTTGAGTGTGTATGAGCTTCTGTGTCTTCTTGGTCGTGCATGAATGAGCTCTTCTTGTGTATTTCACTTGTAGGTCACTTGTATATTCCTCTTGTATATTCCTGGTGTCTTTCACATGTGTGTCTCTCTTCTCGTCTTTGCAACAATAGGGACTTCTTGTATTTATGGCATGAGCTCCGGCAAAAGAAGTAATTTCTTTTTGCAGGTACGAGGTACGGTTTCCTAACATCCAACAACCTTTATTAAATAAATGATAGAGCATTAAAATATACCTGATATGACATTTGGTTAGATTAAATAAAGATAAAGAAATTAAGGCAGTGTCAGATTCTCTGGAATGGTAGCTTTGGATATCGGTAGCCTTGTGTATCGGTAGCCTCTTGTGTAATGGTAGCCTTTCTATCGGTAGACTTCATGTCTGTCGGTAGATTTGATTGGTAGTGGTAGAATTAGTATACCGACGACCTTTCGTGTAACGTTATCCTTCACGTATTGGTAGGCTTAATGTATCAGTGACCTTGTATAATGGTAGGCTTGTTGTATCGATGACCTTCACGTATCAGTAGGCTTGATGTAACGGTGACCTTCACGTATTGGTAGGATTAATGTATCAGTGACCTTGTATAATGGTAGACCTGTTGTATCGGTGACCTTCACATATCAGTAGGCTTGATGTAATGGTGACCTTCACGTATTGGTAGGCTTAATGTATCAGTGACCTTGTATAACGGTAGACTTATTGTATCGGTGACCTTCACGTATCGGTAGGCTTGATCTGTAATGGTGACCACTTGCCTATTTAAGAATTCTATTGGAAGAAAGGGTTAAGTTAGAAAATATATCTATCCAGTAACCTGATTCTCTGAGGATCATGTAAATATTATAATATATGAATATGTGAATGGTGTACAGAAATACTGAAATAAGTAATAAACCATTAATCAATATAGGGATTACCGAACCATAATTGAGTATAATTGGGATTAACATAATATAAGTGAACATAATTGGGATTATCAAAATATTAGTTCAACTAATTCCCCCAGAGGGTTCAACAGAATTATTGATGTATAATGTTGTTTTCCATCTTGTTTCACTCCAATTCATCCCAGCTCTTCAGTTTGAAGCACTAGGCTTGGTCCTGAATTTCCATTTCCTTTTAGAATTCATTTAAATAATAAATTAATAACTTATTATATATTTTTTATTATAAAATACATTTAAGATTTATACTGCTAATATTTTGTTTTCATGCCATGCCACTTCGTGTCCTGGCATGAAGTGTTGTTAGCCTGCTAAATTCATTCATTTTGTTCATTTTCCAAAATATTATTTTCTCCTTCCATAAAACAAAAAATAATTAAATAACAACATTTTTAATCATTTAATGTTTTAATAAAATCATTTTATATGAAAATAATATGATAAATATGTCTCAGTTATGTATATACGCTACATAAGAGAAGCAAGTGGTAAATATGGCATGCATCTCACTAAAATAAAAATCAAATGAAAATCCCCTACCTAAACTCTCACTTACTTTGAAAGAACTATAATATATTTTAAAATAAGTTTAAATTTATTTAAATTATATAAAATAAAAATTTATATAATAATAATATCACAATTTATCCACTTATAATATTTTAACATCCATTTATTACTAATTACTTATTAAAATCATCATTTCTGGGTGTTAACTATATGGTTTATCATGAGAGTTTTAGTTCGGTAGTTCTGGTCCTTTAACTTTGATCATTTTTACATTATCTATTGAATTTTAATCATGATATAAATATCATATATATTCATTATATATATATATATATATATATTAATTCATTCGTAGTGGATAAAGATAGAAAAATGAATGACACCGTTGATGGAGACGGTAAGCCGTACTTACACATGAGCGCTGTTCTCACATTTCGATAGATGGAATGAAGGAATGGTAAATATTATTTCACCTTTATAGAATATTTATTATGTATATATATATCATATATATTCATTTAATCTATTATTATTACCATCTATGTAAATAAAAAATTAAAAAATAATCACATCGCTTTGCGGAGGGGATAACCTACACATACACACGAGCGACATTATCATTTTCCAACAAATTGGAATGTAAGAAGGTAGATTTAATATTATAATTCTAGAAGTATAATTATTCCATAAATAAAATCTATATAGCTAAAATCCATCATTATATCCAACTATGAGACATGATGATGAAAAAGGATTTACATCGGTTCGCAAAGTGGTAGTCCACTGAACAAAAAATCGAGAGTTTCGTTTCCCATTTGATAGAAGATGAGATGAATTTAGGTTATTATATCGACATACTAAAATTTAATTATATATTATATAATTGTTTTATTTTATTTTTAATTATTAATACATAATTTAAGGTGTTAAAAGAATATGTAAAAAATTAAGATCTTGGTGAAAACAATTACCTCCTCTTAAAAAACCTCTTTTAGATCTCTTTTTAAGGACCCTAGAGTTGGCAGTTTTGGAATACCAGAAGTTATAGAACGTGGATAATGATTTATTGGAGAGTTTTTTTTCTGGTTTTGATCTATCTAATTGGATTGGCATATGTGAATAAGTGAGGGGAGGGTGTGCCTTTTTATAATTGAGGTGAGTGACACACTTGAAATTTAAAATAATTTAAAGCCAAATTTTTGAAAAAATGGATCCAAAATAGATCATATTAAAGGTTTATAGGGTTAAGGTGGATATAAAACAAACAAATGGGGTTTTATATATTTTTTTTCATTTTAACCCTGCATTTTATAGATTAACCCCCAGTTAACCAAATTTAACTTTAACTATGGTAGTATATTTTTACTATTAATTATGGAAAAACATGAAGTTGAAATTATTACATAATATTAATTATTATAATTAATAATATTTAATCTATTTTATCATATTAAATTCATATATGTGAAATAATTTAATTTTACATTAATACTACAAACATGAAAAAAATTGGTTTTACAATGAAAAAGTTTTCTTAAATAGAAATTGTTATTATATCAAAATTCAATATCAAAATACTTATAATGAATTAAATTGGATTAATAATAATATAATTGAACTAATTTTAAATTTAAAAATATTTTAATACAAAATAGATTTTTTTAAATGTTTTAAATGAAAAGATATATTTAAATAAAAATTTGTATTTATTCACTGTTAAAAAAAAACTTTTTAGAAAATTATAAAAAATTCACTTTATAATATTTTTGAAATTTTGATTTAAAAACTAATTTTATTTTTCTAAAAAACTTTCTATAAATGAAAAAAAATTATTTTAAAATAACTATGAAAAACATGATGAAACTGGTTTTAAAAAAATACATTTTTATATATAAAACAAGATTTATTATAATTACATGCCTAGAAAAAGATATCAGATGAATGATAAAACATTTGGTTGAATATATAATATATCAATTTTATTAAAATCATTTACCAATAGTGAATAATTTAATTCATTATGATAAAATCACATTACAAACATATAAACTATTTTTTAGAAGAAAATTTATTTTACTTTCAATTGATTTTTATTTTCTATTTATAATCAATTGATAACTAGTGAATTTTTTTTATACATGTGTAAACCATATATATTTCATAATATAGTAAGTCTTATTAATAATCTACAATTTATTATCTTGGTTATAAAGTTATATATTAAAGTTCATTTAGACTCAGTGTTATGTGTATCACAAACTATCCTAGAGATTAAATTTATTAAAGAAGTTATTTATTATAAAATATTAGCATGTTACAACTAGTATCCCCACAAATACTGAAAAAAATATTCAATCATAGGGAAAAATACCTAGTCTTCATATTCACCTAGTTCAACCTCCAATAACTTATATAGAGTCGAAGACTATCACCATCCTTCTTGGAAAACAAGGTAGGTTCACCCCACAGTGAAGTACTCATCCTTATAAGACACACTAATCTAATTCCTAAAGCTTAACATTGATATCCTTTAACTCAACTAGAGAAATAAAATATTGGGGTGTATCAAAATGGGAAGCACACCTATCATGGTCTCTATCTCAAAGTCAACTTCTATATCGGGGGAGGTCATATAAAGTCATCTAGAAATACGTCCTGATAGAGATCCACAACTAGAGGAAAATATGAGGGGAGTACCACTGATTCTACTGAAATATCCAAGCCCAACATCTGTGATGTGATTGTACTAATATGACTGAAGTCTCGACCAAATCTACCAACTCCAAGTTCCAACCCTTTTTTCATTATGTGCTTTTCTAACTTGGGATATGTGAACAATACCCATATCCGATAGCAATCAATGTGATCCCATAATCTAGTCATCCATTCTATGTTGAGGATCACATAGAACATCATCATATCCAAAATCATTATGTCCCATATATTTTCAAAACTGTAAATGACTATAAGACACTCCGAGAATCACTAAAAATGGCCTACATTCATAGTCAATGAAATATCGAGTGAATTTAACTTAGAAGAAAACTTTTCTAGTAAGTCAAGTCAAAAAAAACTTGAGAAGATGTGAATTAATGGGATAAAACTATATCAAACTAGGTAGTAGATAATGTATAAGTGATCCAGACCATAACTCATGTAGTAGATAGTCCATCACCACCATCTACTGGAGTTTGATTCACTATATAAATATGGGCTACCTACACTCAATGACCCTATCCCCGCGGCATGTGACTTACCTAAGACCTCTTCATCTGGTCATACTATTGAGGTCCCTACACTATCACATGGATTGATGCCTATGTCTAACTCAAAACCCCACAAGACCTTGTTTGCAATGAATTCGAGTTGAAATGTTTTAGATGCCTTACCTTTTCACATCGATGATATTTGATATCAAGTTTAGGGAATGATGTATAATAATTCTAACACTTTACATATTTCTAATAATAAAGAATTTCATCACCCATAGAAGGTGTTAATGAGCCTCTGCTTAGATCTAGATCTCTACCACCACTCTGACATGAATAATATACCTTCCTCTTTCTATCAGTAGAAGTTTCACTAAGAATTATAATATATTATAAGAGAAGAACTACATCTACATCTTCATCTAGACCTTTATCAATCATCAATGACTTGTGAAGCACCTGAGTATATGTCATCAGGTTGAATCTTCTAACCTTTTGTCTCAACTCCAGTCAAAGCCTGATATCAAACTTCCTGAATTTTATGCTTCATCCCCATCCAATAGGGGAGAGAAGAAAAGAAACTATGTGAACTATGTCGACTAAGAAGACAATATCACCATCCCTAATGAATCTCCATGGACTCTTATTCTTAGTAAAGCTTCATCATACCCAGAAATAACTCCTCAAATAAGAGGTCTCTAAAAGTCACCCACATTATCCCCTCACATCTTCCCAACTAAAGCCTCACATATCACCTTATCTTGAAGTGTCCCAAAGTATTATGGTAAAAAGCTTCACATTCTGATCCTTCAGCGTATTTACCAAGTTAGAGATCCTAAAAATGATCTATATACATTCATTTTCATTAATTAGGCCCTTTAGTTCCCTGGAACGATCAAGGATGCTGGCGTTGAAAGTCTCGAGCATAGTCGACCATGTGAATTGATACTCCTATATTTAGGAGAAGCATAAGGTGGAAGAATCCAGACTAAAGTGGTCCATTTTCTTGATCCACTGTGGTATGTGTAAGATAATTATACTATATAACCAGTGGTAGGAAAATAATTTCCTCCCTCATGAGAGTGTTTTAGACTACTCCACCAAGTGGTCATGTCACTCATCTATAAGGTAGAATTTTCTAAAACATAATGGTAATTTCATTTAATATTTAAGGAAGATCCTAACTGTTCCATGGGATCAAGAAAAGGTTTATCTATGAGGCTACCCTCAAACCACAGCATATCCATCTTATAACTGACCAAGGTTCTCTAGACCTACATTTTAGTCACAATCATAAATATAAAAATATAACCTCATGTTATTTATAAACTAATTAATACCAGTATATATATATCACAAAAATAAGTAAATAGATATATCCTATAAAAATAATTAAATAGATATATACCACAATTGAGAAATAAAATTCTATCCCTAAAATTTATCAGAAATAAATGAATTAATTAAATAACTAATATGAATTCAAATAATGAGTATATATATATGGAATGCGATCCAACATGCCTAATAATGATGCATGAATGCATTGGAAAATACCATAAAATTTCAACAATAATCTATTCAATGGTAACATGGAGGATCATTACACGTGAGTTGGCTATAAATAAGGAAACTCCCCTACCCAATTCTTAAAAAACCTATATCCTTTATTTCATTTACAAGGATAGTAAAAGAAAGAATAACTCCTCTGATATCATTTGGATTTCCTAACCTAAACCACCAGGTCCGAGTTAGAGAGTAAATTGACATCTTGTTCACCTCCCTATATGCAAGAGATCACTGACTAGAAGAAATGGTCTAATCACCATCAGTGGGGAGACTATACCCTCAATATCATGTCATCATATTTGACAATAAATATAAATAATAACAATATAATAAAATAAGGATTAGATGGAAAACCATCCATGGGCTAGACCGAGAGTGAAAAAATTGATAAACCCTAATTTTGAGAAGGGATTGTTTCCAATATCAGATCCATATAGAAGAGGAAGTACATGGTGTGTGTTATCAGAAAACATGTGACTATAGGGTTCATAGGTTTCTAGTTTTGGAAAAGGAAGGCCATGTTTTGAGGCTTTGGAAGAATTAAGATTGATGTGGATTAATCCTCACCTATTTCAAGGGGTCATGGTGGGATCTGAAGTAGTAATGGTGAAAATACCTAGTGTAGAGGCAGCACTTGACTACCCAATAAGAGGAATAACACATGAAAATATGTGTAGATTAGTGATATCTGATAGTTGAAGTAGGCCATGCATTGTAGTCAATAGAGACCTCAGACCGAGATGGAGATCACTGAATATGGGTTCTCCCCACTAAATTAAGGAAGGATTAGTGAAATAAAATATGGGATTTAAATCCCTATAATATGGAAGGGGAAATACAATGCTGGTGAAAAAACCCTTATTTGACATGGGGGTCGATGTTATCACCCTGTGGGGATGTTTCCTTTAGAGTCAAAGGTACCTTACTTAGCATGGGGGAAGAAGGAGATATATCCTATCAGTGGGGTTTATTTGATATATGTGGAATAGTATGTCCCCCATTCAATATAGTTTTTGGTTGATAAAAAGGATCTATTATCATCGAGGGGGTCAGTGACTATGTCAAATTGCGGAAAGGCATCACGTAGTGGTGCGGTCACTGGTAAGCGGTTGGTGTCTTGTGTGGAAATAAAATGTGTAAATGTTTATAGGTAGGATGAAAATATAATTATTCAAATGATGAAGTTCTCATTATTCACCATTGGAAAACTAGGATGGTATTTGGTTTCTTACAAGAAAATATGTTTATTTCAGGTGATCACCAATATTGATGCAGGGCATTTGTTAGAGATAGCCTTGGGGATGCAGAGGAAAAACCTGCAAAGTCCTTAGGGAGAGGGATATAAAGACTCAAGGCATGGGATTATCGAGACTCAAGGAATAAAGGGAATGGGTTATGACATCCTTATGGAATGGTCTGCATCAACCATAACATATGTTCTGTAATAAATCTGGAACATTCTGATCCAAATGGTAATCAAAGAGCATGTATGGTTCCACATAAAGTAGGGATCAGGTCCTTGATGAATAAATAAGTGGGATGTGATTTGTGGTAGTGTGCTTTTGGGTTAATCTGATCATTAAAATTTGAGGCGTTGAGTCAAAACTTTTATTTACTCGGAGATTGTTGATGTCCAATGGACCTTAAGGCCTTTGTTTTGAAATGGGCCTTTAGGAAATGTTTTATTTAGACATATTTATTATAAAGGGTTACCAATTAACCCATCCAAAGGGGGAGGTATCTATTTAATTTTTAATAAAGGACATTAAACCCAAATTTATTTAAAAAACAATATAATATAATAAAATAATAAGCAGAGTAATCAAGCAGAAACCATGTAGATGGCACACGGTTTATACAAATAAGTAAACTGGGATGCTAGAGTGGAAATACAAACCCAATTATATATAATGTAATAAAAAAATAAATAAAACCATGGAATTATTTGGATTATTTCTTAGTACTACACCTAGCTCCATGATCATCAGCTCAACCATCTTCCGTGACCCCTTACCCTTTCCTGGATCCCTATACATGGAGTTTTCACATGCATCGAGATTCTTGTGAAGAGTTTGAGTAATAAAATCTAGTAGGACACCACTAATTAATCTTTAAAACAAGTGAATATGAATAAGATTGTAAATAATGATAATAAATATTTTTTGACACAAGTAAACAAACCATACTAAGTGTCCATGTGGTTACCAAGATTCCACAAAACCTAGCTGTACATGATTTAGGTCTATGCCAAAAAACATATATGTGGTCATGAAAATGTCACAAATATAGGATACAACCTTGAAGCTACTCAATAGCCGTTCAAGACATATGAAACTAGGTTATACCAAAATAGGACATCAAACCATGTCTCTATATCCTAGGTTATGTCACATAGACTACCATGTACCACTATTTCCTCATGGGTTAGGTCACATGGAAAATCATTCCCCATAGTTGTCTCATGGGTCTGATCACCTATGACCATAATTCCCCGAGGACATTCCATACAAGTACAACATTCCTTGTCATCTATCTTTTTTCTATAATCTGGTCACAAGTTGTGTATAAACATGCTCCCCCTCTAGGGTTACCAAGCCACAATGGGTACATATATCACTTTTTTATTATGCATAGAATTAAAATACAATATACACCATGTAACACATGTAAATAGGAAATAACTTATCTTGGAACAAATAACATATCATGAGTGTGAAACAAAGGACAAAAAATGCATACATGTGATCAAAACCAACATGGACTAAATCATAACAACATAGAACATTATATCACAATAACTATCATAAACATGGACTCTACATGGTAAGGATATTCCTACCTCCTAGGTTTCAATGTCAAAATCATGGTTCATCAAGGGTTTCATCTCTTAAAACATATTCACACATCAACTAACTCAAACTTTTATGCAAAAAACTCTTAGAATAGGTTCCAAACTAGCAAGACAAGGGTTCTTGAGTAAGATAAAGAGAATAAAAAGACAAGGGTAAAATCAATACTTGACCAAGGATTACCATTGAAAATGGTAGAAATTGAGCCTGGTTGATGGAATAAAAAACCATCACACTTGGATAGATACGTGAGAGGATTTCTCAAAGGGAATGCCACTAAAATTGTAAAAAAACACCAATCATAAAGAATGTCAATGATCATCAAGAACACCACTAATCATTAAAGAACTCTATATATCATCAAGAACATTTTTGATACACCAATGCTAGAATTCCATCACTAGACACCAAAAGACATGATCATCTAATCTATAGAAACAACATTCAATGATTGAATGAGAAAGAAAATAGGAAATTGGGACACTCAAGAAACTTACTGGAATACTCCACCAAAATCACCCAAATTTTGAAGCATCGATAATGGAGGACACACAATGGCCTTAGATCGATGAAGATAAGAAAAAAATGAAACCAAATAAGAAAGAATCACATGTTAATCAAATATCACAATAAAGAAATGTTGGGGTTTTTCAAGTTCATCAAAAAATATCCATAAATTAAAAAATCGTTAGAAATATGTTTTTATTATCCCAGTAGGTGTTGGTAATTGATTAATAACCTCTATAAATACCCCATAAATCAATTCTATACATTTCCCTTTGATTTGGTCAAGTTTTAATGGAGAAGGAGAATTAAATAGTTAGTTTTGAAAAACATGTAACCTAATCATCTTTCACCATGGTCTAGTGAAAGCTATTATGTTCTTGAGCCCATATCTAATATTTCTTGGTCTA
This sequence comes from Viscum album, assembly GCA_963277665.1. Classification (NCBI taxonomy): domain Eukaryota; kingdom Viridiplantae; phylum Streptophyta; class Magnoliopsida; order Santalales; family Viscaceae; genus Viscum; species Viscum album. The sequence goes on along the minus strand of OY728162.1, from coordinate 1,443,066,132 downwards.
ATAAGTGGCCCCAAAATCCTGTTTATTTTTACCGAGAACCACAACTTGGGAATCTCTTGTACAAGTCATTTTCCCCGGATGTTTTTGTTAGTAAGACCTCTAAAATCACTTTAAGATAATATAAAGATTCTCAAAGTCCACAAACCCCACCAAATATTGGATCCACCTAAAAACTCAAAGGAGAAAAGAGGAAACGATACTTTTCATAAAAGAAAAAAATGTTCTAGGAATTTATATAAATACATCATATAAATGTATTTTTATAAAAATATCATTATCATTAAATATATTATGTAAATGTATATAAATTTACATAAAACTTTTTATATAATATATTACATAAATATATAATATAAATGTAATTATAATGAATATTTATATATAAATTATTTAAAATTTATATTTAAATATATTATTATAAGTAAATATTTATAAAAATATTTTAAAAATGTATTTTAAATAATTATATAAATGTATATAATTATATTAATATATATAAATTTAAAATTAATTATGTATAAATATATTTCAATAAAATTATATATCATAAAATATTAAAGAAATCTTGATGGATCAGTGATAAAGGTGTTGGGAAATGAAGGTAAAGGTCATGGGTTTGAATCCAGGCGTGATAAGGGATGAAGATGGTGTGAAAGAACTGAGAAAGGGTGGGGGCACTGGGAAAGTGCTTATGGGGGGGGGGGGGGTCATATTGTTTACAAAGATAGTGTGGGGGTTCTAATAAAAGGGGATTTTGAGGCCCCCTTGATAAACGAATCTTTTAAAAAATATTTCTTAACTTTTATGAGCACTAAAAAATGTGATGATAAAGGAAACCTTTATTATAGCTAAAAAATATATCTTGAAGGTGGAATTCATGAGAAATATTATTAACACTGATAAGGGATATGGGATTTTAAGGTCACTTAGCCCATTAGTTTTTTTTAGTGGTGATAAATTCTAATTTGGGAACTAACTTTGTGGATTTTTATAGTAGTGTGTCTGTTGTTTACGATTTGTAATTCCTTCCTCCTAATATAGATAAAGCACATTTTTAGTGTCTTTTTTTAGTGGTGATAAAGCCCATTTTTTGAACTAACTTTGTGGGTTTCTATAGTAGTGTGTGTGTTGTTTAGGATTTGTAATTCCTTTTCCCCTAATATATATATATATATTTTAATATTTTTTAATTTAATATTTTAATATTTTTTTATAATTTATTCATTTTTTAGTTTTATTTATAAATTTTTATTTATTAATATATAATATTTTAAATATTTTAAAATTTTAAATAATTAAAATTTTTTTCATTAATAAAAAATTTAATTTTTAAAATATTTAATTTACGTAAATCTTTAAAAAAATATTGTATATTGAATATTAATTTGTAATTTATTATAAATTATTTTTATTTAAATAAAAATTTTAATATTTATTTATTGACACAGAAAATTGTGTCTAGGAATGATAAAAGGAGAAGAATGGTTGAAATAATCAATTTTGGAGTGCATTAACAGATTCTTATGCAACCCTATTTTCATAAGTCCAGAAAATAAGTTATCACGCAACCCCAACATTTGATGCATGGTAATGTGTTCTATGAAACGTATACCGAGGAACCATGTTAGTCGCTAATTGCACGAGCATCCAACTGTTTTATGATCCAACCAATTCCAAGAGAAAGAGTCCTATATATTCATTTTCTCTCTGTTTTATGGGTTTAGACTTTAGATTTTAGATTTCAGGAAAACAAAAGATCTCATCTCATACAACTATAATTTCCTCACTTTTAGTAATCTAAGAGACTACCATGGACTCTTTCATGTGAGAATAAAATGTGAATTTAATTAGTCAATACCTTCAATGTATTGGTGTATTCTTAAGGATATTTTTCAATACCCCTTTCATGAAGAAGGCTTCTCACACACTATCACAATGTCATGTGAAAATCATTGTTTTATACCAAATCAATTTTGTGAAAAACAAAGTTATTATAATAAAATTTTAATCCTCCTACATGTGAACAACATTCTTGAGTGTTGATGGATTATGGTAACCATATACGCCCAATCTAAGACAACTTGTACAAACTATATAATCATGATGATTATTTTTGTATCAATTATCCAATTTTCTACAATAATTAAGGAATAGATAATATTGTTTTAATCCCTAAACATACCATTTTATTCCAGAGAAAGAACTACAAGTCTTCATAAGTGTAATCCCCAACCATGTACTCATTGAGGGCCATATCCCTATTCCAATCAATGAGTTATGCCTCCGATAAATACTTATATTAAGTCTAATCCTTGTAACTTGCCATTTCCTGAGCCATATTCTAGGTTGAATGAAACCATGAATCACTAATTCATAAGCATCACTCAATCCCCTAGTGTAGTTACTTTAATGATATTATTATCCTTATTAAATGATGTTAAATTGTATGGACAAGTCCAATCACACAACCTTAAACTATGTACCTAGAAATATATTGGATTTTATTCTTATCCCAATAGGATATATAAGACTCAACTTTGATGTTCAATCCCAACATACAAGTATCATCACCTTCCCATCACCCCCTTAAATATGTAGTACATCTGAAGCTTGGTCATATTTTTGGGGTGCACCAAACCTACCAAATGTTCACAGTGGATGTTGAAACATGGATTCCCCTATGTGAAAAGAAAAATATGATTTCACCTATAATAATTTAAATGATTCCCACCCTTATGTGAAGAGCACTATAAGATTCCCTTTACAGGATTCTAAACATGTAACTTCAAAGTTAGAAAAGTTGTATCACTGAGAGGGGGAAAGGGTGAATCGGTGACACATTTTTCTTTTAATTTTATTTATTATGAAACAAACATTAACTCCTATTAAATATACCTTTCCCAGCTGAAAAAAATTAAACACACATCCAAATGAACATAAGTTTTTTCAAAGTTCAATATTCAACAAGAATAGCTACATCCTTGGAATGGTATATAAATGATAAAATACCACACAATCCACTTGAAAACAACTAGTTTGTGTGGAATACAACAATTATGATATTCCCTTACACTCATATAAAACTATATAAACAATATAATAGTGTGTGTTCTCTTTCTAGGAAAAATGTTGTAATACAATTTTCGTAACAAAATTTCTATGGTGCTCCTTGATCAACTTTCACAAATATGATCTTTAAATAATTTTATTCACTTTCTTACCCAAAATATGGTAATAACGTCCTGAAATTTGTAATGAAAACTCACTACAATTTCCCAGAATGATTCCCAAGTATGATTTGATCAATACGATAATATAACTTTATCAGAATACGATCAAGACAATTATGAACCACTTATATTCTAAGTTTGTAAATCCCAGTATGATTCTAAAATGAATACAATTACCTGCTGAATATGAGTCCTTATTGAATGAAATTACAAGCTAAATACGATGATCAGTGGAATATGTTGATCAACTGAATATGTTGAAATCTTATCACTTCCCATTTTTGTTCCATATATCTTGAATTATTCAAGAAAAACCCAACCTAGAAACCCCTTCTTATCTCTAGAATTTCTTCAGTGCTTCACCTTCTCTCTACCTTTCATGAATAGTAAATCCATCATAAAAATACAATATAATTTTCACCTTTTATACTCTCCCTAAATATGGTTTGTGCAGGATTCCTGAAAACTCTCCCGCTCAACCAAATAACCCTAATTTTCACGTTTCCTTGAATTTGGGGTGAATCTTGACTTCTTAAATGTTTATAAACTCTTCTAGTTTCTTGTTGATCATTCTCAAATATTATTAACACTTAATCTATCTTTCAAATTTCTTCAGAAACACCTATCCAATTCTAATTTCCCATTCTGATTCTCTCATTAAGATGTTCTGTTCTAGTTATATGTTAAAAGAAATCTTCTTTGAAATATTATATTCCCCTTTTCATCAGTTTTGTATCTTATTCAAGACCTCTAAAGTCTGATTCCAATTCTAAGTACAGTTTTTATCATTACGATAAAGACAAATGTAAATAAATATATTCTTCTTCATCTCTTTTCTTGACCAATTTGAATGATAAAAAAATTCATTCAACCTATTGTAAATGGTTGACTACATTGTAGATTAATTTATGAATTTCTTCTTTACTTTGGTCACCACATTATTTTTCTTTTCTTTACATCTATTAGTCCCAAATAATTATTCCTATAATGATTATGATGACATACTATGTATGATGAACCATTATTAATAACATCTTTTACATCTAAATACGATACACATGACTTTTCCTACAAAAAAAATTATCTCTAATGAACATTATGTTATAATGAATCCGATGGATCATCATCAGTATATTAATCTTCAACAAATTATTTCTTTCAAAATATTCTTCTTGTATCATTACTTCATTCATAACTTTGATTACATTGAGGACCAGTTTTAGCATCATCTGAATCTCCAAGAAAATTATTCTAACTTCCCCATCTTTAATCAACAAATTTATTTCCTCCTCATCCAGAATATGATTGAAATTATTACAATAACACTGGACATGATTAGCAACATCTCATTCAGTCCCCATTTCTTTCATAAAGCTTGAATCACAAGTTTTATAGAATACATATGATTTATGAGAACTACAAGATCATAAAAGCATCATCACATTTGTAATGGAAAGTAATGGAGCTTATTATTTTTCTAGTATATTTAATTATGTCCATCCATACTATCCATTTATGAATTACTAAATATGATTTTTGAGACAAAATCACTGAATATAATTTTTGAGTCAATATTTGTGAATACGATTTCTAAGTCATAATTTATGAATATGATTTTTCTAAATCTCTTGAATGATGTCGATGTCCTAGATCCAATGCTGAATATGATTCTCATCCTTCTAATTCAGGATCCAATAGAAACCTTCACTCACCCTTATTCATTTTGAATTTCAATTAATTTTTTAACATTCTTTCTTACTTCAACATAATCAGTAGGTTGTCTATTGAAAAGAATAAAATCAGAACATGTTATATAATTACACTTACAATTATTCAATCATAATTTCATTTACCTTTTGAACATTATTTATTCCTTCAACATAATCAATAAACTGATTTGTTGACAACAAATACAATAAGAACACAACTTGGTCCTAACAATCCCCCTTTGTGTTTCTTATCAATACCCACATCAACCACCTCAAAACACTTAAAAATAATAAGTGGTATTGTTTTATTTTCTTGTTTTTATTCTCTTAATTCTTTTCTTGCTCCCAATATTTTTTTTCTCTCCCTTTTTCTTATATCTCCCCCTTATTGAAAATCAAATTCAAAGGGTCCATAACTATAAGTTTCTCCCTTATCAATAAATGATCTCCATTTCCAAGGATCGATACTTTTCTTCTCTAAATCTTGAATGTTTTCCTCAGCATAGGTATCACATGTGTTTCTTAACAAAGAACCCTTAACTAAAAAACACTAATTCTACATGGGTGATCCCAATATAGAAAAAAGAGTGAATAATCATGCTTGTCAATGTTATCCATTGAAAAAATTTCATATAATAACCTTTGCACATTTCTGTCAATATTCCCATGATTGGGGAAATACTTTAAAGAATTTTTTTAAGATAAAAGTAACCATCATCCATCTCAACAAACATTTCAGAATGTTCAGGTGTATAAAAACACAATTTTTCAAAAACTCATATTTTTCATAACCTCATTACTTTCTTTTATAAGAGCAGTAAGATACTCATGAATTCTAGCTTACTTACTTGTACTCCTTCAATTACCTACATGTTAGTACAATTATACAAAATTTTTGAGAATATGTATGAACCTTTATTTTTTCTTCGAAACAAAAATAAGATTGAGAATCCTCTATCAGTATTGAATTTTTCAAAATTTTTATTGGATTTTTTATTAGATGTAATTTATTTTTTTGTTCATCCATATTTGGATTTGTAATAACATTTTTATTATCTTTATAATATTTTGATGAGTATTTAATCATTTTTTCATCTTTAGTAGCATCTTCGTTACAATCAGTTTGTAACTTTTTTTCCATGCCTATCTTTTGTTCTGGAAATATAGTTGAACATATTTTGATATCATGCCCTTCTTGCTTATGTCCACAATCTATAGATACATTTTTAAACTTTTATTATATTTTTATAAGTATATTTCTTCCCCTATTCTTTGGATGATTTTTTTCTTCCTCTAACATTCTATCCAAGTCAACATATTTTGGCCTAATAACTAAGTACTCTTTCTTTTTGGACTTAGAATATCTATTTTTCTTAACTTAAAAAACATTAGTATTTTTAGAGTTTTTTAGAATTTTTTTTGTGATGATAACAAAAAAATAAATTATTCAGAAATATGTCCAAGTTTCTCACATATTTCACAAATGGTTTTTAGAGGTTGGAACCTATTTTCAATTTTCACACCAAACTCCTCAATTTTCTTCTGAACATACTTCATAGAATTATTCCCTTCAGTGTATTGCCTAAAAATTTCCTTCTATAGATTTTTGAATAGTTATAATACTATTAGTTAAACCAAAACATGTTAGCTCTATGCCCAAATCCACAAAAATGTCAGAATTGTCCATAGAAAGATTATTTTATTCTATAAATCCATACTAAGAGGAGTTGTGAATACATTTCTCATAAGCCTTATTAATAGAACATTATTGATTAGAAACTTTTCTATTTTCAATCAGAACCTTCATATTCATCTTTATTTTATTTTCATACTTATTGAAACCAGAATTAATAGAAAATTTTTCTAACTCAAGATGTTTAGTAACTTATGATTTATCAAATTTTTTGGTCTTGGCAACATAAATAACTTTACCATCTTTCTTCATTTCTAAAACAATTCCAGCTTTCTTCTAAACCTTTTAAGGTAAATTTTTTTATTCCCTATCTAGTTTATCCTTATGAAAACTATCACCAACATCAGAGATATTTTTTTTAAACTTGTACCTTTCTGTTCAGCTTTAGAAAGTTTTTGTTAGAAATGTTCGAGATATTCTTATTTTTCATTCAACTTCACTTCTATATGTTCATTATTATTCTTTTCATCCTAAAGATATTTCATCAAATCATCAATATCTTCTATCATCTTGAGTTTCTCATCAAGAATACATTCTTGATTGTTATTATGAATAGTTTTTACTTTTCAACTCCCTGGTCTCATTTTTAAGTCTCCTAATCTTCCTCAGATGTTCTTTTAATTCTTATTTCAGATTATATTCCAATATATTTTCTTCTTCATCAGAATTAGTACTTAAAAATTATTCAATGTTAATTTTTTTAATTAAATTATTCTCCCTAAAAAGATCAATATATTTTTCAGATTCATATTTACATTTTTCTTATTTAGAATAAATTCTTTCACTGCTAGAAAAACATTATTTATGAACTATTGAGATTAAAATTTTCTCTTTAACACCATTTGTAACATCCTCACTATCATTATCCTTATACAAAAATCTTCTCCTTTTGGATTTTTAGAAATTCTTATCTTCCTTTTTGGAATATAATTTTTCTTTATCACTATTCTTCTTCCACTATCTTCTTGGCCTTCTTTATTCTTTTTCACTTTATTCTTCATCACTTTCTTCATTATCACCTCTATGAGAAAAATTGAAAAAAATTCCCAATTCATCCACATCAAAAAAAATTTAATGGAATTTTACATTTATACCTTCTTGTACCTATTTTCATTGTTTTAGGAAATAAGGACATTATTTCATCAAGTTTTTTACATACATCATTTTTTGGATTCAGAGTTAGAAATATCATTTTCCTCAGGATTATTCTTAACCTTTTATTTCTCAGTGTCTCTAAAAGAAAATTTTCTATCAATTTTTCTCTATTCATAAATTTTTCCCTTCTCATATCATATGTGATGAGAGTACCATTAAAATCATCCATAGATAATGTATCATGATCTATATCTTCTAATGAATAAACTTTGGCATCAAAATTGTTGGGAATAATTCTAAATATATTTTCAAATATAGTAGAATCTTCTAAATTTTCCACAAGACCTCTAATAGTGCTAATAATATCATTCACTCTGGTAAATAATTCCCCAACATATTCATAATCACCCATCTTCATATTTTCATACTTCAATCTCTATATTTGTAACTTTTCCTTCTTTACTTTTACATTTCCTTCATAAAATTTGTTCAGCTTATCCCAGATACCTTTGGTAGTGATAACTACTTTTACTCTAACAAAGTCACTTTTAAAAAGTGATGAGAGTAATTTTTTATCTCTTACATCATTCTCAAGGTTGTCCTTATTATAATTTGTGAGAGAATCATTCTCAATATGAGTAGGTAAACCATTTATAATAGATACTGAAAAATCATACCCAAGATACATAAGATATGTAAGCATTCTTCCTTTCTAGATATGATAACTCCTACCATTTAATATTTAAATCCCCTTACTATTGACACAAATTAGATTATCCATCACAACTTCTTCTTAAAAATTTCAACAAATAATAAATGAAGGGAACCGTAAGCTCTGATACCACTTGTAAGTGCCCAATAAGGATAGTTGTATTATTGATAGGGGGAGGGGTGAATATGGGAAAACATTTTATTTTATGTTTCATTATTAATAAAAAAACACCGCCTCCTATTAAAGATTTCATTCCCTACTGAAAAAAAATCAAACAAACATCCATAGGAACACATGTATTTAGAAGGTTTACTATTCAAAAAGAATAGTTATATCTTTGGTATGGTATGGAAATGATGCAATACCACACAATACACTAGAAAAAAATCCTTTTGTTTGGAATAAAATGAGTAGAATACGTTTGTACAATCATATAAACCTATGTAAACCATCCAATATCATGTTTTACCTTTCTATCACAATTGATATAGTACATTTTTTGTAACAAACATGATACGGTGCTTCTTGATCAACTTTCACAAATATGATCTTTGAATACTTTTCGTCAATTTTTGTCCAGAAGCTTGTATGAACATCCTATAACTCAGAATGAAAACTCATTTTGATGACCCAATTTGATTCCAAAGTCCTATTTTCTCAATATAATAATATAAATTTATCATAATATGATTGAGACAATTTTGAACCACTTCTATTATGAGTTTGGAAATCCCAGTATGATTCCTAGAGGAATAAGATTCCTAGATGAATAAAATTCCCTACTGAATGTGATTCCCATATAAATATTATGATCAACTAAATATGATTCAATCTTATCCCTGCTCTTTTTTCTCCATTCTAGTATAAATTATTCAAGAAAAACCCAATCTGGAAACCACTTATTCTCTCTATAATTTATTCAATTCTCTGCCTTCTCTCTACCTCTCAATAATAGTACTTCTATCAGAAAAGTACAATATACCTTTCACCATTTATACTCACCCCATATATTTTTTGTGGATAATTTTTTTTAAAACTTTCCCTCTCAACCATATTTCCCAAATTTTCATGTTTTCTTGAATTTCGGGTGCATCTTGACTTCATCAACACTTCTCAACTCTTATCATTTATTATAGATCCTTTTAAAATTTTTTAAACACTTCATCTCCCTTATTAATTTATTCACAAACACCAATATGACTGTGATTTCCCATTCTGATTCTCTCTTTACAATGCTCTGTACCAGTTTCATTTTAAAAAATTGTCTTCTTTGAAATATGATCATCCCCTTTCAAGCAATTTTGTATCTCCTTCAAGCTCTCTAAAGTCCGATTCCAATTCTGATTATTATTTGTCTCATTATGATGAAAAAAATGTAAATCAATATATTATTCTTTATCTCTTCACATGAACAATTTTAATGATAAAAAATTAATTCAACCTATTGTAAATGGTTTACTACATTTTTAATTAATCTCTAAGTTTATTCTTCACATTGTTCAAAAAATTATTTTATTTTTCTTTGCATTGAGTGGTCCCAAAAAATTATTCCTTCGATGATTATGATAACATGCTGAGTAAGATAGACTTCTATCAAAAAGTTCTTTCACATTTTATTATGATACCAATTATTTTTCCTACACAGACAATTTGTTTTGATGAATATGATGGTATACCAAGTTTGATGGATCATCATCAACAGATTCATTTTCAACATCTTATTTATTTCATAAACATCTACTTGTATCATGACTTCCTTCATGAATTTTATTTCATTGATGATCATATTTAGAATCATATGACTTAACAAGGAAAGTATTGTAACTTCCATATCTTTTATAAAAAAATTCCATTCCTTCTCAGCCTAAATACAAACAACATGATTACAATAAGACTGTATATTATTGGAAATATATCTTTAACTACAATTTTCTTTTATCAAGCCTGCATCACATGTTTTACAGAATAATTATGATTTATGAGAACTCTGAGATCAGAAAAAAATCATCACATTTGTAATGGAAAGTATTGAAACATCCCATTCCTCCAATATATTTCTTTCTTTCAAGCCATACCAACCATGTATAAAATATTGAATATGATTTTCAAGTCATAATTTCTGAATATGATTTTTGAGTCAGAATTTCTAAATATGATTTGTGAGTTAGAATTTATGAATACTATTTTTTTGAATTTAAGGAATCATGTAGATGTACGAGATCTGATGCTGAATAAAATTCTCATCCTTATGATCTTATATCCAATAGACAACTTCAATCACTCTTCTTCAAACTGAATTTCAATTTCATTTTCAACATTCTTCCTTCCTTTAACATAATCATTATATTTCCTTTTGACAACAAATACAATAAAAAAACTATAGATTACTTCATTCAATCTTCTTTAATCCTAATTCTTTACCTTTTCAACATTATTTCTTCCTTAAACATAATTAGTAGATTTATCTATTTACAAAAAATTCAATAAAAACACAACTTGGGCCTCAGCAAGAAATAACCACTATTATGTGATAACCATAAGAGGATTAGTCCCCTTTAAAAAATAAAACTTTACCACCATAATGTGATGATTATAAGAGAATCATCCCTAATAGACTTTAAATCATGATTTCCCTTATGTACTGAGAATATTAGGATTAGTCCCCACTAGACATTAGACCGCGACTTCTCTCATGTGATGAGAAAAGGAGGACCCCATAATTCATTATGTGATGTGTATAAGATTTCCTATGCGATGATAAAAATATATATGACCTTCATGATGCATAATAAATCTATTCATTTTTACAATATGATCATAGAATTCCTTAGGTTATGAGACTAGAATACCATAGGTGATGATCATAGGATGTCTAATATAATGACCATAAGATGCCTTATGGGATGATCATAATATATCCTCATGTCCTTACATGAGGAATACAAAATGGGATTTCTTCATGGATATATATTGCAAACCCACCTTTTTACCTTATTTAATGAGAACAATAATCCCATTACAGGATAACATGAATAATATAGATAAAGAAAAATCCATATTACCAACATACCCGACACACATATCCACTTTTACCGTAATATTATTGCCCTTTAAAGGATGAAAGTGATTTAATTAAAAAATTTCCATATAGATATGACCTTAGGAATGACATTAATGTGCATGTAATATATATATGATATATTTTCAAACAAATCAAATAACTCCTCATAGGGAAATATCAATATCCCATCCTTAAGTTTTAGTCAAGGTCCTATCATTATCACCCCTATGATGATAGTCCACATGCCTATAGAAATAGGGAATGCAAGAACTAGATCATGACCATCCATAACATAGTTAAACACAACTATCTTGAAGAAAATATTACAAAAATATATTTGTGAACACGATATATATCCTTTATCCATCAACATTGAGAGGATGGGTAATGCTGGGTATGTTGGTAAATTCCATCATCATACATCTACTCATGGTGGGATTTAACTTCTCTTTTAGAATTATAATTAATTTAAAGATGAGGTTCCCAACCACTATAAATAGTTATAGAGGTAGAGGAAGTTCCAAATATGATACTGAAAGCCATGGGATCATTCATGCAACGACGACACACATAAATTACCAAGAAGCGATTGTCACATTTCACATAGCTACTAGACATCCTTTCAACCTTTCCCCAATTAATTTCATAAATTAATAGGTAATAAAATATTACATCCATTGATACAAGAAGGAATTCATAATACATATAAAAAATGGCCTATGATGATCTATAAAGCATGAATCCATTCCCATTGCAATATATTAGTTTTTTTTCATGCAATGATTTAGAATATATCTAGCAATATTTCCAGAGCCAGGTGCAAATACGACATGAGATTATGATTCTTGATGATCCTGATATTGATATTATTAGAATATTAATTATATTAATTGCATGAACACATGGTTTTCATTAAATAGTAGAATAAATACTGAATGGGGACTTGGATGGGAAATATTAGGCCACTGTTGAGTCCAGAATGTGAGTATTACCCTAGGCGTGACATAATCCTTCTGTGTGTCGGGTGGTCGGATTGGGAATCATCATGGGTTTATAAATAAATAAACTATTAATTTATTTAATTTTATAATTAATGAAAAAAATATAGACTTTATATAATCATGATTATTCCAAATCCATAGTGTTATCTGAATAACCCTTAGATTTGGGAGGAGTGATTAAGGAGAATTGGTGACTGACATGATCATGGATCGATGACCAAAGTACAACACAGATAATAAATGACATTATAATTCTAGGATCTAATCAATGATGATGATGAAAGAACATTCTATATAAATTATTTGTCCAATCCTATGGTAAGGATTTTCTATTTTATAGATTCATCCTGTTTTTTATCTCACATCGAACAAAAATTTATTTAAAAAATATGAAATAATTTGTGTATCAAAGGTAGATTTACTATTGATTTATCAATTTTTTTGATTACTGTGACATTATTTTATCACTCTAATGAAAATTAATCAAGTCCAACCTGAACACAACTGAGGTTCGTTCCTCATTTTATGGTTTATATATTTCTATCCCCATTATACATGCAATCATAATTGGAATTTCATTTGGTTGGATGTTCTGAAAAAATACATGGTGGGAAATCAATGCACAAATTATCATTGGTACAATGTATCATTGTTGTAGATATGGGTTGGATATAAACAAGATGATAGTGGTGTGTGATGATGACAGTGTATATGTGATCAGACCAGGGATTCTAGATTCTTTGTTCGATGTGGTGTGATAATGGTGCAGCTCCACAGAGCATTTTTTGAGTGGATAGAATCCCAAATTCCTTCCACTGAAAAAATAAGGTACAATTGAGGTCTAATACGAGTTTTATTGGTGTGATAAATGTTGGTAGAAATAGAATCAATAGAACGTGTGAAAAACCCAAAATATCTAGAAAATCCCACATTTCATGGAGTGTACTTTGAAGAAAACCCACCATGTTGGGTATTGTGTGTGGTGTTAGAGTTTTCATAAAAAATAAAATATCACATAATGTGTGAAACAAGTCATATGATATGTGACCCGATGTTGGTGTACATGAATTTAATTTGAGAGTACATGTGCATGGACACAAATAAGCACACATGCCTGAGTAGAGTACACAAGTATGTCCCAATACTCAGATGTGACCAAGTACATGGGCACAACCATAATAAATGGGCATGACTAGAAGTACACGAGAACAACTTGGTGTGCCGAAGTATGGGAAAGGAGCATGGTGAGTGTCAGACCGACCTCTACACACAACACACCATTTAACCTAAATGACACATTATGCATATGTATGTTTACATGTCACGTGATACACTAATACATGGACATACCAAGGGTTGGAAATAAATTTCATGTACTCCATTTGATGGTGTTTGGAGCCCTTCCATTTTTTAATATACACGAGGTTCAACATAGTGTGTTTCTTTGTCCCATTCCAATAAGGATACAATGTGTCATTGTATACTTGATATAAGATTATGGTCCCCTCTACGGGTTCAATATCAGATAGAGTTCAGTGTATCCCCCTATGGGACAAGGGTGGAATCCTCTATAATTTATATGTAGATTTCATAGTATTGGTGTGACCACCATGCATAGGGAATCGATCCCACATCTAGAAGGATGATCCAATAGGATTTTTGTGTCCCCTAATTTCCTTGGGTTTGATCCCCTATATGGATGGTGAGATCATTAGATAGACAATGATTACTTCTTGGGTGAGGCCCAAAGATCATGACCTCTTGGATAATCGTCACCAGTGATAACACAGATCATGGAGTGAGTACACCTAGAATGAGTGTTACCTTGAATCCTTGAGGAGAATCCTATGGATACCAGTTAGTTGAAACCACTTGAGATAATTTTTCTATTTTGAGTATATTTAGGTTCATCTTTGATTATCACCATGTCTCATATCTCGATTGAAAAACCTTTTTATTTGATATGACTACTATTTATGCTTTATTCTTATTGATTTTGGGGTTTTATACCAGTTATTGTTATAATCACCCCTATATGGTATTTACCACACATGTAATGTATTATACCAGTGAAAGAAAGTTTAACAGAGTCCTAGGAGGACTAGGAGTAGGCAGGGAATAATAGTAGGCTAGACAGACTGAGGTTCATCCCGATGTCTCATTTGAATGTAATCCCCTCATTCTAAGAAGGTTAAACTCTTTGTATTTTTGTGTGGGCCTGTATTTCCCCCTTTATCTCTTTTAATACTTAAGTCATACTCTGATTATGGGATTCTAGATGTATTAATTCATTGATATTAGTTTCACTTTAATTTTATCATTTTATGGGCTTGGATATGTGTGTGTGAATATAGGTACATAGGATAATGCATCCCATGTGTGGGATATTCCTATTCATCACTAGTCGATAACCCCTGGGATTTTGGTTGTGGGCTTGGGGTTGTCACAATCAGCTTATTTCTAGCCAAAATAGGCTCGGTGGGTTGGGTCATGATTGAGTGGTATCAGATGACCTAGTTTTACCTTAGGACTAGTGTTTGAATATTTTGTAACTATGACATTGGTTTGGGTTTTATAGAAACAATAAAAGTGTTTTACGTTTATATTTCAAGATAGGGTGTCCATTTTTTGTGTGGTGACTGATGTATCCATTCACTAGGACTTTAATAACTTTCTTTTTGACTTGGTACATGTTGACCATGGTTGTAGGGAAAAACATTTGTACATGAATCATATAGGAATGAGTAGTGGTTTACATGTTATTCTTGATTTAGATCCCTACATATACTAATTGACCATGGTACATCTTGTTTTTTTATAGGATGCCTCTATGATGAAAATCAAAAAATATTCCATTGCATGATCATTAGGATTATCTGATGAGTGAAAGGACTTTTTTATAGGCTCCTATATATGAGGTGGTACCTTTGGGTGGTTTTTGCAGTTATACAACCACCTGTTGAGTAGTAGAGTAAACTAATAGTATTAGAAGAGGAAGTGAACAGGTTGAGTGCACTCCATGAGTTTTAAAGGTTGTGACCTACCATGTTTCGGGGTGAGGTAGACTCCTATGTAGATAAGGATTAGCTTGAGGTGGTTACTTAAGTTGTCTGTCCTATGAGGACACATATAGATCAAATGGTGGTCATAGTAGCAAGTCTTTTTGAGGGATCCACTACATGATAGTGGTGTCTGGTTACCCAGTCACATGATGAGACAAATCTCTCCTAAATTGATTTTGAGAAACTATTAAGGAAGGAGGTTTATCCATCCACATTATGATCAATACACATAAAAGAAATTCTAAAGATACCTCAAGGTGGTATAATTGTGGTAGAGTACTCATTAAGGTTTAATGAACTTTTTAAGACTCTATGGATATGATGAAATTGTAGAGACCCTAAGCCTAACGTACATGTACATTAAATTACTTCTACGGAATACTTAGTACATAACAAAAACACACACACAAGGACCGTAATAGTTTAGTGTCTTTGGAAACTCGGAATATAATCTTCTAATCGAGGTGAAAGATCTTCAACATCTCCCATAAAGATCTTCTTTTTTTACCTAAAACCTTTCTTTATATCCTGGGGAAAAGAAAACATAAACGGGTGAGCTGAAATGCTCAGTAAGGGTAAACAAAAGAAATATCAATCACATCATATACCTAAGAACATAACTTTTGGAAATCTTAACCTCCAAAAGAAATCATAATTTCATAACATGGGATAAATAATAGTAGTGAAATGTAATCCCAATAATCATAACTTAAAACATAAAACTTTGTGGCATACACACATAATCATAGAGAATAATTTCTTATTAGTCAAGACTCATTGCCAAGACTATCTTAGTGGACAAAGTCCATTTCTGAACCGAGTTCACTCCTGGTTTCAGTCCTGTTTTACTGAACCGGTTTAACCTTCCGTTCGAGCCATGTCTATATCATGAGATATAAAATCATTACCCAATGTATTGGAGGGAGATATAGGTACCACCCATCTCATAATGATACCATTCTTATGTGTTTCACAAAATCATAAACCATACATCATAGCATAACCCATGTAATAAAAATGGGAATCTTAAACATCGTGACATCATAAAACAATTCATATAAGATAAAGGAATTCATAAAAATAATTCCATCACAACATAATCAAATCAATGTAATAATAGGGATAAAAACAAAACCCTTTATTATCTTAGATAGAAAATAATTTTGATAAAACACTTGAACTCCATTCTTGAGGAAAATATTCTTTCTATTTCAAAAACAGTTTTCATTTCTTAATATGTCATACAATTATAAACTAAAAGAACTTGATTAAAAATAAACTTGAAAACTTGTAAAGGAATCTTCTTGGAAATAATGTTTTAAAAATCCATTCATGTCGTATAAGTTAAAAAAAATTCTTCTCGTACTTTTGTCGGAAAAGTCAAAAAGTACCTCGTACGAAAAAAGACAAAATATTCCTTTCATATCTTTTACTAAAAACTCACCGAAGGGTAAAATTGGATATAAACTATTTTAGAAGGATATAAATATTACATATTGAGAAAACATGGATGTGGATGCTAAAATACACCCCAGTAAATACCAAAGTATAAACAATCTCGGATAAAAATGAGATTGTGATATTTTCCCTTACCTTAGGTCTGATTTTCTTCGTAAGTGTCTGAAACGCCTGTATAATTATTTAAATAATGTCATTGACTAATTCTAGAATCATACTCATTGTTATGATATCATATATGGTTCACTTACGACTTTATTTTACCTGTTCTTTTGTAAATTCTATGTTAAAGAGCGTTTTGGGTAAAATCATTTCATTTGTCGTCCGTGTTTTGACTTGTAATTATTCATATGATTTCATAGATCATGATTACATAATTCCAGAATATAAAAATTTATTTATATATAATATATATTCAGTATATACATACATATAATAGATGAGTAAATGGAAATAAATACACCGTTCATGGAGACGGTAGGTCGTACGTACGCATGAACGCTGTTTTCGTTTCCTTATTCAGTTGAATGGAATTAAGTGGATTACATACATATATATACACATAAATACCGTATCATTATTATGTCATATATTTCATGATTACTTATTATATATACTTTATAATCATTCATGAATGGTTAACGTGGATAATGAATCTCATCTCGTCGTGTAGATGGTAGTCCGTACGTACGCACGAGCGATGATATTGTTCTCATTATCATGGAATTGTATTGGAGTGTATGTATACTATTTCAGAATAAATATCAATTTAAAATAATCATATATATTTTTTATGTACACCATTATACCCATCCAAGTAAGGTGGTGGTGGAAAATAGATTACACCACGGCGTGGAGACGGTATTCCGTACGTACGCACGCGCGGTGATTTCGTTTTCTGTAGGATGGATAGATGGTTAAATAGGGTTGTTTAATACTTATAATAACATATTAGTATATGAGTTATACTTATGTTATTACTTCATAATGAAAAAACCTAATAAGAAGAAGTGGAAGAAGAAATAAAGTTGAAAGAATCAGTAACGGATATTACCTCTTCTTTGAAGCGCCTCTTTGAGTCCTCCTCTTAGGGCACTAAAATTGGTCTTTGAAGAAGAACAGGACCTCTAGGATGTTTCTAGGGAAGTGGAGAAGAGAATTTAGTAGGGTTTGGCCGAGCATTAAGGCTCAAAGTGGTGTGAGGAAGAGAGGGAGGAGGTGTCCTTTTATAAGGGAGGAGAGGGGCACCTTTGGAATAACTAAAAATATTATTTTATTATAAAGGCATATTCGGTTTTTAATAGCTCCAAATTGAGTTATTTCGAAGATAAGGCGGGGATGGGTCTAAATCCTCTCATCCAATAGAATTTAGACAAGTTTAGGTTCCTATTTTAACCTTATCATTTATATTTAACATTAAGTTAAATAATTTAACTTTTACCGTGTCTTCTTGTGTTCTTATACTATAAGGTTAATAAACTTACTATAATCAGCCAAACGAACCCCAAGTTTTTTATTATTAATATATATAACCTTATCTAAGTCATTTTGACTAACCTTATATTTTTAAGAATACAATAACAATTAATAATATAATATTTGTTTTAAAAACTATTTTATGTCAATTTTGACACTATTTAGTAATTGATTTTTGTAAAAAACATAATAGAATTATTAGTTAGAAAAACCTTAATTAAATCAATAGTAACATGTCATATAAACCTAGAAAATTAGTTGAATTCATAAAAATTCTCAAATTACATTTATTTTGGTATTTATAACATTAATTTTGTCAATATTTTATTAATAAGATAATTACTCTATCATCTTTGTGTCATAAATAAATTAAATTATTTAAGGTCTAAAAATTACAAATAAAATACCATTATGTAGGAAATATTTTTAGATTTATAATTAATATTTATAGTCAAATTTATCTTATGTATAACCTTATATTAAAAATTATTTACTTATTAAACTTTGATTTTAACTATTTCAACCCTTCTTTAAATAAATTAATAATAAATGTCCTAATCTAATCCAAGTGGGCCTAAATGGTCATATTTTATTCCTAAGGTTCTTTTGGGTCTAAGTACACTTATCCAATAGAATTAGGACATGTGTTAGGGTAATAATAATATCATTTTTACCCTTAATTACTCTATTTACTTTTAACCGTGGTAAAAAAAAGTAAAAAGTTACTATTCACCAAAAATTATTTTCATCTCATTGAACCAGATTTTACTTACTGACATCAACCGTGTCTCTCTTATTTTTGAACTTCCATTCATTGAAGCGGTATAATTAAGTTTTATGAAAAATTTATTTATTTTTAACTACCACATAGTGGTTTCACTATTCATCAAAAAATGAAAGCTTCTAGGAAAATACCAAAAATTAGGCCTAAGCTATATTTGATATTATGAACTCAAAAATGATGTCTATTTTACCAAATTCAAAACATATCAGTTGCATAATTAATTTAAAAATTAATTCCCGTCGTCAAAACAAATAGCGTGTTCTTAAGAGATAATAACTATCAAAAGATTGACACTTGTTTATGTCTGGTTTAAATGTGAAATTAAATCTAATGACCAACATTGTATTAAATTCTAAAAATATATTCTAAATATACTTTAAAACCACTCAAATTAATAATTTATCTCTATTAATTATTTCGATTAAAAAGGTTGTTTTTAATTAAAATTTAGTAATTTTCACTATTCATTATAAAATGAAAGTTATCATAAAAGTACCAAAATTTCACCCTAAGGTAATTTCGATATTCCGAATCCAAAAATGAAGTCCATTTTGGAAAATAAAATTTAAAGAATTTCAAAAGGTGGTTATTACTATTCATAACAGCTAGTTTTAATAATATTTTAATAGCATATCGTTGTTTAGTGAAACTCGGTGTTGCGTACTACACATGCTATCGAGGAAGGTCGTGATTGCGTGTAATTAAAGGCAAGTCAAGGATGCGTGTTGTGAAATCTCCTTTTGGTGTAGCGTACAACACAACACATTAATGAAATTAAAAAGAATATTTTTCATAAAATCTCGGGGTGTTACATTCTACCCCCCTTAAAATGAATTTCGCCCTCAAAATTCATTGGGGTTATAAATTGTTTACTACTAAAAAGTTTCTTTAATATAAAATCACATCGTAAAAAGGAATACGAAAACCAATATTTAAAAACAAATGTATGAATCGTAACGGTTACCCAAATAAACTAATCACTCGGTTTCCACATAGTTGAAAATATGGATATAGAAGAGAAATCTAACCATCATGTTCTGATGGAGAGTGGTAGAGAACATGGATTTGAAATAGCCAGCAATCACAAAGCCATAAATTTGTGACGATCTAATGTACCACCTGATTCATCATATATAAGAGCACTAGGACAACATTTTTGGTTTTCAAGATCATTTCCCTAAAGTTGATGAAATTGGAATTAGAAGAAATACTTTCGTGATTTTGGAATAGTCTCACCGTTGGTCGTTCTTTGGAAAA
This sequence comes from Viscum album, assembly GCA_963277665.1. Lineage (NCBI taxonomy): Eukaryota > Viridiplantae > Streptophyta > Magnoliopsida > Santalales > Viscaceae > Viscum > Viscum album. The sequence continues at coordinate 1,443,045,594 of OY728162.1, read as the reverse complement.
TTTCCACTTCATATCTTAAAGAAATGAAGTTTAATTTGTCATTCATGATGTGTTATCAAATCATGTGATATAATGATGGGTCATTCCATCTGTCTCAAACAAAAGGTTAGAAAAGTTATCAAAACTTACATAAGTCCATATGTAGTGAGATTAATCATATATGGTTCCTAAAATGGACTTATACTTCATATATCATACTGCTTAATATAATAAAACTAGTTTCTACTAAACCGGGACTTCCTGTAGGCCAGTGGTAGGCGATACAGGCCAGTCGCACTTCGGTTGTGTGTTCGATTCCCACAGCCTTGTCCGACGCGATGGGCTGTCGCCTGTCCTGTAGGTTGTCCTTTTTCTAAAGCTATATTACTATAACATCCCATCAATAATATTGAAAAAAAAGTTCTATCCTAACTTATGTACAGCATAATCCATTCCAATCTTTAGTCTTATCGAAAATACTTCGGTCCAAGCTCATAGTATATAGAAAATGATTACTTGAAATTTCACATAACAATAACGTGAATGGCATCATTTATCCCCCATATATCATAAGATATATCTTGTTGGTCAAATTACAAACATGTGAATACCTTAATCTTGTATTCTCTTGAAGAATTAATACCCATTGAACCTTTGTGAAAACATGAATGCTGTTAAAAGTTAACACTTTCCACAAACCAAAATCCTCAAAATTCTTTATACTCAAACCATGATATCACTTAGTCCTTATATCAATCATGAGCTCATGAATACAAATCAAACATCTCATTATCTTCTTATCCCTTCATTATGCTCATATCATCTGCTTACCAAAAATATCTCAATCACTTTCCATGGTTACTGGTTCCATAAAATTATTGAAAACCACAATAGACCAATACATAAATATTCCAATATTCCACGATACTATATACATCATTATTTTGGAATCCCATTACATAAACACTTAATCATTCCACCACATCGTTGTCATATTCAACATCTCTAATAGTGATCGCATGTGACTTCCCTTTGTCCTTTGTCTTAAGTGGTTGCTCATGTCGATCATCACTAACCCTTGGATTAGGGCATTTATTAGCATAATGGCCCATTTCCTTGCACTTGAAGCATTGAAGTGTTGGTGGTGCGTTCTCTGCAGTATTTTCTTTATTCACGTCATTAGAAACCCTTTTTCCATTACTTCAACACTCAGCTGCTCGATGACCTTATTTTCCACACTTAAAACATTTTCTAGTCCCTTTAAGACAATCTCCACCATGCTTCTTTCCACACTTTGAGCATAAGGAAACATTCATCTTCTTTTCACCATTATTCTGAGATTTCTCCTTGAACTCCATCTTTCGTTTCTTGTCAAAACTATGAGATGGATAAGTAACACCAACTTCCATTTCTACCTTGATAGCACGACACACAATTTCTTCATAGCTACTGAAGTCTCTTATAGCTAATTCCCTTCGAAGATTTCATTTTAAGCCACTGAAGAATCGATCAACTTTACTTTCAGGTTGGATGATAAATCCAGATGCATACCTTGCAAGCCTGGTAAAATTTGCTTCGTATATACCAACAGATTCATCATCCTTTTGCTTTAGTTCAAGAAACTCTTTCTCCATCTTTTTTCGAAGAATACGAGGGAAGTAATTATTGAAAAATAAGTTCTTGAACTCATCCCATTCCATGGAAATAATTTCATCTCTTGGCCTCGTATTCTTGATAAGATTCCACCATTGATAAGCTTCACCTTCCAAACGATATACTGCTAAGATGACTTTATCATGTTCAGAACATTGAAGAACTAAAAATATCTTTTCAGTGGTAATGATCCATTGTTCAGCAACAAGTGGATCATAAGACCCACTGAAAGAAGGTGGACGTTGCCTCATGAAGGACTCAAAAGAATATTGTTCCCTTCTCTGCTCATTTGGAAGTCCAGAATGATTCATAGCTTGTGTAAGTATAGCAATAAGATTTTTCACTCCATCTCCCATAACATTTGTTTGTTCAGGAGGACAATCATTGCATTGTCCATTACATTGATCAACACGGTTCCTTCAGGTTCCAGCCATCATCTAAAACCCAAAAAGAATAGTGTGAGAGGAAAAATCACACTAGGGAAAACAATATAATAAAGGGGGAGTACCTTCAATATCTAAATTCTTAGGTTACCGTAATTCTAGTACTATAACCTATACTTATACTTAACCTTAGATGTAAGGGTTGGTGTCTTCAGAACCAACTATTTTGTACTTTTATTACATAAATGTTCACTTATTATATATTGTTCATTGTTCTGCATGACTATAAAATAATAATGTCCTGAAATATTTGTTGCATTAATAAGGTCATAGCAGATCCCCGCTATGATGAGAACCTTGAAATGCTATAACAATATTCTTAAATAAAGTTCTGCGGTTGGATGACATACTATGATATGACACATAGTATACAGACCGTCATGTGCGAGTACTCATAAGAAGACGAGACTCTCTCTCATGGAGTTCGCACTTGGTAATCTCCAAGATGGGAGATTATGAGAACAGACCCGCCAGTAGTAATTCCGCATGTCTTGGTGTCATCGGATATTGCTATCTACGAGCGTGTGTAATGGTCCTTAGACTGGAAGATTATCATTAACTCATGTCATGACTCGCGCACTTAGATTTACTGACGAAAACCGTCACGCAGACAGTTGGCGGGAAGTAGGGTACGTTGGGTGTGTCACGAGTGACATGTTGTTAATGGATAAGTCAAGGAAGGATTTGTCCCTTCCATTTATGGAAGTTGATATCTCGGCCCTTTGATTGAAATAGAACTGTCGCATTAAATTCCATGGCCATGGTGTAAATGATGAGTTTATTTCAGGTATTCAAAGAACGATATATCAAGCATATAGGTTTATGACACTGCCATGAAACCTGCTTGATGAGATATTGAGACAAAGGGATTAAATTACACAGTAAGAGTTCGTATGGGGTGATACGTCAATGCGGCGTCAACTTCTTTCTCTTGGGTGCCTTGACCCGTTGCTAGACAGTAATCTTGGACTTTAGGCAAGCCCGCCTAATGCCAACAAGAAAGAGGCCTAGAGGGTCACACACTAAGTGTATCCAAGTATCTCAAGTTGAATAAAGATTATTCTCGTACATGGTTTAATAATTATTCAAGGAAGCCTAAGTTGTTTTAAATGATGGAGGAAAAAGAAAATAAAACAAGTACACGTCGTGTATTATTATTACATGTCGTGTAGTTTCATTTTGGAAAGGAAATGAATAAATGAAAACAAGATATACACGCCGTGTACATTTAATGTACACGCCGTGTAGTTTTCAATGAAAAACATGTACACGCCGTGTAGTTTTTTTTAGTTGGGATTTTGAGGATATAATATTGTTTTAAATGATATTTATTATAATCAGCGTGGGTGCATGTCAAGGAATTATTTATTCGACATGGGGTTTTAAATAAAGAGTCAATGAAATACATAAAATGCGTAACGCGTTTATTTATTGTCATAACTCTATAACCCCACACACCCGATTATAAATATCCTCACAACCCCAACTCTTTTCTGAGACAAGAGAATCATTGTGCACAACATCTCTGGAGAATTCTTTCAAGGCCGAAAGAACCTCTTCCTCCAAGAACGCTCTCAAGACTGAGAGAGATCCTCTTCCATCGGATCAAGACAATCTAAGGCGGACAACGCAAACAAAGGCTTCTCCACACTAGCACCCGGAGAATCTTTTGGCGACGTCCAGAGATACGAGGTACACGTGTGGATCACCGCTAGCAGGAGTCTACACTTGGCTTCTGCGACGCAATGACGGATCACATCAACAACGTGATTGAGAACATCAACGAAGAAAGAACACCCAAAAGGTATTTCTTTATAATTAATTAAATTAATTATAATCAACCTGAAACAATCCTTGTTTGTGGTTCCGGGAAAAACCATCTTCTTTGTCTTTTTCTGTGATTCGATCCGTGGAGACTGACGTTTATCGTCGTATTGATCCCGGATTGATCATTGCTAATGACAAAAAGCTAAGTGGGCACATCCACCCACGCGCTTCCGCTATTCCCGGAACCTTCAAATGGTATCAGAGCGAGGTTACAACGTTGATTATAGTTATTTAATTTTCGTTGATAATTTACGCATTCATATTTGATTCAATTCGAAATAAATCGTTCTATAAATCTGAATTAACGAGATCTATTCTTCCTCCTTCGTTTCTCGATTCATATCACAGAAAAGACCTTTTAATTTTAATTTTGATTAAAATAAAAACGAGGAACTCATCCGGAGGAGCCGCTCTTTCTGTCTGTACAACACGAGATTACACGACGTGTAATTAAAACTACACGCCGTGTACTTAGGTTCAACAAACCGGAACTGGTCCGCCAAACCACGCCGTGTGAATTGATTATGCCTAAGTTTTAATCACCCCGTGTTGACCAGAATAGAACGACGCGTGGAAACCGGAATACACGACGTGTATGTTGGAACAACATGCCGTGTAGTCCGTTCCGACCCAGGTGAAACCGTGTACAAAGATAAGTCGCGTACCGCGTATACGGGATCGCCAGGCCGGTTACCGCATAACAAGGAAGTACACGCCGTGTATGATTCATCTACATGCCATGTACTCTAAAATTTCCAAAGTACAGAAAAACACGCCAAAGCCCCGGCGTGTACTTTGGACAAAGGGTGAAAAGAAAAATACACGCCGTGTAATTAAAAACTACACGCCGTGTACTTTCCAGAAATGGAATTTCACCAGGTTTCCTCCAATGTACAAAGACCCGTACAAGGAATATGGATGAGAAGAATCTCAAGGAAATTCAGAAAGGAATTTAAGATAAATAATTGATTAATTATAAGATCATAATTAATTGAATTTGAGCGCATCTTATCTTAAATAAAAGAACGATTAAAAGAATTTGAATTCTAAATATGCGTAAATGTCGTTGCATACTATGGATGATCATGAGCTAGACCAAAGACCCTTTGTATGTGTATGGTTTCATTTAAATTTATTTAATTTAAATTTGTTGGCCTGCGAGCCTTCTTCCAATAAAATGTAGGGCCTACGTGCCCATGGTTTCTTTAATGTAAACCCATGTAATGGAGGATCTCCCAAGCCAGAGGAGACGGTTCAAATCCCGAAGCCGAGGCGAAACCGACACAAGAAGATACAAAGGTGGACAGGTGGGAGCTGCAAAACACGAACCATCAGGTTCAAGGTGTTTTACCTAGGTCAGGGTAAGCTTATCAAAACCGCTAGATAAGCTAACCAAATAGAAGCTCATGATCATGCCATCTTATTTTATTTCTGTCTGATTGCATGGTTTATATATTATGCATGTGTTGTCGCGATCACATAATTAATAAAATGAACAAGCATGCAAAGATGGAATAAAATAAAAACCGGTCTATGCGTATACATTATCGGAACATGGTTAATCACTTAAGAAAGCATCACTTAATATTAACAAGCATGTGATAATGAATAGATACTCATAAAGAATAAAATCCCTCAAATAGCATATTAAGTCAGACCAAGCCTTCCGTTACTTGATTAAGGGCAAGACTCAATAAAACTATGTGTTTGACCAACCCTTGTTGGGACACTTACTTTTATAAAGGAAGCCCTTATGAAAGGTTTCGGGTTGGCTTAACCATATTACATCAAGAGAAGTAGCCCTTTCTAGACTTGATGTAATATTGGAGGCAAGAGTTGAGGAAATCCAAGTCAGGATTTCAGGATTGGGGAGTCCACTCAACAGATCAAGGAACTGTAAGCTCACAGTTGGCAAAGACCCGCCTACCTAAATACCTTTAAATAGCTTGACCAACCCTTGTTGGGGTTATGCGAAGGGAAATATGGAACCTTGCCATTAGAATGTCAAAGCAACTGGACATTCTGAGTTCAATGGTGAGGGCCATTGGGAATTGATAAAATAGTGGGAGACTTAATAAAATTTATTATTTCTCATAAAATGTAATCAAGAAAGGATCAGAATAAACAATTACATGATAATATAGATAAAGGTCTCCCAAGATTTTGAGATGGAGTTTGAATCTGATTCACGCGCGAACCCTAGTTCGCTCACATCGGCGCCTGCTGATGAATCAAGGCTGGATGTTTGTCATGCGAAGGGTGTGGATCATGTTGGACACAGGGATCTCTTCAGCTTGTGTGCTAAAAAAAAGATCGAGACGCTCAAGGAGACGAGACCGGGAATAAGCTTCGCTGATGCGGTCAAAGGTGGGGGAAATTCCCTGTTTCTTGATTGTGATAATGCGTCCTCGGGCAGAATCATCCGCAAAGGGCGTGTTGCACATGTCTCTGCGAATCTGAAAGCTGTTGAGGAAAGGATCACACTCTGCAAGCACTCGATCATTGCGAGAGTTGTGATTCCAAAAGGGGTGAAGCCGTGGAAATTCAATGAGCTCATGATAAGGCTGGCTGAGATCTGGGGCTTCAGCGACTGGAAGATGACAGCGATGGGGCGCGGATTTTACCACATTATTTTTCCCTCAGATGAACTAAAGCGTCGGGCCTGGTGTCTTGGTTCGGTCCCTCTCAAGCCTGGCTTCCTCCGAATCCATGAATGGGATCGGAACTTTGATCCAAATACTGTAAAGAACACTTTCGCACAGATCTGGATTCGGGTGTGTAATCTTAATTGGCTCTATTGGCACCCTCAAATTCTCTGGGACATTGCCTCATCGGTTGGAAATCCAATCCGTTTAGATAAGCAGACTGAAAATCCTACTTTTGGACATTATGCGAGAATTCTTGTGGAAGTTGATATGGCAGCCACACTTGTTGAGGAGGTGGTCTTAACCACCCAAGATGACAGTCTCAATCTTGGTATTGTGTATGAGAGAAGACCCAAATTCTGTCTGAGCTGTCACTTTTTTGGCCACAATATTTCTGAATGCAACAGAAATAAAATCTGTAGTCTTTGTAAGGGTCGTGGGCATGAGGCTGGAAATTGCAGGCTCAACAAGAGCGTTGATACGGATGGAAAGAAGTTCAATGGTGCACAATCTGGCAATGGTGCACAAGCTCAGAAGGGAGAGCTGGCTGCTCACCGTGAAGACAGACAGGAGGAGACACCTGCTATAGCTGCTGCTACTGCACAGAGGCAGGTTACAGAACTGGCGCAACCTGTGGGTACTGGACCTGCTGCTGCTGAAATTGATGGATTAATTCTGCATGAGTGCCCTCCCCTGAACTCCTCACCCGGAAGGGAGAAGGCACTTGATGAAAATGGTGAGGATGAGGTCACTGCAGAGCGGCTGGATGCGGACTGGACTGCACCTGTGGGAGATAGTCCTGATGCTGCTGGTGCTGCTAAAACACTTGCAGTTGAATGCCTTATGGACCAAGGGGCTGTCTCAAATCCTGGGGTGGCTCCACTGGTGGGTCATGGAAATGGGCTAGGCCATGGACCTAACTCTGGATTGGCTAGGGGGCAGCCTTCTGAATCTTCTGCATTGGGTGAAGCTTCGCTAAATGCAAAGAGAGTTTTACCTGCCAGCCTGCTGTCATTCTCAGATGCCTCAGCCAACAGGTTCTCCCTGCTTGATCTGGTTGGGGAGGATAGTGGGGCTGAGTCTGATGAACAGGTGGCACATGGGCCTGTTGAGACTGGCCTTCTGCTTTATGTGAAGGATGTAAAACAGAATACTGCTGGGCCTAGTGCTAGGCTCAGATCAAATAAATGAAGACCATCTTCTGGAACTGTCAAGGGATTGGGAATCCTCCCACGGTCAGATCCCTTAGGCATATGATTATGACCAAAAAGCCGGTTCTTGTTGGTATTGCTGAGCCAAGAATGAATTTTGAGAAGTGGAGTTCCTTTAGGTGGGAGTCCATGGGCTTTTCATTTGTTTCAAGTAATGTGTCTACAGGAAATTCTGAATCCCTGTGGGTGTTGAAACATGATAGCGTTGTGGTCAATTCAATGCTGAATGATTCTCAGTCTCTTACTATATCATGCCGCTGTAACAATGTTTCAATTGCAGTGACGTTTGTTTATGCCTTCAACCTTTATACAAGAAGACGTGCGTTGTGGAGAAGCCTTGCCGATGTTTCTGAGAGTATGACGAGTAATTGGGTTATTATTGGCGACTTCAACACTGTGCTTAGGCCTGGGGAAAAGACTGGGGAGCATTTCTGTCGTGTTGCTGCTTCTGATTTTTCTGCTTGCATTGACAAATGTGGCCTGGTGGAGGTTCCAATTTCTGGCTCTGATTTCACCTGGAGCAGATACACGATTAATGGAAGACAAGCTAGCAGACTGGACAGATGTTTTGTTCATGTTCTGGATGGGAATAGGGCTCTTGATGTGGCTGGGAGAACTCTTCCACGGTTGCATTCTGATCATAACCCCTTGCTTATTGAAATTTCTGATTGCAATGCCAGAGTAGCCCCTATGCCTTTCAAATTTAATAATGCTTGGATTACTATCCCTGGATGCCGAGAGATTGTTCTGGATGCTTGGAAAACTAGTATTGTGGGCAGCTCATTACACATCTTATGTTGTAAACTGAAACTTGTAAAGGACAGGCTGAAGCAATGGAGCAAGGAGTCTTTCTCCTCTATTGATAATGATATAAGAGAGGCTGAATGTATCCTTTCAGATTTCCAAGACAATGGTGCATCCCAGGAGGTTCCCTCACCAGAGGAAATACAGGTTGCCTCAAGACTGGACAAGCTGCTGGCCCTTAAGGATAATTTGGTTCAGAACCAATCCAATGTGAGATGGCTGAAGGAAGGGGATAGGAACTCCAAATTCTTCCATTGCATTACAAAAGAGAAGAAGGCCAGGAGGAGTATTACTGCCCTTAGCATTGATGGGAGGCTTGTTGATTCAGAGAATGATATTGTGGAGGCTGTGACAACTCATTTTGAAAGGCTGTACTCAGATGTTGGACCTGACAATTCTGATAAAATCATACATTGTTTTGACCCCTCCATTGAGGACAATCAAAACAAGAGGCTCACTGATGTCCCATGTGCAAAAGAGATACATGATGCCCTCTTCTCGCTGAATATTGATAGTGCGGCAGGCCCAGATGGTTTCACTAATAAATTTTTCATGTTCTATTGGGATATTGTGAATGTTGATGTCACAAATGCAGTGAATGAATTCTTTAGATCATCTTACATGCCGTTTGGGATGAATTCAAATTTCATTGCCTTGCTTCCTAAAAAGGAAAATGCCCTTGATATCAAAGACTTCAGACCTGTTGCCATTGGGAATACAATACCAAAGGTAATCAGCAAAATTCTGGCCCTGAGGTTGGGTGGGGTTGCTAAGGAGATTGTCTCTGGAAATCAATTCGGATTTGTTCCCGGGAGGAACATTCAGGACTGTCTTTTCACTGCTTCTGAATGTGTTAATGTCATGAAAAGAAAGGTGAAGGAAGGAAATATGGCTGTTAAGATTGATATTTCAAAAGCTTTTGACACCATAAAATGGAGCTTTCTGTTTACTATTCTTAAGAGGCATGGCTTCTCGCAGAGATTTATTGGGCTCATTGGATCCGTCTTATCTAGTGCTAGGCTGTCCATCTTGATAAATGGGTCTCCTAGGGGTTTTTTTCAATGCTCAAGAGGTGTCAGGCAGGGTGATCCCCTTTCTGGTATGTTATTTGCTATTGCTGAAGATTATCTAAGCTGGTGCCTCAATGATCTTGCTAATTTTGGATGGTATCAATCAATGAAAATCGGAAAGGAGCTGTGTGCTCCTTCACACTTATTTTATGCTGACGACATTCTGCTTTTTGGGAAGGCAAGTGATGCCACCATCTCTTGCATAAAAGGAATCTTCTCTCATTATGAAGAGGTCGCTGGCCAGGCAATTAATTGGGGAAAGTCCTATGTGTTTTTTGGGGATGGGCCTAGCTCGTCAAGGAAAAACAGAGTTGCGGCGAAACTGGGAGTCAAAAAGGGTTCCCTCCCTTTCATTTATCTTGGGATTCCTCTCTTTTGGGGCAGGGTTAAAAGATGTCACTTAGAAAACATTGCCCTACGGATCACAAATCAGTTGTCGGGCTGGAAAGGGAAAAACATGTCCCAAGCTGGAAGAATATGTCTTGTTAACTCAGTGATAACTTCAATGTTCGTCTACTCTTTTTCCATATACAAATGGCCAGGATCGCTGATAAAGGAATTAAATGCCAAAATCAGAAACTTTGTCTGGACTGGGTCAATTAATGAAAGGAAACTTGTAACTGTTGCCTGGAAAGACTGCACGAAGCCGGCTCAAATGGGCGGATTGGGTGTTAAAGACGTCCAGATTTTTAACGATACTTTGATTGAGAAGTTTGTTTGGAGGCTGATTTCAAATCCCCATCCCTTCGTGGAGTTTCTTGCCACTAGATTTCTTGGGAAATTGCAAAATGGATATGCCAGCTATATGAGATCTTCGGTTTGGTCTGCTATTAAGAAAGCCTACTCTGATCTGATGAACGGCTCGAAGTGGTTAGTATGCAAGCAGTCCAGCCTGAATTGCTGGACCACCCCTTGGCTTTCGCGGCCTATTTGTGATGACATAATTGTTCCACAATCTTTAAAGCATAAAACCATCGCTGACCTCGTGGCGGACCCGACACTTGCTGAAATTCTGCCCAGCCAAATCAGAACGGAAGTCATGCAGTACCGTTTCACAGATCATGATATTATAGTCTGGACTCTGGACCTGAATGGGATCTTCCGCACGAAGGTATGCTACAATTCTCGTTATGAGTCATCGTCTCACCCCCCTAGATGGGTTTCTGACTTCACAAAGCCCTTCATCCCCCCGGCGCGCTCCCTGCTCATCTGGAAAATCTGGAAGAACAGGCTGCCTGTGCAGGCTCTGCTACAGCGCAAGGGGCTGCATCTTGCCCCGGTTTGCTTTGTTTGTCTGGCAGCGGACGAGTCTCTCTCCCATGTTTTTTTCTCTTGCACATTTGCACACCAATTATGGTGTTATATGCAGCAGATTTTTCGGTGTTGTTTTCAGTTTCAGTCACTTGAGGAATTAATGCAGGACATTAACATGGCAAATTTCAGTGAGCAGGTTCATGCTCTTATTTTGGCAGCAATAGCGGCTGTTATTGATTTCATTTGGAAGACCAGAAATGACCTGCTCTTCAACAATATTCAGCCACGTTTTCATAATGGTGTCTTAATGATGCATCGTGCCGTTTGTACGGCCTCCAACATTCAAACTGGTTGCATGAAAAATGATGTTTCTGACCTGGTTTTGTTGAGATCTCTTGGTATTAATGGCAGGGCAAAGAAACCATTAATGGTGAAATATATTCGATGGATCCCTCCCCTTCCGCGGTGGATCAAAGTCAATGTTGATGGGGCCGCCTCAGGTGCTCCGGGGCCCTCTGGATGTGGTGGTGTTTTCCGCACGTATCGGGGGTTTGTAAAAGGATGCTTTTTTCATTTCATTGGCAGTGGATATGCAATTGAAGCTGAGATTTGGGCCATTATGAAAGCGATCAGGTATGCTGTCCACTTTGGTTGGAATTTGATATGGATAGAGTCAGACTCGTCTGTTGCTGTCCAAATCTTGAAAGAGCGTTCGAGGAATGTTCCCTGGAAGATCCTTCCGGACTGGATTGATTGTCTTCGGCTTCTTGATTCACTCGTCATTGAAGTTTCGCATGTTTACCGTGAGGCCAATCAAGTTGCAGATGCTCTTGCGAAAAGGGCAATCATTGAGGGCACCTCCTGTTGGTCTTGTGTGTCGCCTGATTTCTGTGACCAGTTTGTTCAGGCAAATTGCTGTGGTGAGGTTTTCTCTCGGCTTTGTTGAATGACTCTCTGATCTCCTGTTTGTACTCCTGTCACTTTATTTTATTTTATTTCAGGAGCAGGGTCACCTGTCTCCTAGCTTTCCTGGTAATCAAGAAAGTACTGATGAATCTGCTCTTTTAAATTGTAGAATCAAAATGACAAACACATCAACCACATTTTCTCTGCGATCAATTCTGGATAAAGACAACATCCTCACCGGCAGTAACTTTCAGGAATGGTTTAGGCGCCTTCGGGTTATCCTACGCCATGAATGGAAGTTTTATGTGCTGGAGTCCTCACTTCCTGATTCTCCTACCCCAGGGGCAAGTGATGAAGATTTCCTAGTCTATGATCAACATTTGAACGATGCTCTCGACGTTCAATGTTTGATGCTGTCATCTATGTCTAGTGAGCTCATGAAGTCTCATGAAGACATGGATGCCTACAGCATGCTCGAGCACCTCCGTGGTTTATACCAGGAGAGAGCAAGACAGGAAAGGTTTGAGATATCCAAGGCTCTGTTTCAGAGCAAGCTTGGAGAGGGTGCCCCAGCTGGGCCTCATGTAGTGAAGCTCATTGGCTACATTGAGCGCTTGGAGGTTCTAGGGTTTAAACTCTCTGAAGAACTGGGTACCGATCTCATTCTCGCATCACTCCCCTAGAGCTTCTCAAACTTTGTTGTTAATTTCAACATGAACAATATTGAGAAGTCTCTATCTGATCTTCTTATCCTTATTCGCCAAGTGGACAATGACATGAAGCGTGAAAAGCCTTCTGTCCTTATGGTGAATAAAAGTAAAGGGAAGGCGAAGAGATTTAAGCCCAAAGCTTCTTCAAGGCCTTCCAAGAAAAGGAAGATCAAAGGGGAGGAAAAGGAACAGGATTCTGTTTGTTTCGCATGTGGCAAGAAGGGTCACTGGAAAAAAAACTGCACCCAGCCAAGGAAGCAAGGGGAAGCTTCAGGTGCGTTTGTTATCAAATGCAATCTATCTGTTTCTACTAATTGGGTATTAGATACTTCTTGTGGTGCTCACATCTGTATCCAAATACAGGAACCAAGTAGATTCAGGAAGATTGATCGAGGGGAGATAGATCTACGAGCAGCCAACGGAGCCAGACTTGCTGCTGTAGCTGTCGGGGACTACCACCTCACATTGCCTACCGGGATGGTCTTGGTTTTGAAAGGATGTTATTATGTACCCTATGTAACCAAAAACATTATTTCAGTATCCATATTAGATACTGATGGATTCATATTCAAGTTTGGAAATGAATGTTGCTAATTTTATAAAGATAGCATTTGTTTTGGTAGGGCACATTTATATAACGGCCTTTATGTGTTAGACTACACAAACCAAGTAATGGCAATTGATAACAAAGTTAATTTACATGACTCATACCACACCCAACTTTGGAATCACCGGCTAGGTCATGTCAATGAGAAACGTTTGACAAAATTACATCAAGATGGGTATTTAGATTCTTTCAAACTAAAACCACTTGGTGTATGTCATGCGTGTCTACAAGGAAAAATGACCAAAGCCCCATTTAGTGGGAAAGGTGAAAGAGCTAAAGAGCTTCTAGAATTAGTTCACACAGATGTGTGTGGACCATTTCCAGTTGAAGCAAGGGGTGGGTTCTCGTACTTCATAACTTTTACTGATGATTTTAGTAGATATGGATATATCTATTTAATGAGGTATAAGTCAGATTCTTTTGATCGGTTCAAAGAATACAAGAATGAAGTTGAGAACCAGCTTGGTATAAAGATTAAGAAACTCCGCTCAGACAGAGGAGGAGAATATCTTAATCAAGACTTCATTTATTTCTTACGGGAGTTTGGGATTCTATCTCAACTCACTCCTCCTTACACACCGCAGTGGAATGGTGTAAGTGAAAGGAGGAACCGCACCCTGTTGGACATGGTGAGATCAATGATGAGTCATGCGAGTCTTCCATTATCCTTTTGGGGATATGCATTACAAACAGCATCACACATACTAAACCAAGTACCAACTAAATCGATAAATGGTATTCCATACGAGTTATGGAGTGGATGCAAAGCCATGTTATCAAATTTACACGTGTGGTGTAGCGAAGCATTTGTTAAGGCCTCTTCAGGTAACAAACTTGCACCCCGAGGCACAAAGTGTATCTTTATAGGATATCCCAAGGAAACAAGGGGATATTACCTATACAACCCCTCAGACAAAAAGGTTACAGTGGCAAGACACACCATATTCCTTGAGAGGGAGCACATCTCCAGAAGAGATAGTGGGAGCGAGATAGACTTCGATGAAGTCGAGGCTCAAGATACACATGAGTTGGTACAAGAACAGATTCCACAAAGCCCCGTGGAAGAAAAATCTGTTCCAGAGACACAAGAACTGCATAGGAGCATGAGAGAGGTGAGAGAACCAGAACGATATGGTTTTCTTGTCACTGAGGATGGTGACTCATTATTGGTTGACAATGATGATCCTCTTACCTACAAGGAAGCAGTTGAAGGCACAGACGTTGCCAAGTGGCAAGAAGCCATGAATTCTGAAATGGATTCCATGTACCAAACCCAAGTCTGGATTTTGGTAGATCCTCCAGTTGATGTAAAGCCTATTGGTAATAAATGGGTATTCAAGAAGAAACTGGACATGGAGGGGCAAGTCAACACATACAAGGCACGACTGGTTGCAAAAGGTTTTAGACAACGTCAAGGAATTGACTATAATGAAACCTTTTCACCGGTTGCAATGCTGAAGTCTATCAGAATTCTATTGGCCATTGCTACTTACCATGACTATGAAATTTGGAAAATGGATGTCAAAACAGCTTTCCTTAACGGGAACCTCCAGGAAGATGTCTACATGACACAACCTGAAGGGTTTGTGACTTCAAAGGATGCCAACAAGGTAGGAAAGTTGCAAAAATCCATTTATGGAATAAATCAAGCATCAAGGTCATGGAACATTCGTTTTGATGAAGCTGTTACAGAATTTGGCTTTGTTAAGAATGAATGTGAGCCTTGTGTCTACAAAAGGTTTAGTGGAAGTGCAGTCGTTTTCCTAATAGTATATGTCGATGACATATTGCTAATTGGAAACGAAGTACCTGTCTTACAGTCAGTTAAGGCATGGTTTAATAAATGCTTCTCCATGAAAGACTTGGGTGAGGCGGCATATATTCTTGGGATCAAGATCCATCGTGATAGATCCAAGAAAATGTTGGGCCTAAGTCATAGTACATACATTGACAAGATACTGAAGAGATTCAGTATGGAACAGTCCAAGAGGGGATTGTTGCCAGTGTCACATGACATTCATCTTTCCAAGAAAATGTGTCCTCAGACACATGAGGAAAGAAAGAGAATGGCAAGGATCCCTTACGCATCCGCGATTGGGTCAGTCATGTATGCTATGCTATGTACGAGGCTAGATGTTGCTTATGCATTAAGTGCGGTAGGCAGATATCAAGCTGATCCAGGAGACCGCCATTGGATGGCAGTCAAGACTATCCTTAAGTATCTGAGGCGTACTAAGGATATGTTCTTGGTTTATGGAGGAGATGAGGAACTAGTCATCAGAGGACATGTAGATGCTAGTTTCCAGACTGATCAAGATGACATGAAGTCGCAGACTGGATACATCTTCAGTTTGAATGGAGGTGCAGTGAGCTGGAAGAGCTCAAAACAAAGTGTGGTGGCAGATTCTACAGCGGAGTCCGAGTATATCGCAGCTTCTGAGGCAGCTAAAGAAGCAGTATGGATGCGAATCTTCGTCCAAGAGCTGGATGTTGTACCGAGCAGTAAAGATCCTATCACACTCTATTGTGATAATACTGCAGCGGTGGCACTTGCAAAAGAGCCAAGGTCACATCAGCGGACAAAGCACATACTTCGGAAGTATCATCTCTTGAGGGATTTTTCTCAGAGAGGTGAAGTTGCAGTGAGCAGTATTTCCACGGAAGACAACGTGGCAGACCCATTGACTAAAGACTTGACTCAGCAAAAACATGATCATCATGTGAGGTCTAGCGGACTAAAAGTCATAGGCAGTTGGCTCTAGTCCAAGTGGGAGTTTTTAAGGGTTGGTGTCCTCAGAACCAACTGTTTTGTACTTTGATTACATAAATGTTCACTTATTATATATTGTTCATTGTTCTGCATGACTATAATATAATAATGTCCTGAAATATTTATTGCATTAATAAGGTCATAGCAGATCCCCGCTATGATGAGAACCTTGAAATGCTATAACAATATTCTTAAATAAAGTTCTGCGGTTGGATGACATACTATGATAGGACACATAGTATACAGACCGTCATGTGCGAGTACTCATAAGAAGACGAGACTCTCTCTCATGGAGTTCGCACTTGGTAATCTCCAAGATGGGAGATTATGAGAACAGACCCGCCAGTAGTAATTCCGCATGTCTTGGTGTCATCGGATATTGCTATCTACGAGCGTGTGTAATGGTCCTTAGACTGGAAGATTATCATTAACTCATGTCATGACTCGCACACTTAGATTTACTGACAAAAACCGTCACGCAGACAGTTGGCGGGAAGTAGGGTACGTTGGGTGAGTCATGAGTGACATGTTGTTAATGGATAAGTCAAGGAAGGATTTGTCCCTTCCATTTATGGAAGTTGATATCTCGTCCCTTTGATTGAAATAGAACTGTCGCATTAAATTCCATGGCCATGGTGTAAACGATGAGTTTATTTCAGGTAGTCAAAGAACGACATATCAAGCATATAGGTTTATGACACTGCCATGAAACCTGCTTGATGAGATATTGAGACAAAGGGATTAAATTACACAGTAAGCGTTCGTATGGGGTGATACGTCAATGCGGCGTCAACTTCTTTCTCTTGGGTGCCTTGACCCGTTGCTAGATAGTAATCTTGGACTTTAGGAAAGCCCGCCTAATGCCAACGAGAAAGAGGCCTAGAGGGTCATACACTAAGTGTATCCAAGTATCTCAAGTTGAATAAAGATTATTCTCGTACATGGTTTA
Organism: Viscum album; assembly: GCA_963277665.1. Taxonomy (NCBI): domain Eukaryota; kingdom Viridiplantae; phylum Streptophyta; class Magnoliopsida; order Santalales; family Viscaceae; genus Viscum; species Viscum album. The sequence goes on along the minus strand of OY728162.1, from coordinate 1,443,028,766 downwards.
ATAATTATTCAAGGAAGCCTAAGTTGTTTTAAATGATGGAGGAAAAAGAAAATAAAACAAGTACACGTCGTGTATTATTATTACATGTCGTGCAGTTTTATTTTGGAAAGGAAATGAATAAATGAAAACAAGATATACACGCCGTGTACATTTAATGTACACGCCGTGTAGTTTTCAATGAAAAACATGTACACGCCGTGTATTTATTAATACACGCCGTGTAGTTTTTTTTTAGTTGGGATTTTGAGGATATAATATTGTTTTAAATGATATTTATTATAATCAGCGTGGGCGCATGTCAAGGAATTATTTATTCGACATGGGGTTTTAAATAAATAGTCAATGAAATAAATAAAACGCGTAACGCGTTTATTTATTGTCATAACTCTATAACCCCACACACCCGATTATAAATATCCTCACAACCCCAACTCTTTTCTGAGACAAGAGAATCGTTGTGCACAACATCTCTGGAGAATTCTTTCAAGGCCGAAAGAACCTCTTCCTCCAAGAACGCTCTCAAGACCGAGAGAGATCCTCTTCCATCGGATCAAGACAATCTAAGGCGGACAACGCAAGCAAAGGATTCTCCACGCTAGCACCCAGAGAATCTTTTGGCGACGTCCAGAGATACGAGGTACACGTGTGGATCACCTCTAGAGGGAGTCTACACTTGGCTTCTGCGACGCAACGACGGATCACATCGACAACGTGATTGAGAACATCAACGAAGAAAGAACACCCAAAAGGTATTTCTTTATAATTAATTAAATTAATTATAATCAACCTGTAACGATCCTTGTTTGTGGTTCCGGGAAAAACCATCTTCTTTGTCTTTTTCTATGATTCGATCCGTGGAGACTGACGTTTATCATCGTATTGATCCCGGATTGATCATTGCTAATGACAAAAAGCCAAGTGGGCACATCCACCCACGCGCTTCCGCTGTGCCCAGAACCTTCAATATCTAACATCTTAGGTTACCGTAATTCTAGTACTATAACCTATACTTATACTTAACCTTAGAGACATCCCTATACATACCTTAGAAATATCTCCAGAGATATCACTAACGTTTTCGCATCCTAGTTTCCAAAGGTTGACTAAACCTTTCCTATGATACCAACTGTAGAGACCCTAAGCTTAACATACATGGACATTACATTACTTTTGCGTAATAATTAGTACATAACAAAAACACACACACAATGACCGTAATAGTTTAGTGACTTTGGAAACTCAGAATATAATCTTTTAATTGAGGTAAAAGATCTTCAACATCTCCCATAAAGATTTTCTTTTTTTTATACCTAAAACCTTTCTTTATATCCTGGGGAAAAGAAAACATAAAAGGGTGAGCTCAAATTCTCAGTAAGGGTAAACACAAGAAATATCAATCACATAATATACATAAGAACATAACTTTTGGAAATCCTAACCTACAAAAGAAATCATTATTTCATAACATGGGATAAATCATAGTAGTGAAATGTAATCCCAATAATCATAACTTAAAACATGAAACTTTATGGCATACACACATAATCATATAGAATCATTTCTTATTTTTCAAGACTCATTGCCAAGACTATCTTAGTGGACAAAGTCCATTTCTGAACCGAGTTCACTCCTCGTTTCAGTCCTGTTTTACTAAACTGGTTTAACCTGCTGTTCCAACCATGTCTATCTCATGAGATATAAAATCTTTACCCAATGCATTGGAGGGAGATATAGGTACCACCCATCTCATAATGATACCATTCTTATGTGTTCCACAAAATCATAAACCATACATCATAGCATAACCCATGTAATAAAAATGGGAATCTTAAACATCGTGACATCATAAAAAAATTCATATAAGATAAAGGAATTCATAAAAATAATTCCATCACAACATAATCATATCAATGGAATAATAGGGATAAAAACAGAACCCTTTATTATCTTAGATGGAAAATAATTTTGATAAAACACTTGAACTCCATTCTCGAGGAAAATATCCTTTCTATTTCAAAAACACTCTTCCTTTCATAATATGTCATATAATTATAAAATAAAAGAAGTTGATTAAAAATAAACTTGAAAACTTGTAAAGGAAGCTTCTTGGAAATAATGTTTTAAAAATCCATTCATGTCGTATAAGTTAAAAAAAACATTCTTCTCGTACTTTTGTCGGAAAAGTCAAAAAGTACCTCGTACGAAAAAAGACCAAAGATTCCTTTCATATCTTTTACTAAAAACTCACAGAAGGGTAAAAATGGATATAAAATATTGTAGAAGGATATAAATATTACATATTGAGGAAACATGGATGTGGATGATAAAATACACCCCATTAAATACCAAAGTATAAACAATCTCGAATAAAAATGAGATTGTGATATTTTCCCTTACCTTAGGTCCGATTTGATTCGTAAGTGCCTGAACCTCCTGTATAATGATTTAAATAATGTCATTGACCTATTCCATAATCATACTTATTGTTATGATATCATATATGATTCACTTATGACTTTATTTTACCTGTTCTTTTGTAAATTCCATGTTAAAGAGCGTTTTGGGTAAAATCGTTTCATTTGTCGTCTGTGTTTTGACTTGTAATTATTCATATGATTACTTAGATAATGATTACATAATTCCAGAATATAAAACTTTATTTATATATAATATATATTCAGAATATACATACATATAATACATCAATAAATGGAAAGAAATACACCGTTCATGGAGACGGTAGGCCGTACGTACGCATGAACGCTGTTTTCGTTTCCTTATTGAGTTGAATGGAATTAAGTAGATGAAATACATATATATACACATAAATAGAGTATCATTATTATGTCATATATTTAATGATTACTTATTATATATACTTTATAATCATTCATGAATGGTTAACGTGGAGAATGAATCTCATCACGTCGTGGAGACGGTAGTCCGTACATACGCACGAGCGATGATATCATTCTCATGATCGTGGAATTGTATTGGCGTGTATGTATACTATTTCAGAATCAATATCACTTTAAAATAATCATATATAGTTATTATGTACACCATTATACCCATCCAAGTAAGGTGGTGGTGGAAAATAGATTACACCACGGCGTGGAGACGATATTCCGTACGTACGCACGCGCGGTGATTTCATTTTTCGTAGGATGGATAGATGGTTAAATAGGGTTGTTTCATACTTATAATAACATATTAGTATATTAGTGATACTGATGTTATTACTTCATAATGAAACAACCTAATAAGAAGAAGTGGAATAAGAAATAAAGTTGAAAGAATGGGTAACAGACATTACCTCATCTTTAAAGCACCTCTTTGAGTCCTCCTCTTAGGGAACTAAAATTGGTCTTTGGAGAAGACCAGGACCTCTAGGATGTTTCTAGGGAAGTGGATAAGATAATTTAGTAGGGTTTGGCCGAGAATGAAGGCTCAAAGTGGTGTGAGGAAGAGAGGGAGGAGGAGCCCTTTTATAAGGGAGGAGAGGGGCACCTTTGGAATAACTAAAAATATTATTTTATTATAAAGTCATATTCAGTTTTTAATAGCTCCAAGTTGAGTTATTTAGAAGATAAGGTGGGGATGGGGTGAAATCATCTCATCCAATATAATTTAGACAAGTTTAGGTTCCTATTTTAACCTTATCATTTATATTTAACATTAAGTTAAATAATTTTACTTTTACCATGTCTTCTTGTATTCTTATACTATAAGGTTAATAAACTTACTATAATCATCCAAACGAACCCCAAGTTTATTATTATTAATATATATAACCTTATCTAAGTCATTTTTCCTAACCTTATATTTTTAGTAATAAATAACAATTAATAATATAATATTTGTTTTAAAAACTATTTTATGTCAATTTTGACACTATTTAGTAATTGATTTTTTGTAAAAAACACAACAGAATTATTAGTTTGAAAAACGTTAATTAAATAAATAATAACATGTCATATTAACCTAGAAAATTAGTGCAATTCATAAAAAGTCTCAAATTACATTTATTTTGGTATTTATAACATTAATTAAGTCAATATTTCATTAATAAGATAATTACTGCATCATCTTTGCGTCATAAATAAATTAAATTATTTAAAGTCTATAAATTACAAATAAAATACCATTATTTAGGAAATATTTTTATCTTTCTAATGAATTTTTATAGTCAAATTTATCTTATGTATAACCTTATATTAAAAATTATTTACTTATTAAACTTTGATTTTAACTATTTTAACCCTTCTTTAAATAAATTAATAATAAATGTCCTAATCTAATCCAAGTGGGCCTAAATGGTCATATTTTATTCCTAAGGTTGTTTTTGGTCGAATTAAACTTATCCCATAGAATTATGACATGTGTTAGGGTAATAATAATATCATTTTTACCCTTAATTACCCTATTTACTTTTAACTCTGGTAAAAATAAGTAAAAAGTTACTATTCACCAAAAATTATTTTCATCTCATTGAACCACATTTTACTAAATGACATCAACCGTGTCTCTCATATTTTTGAAATTCCATTCACAGAAGTGGTAAAATTAAGTTTTATGAAAAATTCATTTTTTTAACTACCACATAGTGGTTTCACTATTCATCAAAAAATGAAAGTTTCCAGGAAAAAACCAAAAATTAGGCCTAAGCTATATTTGATATTATGAACTAAAAAATGATGTATATTTTACCAAATTCAAAACATATCAGTTGAATTAATTAATTTAAAAATTAATTCCCGTCGTCAAAACAAATAGCGTGTTCTTAAGAGATAATAACTATCAAAAGATTGACACTTGTTTATGTATGGTTTAAATGTGAAATTATATCCAATGACCAAAATTGTATTAAATTGTAAAAATATATTCTAAATATACTTTAAAACCACTCAAATTAATAATTTATCACTATTAATTATTTCAATTAAAAAGGATGTTTTTAACTAAAATTTAGTAATTTTCACTATTCATCAGAAAATGAAAGTTATTAGAAAAGTACCAAAATTTTACCCTAAGGTAATTTTGATATTCCGAATCCAAAAATGAAGTGAATTTTGGAAAATAAAATTTACAGAATTTCAAAAAGTGGTTATTACTATTCATAACGGCTAGTTTTAATAATATTTTAATAGCATATCGTTGTTTAGTGAAACTCGGTATTGCGTACTACACACGATATCGAGGAAGGTCGTGATTGCGTGTAATGCAAGGAATGTCAAGGATGCGTGTTGTGCAAGCTATTTTTGGTGTAGCGTACAACACAAGACATTAATGAAATTAAAAAGAATATTTTTCATAAAATCTCGGGGTGTTACATAAATATATTTTCTTTATAGAAAAGACCTTTAATTAGGAGTTATGACATGATATCATAGATTATGTGATATCTCTTTATATTACCAACTTTGTTGGAGTGCTTGAGTGGGATCTAGTGGTGGAGAGATCTATGATAGAGAAAATGATGACAGTGGGTGATGGTAGTGGGAACCTAGGAGCAGAGATCTCGACATCAAGTAGCCGATGAAAGTATTAGGGATCCAGACATGATAATCTTATTGATGGGATCCTAGGATAGAGGATCGGTGGTTCAGGGCTCTGATAATGACTCTATTTAGCCTAGGTAGAGGCAATAATTGTCTTATAATAGTCTTGGAAATCTTACTTGAGATTTTCTAACCCGATGCATAGATGAAAGGGAGATAATTGATAGACTATATAGGAAGATACAATGTTAGGATGAATAAGGTATATAAGGTGGAAAACATGGTAGAGGAGAATGTAGAGAATCAGTAGGTTCTAGTTTGTCTAACTTATTTCTACCACTATCCCCATGTGTTTATTCCAGGATTAGGGTGTTCTTGGACAAGGACGAGGATAGGTAGTCGAGGCCTATGACCTAGAGGCTCCCCCTTAATTATAGGGAAAAATTGTGTTTTTATACATTATATTTAGTACTAATAAGCGGAGGTAGGAGACACTCTTTTCTTTCCACTTATTTGAATTGAGGTTTAGAGATCTTACTTGTGCCATTGGCTTGACCCTTGAACTTTGAGACTCCTACTGGAGGTGACTAACTGAACACACACTTATTTTGATAGTGTGATCTAATACCTATTGGTAATAGATTCTTATGTGATATTTTTTTAGCAGTGACGCATCCTTATGACATCAACTAAGGCGAGGAATATCTATCTATAGTTCATGCTTGGATATACTATTTTAGGAAGAGGATGCAATGTATCCACACTTATGGGATGGTGTTTTCCTTTTTGGGTGAGAAAGAAACCCATGCCAAATAGGATGAGATTATACATAGGAGGATACAACTAAGTAGTCACTGGTTGGCTAATATTTTTTTTGGTAGAATGGTTGATATTAGATTTTAGTTCCTGGCGGTGGTGGTGGAGCATGAGTATGTATTTCCTAAGGATGTTACAGACATACCTACCCATCAAGATATAGACTTTTTCATTAAATTTCACCTAGGGATGACCCTTATATATGTGAAAACATATCAGATAGATTCTACAGAATTTCATGATCTAAATTTCTATTAGAGGACTTATAGAGGAAGGTATTTGTTATACCCAGTGTTTCCCCCTAGGTAGCCCCAATTTTTTTCAAAAAGAAGGTGGATAAGATCTTGAGGTCGTGTGTGGATTATCGATGTCTGAACCAGGTGATCATAAGGAATAAGTATATACTACTGAGTATTAATGACCTCTTTGATTATTTGATAGGGGCGTTATGGTTATAAAATATTGAACTCAGGTTGGGCTATCACTAGCTTTAAGTATGTGATTTGGATATACCAAATACAACATTCTGATGTCATTATGGTTATTACGAGCACATGGTGATGTGTTTTGACATGATGAATCCTCCATCATTGTTCATGGGACTCATGGACTAAATCTTTCATCATTTATTAGACCAGCTTTTGGTGGTAATCAAAGATGATATACTAGTGTATTCAACATCCAAGGAGGAGCACATGAGAAACTTGAGGATGGTCATGGACATACTCTAAGAGGAAAATATTTATGGGAAGATAATGTTTCAGTTCTATAATTTTGAGGTCCTTTTCCAATGACATGTCATCTCGGTAGAAAGTGTAGTAGTGGACTTGGAAAATGTTAAAGTAGTGTTAGCTTGGGTTCCACCTAAGAGTGTGATGGAGGAATGAATCATCCTTGGTTTCGTAGGATTTTACAGTAGATTTATAATTTATTTCTCTAGGATATCATATCCATTAACCACTTTGAACCAAAATGGGTACCCATTTGTGTGGATGAAATGTTTCTAGTAGTCTTTTCATGGGTTATGGTAGAGGCTGACAATTTCACCCATCTTGAGATATCCAGAGGAGGGTGTTGTGTACATAGTGTTCAACAATTACTCAAGTAACAGAATTTATCATGTTCTTATTTAGAGCTATGAAATCATTTCCCATGGGTTTTAGTTTTTGAGATTGCATGAATAGAACTATGTGACCTATGATCTTGAGTTGGTCGTAGTAGTATTCACCTTGAATATGTGCTGACACTACCTTATCAGTGAGAAATTTATCCTCTATTCTAAGAAAAATAGTGTCAAGTATATATTCTCTTAGAATGATATTAACTTGATAGTAAGTCAATGGTTATATTTCCTCTATGATTATGAATTTTTGATAGTCTATATTTCTAGGAAGGCTAATGTAGTGGATGATTCTCTCAATAGGAGATCTTATTCATGGTTGTTGACTAAGGATTTAGAATAGTTAGCTTCATTGCAGTTTTACTTAGATGACAAGGATAGTTCAGCATATCTAAAGTCGATGGTTGTTACCCCACCACTTATATAATGTTTTATGGAGGCTCATCATGAAGAGACAAACTATGATACCGTGCATACTAATATATCAACAAGATGTTCCCTTGATGGATTTTAAGATGGTGGGGAGCATGCCATATTTTCAAGAGGATGAGTGATGGTTCTAGTGACATTGCATGAAGAGGTGATGAGGGAGTTTCATACATCCCCCTTAAAGGTACATTCTGATGTGGAAAAGATGTATTAGGTCCTTCAAAATTAGTTTTGGTGGCCATGTGTGAAGATGTGTGTAGCGTAGTTTGTCTCTTGCTGCCTCACTTGTCAGTAGGTGAAGGCTTAAAACCAGGTTTAAACAAGTTTAGATCGACCCTTTGAGGTGATATATTAGAAGTGGTATGGTATATCTATGTACATAATGATAGGGTTAACACATAAATCTATAATATATAATGATATCTAGGTAATCATATACCGACACAACAAGTCATCCCACTACCTAGTTATATGAGATAAAATTTCAGCAGAGATCTTGTGATTCATTTATGTGTTTGTTATTGTATGAATATATGGATTTTCCTTAACAATAATTTTATAATGTGATGTTCGATTCACATCATGATCATAAAGTTTATCGGTGGAGAACTATGGGACTTAATTGAGTTTGAGCATGGTGTTTCACCCCCATATTTATGGCTAGACTAAGCAAACCATTTAGGTTCTAGAGGAAATGTTGTGAGCTTGCATGTTTGAAATTGCCCCTCATTGAGAGGATGAACTACCCTTGTTCGATTCAGGGTACAACAAAAAATTACTTTCCACCATCTATATGGAACCATTTTAAGATTTTTTGTGGGTGAAATTGAAGGTCATAATTAAGTTATTCTGATCTAGGTGAGTCAGCACTCATGGTCCTAGAGTTGGTGTGGGATACAACAGAGAATGTGTAGATAATATATGAGTAGATGAGGACTACACAGAGCCATTATAAGTACTATGTAGACTAATTAAATAGGCCTTAAATGTTTTAGGAAGTATACCATGTGTTCTTAAGGGTATCACCTTGATATAAATTACTATTATTTATTATAAGAGGAATGTTATCTTCAATATTAATTATCCCTTTCCAAATATTATGAAATGTTAGTGAGGTGGAATACTGCCTAACCCTACCACCATAGTCAGACTATGTAATGACCCAAACCCATTTACCCACATTCGTAGCATTATTACATAACATTGAAATGATACAAGGAATAATGTCCTGAAAAACCGATCAGTTTAGTATCCTTTTAAGTACTAGATATATTCACAAGTTTTAAATTACATCATGAAATAAAAAAATAACAACATTTTTTCCCCTTTTTAACACACTTATATCCTTATCCTATCCCTTCAGGTCAACTATAAAACACTTCTACACATCCTGGAAAAAATAAAACATAGAAAGGGATGAGATCAGATGCTCAGTAAGGATAACAATTTAGAGGAAAATTTCATAAATAAGAATTAAAATTTAAGGCAATGTATTAGACTAAAACATAAGCCTTTTAAACTTAAACATTAGAATAATATGGAAATGATAAAATCAAATAATTCCATTTACTTATTCTCATGCATATTCTACTAGTCGAATAATCACATGCAATGTCAATAGCCACTTTCATAATGATGGAATGCATAATGCCAGGCTTCATAATGACATAGTCAAGGCCTTGTTCCAAGACTACAAATAAGATTTTGTGAAGGCCTTATTCCAAGACACTAGTCTATCTCATGATACCTACTGATGCATTGAGGAGATCTAGTGGGCTCCACCCATCACTTACTAAGTCAAATTTATTCCTCATATGAAAAGGTTAAAACATAACATAAACATTCGTATTAAAACTAGCATAAAAAATGTCAATACTTTATCCATAAACCCTAAATGTTGTAAAAATATAACATCCATAGTCAAAAATACCACAAAACATTCAATATAATATAGAGGTTTTGTATTATAATAAATAAACTTTAAATAGGATTAAAATCCATCAAAGGATGTTGACATAGATGAAATCAAAACATTTATTAGAGAAATATATCTTTTTATTTTGAAATCATTTAAAAGTTATATAATTATAAAAGAAAACATTTGTTTTGAAAATATTCTTATAAGATTTTATAGGAAACTTCGAAGTTGTTATAAGGGCGGATTATAGACACACCCGTCGTATAAGTTAAAAATACACATTCTTACCTTCATTTTGTCGAATAGGTCATAAAGTACCTTGTTTGGAAGACGACAGAAAGATTATTTAAAAAAAATATTTGGTCAAATAAGGGTATAAATGAATATAAAATATAGTATAGTAAATAGTAAGAATTTTTTTGAGTACATTTTTAAGAAAACATGGATGTGGATAATAAGGAGGTCTCAGTAGATACTTACATAAAAACAACCTCAGATAATAAAGAGATTGTGAAATTAACCCTTACCTTGTACTTTTACATAGTAGATGGTATGTTAACATCTTGTATAATAGTTAAACCATTGTTATTAAATTATACACTAACTATATATATAAATAAGATATCATATATGATCATATAATATTGCTTTGTTAATAATATTTTAGTAGTATCATTGTTTTGGGTGTTAAATGATTCATTTTCCTTTATATGATTGGTTACGTAATCCATGTTTGTTATGGATAAGATGTATTTGATTCATATACAGAATGATATTATGTTAATAAACATTATTTTTAATCATAAAATGAAAATTATTCTTGAATGATTACGATGGGGAATGAATCTTATCACGTTCGTGGAGACGGTAATCCGTACGTACACATAAGTGACAATATCATTATATTGATGGAGAAATCATATTTAATTGGTTGAGATATCATATATAGAGGATAATTTACATGTTATATTTATTATTTACATTAGTTATACTCATTACAATACCCATCCAAATAATGAAGTGTTTGAATAACAAACTACACCACAACTTGGAGATGGTAATCCGTATGTACGCACGTATGGTGACTTTGTCATTTATAATATGGATAGAATGATGAATATGGTTGTACCATTTTTATAATAACATCATAGTATATAGAATATACAAGAGTTATTATTTTATAATGGAAACATCATATAAAGAGGAATTGGAAGAAGAAAAGAACTTGAAAGAGGTGGTGAAGTATTTACCTCTTCTTCATGTTCTTCCTTTTGATTTGATCAAAATGGATCCTTAAGTTGGATTTATGACCAAAGGAAGGCCTATAGTATTAAGGGAGGAAATTTGGGAGGAAATTTGGGTAGGGGTTGGCCCAGAAAAAAGGATTTGGAGGTTTGAGATTAAGATAAGTAGAAGTTCCTTTTATAAGAGAGGTGTGGGTCACTTTAGGAAAATCTTGAAACATTATTTTATAATAAAATAATTTTCGGTTTATAATGGATAAAAAATGAATTATTTAAAGGATAAGGTGTGTATGGGTCAAAAAAAAACTCAACCAATAGGTTTTATACAGGTTTAGGTCATCATATTAACCATATCTTTTAGATTTAACTTTTAGAAAAATAGTTTGACATTTACCAGGTCTCTTTGTATTTTTATATTATATGGTTAATAAATTTACTATAAAAAGACAAGAGAACCCCATGTGGATAATTATTAATATATATAACCTTATATATGTCCTTTGGATGAAACTCATATTTTTTTAATATTATATCAATTAATAATATAACATGTTTTTTTAAAAACTCAATTATGTCAATTTTGACACTATTTAGTATTTGATTTTCTCGGAAGCCATAATAACTTTATCACTTAGAATAAAATTTATTTAACCAAACATAACATGTAATATTTACCTCAAAAATTAGTTTAATTCATTATAATTCTCCAAGTACATTTATTTGTATATTTATAAAAACAATTATTTTAATATTTCATTAATAAGGTAATTACTGCATCATCATTGTGTCATAAATAAATTAAATTATATAATGTCTAAAAATTATAAATAAAATACCATTATGTAGGAAATATTTTTATATTTCTAAAAAATATTTACAGTAAAATTTATATTATGTGTAACTATATATTAAATATGTTTTAGTTATTAAACATTGAATTTAACTCTTTTAACTCTTTTTTAAATAAAATAATAATAAATGTCCTAATTTAATCCAAGTGGACCAAATAGGATCATATTTTATTCCTAAGGTTTTTTTTGGCCTGATTATACTTATCCAATTGAATTAAGACATGTCTTAGGATAATTATGATATCATTTTTACCCTTAATTACTCTATTTACTTTTAACCGTGGTAAGTAAAAGTCAAATATTACTATTCACCGAAAATTATTTTCATCTTATTGAAACCCATTTTACTTAATGATATTAACTGTGTCTCTTGGATTTTTGAAATTCAACTCAAATAAGTGGTAAAATTAAGTTTTATACAAATTTTCAAATGCTCGTAGGAGGTGGGTAAAAGACGGTAAAAATTTCGATAAAAATTTATATATATAAAATTATTATAAAATGAATCCAATGAATTAAATTGAACATATATAGGTTTTATGTATCTATTTTGAAATAAAATAAATTAAAATAAAATAAATAATTATTTAAATAATAACTCGGTTTTAACCAATAAAGCAGTGTTTTTTCACTATTCATCAAAAATTAAAAGTTTTCAAAAAAAAACAAAAAATTTACCCTAATATAATTTCGATATTTTGAATCAAAAAATGAAGTCCATTTTGAATGATAAAATTTATAAAATTTCAAAATGTGGGTATAACTATTTATAACAGCTAGTTTAATTGGTCGCAGTGTGTTAGAATCTCGAAGTTGCGTATAATGCAAGCTATTGCATTATTCAAAGGGAAACATACCGTGGAAGATTGGTATGTTACATTATTCCCTCATTCAAATAATTTCATCCTCTAAATTTCTAGAATACTACTGAACAAAAAGATTCGTGTGGTTCTTCATCATAAGTTCCTCTGGTTCTCACGTTGCCTCTTCCATGTTATGGTTTCTCCATAGAACTTTTACTAGACAATTCGTTTAGTTTCTCAGTACTTGTTCTCTTGTATCAATAATTTTGACAGGATCTTCACAGTAAGACATATTAGGTTCCAGTTTAATTTCCTCATCGGTGAGTACATGCATTGGATCAGGCATGTATTTTATCAATATTGATACGTATAACACATCATGAACTTTGGAGAGACATGGAGGCATTGCCAAATGATAAGCTACAACTCCAATTTGTTATAGAATTTTGAAAGGTATGATGTACCTGTGACTCACTTTACCCTTCTTACCGAAACCTATAACACCCTTCCATGGAGATACCTTCAAGAAAACATGATCTCCTACATGAAATTCCAAATCCTTCCTTCAGTTATCAGCATAGCTCTTTTTCCTACTTTGAGCTGCTTTAATGTGGGTTTGGATAACCTTCACCTTTTCAATTGTTTCCTCAACAAGTTCTGGGCCTAAGAGTTTTCTTTCACCAACATCATCCCAACAAGTTGGTGTGCGACATATCTTTCCATATAACACTTTATATGGTTCCATCTGAATAATTGAATAGAAGATATTGTTATGGGAAAATTATACCAGAGGTAAATATTGATCCCACATACCTTGAAAGTCAAGTGAGAAAGATCTCAACATGTCTTCTAAGGTTTGAATAGTCTGTTCTAATTGTCCATCAATTTGAGGGTGGTAGGTAGTGCTCAAATGAATTTTAGTATCCAGGTATTTTTGGAGACTTTTCCAAAATCATGATGTAAAACGGGGATCGCGATCTGAAACAATTGATAGGGTACACCATGGAGTCTTAAAAATTCATTAATATATAGTCTTTCAAGATGTTCAAGTGGTAAATATTCTCTTATAACAAGAAAATGTGATGACTTGGTAAAACGATCAACAATGACCCATATTGAATCATTCCTTCTAAGAGTCTTTGGTAGCCCCATGACAAAGTCCATAATATTATCCCATTTCCAATCAGTTATGGGAACAAGTTACATGAATCCTCTAGGGTTTTTCCTTCGAGATTTCACTTGTTGACAAACCATACATGTTAACAAAAAATCAGAAATCTCTCTCTTCTTATTGTCCCACCAAAAATGTTCCTTCAAATCTCTATACATATTGATGCTCCTAGGGTGTATAGAGAAATTGGAGCTATAAGCATCATCCAACAATTCGTTTTTAGATCAGGTATATCGGGAATAGAAAGCCTCTTCCCAAATTTAAAAATTACATCTTTATATACGAAGTCACTCAATCTCCCATCATTTATAACTTAAATCTTCTTTTGAAACTCCTCATCATTAGTCTGCGAATCTTTTATCCTTTCTAGTAAAGATGGTTTGACAAAAATTTGAAAAAGTACTGATGCTTCACCCTCCATGGTTATTCTCATACCCATCTTTACTAGATCCATGAAAATAGGATCCATTTCAACTCTCATCTTGTTCAAAAATCCATGATCCTTTCTACTCAAAACATCTTCCACCTTATTTTCCTTCCCCGGGTGGTAGTGTATAGTGAAATCATAATCCTTAAGTAATTGAAGCCATATCCTTTGCCTCATGATGAGTTCTTTTTGTGAGAAAATATACTTCAAACTCTTGTGATCAAGGTAAATCTCATATTTTCACCATAGAGATAGTGTCTCCATATCTTCAAAGTGAAAATTACAGCTGTTAACTCAAGATCATGAGTGAGATAGTTTTGATAATGAATTTTTAGTTGTAGTGATGCATAGGCAATAACTCTATCATTTTTCATAAGGACACAACCAAGTCCTTTCTTTGAATCATCACTATAAATAACAACCCCATCATTCCCTGATGGTATATTCAAGATAGGAGCCTTGAATAATCTTCTCTTCAGTTATTAAAAACATTATTCACACTCTTTTGTACAAACAAATTTAACCCCTTTACGTGTGAGCTTGGTTAATGGGTTATCCAATTGGGAAAAATTCTGGACAAAACATTGATAATAACCTGCTAAACCAATAAAACTGCATACCTCAGTTATTCTCATCGGTGCTTGACATTCTTGAATTGCCTTGGTCTATGAAGTATCAATATATATTACATCCTTATAGGAAATGTGGCCAAGAAAAGAAATCTCTTGAAGCCAGAATTCACACTTGCTAAACTTCCCATATAATTCATTTCTTCTATGAGTCTTTAGAATAATGTGCAAGTGATTTTCATGATCTTCATAGAGTTTTGAGTATATCAAGATATCATCAATAAATACCACTATAAATTTATCAAGATATTATTTGAAAACTTTTTTCATTAGATACATGAAAATCGAGGGTGCATTAGTCAGCCCAAAAGGCACTATTGTAAACTTGTAATGCCTGTACCTAGTTCGAAATGCTGTTTTCAGAATGTCATCCTTCTTCACACACAACTGATGATATCCAGATTGAAGGTCAATATTTGAAATATATTGAGCTCCCTCAAGTTGGTGGAGTAAATTATCAATGTGAGGTTGGAGATAATTGTTCTTTATTGTTATAGCATTAATATCCCTATAGTCAATGCACAACCTCATAGATCCGTCTTTCTTCTTAACAAAAAGGATAGAGGATCCCCATGGAGAAACACTAGGGTGAATAAATCCCTTATTACTCAATTCCTCTAGTTGTTTATTTATTTCCACTAATTCCATGTTGGCCATTCTATAAGTGGTATTTGATATGGGCCTTGAACCAGGAATTAAATCAATGGAAAACTCAATTTATCGTTCTGGAGGATGTCTAGGTAAATTCTTAGGAAACAAATCAACATATTCTTGCACAATAGGTACGTCCTCTATTCAAAAAATCTTTTCCTCACCCATAGTTATTTCATTCTCTTCTTCCCTAATAATTGAATTTACTTGAGCTACTGAGGATGGATCTAGATAAGAATAAGGTGGTGATGTTTCTCCTCTAAAGATAAGGTACTCTTTATCATTGTCGAAATTATTAATCGCCTTCTTCTTACAATAAATTTTCACATCATGGTCCGAAATTCAATCCATTCTGAGGATTATATGAAATTCAATCATGGGTATGAATATGAGATTAGTAGATAAAGAACACTTATATGACCTAATGGGAACTGATTCACAAAACTTTGTTGCGATGATACTTCCCTTAGGTGTTTGGATTGACAACTCCCTTGTTAAGTCAAATTGAAAATATCTAATTTTCTTAGCAAACTTGGAAGATATGAAACAATCCGATAATTCAGAATCAAATAAATAATTGGATAAACTTGAGGAAACCATTAAATTACCTGACACCACATCTTTCAGAGCTTCAACCTCAGTAGTAGTAATCGCATAAGCTTAGCCTTTCTCCCTTGGCCTTTTCTAAGGTAAGTTCCCTTGGCTCTTAGGACATTAATTTTCATAATTCCTCTTTTCTCTACGATTTTAAAATTCAACATTGATTGCCTCTTTCTTCCCCTTTCAATCACGATCTTGGTAGCCTTTTTCACTACACTTGTAACAGACTCTCATTCCCTTCAGGAAAATACTGGGGTGTTTCTTCCCACATTTACTACAGGAGGAATATTAAACTTCTCTCTTATTCCCCTTATTTACATTTCTAGAGTGTTCAACATATCTATTCTTCTCCTGATTTTCTTTAAATTCGTAAGACTTAGAAAATTCTTTTTCTATCTTGATAGCACATGAGACAATATCTTCATATGATAAGAAGGATTGTAAGACTAATGCTCACTAGAGAAATGGTTTTAACCCATCAAATAATCGATCAATCTTACTCATTGGGTTGTGTATATAATTTGCATCATGCCTTCCTATCCTTGTAAAGTTAGCCTCATATTTTGCGACATTCTTATTCTCTTTTTGCCTCAGACTTAGAAATTTCCTTTCCATATCTGCTCGATGGTCATGAGGAAAATAGTTTTTTAAGAAAATCTCTTTAAACTCCCCCCATTCCATATTTGATACTTCATCATCTTCTTTTGTGTTTTGAATCAATGGCCACCATTGATCTGCATCTCCGGTGAGGTGATAAACTACCCTAAAAACGTTTTACCTTTCGATACTCCCCAAATCTTGAAATATTTTCTCTAAAGAATTTATCCATTGCTTAACTACAAATGGATTTGTACTCCCATTTAATGTTGGTGGTTGTTGCTTCATGATGTAGTCTAACATTGGACCTCCATGTTGTGGATCAGGGTGCTCCATACGGGTAAGGTTATTATTCATAACCTGAGTGAGTTGTCCTAGTATGGTGATAAGCTTATCAGAACCAGTTGCATCACTAGATCCACTATAATTATCTTGAGTAGGATGGAAATCCCTAAATGGTTTACGTGTGCTGATATGGTTTCCATTCCTTCCATTAAGATCCATTTCTAAACAATGGAATACACTAGATTAGTTTATGAGTCACAATACATAATTACAAACTTATAAAACACTTAACATAAATTGAACAGTTTATGGATATAATCCATTATCATAAAAATGTTTTCTTTGAGGAAGTATATACTCATAAACCATTCATAATGGTTTGTAAAGAAAATGAGAATTATCCTAAGCATACCCCCAGGAGTGTCGTAACCAAGAGTGCCGCAAGGCCCGTTTTCATGCACCAATTCCCGTTCGAGTCTATCTCAAAGTAGTGTTTTTGGGTTTTACCCCTAGGTACATCTGTGTCAGTGCCGTCTCTAACTACTCGTATCCATACATGGATGTATTGTTTGGAAAACTGAAAGAATCTCTACAGTACCAAAATTCTAAGAAGTTCTTCTATATTAATTCTCAAAGTCTATCTTAAGGTAGTGTTCTCTAATCAAAGTTTTTATAAATCTAGTTTCCAAGGATTGTACTAAACTTCCTCTAATACCAACTGTAACACCCCGACCCCAGTTACCTAGATTCGGTGCATTATTACATAACATTTTCTTGATACAAAGAATAATGTCCCGAAAGACCGATCAATTTAGTAGCCTTGGAAGTATTAGATAAATTCATAAGTTTTACATTACATTATGAAATAAAAACATCAACAACATTTTTACCCTTTTGAAAACAATTCTATCCTTATCCTATCCCTTTCTCTCAACTATATAATACTTCTTCACATATTGTAAAAAATGAAACATTGAAAGGGGTGAGGTGGTGTAACAGTCTTCATAACCACATAGTAAAGGCCTTGTGGCAAGACTACAAATAAGAATTTGTCAAGGCCTTGTGCCAAGACACTAGTTTGTCTCATGATACCTACTGATGCATCGAGGAGATATAGCAGGCTCCCCATATCACTTACTAAGTCAAATGAATTTCTCATATGAAAAGGTTAAAGCATAACAAAAACATTCGTATTAAAACTAGCATAAAAAATGTCAATAATTTATCCATAAACCATGAATGGGGTAAAAATAACACATCCATAGTCAAAAATTTCACAAAACCTTCAATAAAATATGGAAGTTTTGTATCATAATAAATAAACTTCAAACAAGCTTAAAATAAATCAAAGGACGTCGACATAGATGAAATCAAAACTTTTTTTTTGAGAAATACCTCTTTCTATTTTGAAATCATTTAAAAGTTATATAATTATAAAAGAAATCATTTATTTTGAAAATATTTTTATAATATTTTATGGGAATCTTTGAAGATGTTATAATGGCAGATTATAGTCTCACCCACCATAAAAGTTAAAAAAAGACATTCTTACCTTATTTTTGTCAAAAAGGTCATAAAGTACATTGTTTGGAAAACTACAGAAAGATTCCTTTAAAAAAATATATGGTCAAATAAGGGTATAAATGACATTAACCCACAATCTAGTAAATAGTAAGAATGTTTTGAATTACATTTTTAAGAAAACACGGATGTGGATGATAAATATGTCCCAGTAGATACTTATGTAAAAATAACCTCGGATAATAAAGAGATTGTGAAATTAACCCTTACCTTGTAGTTTTCCTTAGTAGATGTTATGTTGAACTCCTGTATAATATTTAAAACATTTTTATTATATTATAAAATAACTATATACATAAATATGATATCATATATTACTTTATAATATTGCTTTGTTAATAATATTTTAGCAGTATCATCGTTTCAGGTGTTAACTGATTCGTTTTACTTTATATGCATGGTTATGTAATACATGTTTTTTATGGATAGTATGTATTTGATTCATATAAATAATTATATTATGTTAATAAAAATTGTTTTTAATCATAAAATGAAAATTATTCTTGAATTATTATGATGGGGAATTAATCTTATCGCGTTCGTGGAGACGGTAATCCTTACATACGCACGAGCGACAATATCATTATATTGATGGAAAAATCATATGTAATTGGATAATATATCATATATACAGAATAACTAACATGTTATATTTATTATTTACATAAGTTATACTCATTATTATACCCATCCAAAGAATTAAGTGTTCGAATAACAAACTACACCACGACGTGGAGACGATAATTCGTACGTACGCACGTATGGTGAATTTTTCATTTATAGGATGGATATAATAATGAATAAGGTTGTACCATTTTTATAATAACATCATAGTATATAGAAAATACATGGGTTTTTATTTTAGAATGTAAACAACAAAGAAAGAGGAAGTGGAAGAAGAAAAGAACATGAAAGAGGTGGTGAAATATTTACCTCTTCTTCGGGTTCTTCCTTTTGGTTTGATCAAAATGGATCCTTAGGTTGGATTTCTGACCAAAGGAAGGCCTATAAGATGAAGGGAGGAAATTTTGGAGGATATATGGGTAGGTTTTGACCAAGAAAAAAAATTCTTTTGAGGTGTAAAATTAAGAGAATTGGAAGTTCCCTTTTATAAGAGAGGTGAGGGTCACTTTAGGAAAAGCTTGAAATATTATTTTATAATAATATGATTTTTGGTTTCTAATAGATTAAAAATGAATTATTTATAAGATAAGGTGGGGATGATTCTATAACCTCTCAACCAATAAGTTTTAGATAGTTTTTGGTCATCATATTAACCTTATATTTTAGATTTAACTCTTAGTTAAATAGTTTGACATTTAGCATGTCTCTTTGTATTTTGATATTATATGGTCAATAAACATACTATAAAAAGCCAATAGAACCCCATGTGGATCATTATTAATATATATAACCTTATATAAGTACTTTTTATGAACCTTGGATTTTGTTAATATTATATCAATTAATAATATAATATTGTTTTAAAAAACTCAATTGTTTCAATTTTGAAACTATTCAATATTTGAATTTTTTGAAAGCCATAAAAACTTTATCACTTCAAATAAAATTTATTTAACCAACCCTAACATGTAATATTATCCTATAAAATTAGTTTAATTCATCAAGAGTCTCAATGTACATTTATTTGGATATTTATAATATCAATTATTTTAATATTTCATTAATTTGTTAATTATTGCATAATCATTGTGTCATAAATAAATAAATTATATAATGCTTAAAAATTATAAATAAAATACCATTATGTAGTAAATAGTTTTATCTTTATAATTAATATTTATAGTCTAATTTATATTGTGTGTAACCCTATATTAAAAATGGTTTAGTTATTAAAATTTGAATTTAACTATTGTAACTCTTCTTTAAATAAAATAATAATAAATGTCCTAATCTAATCCAAGTGGTCCAAATAGGATCTTATTTTATTTTTAAGGTTTTTTTGGGTCGAATTATACTTATATAATAGAATTAGGACATGTGTTAGTGTAATTATGATATCATTTTTACACTTAATTACCCTATTTACTTTTAACCGTGGTAAATAAAAGTCAAAAGTTACTATTCACCAAAAAATTATTTTCATCTCGTTGAACCACAGTTTACTTACTGATATTAACCATGTATCCTGGATTTTTGAAATTCAACTCATAGATGTAACACCCCGACCCCATTTACCCAGAGTCAGTGCATTATTACATAACATTGACATGATCACAAAAGATCAAGTCTCGAAAGGCCGATTAGTTTAGTATCCTTGGAATCACTAGATACATTCATAAAGTTTACATTATATCATAAAGTGAAAACTAAAAAAAAATCTTGTCTACACACTCATATCCCCTTATACTATCCCTGTAGGCCATTCATTAAATACTTCTTCACATCCTGGAAAAAATAAAACATAGAAAGGGGTGAGCTCAAATGCCCAATAAGGATAACAATATATCAGAAACTTTCATAAATAAGCATAAACATTTAAGGAAATATATACCTAAAACAAAATCCTTTTAAACATTAACTTCATAATAATATGGAAGAAAAAAAGTGAAATAATTTAAATTACTTATTCACATGGATATTCTACTAGTCGAATAATCACATGCAATATCAATAACCACTTTCATAATGATGGAATACATAATGACAGACTATCATAACCACATAGTCAAGGCCTTGTGCCACGAATACAAATAAGATTTTGTAAAGACCTTGTTCCAAGACACTAGTTTGTCTCATGAGACCTACCGATGCATCGAGGAGCTATTGCGAGCTCCACCCATCTCTTATTAAGTCCAATACATTCCTCATATGAAAAGATTTAAACATAACATAAACATTCATATTAAAACTAGCATACAAAATGTCAATACTTTCTCTATAAACCATGAATGGTATAAAAATAACACATCCATAGTCAAACATATCACAAAACCTTCAACACAATATGGAAGTTTTGTATCATAATAAATCAACTTCAAATAAGCTTAAAATCCATCAAAGGATGTTGACATAAATGAAATCAAAACTATTTGAGAGAAATATCTCTTTTTTTGAAATCATTTAAAAGTAACATAATTATAAAAGAAAAAATTTATTTTGAAAATATATTTATAATCTTTTAAGGGAAGCTTTGAAGATTTTATAATGGCGGAAAATAGCCACACCCACCGTAGAAGTTAAAAAAAGACATTCTTACCTTAATTCTGTCGAAAAGGTTAAAAGGGACCTTGTTTGGAAAATGATAGAAAGATTCCTTTATAAAAATCATATAAAAATCCAACAAGGTTATAAATGACTTTAACCCGTAGTCTATAAAATTGTAATATTTATTTTAAATACATTTTTAAGAAACATGGATGTGGATGATAAAGAGGTCCCAGTAGATAATTACGTATAAACAACCTTGGATAATGAAGAGATCGTGAAATAAACCCTTACCTTGTACTTTTACTTGGTTGAGGGTTGGTTATCGTACTTTATAATGGTGAAATAATTTTTATTAAGTTATACAAGAATAATATAAGTTAATATGATTTCATATATGATCTTTTAACATTGCTTTGTTAATAATATCTTAGAATTATCGTTGTTTCGGGTGTTAACTTACTCGTTTTATTTTATATGTTTTGTTATATAAGTAGTGTTTGTTATGGATAGGTTTTATATTATTCATATAAATAATGATATGAAGTCCTTAAAAATTATTTTTAATCATCAAATGGGAATTATACTTTCATGGATACGATGAGGAATGAATCTCATCGTGTTTGTGGAGACGATAGTCTGTACGTACGCACGAGCGAAAATATCATTCTTTTGATATCAAAATAATATATAATTGGATGTTATATCATATATACATAATCATTATCATGTTATATTTATTATTTAATTCAATTACACATCATTATCATACCCATCCAAATAATAATGTTTTGAATAACAATTACACCACGACGTGGAGACGGTAAGCCGTACGTACGCACGTATGGTGACATGTCATTCAAAGGATGGATAGAATACTGAATATGGTTGTAACATATTTATAATAACACCACAGTATATAGAATATATGAGAGTTATTATTTTAGAATGGAAATAATAAAGAAAGAAGAAGTTGAAGAAGAAAAGAACTTGAAAGAGGGTGGTGAAAACATTACCTCTTTTTCGAGTTCTTCCTTTTGATTTGATAAAAAAGGATCCTTAGGTTGGATTTATGATCAAAATAAGGCCTCTAGGTTGAAGTGAGGGAAGTTTAGAGAATATTTTGGTTGGGGTTGGCCGATCCAAAAGGCTTTGAAAGTGTGAATTAGAGGGAAGGGGAAGATCCCTTTTATAAGAGGGGTGAGGGTCACCTTTGGAAAAGCTAGAAATATTATTTTATAATAAATTCATATTCGGTTTCTAATGGATAAAAAGTAGATTATTTAAAGTTTAATGTGGGGATAGTTTGAATACCACTCAACCAATAGGTTTTAGACAGGTTTGGGTCACTATATTAACCTTATCTTTTTGATTTAACTCTTAGTTAAATAGTTTGACATTTACCATGCCTCTTTGTATTTTTATATTATATAGTCAATAAAATTACTATAAACTTCCAAGATACCCCCCAAGTGGTCCATCAATAATAAACCTATCATTATATAAGTACTTTGGATGAACCTTATATTTTTAGTAATATAATATCAATTAATAAGATAATATTTGTTTTAAAAACTCTTTTATGTCTATTTTGACACTATTTAATAATTGATTTTTATTAAAATCTTAAAAACTTTATTAATTATAAAAAAATTCATTTAAGAAATCCTATCATTACATATTAACTAGTAAAATTTATGTATGTCATCCAATCTTTCAAATTATATTTATTTTAACATTTATAATACTAATTATTTTATTCTTTCATTAATAAATAAAATACTGCATCATTATTGTGTCGTAAATAAATTTAATTATTTAATGTATAAATATTATATATAAAATACCATTATGTATAAAATATATTTATCTCTATAATGAATATTTATAGTAAAAAATATAACCTATATAACTCTATGAAAAAATTGTTTTGCTAAAAGATATATGCTTATGTCATTTTTGTATTTACTTTAACTTAATTAATATAAAGTGTCATTATCACTTACAAGTGGATCCATGGGGTCCCAAAATCGACCCAAAGATTCCCATGGTCGAACAGGTATCAAAAAATAGGGTTAGAACATGTTTTTAGGTAATTTATTATTATTATAAAATTATTTTTTACTCTTTTTTACCGGATTTACCCTTTAACCATGGTAAATAAAATATTTACCGAAGTAATTATTCAAAATGTCAAAAAATAAAAGTTACATATTTACAAAATTTGGACCAACTGATTATAAATATTGAATCCATTATTCTAAATTCAAAACATAGAAGTGGAAGAAATTAATTTAAAATTAATTTCTGTTGTTAAAACAAAAAGTGTGTTTTTAAGAGATAATAATTATCAAAAGATTGACACTTGCTTATGTCTTGTTTAAATGTGAATTTATGTCCAATTAACAAAATTGTATTAAATTGTAAAAATATAATCTAATTATAGTCTAAAATCACTCAAATTCATAATTTATCACAATTAATTATTTCGATTGAAAAAGTTGTTTTTAATTAAAATTAAGTAATTTTCACTATTCATAAAAATATGAAAGTTCTCTGAAAAGTACCAAAAATTCACCCTAAGCTAATTTCGATATTTTGAATCCAAAAATTAATTCCATTTTGAAATATAAAATGTATAAAATTTTAAAAAGTGAGTATTACAATTCATAGCGGCTAGTTTGATTGGTTGTAGTGTGTGTTAGAACTCGAAGTTGCGTACAACACACGCTACTGTATTATTCAAAGATATGTGTACTGCAGAAGCTTGGGGTGCTACAACAGAAGTGGTAAAATTATGTTTTCTACAAATTTTCAAATGCTCCAAGGAGGTGGGTAAAAGACAGTAAAAATTTAGATAAAATTTTATATATCTAAAATTATTATAAAATGACTCCAATGAATTACGTTGAACATATATTGGTATTATGTATCTATTTTAAACTAAAATAAATTAAAATAAAATAATTAATTATTTAAATAAAAAGTTTGGTTTAACCAATAACTTAGTGTTTTTTTACTATTAATCAGAAATTGAAAGTTTTCATAAAAATACCAAAAATTCACCCTAAGATAATTTCGATATTCCAAATCCAAAAATGAAGTCCATTTTGAAAGATAAAAATTATAAAATTTCAAAAAGTGAGTATTATTATTCATAATGGTTAGTTTGATTGGTCGTAGTGTGTTAGAATCTCGAAGTTGCGTATAATGCAAGCTATTTCATTATTCAAAGGGAAACGTACCGTGGATGCTTTGGGAGTTACAGACTGGGTATAAGATGTCTTCAACATTTTAAAACTAAGGAGGAACATTCATGAACCATCATGTTATCGACTGAGGCATGTTGGATATCGAGGATGAAGCTGACTTTGTAGAGTACCCAGTAGGGATCAAGTATCAACATGAGAAGATCCTTCATGGGAAAGTGATTCATTTAGTGTGTGTCTAGTGCTAGTAAGAGAATCTTCAAGAGATCACCCAAGAGTGGGAGATCAAGATACGAGCTCAATATCCACACATTTTTGGGTAGTTTTTTTTGATTTCTAAAATATAAATCCCTAAGGTGGGGAGTATTTAATGTTTCTATTTATTCCATTTAAATCATTAGAGTATATCTAGTAATATTTATCCATCCAAGCAAAAATATGATGTGAGATTATAAGGCTCAGTGAGTATAGTATTAATATTATATATTTTTTAATATATTAACATCATACAAACACTATTTTATTAAAACAGTGGAATAACTCATGAACAAATACTTAGATGAAAAATATGAGATCACCATTGAGTTTGTAATGTAGGTTTTACCCTATACACGAAATAATCTTTATGGATGGTAGGTGTTTGGCTTGAGAGCCATCATGGGTAGATAAAAAATCAAATTAATAAAAAAATAATTTATTTAATTGATTAATTAAATAAAAAACCTAGACTCTTCTACATAAGAATCCTTATGAAAAAACACTTGAGTTAGTTTCATAACCCTAGGATTTGAGATGAAAAATTTATGATCATTTGAGGGGGATGTGATTGTGGATCAATTATAAAAGTATCGCTAATGAAATCGGAATTTGAGAATTTCACCAGAAAAATTGACATAAGACCATTATTAGTCATAGATCTATCCAACACAAAGGTTGGTTGTTTTTTTGGGTTCATCCTATTCCAAACACAAATTAATTAAACTAAAAGTATTTATTCATGTATCAACAGTTGATTTGTGATTGATTTATCTGTTTTTTTATTATTGTTCTATTTTTTCATCATTTTAATAGTAACAAATTAAGGCCAACCCATTCAAGACTGAGGTTCCTTCCTCATTTTTTAGTATATGTATCTATCTCTCCATTATTCAAAAAATTTCCATTGGCATTTATTTTCTCTAGAAGTTTGACAAATACCCAGAGGACGATAATTGCAAAAATGATATTTGACACAATAGATCATTATCACAGGTTTTGGATGGAGTTCGATGTCATGAAATCGGTGCACATTGATGAATATGGAGATGCAATCATATTTGGGATTCCTGATTCATGGTTCAACATAATATGATGATAGTGAAGATTGATATAGCATTTTACGAGTGGATCGAAGCCCAAATTATGTCTATCCACAATTTTGGGGTATGATTGAGGTCCGATCCGAGTTTCATGGGAATGATTGAATATTAAGGTGATGAAATTGGGATAATGTGTGAAGAACCCATATGATCTTGAAAATCATGCATTACATGGTGTTTAATCCAATTAACAAACACCATGTGGTGACCTAGATAAGATTATAGGTTTTCTATGGTAAATAAAATATCACATGAAACATGAAACATGTCACATTCTATGTCACATGAAGTTGGAAACCTGGAATGTACTACGAGAGTACATGATCACAAACAAGACCAGGCCCATGTGTATGTGTAGAGAACACAAACATATCCTGATACTCAGACATGACCAAGTACATGGGCCTAACCAAAGTTCATAGGAAAAAACTCAAAGTACACAGGCACAAAAAGGTGTACATGGGAATGGGTAGGCAAAACAATGAGTGTTGGATCGAACTCTACATATCATGTTCCCCTAAGTGAAACAACATGTATATGGTGGTTTACATGTCAGGGTATAAAGAGAGACATAAGAATATGTGGGGTTTCCAAGACACATAATGAATACTTAATACACACTATGTACTATCTATGAGTTTTTTTGAGCCATTCATTTATTCCTTATAGAACAGTTTCAGAAAATCAAGTTTCCTTAGTCCTTTACGTTAAGGGTATAGTGTAGAATTACATCTTCTAGATAGGATTTTTATCCCCTCTATGGGTATAGTGATATATAGAGTTTAGTTTATTTTTCTGTTGGACTGGGGTTGAATCCTCTATCATTTCTATGTGGTGTTCATTGTATCAACATAACCACCAAGAACCAGGCATAAATCACCAATATAAAAGGCCGATCTAGTTGGGTTTATATGTTCCATAGTGGCCTGGGTATGATCCCTTACTTGTATAGAGAGGTATTCAGATATACAATAATAAAATCTTTTGTGGGGCCCAATGATCGTTTCCTCTTGGAAGAGCATCATAAGTGATAACATGGAATGTGGAGTGCGTACTTTCGAAAGGAGCATTAGCTTGAAGACATGATAAAAATCTAACTGTTGGTAGTTAGTTGAGACAACTTATGAATGGTTTCCTGTTATGAGTCTAACCACGTTCATTATTAAATATCTTTATGTCTCATATCTTGGATGACATACCTATATATTTAAGCTTAATACTCTTTTTGATTTATGGTTAGTGATTTTTGGGTATCCTATAGGGTGTTGTTATACTCACCCATGTTTGAGATTTTCCTACACATGTCCTATACTATACAGATAAAAAAACTTTTGATGGAGTCTTGGGAGGACCATGATAAAGTGGTGTATCATATTGGGATAGATAGACTGAGGATCTTATTGGTGTTTCAGTTGATAGTAGTCCTCTCCTTATTTAAAGGTTGTACTCTTCATTTATTGGGCCTGTATTTGACCCTTTTTTTCACTTTTAGTACATATTTCGTACTATAATTCATGGATTCTAGATTTATTCAGGTATTGGTATTAGTTTCACATTACTTTCAGTATTTCATGGTATTGGACACATGTGTGTGAAAAAATGTACATAAAATAATTCCTCCCATGTGTGGGATATTCCTACTCAGCACTAGTCCCCAGTCTCTAGCCTATTGGAGGTGTTCTTAGAGTTGTCACACTCAGCTTATCTTCATCTAGGTGGTCCCCAATGGGTTGGGTCATGAAACTGATGTCCCCAAAAACCAATACTCATCACATGAAATCATCTCCTTTCACTACTACTGAACAATTTGAGATCCTCTCACTAGAGTAAAACAATACCCCACCCACCCTTATGGTGATAAGATATGGGAAATCCAAGGTTATCCAACCCTAGCGGCCACCTAGAATTTATCAAGGAGGGATCTCTCAAATAAAAATTTTCATCAATACAAGGATACCGATCCATTGACCAAAAAGTTGATCCTACTCCTTTTTTGGATACATCAGTCTAGAATATCATAAACCCTTATTTGTGGAATTCCACTAATCCTTCTCGAAGGGTGAATACTCATATTTATTTTGTCACATACCTTTATATTTTAACAATTTTTCATGGTTACATATTCACTAGATTGTGTTTGAAAATATAGAAACCAACCAAGTGTGTTGGATTGACTCTCCCAACAACTTTCCCTACCAACAACCAATATGGAGGTCCTACCCATGCCAAAGAATCCCAGAGCCTCTAATTTACTCCCTAGAGTTAAGTGATCACTATCTATCACATATGTAATACTTGTGAAACAAAAATAAATTCATGTGGAAGGGATCCATATGAATCAAAGATTCTCATGATCGGGGAACTTCTACATGAACATTGAAGGTATACCAGGGGAAACCAATTGTAGGTCACCCCTAATATTTAATAATCATATAACAATGATGATTCATAGGATATTATCTTTTCACCACTACCACAACTCTTGGAGAAAGCACTAATTGGTTTAGGATGTCCACCCCCAAGGCCAAAGTGTACATAGTACTAAAAATGATCAAAAAATACTTGTCTATAGAGGATTTAAAATCTTTTTTCCATGGACTTTCTATAGAGCCATCCCTAGTTTCATTAGTATGGTAGTGAAACATAATTTACCTAGTTTATACTTCACTCAATTTTTATTTTAAAAGTATTGGGACCACATTATGGGTAGAATAGTAAAATTTCCTTAGAGAATCAGCTTAGAAAAATTATATGATGGTTATATTGGTTCAAATGGCGGTTTTTAACACTGTGATGTGTTGGTGTAGAAGTTATAGTGTGGCCAAGCCTCATAAAAAATATAAGTATTGGAATATTGTTTTCTAGACTATATGTGTAATTATGATGAAATTCTTATATCTTCTATATGGGGTCTCAAATGGTAAAATAGAGACCATGGTTTCATTAGGTATGGATTTTATAAAATATGAGCACTATAATATAGGTTTACATTAGATTTATAAGTTTGGGAAATTTAAAATGGGGTAATTAAATAATTAAATTAATCTAAATAACTTAATTAATTAAATTATTCATGAAAAAACCCCTAGAATACCTCTTTGTTTAACCCCATCTTTTGAAAATCTTATAGGGTTAACTATTTCCATCAACACAAAACCTAGATGGAGAGTATATGGGAAGTTAGATTGAATCATAGTGATACTGAGGATGATAGCAGAGTGGAATAAGATTTGTGATCATTATAATGATAAGAACCTTAGTCACACGACATAATAAAGCATAAAACATTTTACATCATGTTTGGGATTATTATTTGATATTTTCTTTGTTATTTTTGTTCATAAAAATTTGAATTTCTATTCTTGGAATATGGTTTATGAATTATTGTGCGCCACTTATTTATGGATTTTTATTAATGATTTTAAAACCCTGTTTTAGGTTTTCTTAATTAGAGAAAACATGCTAAATGAATGTAGATCGTATATTAGTGTAAGGTAAATTATCCCTAAAATTATTCTTTATGATGGTGAAATTTTGTTGTTATAATGTTAAAAATAGAGAGATACCTAAAGATATTCTTTAAATAATGATTATGTACTATTCTCTCTCTATTTATCTAATGGAAATAAGGTGTAATGTGAGGGAGTTTGGTGAGAGTAAAGATGAATGGCATGATTTGGGTGGATAGTGGGATGTAGGTGGTTGACACGAATGAGTTTTTATTTATCATTAAGAAATAATGTCTTGTTTTTATCTTTTTTCTAAGACATTATATTTTAAATTCATCTACTGCATTATAATCTAAACATCAAGATGAAAAAATTGAGTGTAATTTATTAAATATAAATTTGAGTATGGGAATGAATCTTGGGTATCAAAATAAAATTCTTCTCATTTATGATATAATGAAATGTATATTTTTCATCTGATTATTGTTTTGTATAAATTAATTACATATCTTGGTTATTTTTGCACATAAATTGCATTGGAATAGTACCCAAAGAAATATGAGTCCATTTTCATTGTGAGATAGGTAGAATTTTTATTTGGACATAATGGAATGATAATGGAGTTTGAGCATGATGATTATACCATATTTAGGGTCAATTTTTTCTCCTTGTATTTTATGTGTTTTACGTGGAGGTATAGGTTACCTATAACTCTAATGGATATATAATTTATCTCTTTAGCCACCCTTTTCTACCCCATATGATTTTTATGAATTGGGGTGCATAAATTCTTTTAGGATGTGTTATTCCCATTGATGGATAATTTTTATCTCAACATGAAATGGATTTTCTCACAATAGATATCTATGATGCATTGTGTGGTTTGGTATAAACTACATGGTTATAGAAGTAAGATTTAACACTACCCAGACTAAATTTTTTCCTTATTTAGGTGAATATTCAATATGGGATATAGTTTAGTGATACAATTTTGGTGAATACTAATTAGGGTGATTTCTCTACTAACATGAGTTAATTGGAAAGGTGTGGATTTCTCCTTGACTCATTCTATCTTCTGGGTGGAAAAAAGGGTAGGTACACTGGATAATTCAGAGAATGTGTATTATTTTTGGTAATTCGAGCATCCCTTTTAACTTATGAGATTAAGAAATTTGTTGGATGTTTCAGAGATGATCGTGATGAACCTTCATGGATTTGAAATTGATAACTAAGATTTATTTGTGTCCATATGACTTATGTTTTTAAATCAAAACTTGACTATTCATAACATCCTCCTATTAAATTATTATACCAGTGTTAGAGATTGTTGATCGTTTTCTACCTTTGAATTTCTTTATAGTATTAGAGTTTTATGATGAGTTTATGTTTCTATATTCCCCTTCATCTACCCTCTATTCAAGATTATGTGATGAGTTTCTTACTATGTGCTTCCTAAGTGAATTTTGGGGTGTATTACCGTCTTTGATTACAATCACCTTTTTATGGGGTCTATGCCCCCATGTGTTGTGTCATTCTAGTTAAAATACTAGTCAGAGATGGTATTGGTGGATAATACGACAATGTATATTGTTTATAGAGAATAGTTATAGGTGAACTTTTCTGATGGGTGATGTTTATATCTGGTGTAATCTTACAATGAGGACCTCCTTATTTTAGTTTTTATGTTGATTTTCCATTTTTCTATTGGTTGTCAATTTATACCCTTCTATTAAATAGATCCTAGAATTTTTCACATGCATTATTTATATTTTAGTTAGTTTTATTTACCATTATTACATTATTATATTCTACGTGGAGGTGTGTTTTGTATATAGGTGAATTAGGTTAAGGCCTCCCATCAAGTGTGATATGATTACCTGGTGCTGGCCACTATCCCCTTTCCTATTAGAGATGATATTATGATAAAACCATCAGAAAATCATTAGAATTGGTGGGGGAATAATGGACCCAGTTATATCAATGTTGTATCAAAGTAGGTTTGTCTTAAAAAGAGATTTTGGAGGTGGGTGTCTGGTGAGGATAGATGAGAATTTTGGGAAGCAGTGTTAAATAATCCAAGTTCATATTTCAATTTGGAGAACCTAATAATGGTGTGATAAATGATGTATCCATTCACCATTACTCTAATAACCTATTAATTTACTTAGTACATTGAGGCACCTAGTACAGGGAAATAATAATTGTACCTATATCATATAGAAATGGGTCATTATTTCCTTGTAATTATTGAGTTATCTCTCTAAACATTATTTGATTTATCATGGTTCTCCTTGTTAATTACTTGAATCCACCATTTAAGCAGCCAATCAGGATTATAAGGTAGGGTCGTGACATAACTGCACCTGTGATTGAGCCTATTATCATCAACCAACTGAGTGACGTTGATTACATTATAAGGGCTAGTTCCTATTCCACCTTATGCTGTGTGATATTCTTTTACTATGTGCTACAACTGATTATTGTGTTATACTATTGTCTATTATATTCTATTAAATAGGTATAAATATCTTCTTTATACACCCAACTATTTTGTGCTACCCTCTTCTACCACACATGATTCGATAAGGAGAGATATCTTCTTTGCACACATGATTTCTATGTGTTTGGGATATAAAGAGGAATAAGTTATCCTTTATATACATCCAAATAATGTGTACCACTATTATATACTATATGGAATATGGTGAGACATGGTTTCTCATTTACGACTTTATAGGGGATATGTGGTGTTGTTTTTTAAGACTTTATTGATAGATATCATTTCCCAGTGACTTGGGGTAACTTTGTTTCCAGTTTTTCTTATTACAGACTTGTTTTTAGATAATATAGTAGTTTTTTATATTCAAGATGAACCAAATTGTGTTTGGATATGTTGGGTTCATTTCAATGATTATGGAATGAATGATCCTCAAAAGACAGGGGATCAACTGGATTTTGGGAATCATGTTTTTATCTAGTTCATTATTTCACAAAAAATAATGATTCTTACCTCAATATTCCTATGTGACATAGTGAGATGATAGTGGAGGTTTTTTTTCCCTCATTCTCATGATTAAACTCCTCTAAAGTGGTTGGAGTTTGATCTATTTTTTGGTATAAAGTGTTATCTGTGGATGTTATACCCTCTATAGGGTGGCATGACCATGTTCGAGTATGTGTTAAGGCCCACCGACCTTGTGAGGTGCTCCCTGGACATGATTCAAGTTGGGATTTTTCGTGCTTAGTGGTTTAGGAAGAGAATTTTAGGGAGTATTTTTTGATCAATGGATGTGTTTTCATATGACACCACCTATATTGAAGTCCCATGATTGTAGATTTTAAGATTGAGAATTCCTAGAAGAATACACCGATGATCTAGGTGTTTACTGTCATTTTTCTAAATCATAGGTGGAGTGGTGTCATGGATGTACCTTCATATTAGGGATGGTTATGTGACCAGACACATTCCATTTATAATACCTGTTTCCCCACAATATTTTTTTTGGATGAGCCAATGGTTTCAGGAAAGTTAGAGATAAAAAAAATATAGGTTCTTCCTTAGAACCCCACTCTTTTTAGTCCTTTTTAGGTGTTAAGTGCTAACAAAGAGATATGTGAGAACATATATATGAAATATAGATATGGTCAGGAATAGGTGGGTGAAAATAAGGGTATGATTCATGTATTTTATTCATGGTATCTCATACTAGATGTCAAAAATGCAATATTTTCATTCCACATCAGATGTTCATAAGTGAAAGATTTTATAGGGACCTCGATCACGACCCTATTCAGTTAGAGATCATCCACGAGTGGTGATCATTTTTCACTCACTTATTCTAAAAAATGTGAGTTTATCATTAGTGGATGAAGGGGTATTTTGTGATATTCTTTCATTAAAGAGAAGTGATTCAATGGTATCCATCTCAATATAAAATGGTTACTAGTTATAGTATTTTGTGGTGATACATAGTTGAGTAAATGAAGATAGGTTCACCCCCAATTGTGAACGATGTCCCCTTATGTTCGGTGAATGGAGTCCACCCTTAGAAAGTTGTAGCTTGTTACCAATTATATGGTAGACATGGAGTTTATGCACTAAGTGCATAAAATAGAAATTAACTTCTTGATAATGTTGAGAAATGCATAGATGATTTTGAAGGGTGACTCATGGTTAACCCTTTTCGATAGGTTATGGTGTGTATCGACTATAATTATATTGATTTTGTTTGAATAATACATAGTAGAATCACTATTATTGATCAAGTGGTATTCAATGATAAGAAAAAAGCGATAATAAAGAGGGGATGTTTATCAGTGATAGCTAAAACACCTAATAAAGTGACCTTCATCAGTGGAGAAAAAGTTATTATGAAAGGGTACCCTTTGTGAGTGCCTTTTTTATCACTTATTAAGGTGTTCCTTTATCAGCTATTTTTTTAGGACTAATAAAATATTCACTTTTAACAATATAAAAAAACTGATAAAGGGAACAATTAATAATTTTATTTATATATACATACTTATATATATTTTTAAAATATATTTATATATCAATAAGAATATATATGTAAATATAATATATAAATATGAATTATATATGTATATACAGTATATAAATATGATTTATATATCAATAATAATACATAATTATATATTTTTAAATAATATTTATATATCAATCATTTCTTCAGGATGTTATATACAAAAAATTATCAAATTTATATTGATCAATAACAATGTATAATAGAATATTTATATATATTAATTACAAATTGTATATATAAATATAAATTTGATATATTAATATTTTATTTTAACAATTATATAAATATATAAATGAATATATTTAAGTAGTTCACATTTGAATTTATATATTTATATTCATAATTAATAATTTAAAATATATGTACATGTATTTGTATGTGTATTCATATGTATGTATGTGGATATACGTTTATGTTTTTATGTGCATGTATGTATGTTTCTTTTATGTATATATGTGTATTGTGTTATGTGTGTGTATGTGTTTTGTGTACATGTATGTTCATTTGTATGTGCATGTGTATGTATATATGTTTATATGTACATGTATGTATGTTTGTGTATGTGAAAGTTTATGAATGTGGATGTACATGCATTTATGTGTGTATGTATGCATATGTGCATGTGTGTATGTGTGTGTATGTATGTATGTGTATATAATTGCCTGTATATATATGTGCATATATGCGTGTACATGTATGTGTATTCATATGCATGTATACATATGTATATGTATGTGTTTGTGTATGTGTACATGTATGTGGGTTTTAGTAAATGGAACTGCATTCTCCTGGTGCTCTCAATGCTCTGGACACTTCTCCTTCCTCCCCCACCTTCTAGGGTTTACAGCCCTATTCGGCAGTGATGGATATCCTTTCATCTCATGGAGTTTCCTTCCCATTCTATTCCTTAATTTATTCTTCCCCATAGGTTATTCTTTTATTATGAAAACCATTGATTCACAGGGATTCCTTTTCTCCTTACAATCTCATTTTCTCTTTCCCCTCCTTGAGTGAGGCTGCTCGCTGGTGTGGGTATCGATCTCCTCTCACTGCCCCTCTTTATATCTACCCCTACACATCAGACCACCATGTTTGGGTCTGGGTGACGGCGCTTCAGGAAGTTTGGGTCGGTGCCGATGGTGGAGTTCAGTGCTCTTCTTCTCCACTTGCCTTACTATCCAACCCATCGAGCTTGGCCCTATATTGGACGAGCTTGATGAGGGTTTCAGGAAACCTAGGATTGTGTTGGTGGGGGACTAGCTGTGGTTTTAGGGATTGTTTATATTCGACATTGACTTATTCATTTCTATTGCATGTTTTCATTTATTCATTGTGGGTTTTCTTCTGGGTGATGTTTTTAGGTTTCCGTTCATCTTCGAAGGTTTTGTTATGGTAGAACTTTATTTGGTTCTTCATTTAGATTTTTTCAATGTGCTATTGGAATCCTACTTCAGGGATGCAGTGGTTTTATGGCATAGTGATTCATGGTTTATTGGTAGCAGAGGTTTGTGATGATAAGGATAATGGTCTAGTGGTTGTGTGGATCCATTTGATCCTGGATGAAACTTCTTCTTACGGTCCTGAAGATGGTGATGATGAAGAAGCTTGGAGTGGATGAATATTTATTTTTTGGTGATGATGGTAGTGAAAGAGTGTTTTATATAGCGTTTTTACCATGAAATCATTGATGCAAGGTTTCTTGGGCAGCTGATGTGATTTGCGGGGCCTTCCATTGATGAGTCATTTTGGTGACATGCTTTCTGATTTGTTTTTTGCTTCTAATTTTCTATATTTTGAATCTTTTAATAGTTTTCCCACTAAAATGTGAGTTTTGGTTGTTGTTTTTGGAATTTTTAATGTGTGATCATTTGGCCTGCGGGAATATGAATTTTGGACATTATGAGGGTTCCCACTTTACCCCTATAAGTGGTTTTATGAAAATAATAAAAAAAATATTTGGAGTGTGCGTGTATGTGTATGTGTATCTATATGTGTACGTGTATGTGCATGTATGTGTACATATATGTTTATACATATGTATGTGTGCATGTGTGTGTGTATGTGTATGTGTATGTGTATGTATAGGTGTGCATGTGCATATGTATATATGTGTAAGTGTATGTTTACCCATATTATGTGTGTATGTGTATGTGTATATGTTTTTATGCATATTTCTGTGTATGTATGTGAATGCATGAGTATGTAATTGTATGTATATGCATGTGTATAGATACATATATGTGTATGTACCCACATGTATGTGTACGTATGTGTATGGGTATGAGAATTTGTATGTGTATGTGTATGTGTATGTGTATGTGTATGTGTATGTGTATGTGTATGTGTATGTGTATGTGTATGTGTAGGTGTACGTGTATGTGTATGTGTATGTGTATATGTATGTGTATGAGTCTGTGTATGTGTATGTGTATGTGTATGTGTATGTGAATGTGTATGTGTATGTGTATATGTATGTCTACGTGTATGTGATTGTGTATGTGTATGTGTGTATTTGTATGTGTATGTATGTGTGTATGTTCGTCTTTGCATATGTATGCGTGTATGTGTATGTATGTAATATGTAGGTCAATCTACTTATTTGATATTATTTCTTCTTTTTTTTACATTTCCTTATTTTTAGTATTTTTTTAATTTACTCATTTTTAACATTCATTATTTTTTCATATATATTAATTTAATATTTTTTTAATATATTCAATTTTGATAGTTATTTAGACATATTTTTTAATATTTATAACTTTAATTAAATATTTTTTTAATTAATATTAAAAATTATAATGGTTAATAATTAATTGAAAATTTTATATAGAATAAATACAATACGTACTTCAATAATTAACAATACTAATAATATTTATTTATTTATTAACATTCATTTTTAGTGTGTTTTCAATTCATTTAATTAATGGTATGAATTAATATTTGTTTTTTAATTTAATCAATTTTATTTAATCAATTTTAATATTCATTAATTTAATATTTCATTTTTGATATTTATTAATTTTTAATAATTTTGGAATTTATTCATTTCTTAAAATTTATACATATTTATTTACAAGGTTTTAATATTTTCAATATGTTTGTTGTTTATGCTACTAATATTTATTCATTTTTATATATTATATTTTAATATTTTTAATATGTTTGAAATATATATAATTGATTTCTAGAAATGAATTTTAATTTTAATATTTCTTTTATAGTGAATAGAATTCATTTTTAATAATTTTGTTATTAATATTTTTAATATTATTTAATTTTTCATTTTTATTCATTTTTATGTGTTTGTAATTCATGTAATTTAAGATACTAATAATCTTTTTAAAATATGTTTTTTAGTTTATTCATTTTTATTTATTCATTTTTAGTATTGTTTCATTTAATATTATGTATTCATATTAAATATTTATTAAATTTCATGAAATTTTGAATTTACTTATTTTTAATATAAATATATATATACTAAATTTTAATATTTTCCATATGTTTTTAATTTATATAATTAATATTTATTAATTTTTTATTAACTTGTAATATTTTAAAAATGTTTTGAAATTTATATAATTAATTTATTTAATATCATTTTTAATATTTTGATAATTTAAATAGTCAATATAATTCAGTTTTTTTTAATTGTGTTATTTATATAATTTATAGTATTTATTTAATCATTTTTCATTATTTTTTGCATCTGTTTACAATTCAGGTAATTAATCTTATCAATTCAATTTTTAAATAGTTTTGTAATCTATTAAATTTTATATTATTCATTTTTAATATTTATTCAATTAATATTATTTATTAATTCTGAATATTTATTATTTTTTATATTTCTTAATTTAATCATTATTTAATATTTATTTATACTTATTTATAATATTTTTTTAATATTTCGATATGTTTGTAATTCATAACAATAATATTTATTCATTTTTATTTATTTAGTTTTAATATTTTTAAAGTATTTTAAATATATATAATTAATTTATTGAAATGAATTTTTTAATTTATTTGCAATTTCAATATGTAATATTATTCATTTTTAATAATTTTTTTAATATAAATAATATTATTTATTTACTCATTTTTGTTAATTTTTATGTGCTTTTAAATTATGTAATTAATGTTAAGAATTGATTTTTTTAATATTTTTTTTAATTTATTCAAATTAATTAATTCATTTTTAATATCTATTGATTTAATATTATTTATTAATTTATTTAATATTTATTATTATTTTTATATTTGCGGATTTGATGATTTTTTTAATATTTAATTATAAATATTTATTTATTATGTCTTAAATATTTAAATATCATTTTAATTTTAATAAATAATTAATTTATATTATTTTTTTTTTTTTTAAATTTAAATAGTTTTTATATTTAATTAATAATTATTTTATTATTTATATAATTAATATTTTTTTATTTAGTCATTTTATTCATTTTTTTTCAATTTTTTAATGCTTGGTTAGGCATTGATAAAATTGTATTTTATCATCGCTAAAACATAAATGCTAGGAAATATCACTCTTATTAGCTCTTCTTTAGCGCTCATAAAAGTGATGATTTATCAGTGCTGACACAATTGTATTTCTCAATACTTATATTTTTAGCACATTTAAAACGAGCCTTTATGAGTGTTTTTTCAGTAAGCATTGATAAAACTATTCACCCTCTCTAAAAAGGAACAATAGTAGACCCCTTCTTCCTCATGCTACATTCAAGCTCTTATGGAACTAAAGCTTTGATGCAATCGAAGTAAAATTTCATTGTCAAATTAAAACTCAAAACTGAAGGTATGGAATTCAGTAC
This sequence comes from Viscum album, assembly GCA_963277665.1. Classification (NCBI taxonomy): domain Eukaryota; kingdom Viridiplantae; phylum Streptophyta; class Magnoliopsida; order Santalales; family Viscaceae; genus Viscum; species Viscum album. Next base: position 1,442,989,574 of record OY728162.1, on the reverse strand, counting down.
TTGTTTTTAAAAAACCTTTGTGGATCTTTCCTGTATTTTCATGATGTTTTTTTGATTATATTGCCTTTAATCCCACACAATCCATCAAAATGTGATTAAATATCACCTGATTGTGGGAAGTGTATTTAATATGATGTGTGTTAGCTAAATTTCACATTAATCACACACGACTGTATATTTACCATTTTATTCATCCACAATGCATGAAATTTCCAATAAATCATATGTAACTGTACATTAAAAATGAAAATCAATAAAAATATAACCTTCAAAGTGTAGGCTTATGCCAAAATTAATTTTAAAATTATTAAAACAATATAAAGCATGAAATTAAGCCAATGAAAAATTTAACTCCAAAATATTCTAAAACACCAAAAATGTGATAATTATAGTTTACTAAAGAAAATATGGGGGAATAGTTGGAATTAAAACCACTTAGAAATCACAAATTTATCATTTTATCATTCCCTCAAACTCAATCCATTACACTCCTGGGATATGTTTACACATAATCTAAAATCAAATTAAGAAAATAAAAAATGGAAATGCACACTTATTGTCCATCACATTCTCATCTTGTATATTTTATGATTTTAATTTCCTTTTCATTATGCTCATGAAATTTTATTCATTTCAGTTGATCAATCCAATAATATGTTTACCTACCTCATATATAAATGCATCTCCCTTAATCCAGAACATATGTTTTATGTTTTTCTATTCTTGAGATCATGAACACAATGTATAACATTTCAATGTACCTACATCTCCACTCAAAGAGAAAATTTGTGCTCAATTATAAGGATTTTTCATGGGTTATGTAGGGGATTTAGGTTGGTGATTTTTTTTAAAATACAAGATTTTAAGAGGTGTTTTTATCTATTAAGTTTCAACGATTTAGATAATAAGAAATGAAAATAAAAAAATTCATTATTTCCCCCCATCAAATTCATCATATATAGTTAAGAGAATATTTGAAATGCATAAAAAACAATCTATTTTTTATTCAAGTAACATTTATTAAAAATTTTCATTATCATCATATTTTTTGATAGCTATAGAAACACTGCAAAAAATAAGAAATTTTTTTGAGATATGTATTGATATAAAAATATAATTATATATACCCTAATACTTATCCAATGGCATAAATCAATATGTTTCTTGTGAACACTAATAACGATAGGGAGTGAATTACCCCATTTGAAAAATTCATTTTAAGAAAAAATGATTTATGATATGTGACTTATTGTAATAAAAAAACTAGTATTATAATAATTTAAATTCATATAATTCTTTGTGTTTATATGTTACAAAAGTTATTGAAGAAATGATAAATTATATCAAATATGATGTCTATATTTGTTAATATATAAAGAATACAATTTTTTGGTTCTAAGGTCATACCTTATGTGTATTTATTTATTTTATTGAATATAAATATTACAGAATAAAATAGGATGGATATGAGTAAAAAATGGATGAATACTAAATGTATGATAAAAAAGTATGAGGATGGGGTGAGAGTGTCTATCAAGTTGAAAAAATATCATGCATATAACCCTTCTCAATACCCTTTTCTATATTTACATAGTTTTTATTAAATAATAATTATTCCATATGAGTTGGAAGAATACTAATCCGTAATGGAGTAGATCAAATTTATAAATATTTTATTGAACATGAGTAAGAACTAAGAATAGTTAGTGATTGGGATTAGACTCTGTTTTTTGGTTCATCATATATGATTATAAGTGTGAATGATGATGAATACTGTATCGAGGATATGATTATAGTTGTTAATAATGTCAAAGATTATATTGAGGAAATGACACTAATAGTTGAATATGAACTTCATGATCACAAAAATAATATGAATAAGTTAAATAATTTCCAAAATATTACTTTGTATGCTGGTTGTAATAAATATACAACATTATCATCCATACTGAAGCTATATAATGTGAAATATACCAATGGATTGAGTGACACAATTTTTTTAACTACATTTTCTATTGAATGAAATACTACTAAAAGATAATGGGATTCCTTGCAAAATAAATGATTCCAAAATAATGAAACATTCAATGGGTATGTCCTCTAAAAGAACATGTGCCTATAGAATTGATTGTACATTGTTTCTCAAGGACCATAGATCACTTAAAAATTCCCAATGTGTGGTGCATCTCAATAAAATAACGATTAATCAATTCCTTCAATAGTTGTATGATACTTTCTAATCAATCCAAGGATTAAGCACCAATATAGATGCAATGAGATTGTAAGAAAATTTACATGACACATAGATACAAGAAATCAACATGGGATACTTATTCACCCAATATACTCTCATTTGGGGAGGAAAATTGATCCTGATTATCATAAATTTGAAAATGATATGTGAAAACTTGTACTTTCACTATCTATATATGGATTGATTACTTTTTGTTTAAAAAGTAGCACTCATAGTGCATGGATAATTATGTTGATAAATTATAACTTTCCACCATGGTTATTCATGAAGTGAAAATATACTATATTTTCTAATCTTATATCAAGAACAAAATAATTGGTTAATGATATTGATGATTATTTGGATCTATTCATCAATTATTTTAAACCAATATAAGATTTAGGTGTTAAATTGTATCATGCTTATAGATATGAATATTTAATATTGAGTGCCATGCTTTGCGTAATGATAAATAACTTTCTTACTGGTGGAAATTTGTTTGGATATAACTATAATGGAACTAAAGGTTCCCCAATTTGTGAACAATGTACACACATAGTTATGTTGAAACATTCTTGAATGACTATGTTTATAAGACATCATATATTTCTACCCTAATGATATAGATATCAATATTGAATGAAATTAATTTATGTGAATTCAGAATAAGATACAACACTATCTTCACTAATAGTTGATAAAATATATTATAGTGTAAAGTATTTGGAAACTAATTTTGGTAAACATTCTTTGAAAAACCATATAAAAACCAGTTGGAAAAAGAAATTAGATTGTTTTATTACCATTCTATTTTTATGTACATAATATATTTTTGATGACATGCATTTGAAAAAAAGTATGCGATAATGTAATTTTTATGTTAGTAAATGCACCAAGAAAGAAACTATGAAATTAAGGCTATGTTTTACATTATTTACTTGGGGGTATGGGAAGAGTTTTCATATGTTAAGGGTGAAATAATGGCTTTTATTCATCCATCTTCTTACACTCTTTCCAGGAAAGAGATACATATATTTTAAAATATATTGAATGGTGTAAAGGTTACATAGGTTCATTAATCATATATAAATAATATATTTTCAATTGTTTATATGAAGTTAAATTTCTTGAAATCACAAAATAGTAATGTTTTGATAAATTATCTAATGCTAGTAGATTTACATTTCATTTTTCCTATAAAATTTCTACCATACATTAACCAAGATTTTCATTCTATAAAAATATATATGCAATAAAGTTATAGTCCCAAAAAAAATTGGAAACTATGGAAAAGTAATTTTATTTCATATTATTTTAATTGGATACATTCTTACGGCTTTAATTCTTTGATATGATGGTTTAATTGAAGGTTCACTTAGTTAGAGAGATTGGTATTTTTGGTATTTTCTATTATAGATAGGCATACCCAATTTAATTATATATGATGAATTTTAATGGGTATTTTAAAAATAAAATTCAACTAGGAGGTTATACTATGGAGAGATATATTGTTATGGAAGCTGTTGAATTTTGTATTGACTACCTGTTTGGTGTGGAAAACATTATATTACTAAAATATCATTACAATGAGTGACTTGTGGGTGATGGAATTTACAGAATAGATGTTATCTCCATTAAAAACACAGAGCTGGTGTAGGCTCACATTAACATTTTACATAATAGTTTAGAGGCCAAACCATATTTGAAACCCAAAAATTAATTCATTGGAATTTGATTCATCAAGGGATTAAATTTGGATATAAAATGAACATAATTGAGAGTTTACATGATAGTTTCTATGCGATATTTTTAAAAAGTCAACTGAAAATATGAATTCAATTATAGAATGAATTTGATGTATATTCAGAGGAATAAGTGTGCCTGTATTATATTATAATGGTTATACATTTTATACAAAGGAAGATGATGAACTCAGTACCATGAAAAATAATGGAGTTACACTTGTGGTTTAAGTGATGCATGTATGGGAAACAAGGATATTAGTCAAAATTATGAGAATATGTCATACTTTGGCATCATAAAAATAGTATGAGAGTTAGATTATAAAATATTTCAATTATAGTTTTCTCAATGAAATTTGGATAATAATAGGGGATAGGTTGTAATAAATTAATTGGGATTGATGAAACTGGATTTCAGTAAGTGAGGGTATAAGGAAAAGCTTTTCATAATGGAATCATAGATAGTACTTGTAATTTATTCCATGGATCCTATATATAGAAAGCGGTTAACTTTTCTCTTATCCACTAAAACCACTGTAATGTTAGATTTCCATTTAATTGAGGATGTACCTTTCACTGGGACATCATAATCATTTTATAGTAGTCCCAATGTATAAATGGTCATGTATTCCATAAGATACCACAATTAGGGGGTTCAGATACTCAATAGAGGTTTTAAATCCCTTCAAACCTTAATTTTTTTTCAATAATCAGGTCAAATATTTTTTATAATTTATATTTCATTACCTTACAACATTAGTTTTTTAGTACCATATTTACCTAATATAAATTAAATTTTCAACAAATTTTGTTGATAATGGATTCAAGACATGTCGATGCTCCCAATCCGGAGGAAAAATAGGGTTCCCAAAATGATGATTCTCCCAATGTTTAGGAACAATTTTTTTATCCACATGATGATCTAACCAATCCTAAGAAACAATATATTAATGATTTTGAAATTAAGGAAATGGTAGAAGGTGAATAAATTATGTCCCAAAAAAAACTGGAGCATCATAGCATGATCATGTTATTAAAAATTATTAAGGTGAGAAGAAGATGCTTTAAATTCAAGGTTTGATGGATGTATAAGACTATCCTGATAACCCTAAAAGTCCACATTCAATAGTTTTATTAGGGTAACCACTTGAATGAATACACGGATTGGCATATATACATGAAAAAATGTTGTGAACACGATCAACAAACTAATTTTTGAATAGATTAGTTTTACATTATGATATAATTTATATATTTTAAAAAATAAATTAATCAATGCAATCTTTATTTACACTTCATTATACCTTGAGTAATACATTTATAATATATTATAGTTAAATGAAATTTTTACTAATGGTCACTATCATGGTTTATAGAGGCTTTTTGAAAATTTTTACGAATCATTATCTTTGTGATACTGAGGAAACTGTAATATCACACGCAACACACATATATACACAAACAAGATAAACTAAGAAACATGGAATTCATTTATTTTCCATTATAAGGAAGAATTATTTCAAGTATATTGTGATTCATAATACATTACATCGAAATATGTATGTTAATCACTTTGATTAAGAATTTTTAATTCATGAAATAATAACTAAGTGATGAAAATAAGTAGTATACATAAAAAAAATGTACCCCTAAAATAAAAAAGGATGGGGGTATTCTTCACTTGAAGAAAAATGGAATGTATTTTAATTATTCAATAATAATTTTATATGGAATAAGAAAAAACAAAATTATATTATTTTTTTATATATAGATTAATGAATACAAATAAAATACACTTCCATCCCACTTTATGTGATATGAATGGAGGATCATGTAAATAAAGATGAAATAATAGTATATGAAATCACACAAAAGGCATCGTAATCATGTGTAAGTATGAAATAATATATATTTTTTATTTTTATATTAGTATTACATAACAATGACATCTTATTTTCTTATAGTTTTTATCTAACTTGGACACAAGAAACTTCATCAAATGTACATGACGAATGACTATATTCAGTGGCCTTAAATAATACATATCCATATGCACACATCCTAGGTTCATGTTTTGGTGTGTCTACATGAACATATTTTGAGAAAATAAATGCACAAGACAATAAAGATTGAAAAATGGAGTTGATGTAGGAAAAAATGATTTATTTATAAGAAAAACCTAATTTAAGGTTTGAGTTGTTGGAGAATGTAATGGGAAAAATCAAAGAGAATAAAAAATTGAACAATAACCGCTATATGAAGATTTTATCTACCCATCATTGAGATGAGACATTCCCATTAATGTTCTACATTACCATAGGTAATTTATTTTGTCCTAACAATTTCTATGAAATTTTGAATCTTTAATATATTAATACCTTTCCCATACTGATATTTTAAAGGGTGAAATTGATTGTGATACATATCTATCAAAACCCACCTATTGCCTTTTTGTGAGAGGTACAATATACAATATCCAAGAATATATTATACACAAGAAATGTCCAAAAGGTCATGCATGATTAGGGATTCATGTAGCTCACAAACTGAGTTCCAATACACTTATTCTCCTACATGATATGTATATTCAAATGGAAAAACATTCCATTATTAAAATTATATAATGAATATTTAATCTTGTAATAATAAATTTCGATAAAGAGGTATGTCCTATATAATTCATTTTTATACAAAACATTTAATAATTAATGCAAAAGGCCTGGATTGATGACTATTATTATTGATAGAGAAAAGTAAGGATAAAAATATAGTCAAATCAAAATAATCTAAAGGATAAAACAATTGATCAAAAAGAACATTAGAGAGTACCTTAACCTTTCCAGTTAATCTTCCAAATTCACTAATATTTCATGTTCATGTGGATACAATGTTCAAATATAGTGATCATATAAACACCATGATTTTGAAGAAAAAATGTATATAGATTCCATTATAAAATTTATTAGTCATGAGAATGTATATGAAATCCTCAAGCATGGATGGATAAGAGTCTGAATTTTAAATTCATATCTAAGGTTCATTTTCATAATCTATTTTTCCGATAGCTGATCTACAATATTAATTATAGTTAAATACTATTTCTATTTGTTTGTAGGTGTATATATCAGGATGATTTTAATGGAAACCCCTATGAAAAAAATTTAGACACATTATCACTCACATCAATTTTAATAAAAAATTTTTATTTCAAAGAGAGGAATATTGATAAGTAATGGAACAAATATCTAAAATGATTGAAAAAGAAATTAGAGGTGAAATAATCTTCTTAAAACACATGATGTAGGTGTAAAGCTCTCTTATTAAATCATATAAAATATATTTTCATTTTTTATTATTTATTCTATTTTTATTTTTAGGGAGCATTGGTTTCTTATTACAAATAATTTGGATATTTTTATTCAATGAAAGGATTCCCAAAAAATTAACCTCACATGATGACATTTATCAGTTTTTAATGCCCGACATCTAACATTTTAGAAATACAATTCAAGTTATACATTTAATATTATGTTTCAATAAAATTTTTGTTATGATTTAGAAGTGTTTATATATCATCAAAATCATGTAATGAGGATAATCTATGAGCATAGGAAGCCTATCTAATTATAAAATTGGATAAATATTAGGGAATATACATTTATATTTCAATATCAAAACACATATCAAAATAAATTGACTATATTTCTTAAAATTTCAATATAGTTTATGAAATAAAATAATGTAAAATATTGGGGTTACTATGTTATAAAATTTATGAAATATATCATATTATATCAATAAACTATCAATCCTAATGTGGTATTTTTGAGGATAATTAAAAATTCATTTAAAATATTTTTTGTCATTTTCTTATTTTTTTCTACTACAAAGAAGGTAATAAACATACCATATATTCAAAATAGGAAATAGATTTTGTAGAAACTAATGGGTAGAATAAATTATTTTATAATATACACATACATCATGAAGAGGTGACTTACTACTAACAATTTACTTAATTTTCCATTCTTTATTCTTCTTTTCTTAGATAACTTTTATATAACTTTTTTATCTTAATTATTTAGTTATTTTTCATAGACATCATAAGAAAATGAATTCTTTTCGAAATTATTTTTCTTCGACTGGTTCGTGATCTATAAAGTGGAGAAAATGATTGTAGAAAAATCAATTCCCAATAAATTTACCATACCATGATGATGTAATTTGGTACTATTTTATTTCTTCATAGATATATTTTTTATTTATTTTATATATTTATGTTTATTAGTGTTTTTATATTACAAATAACTCAAAATTCATGTTTTGAATTTAAATTTACATTTTACTTAAGAACATGTTTCACTCATTGAAAAAAATAAGGCACAAAAATATTTCCTTGATACTTTAGAAAAATGATCCATAAGTCACTTGTGATGTTAATCAATTAGAGCATGTTAATCCAACATATGATATGGATATTATGACTCAAATTGCATTTTTTAATTAAAATTGACATTTTCTTTCAAAACATGAATCATATACTCAAAACAAAGAAGATGTGATAGGATTTTATTGATACTTTAGGGAAATTACAATAAAAAATTTCTAACATGTAAGAATCAACACCACATAAATATAACACATGATGTGGCTGGTATCACTCAGAGAGATTGTTTTTATTTAAAAATGTAATTTTAGTTCAAAAGATTTTTGAAATACTAAAAAATTAGCAACCAAATTCATATTGTTTTGATACATTATGAAAACGATCTATAAGTAATTTTTGATATATATGAATTAGATGAACCACAATATAATACATGGTGTGATTTTTATGACTCAAAATATTCATTTTTAGTTAAAAAACGAGATTTTAGTTAAAAACATTTCCTATACACTAAAAATAGTGAAAACATACATGTATGATTTTAATAATTTAGGATAATGATCTATAAATATGTTTTTTATGTATAGGAATCACCTTCACATGAATCAATCACATGGTGTGATATTTATGATTTTAAATGATTATTTTTAGTTTAAAAATGACATTTTAGTTAAAAACATATGTCACTCTTTAAAAACTGATGAAACATGATTATATTTGGTTGATACTTTCAAAAAAGGATCCATAAGTCATCCATGACATGTAGAAATGATATTCACATCAATTAGACACATGTTGTGAAGAACATGACTAAAAGTTCATTTTATCTGTTGAAAATTAAATTTTAGTTAAAAACCCTTTCCACTCACTAAAAACTATGAAAATTATCATTTATTGCCTTTATATTTTTTTTAAAATGATCTATCTATCATTTTTGATGTGTTGTATTTATCCCGACATCAATACGACACACTGCGTTACTGGTATGAATAAATTTCCATGTTTTAAATTTAAAAACAAAAATTTAGTTAAAAACGTTTATTACTCACTGAAAAATAATAAAACATACTTGGATTATATTGATACTTTAGTAAAATGATCCATAATTCATTTTTGACATGTAATAATCAACTGCACATCACTCTGATGCACAATGTGGCCGGTAAGACTCAAAGTGCATGTTCTTATTTAAAATCAAAATTATAGTACAAAACACATGTCACATACAAAAATCTTGTAAATCTCACTCATATTGTCTTTATAGTTTTTTAAAATTATCCATAAGATATTTTAGAAATTTTGGAATCCATATAAAATCAATCCGACACATAGATTTTTTGGTATGACTAAAATTGTTGATTTCTTAAATTATCATTTTAGTTCCAAATAAATGCGACATACTCAAAAACCAAGAAAAAAAGTTAAGATTATTTTTAGACTTTATGCAAATAAAACATAGGTCATTTTTGAAATGCAAGAATCAGCCTTACCTCTATATGATAGATAATATGATTGGTGTGACTCCAAATGTGTGTTTTTGGTTTAAAAATGACATTTTCATAAGAAAACATGCATCACTCACTAAAATATTTGTAAATACACTCATATATTCTTGATAATGTATAAAAATGATCCATAAGTCATTTATGACATGTAGGAATTATCTATATGTAAATCTGACACATGGTATGACCAATATGACTCAAAGTGTTCGTTTTCATTTTAAAAATTAAAACCTAGTTTAAAAAACGTTTCACTCACTTAAAACCATGAAAACATTCTTGTATTGACTTGATAATTTTAGAAAATAATCCATATTTCATTTTTTACTTATAGGAATAATCTACATGTCAATAAAAAAAATGTGACCATTATAACTCAAACTTCAAGTTTACATTTTAAAAACAAAATTTTAGTTGAAAATGTGTGCCAATCACTAAAAACCCAGAAATCATACTTGGATTTTATTCATACTTTAGGAAAATGGTATATTAAGTCATTTGTTATGTGTAGGCATTAAAATAACATCAATACAGTACACGGTGTGGAAGGTATGAATTAAAGTGTGCATTTTTATTTAAAATTAAATTTTTTGTTCCAAATACACATGAAATACTCAAAACCATTAAAATACATTCATATTGTTTTTATAATGTTGAAAAATTATCTATAAGACATTTTAAATGTGTAGGAATCATCCACACCTCAATTTGTTACATGGTGTGATTAATATGACTCAGAATGTGTGTTTTCAGTTTAAAATGACATTTTAGTTAAAAAAAATGTCACACTCTATGAAACATGAAAACAATATCATATTAGCTTTGTAATTTTATTAAAAGACCCATAATTCAATTTTGATGTGTAGAAATCAACCGTATGTCAATTTGAGACACAGTGTGACCAGTATAAATCAAATTGAGGGTTTTTAGTCTAAATATGACATTTTAGTTAAAAACATGTGTCACTCACTAAAAACCTATCAAATACACTCAAATTGTATTAATAATTTAATAAAAATATCCATAAATCATTTTTATATGTACGAATCAGTCGCATGTCAACATGATAGATAATTAGGCTGGTATGAATCATAGAGCTTATTTTTAATTAAAATTAACATTTTAGTTTAAATATACACATCACCTACATAAAACTGATACAATTAAATTAAATTGTTTTTATACATTAGGATAATAATACATAAATCATTTTTGAGGTGTGTGAATCAACAAAACCTTAATCTGATACATAGTGGGGCCTATATGACTTAAAGGGTATATTTTTAGTTTTAAAGTGAATTTTTATTAATTAATTGTTTCACATTTATATTTAGTTCATTTCATTATAGAATTATTAACATATGAATAGTTTTTTATATAGGTACACTCTTTTTTCTCAAACTCTTGTAATTTTTTCAGTAACTGTTAGCATGATCAGAATCCTTTGAGAGGGGGTTGGGGTCCAATGAAAATATAATATTAATGTTTTTTTAATTTCTTGATGTTTATAATAAATTATACATACCAATTTAATTATACATATCAATGTTTTAAATGTTTGTAATCATTTCATAGTGTTTGTTGTTTTTGTATTGTGATTTAAATATAATTGAAATTAAAAAATTTAGGTCCTACAATAGTGTGTTGTAATTTCAGCTATACACCACTGTAACTTGGATTTTATCAAAACAAAGAATAACCTTTCTAAATGGACACTTTATTAGTAATAAAAACATTATGATAAAGTGTACACATTATCAATTCTATAAAAATAATCAATAAAGTTCCCATTTATTATCGTTTTTAGCACAAATGAAGGAATATTTTATCAACTCTATTTTTAGCGCTGATAAGTGATGTTAGATTTTAAAGGTTATTATAACACTATCACTTTTTTAGTGCTAATGAAGGATATATCAATCACAATTAAATACCATGTCTATAGTTATTGATTATGATCATCATTGTCCTATTTATGTGCATGTGTATTGAACCATTATTTGTATTGGTTCATAGAGGAACAAATTCGACAATAAAGATATTTTTTATTTTTATAATAAAAAGAGAACCGATTGTAATGTAATATCACATAGTGTGAGAACTAGATTCATGGAGTGTTATGGGTTTGTCTGAGATTATATTTATAGTGGTTGATGATATCAGAGTGGTGAAACATTGACATGGTAGGAGTTTCTCATATAGAACACTGTGTTTGGATAATGGATGAGGTGCATCAGTATTAATCCTCAAAGTAGTTGGTTCTTGTGTGGATAGAGGCAATGCTCAAAATTAGTCAATGGTGGTGGCCCTCATCCTCTTTCTTTTGGTAATGGGGCCCACCAAGATGATGTAGAAATTATGTTTCTGTGTGGTCAGATGTTCTCAGGTAATGAGTTTGGTGGGGTTTTCTTAAAGGTGGGGAGGACGTCCAATTCTTCCTAATGTGTATAGTTGTTTCCCTTGGTTTTTATAGTGTATTCAAGGATGAAACTTCTAAGTGGATACTACCCTAATGGAATTCTACCCTCAGTGTGATGTAACTATAAAATCTTTTTGGTCATTCCCATCACATGGAAAATTAAACTATATGGTGGAATAATATGATTTCTGAAAAGTTTTTTATTTTTAGTTTCTCAAGAAGGTGTTTATCCTGATTTATGAGGCCAATAATATAGGATAAAATAAATTTTTATGACTATCCACATTTGAATATGGTGGATTGAGAAACCTTATGAGAAGATGTGTAGTGTTGGAAAGATTGATAAGTTTGGTGTTTATCTTCATGTTATTATCATAGAATTGAATGGGATAGAAACAAAGAAATAACCAGGCTCTCTTATCCAGTAAATGTGGACTTGTCAGGGATTGGGATACAGATGGATGATTCTTATAGATGAACTATATTTGAATATAATGCTTATATTTCCTTTGTGTAAAAAGCTTTAGATCTTAGTTCATGTGCCTTATGGGTATTTAGAAATTGGGAAATTGATATGTGACTAAGTGGATATTTCTTATTTTTAACTCTTTTAGTGATATTTTTTAATTTTCAAGAGCAATTATTTTTGGGTGTGGTGTTTCTAAGTTTTATTAAGGTAATAACCATATATAACATTCTTCAAAGGTGGAGATTTGAGTACTTCCAATACTGATAACCATGTTAATGGACCATTTTGAGATCAGTGTCGATAGTATGTGGTTTATCTTCATCCCATGTTCTGGAATGTCCTTCAAAGGAGAAGTTTTGGGGTTATTGAGGTTACAAATAATAACTTGGGGAAAATTCATGTTTCTATTTAGTTATTTCTTTAAAAGGACTGGATTTGTATTCTTCATAGATAGAAGGGGATATTCCTTTCCTAGGTAGTCGAGTATCGAGTTTTTCTAGAGATCAAAACATTGAAAGTGAAGATGATGTGTGATAGTGGTGGCTAACCATAATAGATTGGGTTTTTATGTTTCCTTACTAGGTAGCTATATTTAATTTCTTTTTGGGATGAAAAGGTCTTATGTTGGGAAAATTACAGTGGCCTAGAATTTTTCTTATTCAGAAATTACACTATTTTTTTGTTTAAATGTATTAGGACCCCACTAGGTGTTGGATAATATATTCACATTATAATATGACCTTATAAAAATTATTCTATGGTTCCTTTGTTTTTAAACATTTTCCCCTTGGGTTGAGATAGAGAGGAATTGTGAGTTCTAAAGGATCTTGAAGAAATTATAAGTATTAAAATATTATTTCTATCCCTCACTTGAGTTACCACAAAAAAATGATTATATGTCCAAAAAAGGTATTTTATGAAAAAACCAAGAAATTAGTTTCATTCTAGATGAGTTTTATACCCTAGAATTAGTATAATTCAGGTCTTCATCAACGTTATTGAGTTTTAGATATCACATATGGGTTAATTAAATATATAAATTGTTTTGAATAATTTAACTAGTTTAATTATTCTTAGTGGAACCCTAGAACCCCTCTCTATTTGATCCCCTATCATGACTATCCTATAGGGTTATCCATTCCCATCAACAGAAACCTTATATGAAGAGTGGAATGGAAGTATTATTGGATTATAGAGGTATCAATAAAAATCACTGAGCAAAAGTAGAATTTTGATCTTTATAGTGATCACAACTTTAGTTGTTCAAAAAAATTAAGCTTCAACCATTATAACTAAAGTTGGATCCTTTGTTGGGGAGTAAATAGATCAGTCTAAGGATAATAACACCATTTAATGAAAATATTGTGACAATATCTATTGAAAATTTAATTTCAAAAATATTATTAGGAAATAAATTCAGATGCATATTTGAACATGAGAAAACCCTCATATGCAGAGGATTAAAAAACCATGGGGAAATTTCGAAAAATTAAACTATAAATAATGAAGTAAAAATTAAATAGAATCCTAAAACCTGAATTTTAAAATTAAATGTATAAAAACTCTATGAAAATACACACCCGGATACTTCTATTCCTTCTCTCTAAAAATTGTTTTTATATAAAACATCACATATCGAAGATAAAAACCCAAACACATAAAATCATTGTGGTATATCCAATAATAAATTGCATAATGTGATACTCCACTTCTCACTGTGCATCACAAAATGTTGTTTCTCACACCCCAAAACTATCACCTATGTATCTTTTTCGAATTTTCCACACCTCTGATAATCCTTTTATAGATGAACAATTTCCTAATATTCATGTTCACAATATCATTTCCAATATAAAAATAATATATTGAGATTATATCTTAAATTTCAAAAAATATATATTATATTTTTTTTATGATTTTATCTCACTTAAATTCAAATATTATATGATTCTATCAATCCCCCTTCAGCCAAACAAAGAAGAAGAAAAATTCTAAAAAACTTAGTTAGAATGAAATTCGGTTGGCATCAAAACAACCATAAAGTACTATATAAAATACAAGGAAACCCTTTTGAAACTATGAAAAAATATAAAACCCCCTATAAAATAATCCCAAATGTTGAAGTATTCATTATACCAAAGTCTATACTACCCTACTAAAAATGATAGGAATCAACAACACTTGTCTTGTAAGAACCCGTGTTCTTATGGGTTGATAATTTCCATGGGAATTTGAATTTTTCCATTAGTGGATGTTTTTTTTAAATTTTGAAATCAAAGAGATTATTACGGGGATTCAACTTTGAAAATTGGTTTTTTTTCATACAAGGATTAAGTTTTACTGGAAGACCAGAGGGTTTGGGAAAACAATAGAGAGGAAAAATATATGTTGGGTTGCTTAAAAAATCCTCATCAGTGAATTCACATCATGAATTTGTTTCATGAAATGAATTATTTTCACTGGGTTTAGATGTGAAGATTCAGGACATGAAAAATGGGCTCAGGAGCCATTGCCCAGAATTTCATGGTATACCACATAGTGTCACACCGTAACACTTATGGTATTTTACCTATAAAACATTTTACTAAGTATTTCATGATTTCAAACTTATTTTCACATTATAAACCTTGCCTTAATGGATTTTAGGATTTTTTTAGTGACATAATTATTCTTTAAACCCTCCATAATTAATTCCTACAAATTCCTTATGTAGAGAAGTGATTATATATACAATATTGGATTTAGAGAGACCTTATGATATCATACCTCCATAGATTGACATATCATTCATTGTGATAGATTCATCTTCTAGATTTAAATTTATTTAAATACATGGATGTTTCTAATCCTATTCGAAATATCTCTCATTAAAAATTCATGGATTTTTATGATTGAGAAATCAGATGACAAATCTACTTGATTTTGATGGATTCATTGATGGAGATGAGATCATGGATTGACATGGAAAAGGGATTTCTATGTCGAAAAAATAAATATAGATGAAGGACGATCTATTTAAGGTACATAATTGGGTTACCCATTTCATGGTTTCTAATTCATTTTTTTGAAATTGGTATCCTTTTCATTGAATCGTGATACATATTTTTCCTAGAATGGAGTTAGAAGTGAATTTCAAACCACCCATGAATGGTTGGTCATTGTTCCGATCAGGAGTCGTTGTCCAATATGGATTTTGGAATGTTCGACCTTCATTGTGGATCAGATATTCCTTGTTATAATTTAATTAATTATGATTTATTTGTAATTAATCAATTGAATTGCTTTATCATAATATAGAAACTCATGGTGTTTGAGTAAGGCTGACTAGACTTGAGCAATGAAGACAATGCTGTTTGGGTTTTCTTGACTTGGGATTTACACTTTTTGAGGTAGGTCGTCTCGCTTAATTTCCCTATGACAATTATATTTTTTATGTGCATGTGTGTGTTTAGGCACACCATTGAGGGTGATTTTACAAGATTAATCTATGGAGATATTTTTTTTCATTAAATTTAATTTCTTAATTAGAACTATAAATGCTATGGGTCAAGAACAACCCCTGTGTGCATGCTTGACACATTAGTGACAGATGGTCGATGTTGAGACCTTGAGAAACTAGATGGCCTCCTAGACTTTTGTGATTTGAGGATAGGTCTTTTGAGACCCACTATTTTTTAATGGTTTATTTAATTTAAATGGTGTGTTTAAATTAAAAAAAATGACAATTAGGTTGAATGAGAACCAAGGATCCAGATAAACTATTGTGCGATTTCTTGTTTCCTTAGTTGATGATGTCTAAGGTCGACAATGTGAAGTATTAGTAGGCCTACAACACTCTTGTGAGGTGAGGAAATACCAAGATAACCTTAACCCATTTATTGGGTCTTGAGAAGTTGGAGTAATACCTTGTGACCTTTGGGATATTTAGGCTCATTTAGGTGAGGACATAATGATATACCCACACTTGTCTACGGTGACTAGGTCTAGGTAAAAATACCATAGGCTAACTAGAACTAGGTTTGGGTGGGTGGACCAACCCATAGTGACCCTGAAGACTAATATGGTATATGGTTCACCTCTTGACTTTCACTTATGTGGAAAGACCAATATAACTTATGTGACCCTACTACCCTATTGAAAATTATATGGACATTTTTTCCTAGTGCATTAGATGCTGAACCAAGAACATGAATGAGATTGAGGAATAATTTAGGGTTCCTTAGCTATGTTGATATCGGGAGGACCCTATGGGTTCCTTGTTATTAGGCTGACCATGAGTTGGTGACATGATATGACAGAGGTGTTATAGTAAAACTTGTACTAGTACCAGATACCAAAGGGTTTTGGATAGAGGTGATAAGCGTGGGTGTTTGGATAACATTCTAGGTTTCCTTTTCAAATACACCATTTAGGTAGAGATGATAAGGGTTGGATACCATGATTGAATCCAATTTAAAATGATGTGATACAACATTTTATAACTGGATACGATTGGAGCTATTATAGGGAGGGAGCTCGGTATTGGTACCACCAAGGATTTGAGGCCCTAAACATGATAAAGAGACTAACTTGGGAAAATATAACATAAGAAAGTACAATCATTGGATTTTATTTCCAGTTTTTAGGGATCTAATTGTACTGTCATTGGATGAATCCACAGATTCATGAATACATCACAGATCTTATGATATGAATATTGGGTAACAGAATCCCCGAGTCAAGGTATCTAAATAGACTTCCATGGGATGCATCTATATATTTTTGAGGATATAACAAAGCTTATAACAATCACTATCGAGGAATGGAATCTATAGAGTTATAGGATCTAATTAGACTACTTTAGGATGAATCCCTAGATTCATGAAGATGTCACAGATCTTATGAATGATCTTCTAGGGTATGGAATTCTTAGATTCATTGAATCTGATTGGATTGCAAAGGGATGTATACCTCTATTCACGATGACTTGAAAATTGTAATACTAAGGGAATCTTCCTCAAATTCATATTGATTTCACACTTCCATGTATTTAGATCTTATAGATTGGATAATGAGGGATGGGATCTAAGAGTTATGATAATTGGATGGGCTTACCATGGGTTTGGAACCTTCATGTTACTTGGGTGGCATAGTCATCATGATGTACTTAGAGTCACTATTTCTTTAGGCTAAATCATTTATTGTTTATTGGCGAAAAACATGAGGATAAAAAATATTTTATTTATTTGGAGTTTTCATTTTTTATAGGTGCATGCTACATTCAAATATGATTTAAAATATTGGTTATTACATGACAACATTAGTAGTTCCCTACTATTTTTTTACTCAAACATTTTATGGGACAACACTATACTTTTGTACCCAAACATACATCCACTTGATTGTTGGTACATGTTATAATACGGCCCATGATAACGTGGTTGAGTAGGATAGCTATAATGGTATGAGGAAACTAGATAATTTTAGTCTTTGTTATACAACATAAATATTTTTTATATTTTTCTTTTATTTTGGTATGTGTCTGTAACTAGACTAGCAGGTGGTCTCGTATGTACAACATAGATGTTTGAGACTTTACTTCATTTCATGAATTATTTTTAGATATGTATTTATTTTTTCATACTCTGATTATATACTTCTTTTACACTCTAATATAGGGGATGTGATATCTCCATTGTACCATCATAGACCCCCACAACTAGTTGGCGGCCTCTGGCATAGGGGTAGGCATGCCCGAGGTCTGGTGGTGAACTTGTTCAACTACTAGTAATAAAGTAAACCTATACATGATTTTATAAATTGTAATCAGAGAATTTATTTTTCTTTTTCATTCAATTTTCTGATCTTTTATACTATAGATTTAGTAACGTGTCACTGCCTGTGATGGATGTTGGGATGGTGCATCACGAACACCTATTCTGGTAGAAATTCTAGTTTACCAAGGCATGTAGATGCTATTTGGATTTTTTTGTTATAGGTTTATATTATTTTCACCTTGGGAGATTCGAATATGGTTTGGATGCATTGATTTATTATGGATATCTATCTCTTGGATCATCGGTAAAAGGTAAGTGATTTGAATTTAAATCTTTTCCAGCAGAGGAAAGAGGCATCTCTTGCATCATATCAGGAATGTAGGATTCAAAAAACATATAATACTTTTATTGTGTTATTTTATATTCATTACTCTTGATGGTAGAGTTTATGGATGTACAATGAGATTCTCAATGATGAGGCTGACGAGTCAGTCCTTGTGTGTAAGAGGTGTAGTTACCCTGGTGGTATACATTTGGGTTTGGTTTTGTGTCCTAATACTATAACGAGTAGTATGTTGTTTAGATGCTCAAATAGGATGAGTTATATAGTTTTGGGCAATTGGATTATTTTATGAAGCCTTTTATTAGTGATATTCCTGAGACAAATGTTTTGATATTTTGATTTCATGTGATGTTATGACAAGAGAGTGCCTTATATCTTATGATTTGTGACCTTATGAGAGGTTGAACTGTGGACTAGGTGGTCAAACCTAGTAGATTAACTTATACATGATTAGTAGGGCTTGATAAGAGATATAGAGGCCCTTTTTTTGACCTATATCCTAGTGGCTCAGTGCTTTTGTTTATTTTATGGTGACCCATTAGAGGAGTTACCCTTGTGTTATTGATGATTTTTCTTGTGAAATTGATGCACAATAGGTTCTATCATGTTTATAAGAAAACTAATGGATATGAAATGGTTTATTTCTAAAACTACCTCCTTGAGTGTTTGTGGTTATATTTATGGATGAAAACAAATGACTTGTGGGATATGAGTTAGGTTTATTGGGTGGTCGTAGGGAAGCATGCGACTAGGCGATTATGATGAGTTATGTTTGTTGGTATGTACCAAGGTTATGTGATTCTATTTGGGATATATTAAGGGATGGATTATGAGTAATCACCCATTGTTTTTGGAGAAAAAATTGTGGTTCATCAGAAGCGTGTTTGGACTATTTGGTTTTAGACTAATATGGTGTATCATTGTATTTTTTTCTATTTTGAACCATTCCGTTCTTAATAGAGGAACTTGATTAGTGTGGCGATGGTAGTGTCATAATAAAATTTCATTCACAAATTCCTGGCATAATTTTGTGATGTGTTTTTTCATTTTGGGTAATGATTCTATCTTGAATCATGATTTTTAGGAGCTGATGATATTCTTGTGGGCATGGAGGCTTGAGGCCTTTGGATGGGTTGTTATGGTAATCATTGATGAAATATTAGTGTACTCTATCTAGAGACAATAATTCCTAATATATTTACATCATCCTAAATATTCTAATAGATAATTATATGTATATAAATCTACATAAATTTATTTGAGATGGATGAATGACCTTACTTAGGGTTTTTTACAGAGTATAGTAGGAAATTCATATCACAGAGAGACAACCAAAGGCTATTAGAGGATGAACCTCATTTGAGAAGGGTCATTGGCTTAGTTAGATTAGTTGTTGGATGGAAAAGGTGGTTTTTTATTCTAGTGATCTATAAGTATAATTTATCAGGTTCTATAAAAACACCATATTTGTAATTTGGATGAGATTTTATATAGATTTGGTGTGTTGAAATAGACCATAGAATGTGATAGTGCGATCATATGAAAATTCATGGGTTTTCCTTGTTTTGTGAAATGGTTTATAAGGTGAAACACATTTCATGAAATATTTCATGGGGTGTAACATGGTTCATGGGTTTGTTTCTGGGTGAACCAATTTCATATCTTGCTTTATGGGGTGAATCTATGGTTCATCACATGATTCATGGGGTAAAAAATGCAATGGATTATTTTTTGACATGTTTAAGGGGGTGAAACATGAGATAAAATATTTTATGACTTATTTTTGGCGGTGAAACCTGTGATGAAACTTCCAAAGGTGACATTTTGGGTGAAATGTTTTGGTAAGCAAGTGGAATTGGTACCATGGATCAAAAAAGTTATTTGGGGTATGATGCGTGTATTCCAAGGTTTTACCAAGACCTTTTATGGAAAGGTGATCATATGAGACCCCTATGAATGGGGAGCAGATACTTATATGTTTTGTAAAATAATCATAGAAAATATGTGGTACCTGATGTAGAGTGTTTCTTAACCACTTTTTATTTATAAAAAATGAAATGGGAACTGTGTTGAGTGAGTCAGTTAACCACAGGGAACCTATTTAAAAAAGCCCAATAGGGATAGACATTGTGGGTCAAAAGTGGTTGCGATAAGTTGGGTTCCATGGTAGGGATCACTATGAACCTACTGATGAAATTGATGATAAAATGATAGTTTTTTAGAATAAATGGACATTGAAGAATGTCTTCAAAGATTTTGGCGACGGTTACGAGTGGTGGATCTAATTTTGTTTATTAATAGGCATTGTGTCTTGTCATGCATAGATGAATCTCATTTTGTATTTTAGAGTGGAATGTAATGAATTGGGGATTTTTTACAACCTATATATGTCAGGTTTCTCTGGTAAATACATGATGAGGCTTCTTAGGGTAAAAAAGTTTAATGATGAAGAGATTTTAAAATCCCACATTCTTACGTGTTGATACTTTTGGTGGGAATTTTAATTTCTTCATTAGTGGATGTGTTATTTTGAAATATTTAAATCAATGTGATGATCTAGGGGTATGAACATCCAAAAATGGTATTTTTGGATGTTGTTGATGCTTAAATGGAAGTCTTGGTGGTTCAAGAGAATGAAAAAGAGGAAAAAGACATTTTTGGATACTAAAAAAATCCCTAGTAGTGTAGTCACATAATGAATATGATTCACAACATGAATGGGTTTCATTGGGTGAAAATATGGAGTTTTAAAACATAAAAAATGACCCTGGGGGAATTGATCCAAATTTCATGACATGAAACATAGTTTCACACCATGAAACATGTGGGATATTCCCTATAAACAATTTTCCTTAGTATTTAAGGATTTGAAACTTGTTTTCACATCGTTAAACATCCCTAGATAGTTTTTTAGTTATAATTAAGTGAAGATATTATATTTTAAACCCTCCAAAATCGACTCATTTAAACCCCTTACCCATAGAAGCGATAGGATGGAAGATCTTAGCTTATGGGAGCCCTTATGAACCCATAACTCCACTGATTAAATAATTGTTTGTTGTTATAGATTCTTTTTGGTGAGTTATATCCTTTGCGATCAATGTATGTTTCCAATAATCCTCAAAATCACCCTCATAAATTGGTCATTTCTTGCTTCTGATTGAGAAATAAGACGACGAATCTACTATATATTATAGGATTAATTTAAAGAGGATGATATCTTAGATTTTCATGGATAGGGGAATTCTAGGTTGAGAAACTCATGCTGATGAAAAAAGATCTATTAAAGGTATATCATTTGGTTTCTATTTTCATGGTTTCCAATTTATTTTTTTATTAAATTGGTTATTGTTTCATCTCCATGTGACAATTATTTTTCCCAAAATAGAGTTAGAAGCTTGTTGTGAACCACCCATGAATGGTTGGTTATTGTTTAGAATATGAGACATTGTCATATAAGTCTTGCATAAGGTTCAAACATCACCATTGATTCTAGGTTCCTTGTTATAATTTAATTAATTAAAATTTAATTATAATTAACTAATTGGACTTTATTAGAATTAGATAAGAAATCATGGCATTTGAAGAAGGAATACAAGACTTGGACAATGTGGGAAATTTCATTGGGGTTTACTTGGCAAGGATTTTACTTCATTTGATGTAGTAGGTCTCACACACTTACCTTATGGGATTTATAATGTTTATGTGAATATTGGTGTTATTTCATTACATTGAGTGTGATTGCACATGGTTAATCTAATTAAATATTTTTTTAATTAAATTTAATTTATTAATTGGAATTGTAAATTCTAGGGGTCATAAATAACCTTTATGTGCATGTTGACATATCTTCCACTAATGGTTGATGCTGAGACCTTGAGACACTAGATTGACTCCATACCTCCTGTATGATGAGACCAGGTCTTATGATACCACCAATTTTTGGAAAGATTTATTTTATTTAAATGGTTCATTTAATTTAAATAGAAATTTCAATTAGGATAAATGACCACCAATGGTCATGAAAAACCCATATGTTCTGGTTTTTCACCTTGAACACTGGTGGAAAAGGCTGTGACTATAAATTGTCGGTATTCCTCCAGACCTCTTGTGATGTGAGGAATAACCATTATAATATTAGGCCATGAATTGGGTCTTGATAACTTATAGGACTCCCTTCAAACATTAAAGCCGTTATGTCTAGTTAAGATGAGGATAGGATGAGCGACCCACTCCTCTCTAATGTGACCAGGCCAACATTGATAGACCATAGGCTGAATGGAATCAGGTTTGGGTGAGAGGACCTAACTAGAGTGATCTTGAATATTGATATGGGCTATGGTACATCTCTTGACTACATTCTGTGTGGTATTAATTGTGTAGCCGATGAGACCATGCAACCTAATTTACGATGCTATCGATGAATTTTCTTAGAGAATAAGGTTTTGACCTATGACAATGACTATTATTGAAGACAAGGTGAGGGTGCATCTGTTGTGTTTAGACCAGGAGGACCCCATGGGTGCCTTATTAATAGACTGAACCTGATATGATGACTTGATATGATAACTGGTGTTACTTTGAAACCCATACTAGACTGGGAAGACGAAGAGATATAGACAAATATGGAGATCATGGGTGTTTATCAAAATTTCTATGTTTTCTTTTTGGATAATCCATAAATTAATACCTAACAAGGTTTGTTTTCCATGATTGGAACTATGTTATAAGGATGGGTTTCCATGTTTTGGAGCCAGATATGGTTGGATCTGCCACATAGGAGCCCAATGTGGTTGCCTCCATGGATTTGGGGCTCAGAAATAATGGAGGGGATGCCTTAGACTAGGATCCATCAAGAAATGACTTCTAGGTTATAAAATCCACAATGTTTATATATATAATTAGATTTCCATGGGATGCCACTATAGAGTCATAAAGTCCTCACAGAGATTATGATAGGATTATGGGGAATGAAATCCCTATAATTGAGGGATTTGATGGGAAATATATGTGATGCATCCTCAGTGTCATGAAGACCTAACAAATCTTAAGAATACGAATTCTGGGGAATTACATCCCCAATATCAATGAATCTGATTGTACACATTTAGGATCTATCCCCAGAGATTTGAAGACCTAATAGATCTTATGTTATGATTTCTAGGGGATTTCATTCTAGGAGTAAGGTAATATGATTGAACTACTAAGGGATTCATACCCATAATCATGAAAACCTTCAATTGGAAATCCATATGCCTTATCCCTAGATTCATGACTATTTTTGGCTCACATGGATTTGGATCCCAGAAGTTGGGTATTGGGGTATGGGATCGTAGAGTCATAAGAATTTGTTGGGGTTTCCATGGATTTAGAACCCGCATGTTACTTTGGTGGCATGGACATCATGAGATTCCTAAAGACACTATAGGTTCAGGCCAAAGCAGGTATGATTGAATGGGGTAACAGAATTGAGAATCGACAATATTTTATTTCTTAGGAGTTTTACTTTTTTTTTTCATAAGATCATTTTACATGAACATACAACCATATATTCTAGTTAGTATGTGTCCCCATTAGTGGTTCCCTACTATGGTTTTTATTCACACCCTGATCGAGCCACCACATCACTTGGGTACCTGAGCAGATAACCACTCGATTATAAGTAAAAGTTGGGATGAGGCTTAGGATAGCATGGTTGAGCTGGATAAGTTAGATGGTATCAGGATACTGGATGAGTTTAGGATTGGAGATTCAGTATATATAAATATATTTTTCTTTTTCTTTTTTTTGGTATGTATCTATAACTTAATCAGTGGGAGGTCTTGCATGTACAACATGGTTGTTCAGGCCTTTACTTCATTTCATGTATTATTTTGGATGTTTTTTATTTCCACGTACTCTGATTATTTATTGTTTTTATTTTCATTTGGTTATTTATTTTTTATTGATAACTCTTATATAGAGGGTATAGTCTCCCCATAGTACCATATTAGACCATCACTACTAGTCAACATCCTCTAACATACAGGGAGGCACACATGAGGTCTTTTAGAGAACCGCTTTGGCTGCTAGTTATAATGTGACCTGGGGTAGGATGTTTCATGGATCTCACATAATAGTGATTTCCACATAATTTGGAGTACCTGGATAAACTAATTTTTGTTTTTTACAACATTTTCTGAAGAGTTTTTAACTCTCAATGCATCACCTCGATATTTGATTTCAATTTCTTATTCACTTTTGGAAGTATCTCAAGAAAATTATTTAAGTGAGGACATAAAGAACCAAACATGACTTGCATAAAATTATAAAATTTATTAATCATAATAAATGGTCTAAAAAAAATTCATGATGATCACCCATGCCACAAATATAGGGAAAATTCCTCTTCAAAACTTCATTCGTCACTTCATCGCATGCCTTTACACAAATCCTTTAAATCATATAAACCATTCTTCCTTACACATATTCCATCGATACTGAGGACAATGTCCATATTGTATTGAAAAATTAACTCCCAACCCCGTAATTATCAAGAGTAAATTCTATTAAAAAATTAGGGAGTATACCCAGAACATGTCCCAAATCCATCACGATCAGCATACAACATGAATTTGTAGTGATACAAATATCACAAACTCTAATGACACTCATAGAATATCCATTAGAAATATACAATATAAAAAAAATCCAATTCTTCAAATGAATACATTATTTTCTTATTTGGTTAAATATGATACGATGCTGATGAATCAACAACCCATTTATCATACATATTTTACCTACAACAATCAATTCCACCTAAAAGTAAATTTCTCTCACCCAATGTAATACATAAACTTATATCCTTAGTATCAGTGTTCGTGGTCTTATTTTTTCCCTTATTATTTTTCAAAGTACAAAAGTTTCTCTAAAAATGGCCCTCCTTATCTCAAATGAAGCACTTGAACTTTATTCATGTATTTGACATACCTCTCAGATTAATATGTCCATATCTAACAGAAAAAATACCACTATTACCTGAAGAATCACCATCATTGGTCTTTCACCATGTCTCATTCATCAAAAAGGTGTAATCACATTTTCCAACTCCATAGTGTCTTTATTGAACAATAATTTGGTTCTTATATTGTCATATGAATCAGGTAACCAACCCAGGAGAAAAAAATCTATGTCTTCTTACTCTTCTTTAATTCAATTAGTACCACATTACCTTTATCACCAATATTTAATACCACCAAATAACACTCCATATGATTTTTTCATAATCCATTCATAGGGTTACAAATAGTCATTATCTAGAATTCACAATATATATAATCATTATTTTAAATATAAATTATTTTAAGGGATTTTGATTTATACATACTTTCAAGATTCTCCCAGATCTCCTCTAGATCCATTTTATTGTCGTGCTCAAACACTATCATCATTCATGCAATGTATTTATAGTACCTCCCACAATCTATTTTACAACTTTATTGTGTATTACTCTCTATGGCCCTTTTCATGCTATTTCCCATTCCCAAAAACCATCACCAACATTTCTGCACCAAAATAAGAACAAATATAATACTCCCTTTATAGGTGATGAATTGCCTAAAATCCATGTTCACAAAATCCCTTAAAATATTCCAATAATATATAATAATAATATCTTAAAATTCAAAAAATATCTGAGGGATATTGTTTTTGATTTTATCTTCATGAAATTGAAATATAGGATGACCCTATCAACTAATTATTTGAAACTTCATCTATTATATCATATATTTAGAATAAGGATTGATGTTCTGGGATTATGGTTTAAGATATTTATTCTAATTACCTCTATTACAGGCTATTTATTATTGGTGATGGAGAAAGTTTGTAGGTAGTATGATGGAAAATGAGGGATACTCAATGATCACGATGAAAAAATTATTACCTATTATTTTTACATTCATTCATTTATATATATATTTATATATCTCCCTATCTCTCATGCATTGGAGACAATCCTCAATCATTAGTGGTGAATAACTGGAGTTTGGTGTGATGCGAGAGAGGCTAGCATGATCTATGTGTGATGATCCCCTCCCCACATTATGAGTATATATATAATTAATATATATTATTATTATAATGAGAGGATAAGGTGGGGATGTTTGTAGTGGGGTGTTGCATGGAAGTATGAGGAAGTGGACTGGATGACTTCTATTCCTCCATGATCATATATATATATATATATATATCTATATATTAATTTTATAATAATAATAATAATAATAATAATATTATTATTATTATTAAGAATGCTTGTATTCATTGTATCTTTTTGGTGAGACATCGTATTGATGATCTCTCTACGGAATCATGAACTAGACATCAATACTAAAGAATCAAGACCAATATTTTATATATCATCCTAACTTGTGACATGATTACTAGACACCAGTATGTAACAAATATCATCTATGATACGATGAAATGCATATTTTTCATCTAATTATTGTTATATATAAATATAATCCCATCTTGGGTTTTTAGCATAGATCCCAATGTAAATGTCTACTCGGTTATCCAAGGGTGTTTACAAGATGAGATAGGGAGAGTTAATATTTGAATTAGAATGAATGATGATAGGGTTTAAGCATGAAATTCAGAGTTATTTTCAGGTTAGGTTCCCCACATCATATTCTATTTGTTATAAATAATGTGTAGGTTCTTTATAATTTTAATGGAGATATATTCGATCCTTTCTGGTTTCTCTATGCTACCCCTATCTACTATGTCTGATTTATGGTACAAGACTTATTATATGACCAGTTATTACTTTGAAGAATACTTTTCTCCTCAACATGGCATGGGTTTTCCCACTAATGTTATATATAGTTCATTGTTGTTTAGTGCATAACCTACGTGGTTATACTAGTAGGAGTTTACACTCCCCAGAATGACATTTTTTCACGTGTGGATTCCCTATGGGTTTTAGTACGATGATCTGACATTAATATACAATATGTGGGGTTCTTATTAGACCAATGAATGTTAAAAAATGAGGTATGGATTTCCCCATTACTCATTCTAGTCATTTCATGGAAGAAAGTATGGAAAGAACTGATACTTCAGACTTTATGAGTTACTTTAGTAATTTCAACAATCCATTATTACTTTTAAGATTTAGTCCCTGATGGTTTATTACTAATATTTTTGGTATGAATCATCATGTTTTGGGATAGTTTTGACCATGAATCCTCTATGTACCTATTACTAGGGGTTTTATAGAAAATATATTTTATTCTTTATTTCATCTAGTATAATTCTTATAGCAGAGTTTGAGATGATTGTTCCTTTTCTTCATTACTAAATCCTTATAACATATAGATCTTTGTGATGAATTGAAATTTCTATATTTTATCCCAATTATTCCCTCATTCCAGTAGTTTGTGTTTCATTTTTTTACTTCTATGAATCCTACTAAATATGTTTATAGTCACCACTACACAAGCTCTTTGGATACATGTGTTGTTCTTGTGCTATCAACACTTAGGCCAAGGATAGTCTTAATGAATGTGGAGATGGTGTGACTTGTTTAAAGATAAACACCGATGGTGACATTAGTGTGTAATAAGTGTTTATGTTTGGATAGAAGTTTCTATGAGGTCCTCTTAATTTCAACTTTTCTTGTGAATTTTTCTTTTGGTTGTTCTAAATTCATTTCACCCCTTCTTCTTTATAGTTTTTATCAAATTTCACAAGCATTATTTATATGAATGTTAGTTTTATTAACCATTTCAACATTATTATATCATTTGTAGAGATCTATGTTTCATACAAGTTTATTAGGTGAAGGACACCCATATTGTGTGATATTCATAATTAATACCAGTCACTATCCCTTGTACTATTGGATGTGGGATTGGCGTGACACTTTTAGCCCATCATTAACCTCAGTGGGGCCCTGGTGGCTTGATTCTTATCAAGAATCACTTCATCATACCATTATACTTGAGATAAGGGAAACATTGATATCCTTTACATAATTCTTGTATGAGGAGAAACATCTAGTTGAACCACAATCACTGGGAGAAATTCCCCAAGATGAGGATGTATACTATATGTCCTATATCAAAATATTGTGGAAGCATAATCTAGACCAGTAATAACTCATCCCAACATAAGGAAGGATTTCTAGGGTGATTACACTTCCTTCCAAAGATATACAATAAAGAATATCTACATAGATCACTCCTCTAGATTCCCAATAACCTCATACAAAAAACCAGAGTGGTTGTGAGAAAGACCTTCCTTCCAAATAAGAACCAAGGGTTTATGAGAACATGTTGAAAAATATATCTAATGAACAAATTTTGTTTATGTTATTCCCACATGGAACCCTTAAATTCTCCACCCCAAAGAAGAATGATAAAACTCATGCATCATATATCCAAAGAGATATAGGATATGTTTGAGAACCTTCATAGCATGTAGTTATCCTATAATAGAATATCAAATCATATCTAGGCCCTCGAGAAATAGTTCTAAAAGGCCAAAACCAGAACACTCTCAATGGTTCATCATTATAACTATAGTAGATACAATTAGAACATCCCATTTATATTTTGAAATTATTGATTTACTACATTAGATTGTTGAAGAGGTATCTTCCCAAATTCATATTAGAGGCTAGTGGTAGTATGCTACACTATAGTTTACTCATATTAGATGATATAGCTCAGTTCTTAAAGATGGTTATCTTGGGGATGTAGATTCATCTCTACTAACCCCCTGTAACACCCCAATCGTCCATGATGAATTTTCTTTTGAATAAAGTAATAGCTTGCTTTGTACGCAACTTCGAAATTCTAACACACCGCGACCAATCAAACTAGACGTTATGAATAGTAATACCCACTTTTTAAAATTTTATAAATTTTATATTTCAAAATCTACATCATTTTTGGATTCAGAATATCAAAATTAGCATAGGTTGAATTTTTGGTATTTTTCTGAAAACATTCAATTTTTGATGAATAGTGAAAAACACTGAGTTATAGTTTAAAACCGAATTTTCATTAAAATATTTATTTATTTAATTTAAATTTATTATAGGTCAAAATAGAGACATAATACCTATATAATTTCAATGTAATTTATTGGAGTCTGTTTATAATAATTTTAATAAAAATTTTATTGAACTTTTTAACCTTCTTTTACCCACCACCTAGCAACATTTGCAAATTTGAATAAAACTTAATTTTACCGCTTCAATGAATTGAATTTCAAAAATCCAAGAGACACAGTTGATATCAGTAAGTAAAATGTATTTCAATAAGATAAAAATAATTTTTGGTGAATAGTAACTTTTGACTTTTATTTACCATGGTTAAAAGTAAATAGGGTAATTAAGGGAAAAAATGATATTATCATTACCATAACACATGTCCTAATTCTATTGGATTAGTGTAATTCGACCAAAAAACCATAGTAATAAAATACAATCCATTAGGTCCACTTGGATTAGATTAGGACATTTATTATTATTTAATTCAAAGAAGAGTTAAAAGTGTTAAATTCAATGTTTAATAATTAAACCATATTTAATATATGGTTATACATAAGATAAATTCAATTATGAATATTAATTATAAATATAATAATATTACCTACGTAATGGTATTTTATTTATATTTTTTCGATATTAAATAATTTAATTTATTTATGACACAACGACGATGCAGTAATTAATTATTTAATGAAATATTAAAATATTTGATATTATAAATATCCAAATAAATGTAAATTGAAACTTTTTATGAATTAAACTAATTTTATAGGTTAATATGACATGTTAGGGTTGGTTATATGATTTTTTAAAGTAATAATCCTATTATGAATTTAGAAAAAACAAAATACCAAATAGTTTCAAAATTGACATAAAAGAGTTTTTAAAACAAATATTATATTATTAATTGATATTCTATTCTGAAAAATCTAATGTTTGGCCAAAATACTTATATAATGATAGGTGTATAATTAATGAACCACTTGGGGTTCTATTGGAAGTATATATTAAGTTTATTAACCATATAATATAACAATAAAAAGAGACATGGTAAATCTAAAACTATTTAACTAAGAATTAAATCTAAAAGATATGGTTAATATAGTGACCCAAACCTATCTAAAAGCAATTGTTTGAGTGGTTTACGATCCATACCCACATTATCCTTTAAATAATTCATTTTGGATCCATTATAAATTTAAAATTATTTTATTATAAAATAATATTTCTAGATTTTCCTAAGGTGCCCCTCACCCCTCCTATAAAAGGGAACTCCCTCTTCCCTTAAATTCAAACATTCAATGCCTTTTTTCTCAACCAAATTTTTCACAAATACCCTCTAAACAGTCCTAAATTCATTCTAGAGGCCTTCCTTTAGTCATAACACCAACCTAAGGATCCCTTTTGATCAAATCAAAATGAAGAACCCGAATAAGAGGTAAATATTTCATCAGCTCTTTCAGGTTCCTTTCTTCTTCCACTTCCTCTTTATTTGTTGTTTCCATTATAAAATAATAACTCCAGTATCTAATATATTCTATAATGTTATTATAAATATGGTACAACCATATTCATTATTCTATCCATCCTTTGAATGACATGTCACTATACGTGCGTACGTACGATGTACCGTCTCCACGTCGTGGTGTAATTGTTATTCAATTCATTTTTATTTGGATGGGTATAATTATGATGGGTAATTGATGTAAATAATAAATATAACATGATAATTATTCTGTATATATGATATACCATCCAATTATATATTATTTTAATATCCAAATAATGATATTGTCGCTCGTTCGTATGTACGGATTACCATCTCGATGAACGTGATAAGATTCATTCCCCATCGTAATCTATTCCAGACTAATTTTAATTATATGATTAAAAATAATGTTTAAATACTTAATATAATTCTTAATATTAATAATATACATCCTATTCATAACAAAGACTACTTAAAAAACAAATCATACAAAGGAAAAGAAATCAGTTAACACCCGAAATGACGATAATACTAAAATACTATTAATAAAGCAATATTAAAAGATCATATATGATATCATATTAATGTATATGATTCTTTTATTATTTAATAACAATTACTTAACAATTATTCCAGAGGTTAACCTACCCTCGACCTAGGAAAAGTACAAAATAGGGGGTTTCTTATCTCACTTTTAATTCCGTGAGATTTCCATTGTTTACCACTTATTTATTGCATGTGGTGTATTGTGTACTGCCATTTGATATATATTATCAAAAGTATATATATATTCATGGTATTATGCGATTAATTTTGTGGTTATTAACTTTTCATCATATGAATCAATTGATTACAACGAAGTAAGGTTTTTTCATCTCACTTTTATTCCTGTGAGATTCATGCTATATTGGCCACTATTTTCTTTTGTTTAGAGTATGTAATTCCCATGATTGAATTATTTTTTTAATATAATTTGATGGATGGGTATTTACATTTTCATTTTATGATACTTCTTTCATGGGGTGTACATTTCATAAGTTACCAAATTTTTAAGGTAATTTCAAATTTCAATTTCCACTCATTCGTCTTTACGCATTTTTGATTGATTATTTTACTCCTTGATTATGTGTGGAATCATTATTTATAATTTTTGTAGTAATTTCCACTCCACTTTCTGTGAATATAAGTTTGATACACATAATCACTCCATTTATAAATTCTCAAGTCATTGATATGAACTTGATAAGAGTAATTTTAACTCAATCTCCATTTGTTGAGTTAAACATCCAATTCATTGTTGTTGTTTTTACAAGAATATGTGTGAATGAACTATGAT
This sequence comes from Viscum album, assembly GCA_963277665.1. Classification (NCBI taxonomy): domain Eukaryota; kingdom Viridiplantae; phylum Streptophyta; class Magnoliopsida; order Santalales; family Viscaceae; genus Viscum; species Viscum album. The sequence goes on along the minus strand of OY728162.1, from coordinate 1,442,956,851 downwards.
TGATTTACCCTGAATATCCAATAATATTGAGTGTATTTATATTTTTCACACATAATTATGTCATTTATTTATCCTTAACCTAAGGATACGGTCTTTATAAGATATTTCCTCTCAATTTACATTCCATTGAGACTTCTTTGTTGTTATACGCCAATTCAGTTTTACGTGGTGTATATAATGTACTTTGACATAGTGTATCATGAATCCTTTTATTCCCATGATATTATAAATTTTTGATTACCTCAATTATTTGTATTCAACTGTCACTTTTTTGGTTATTAACTCTAACTAAAATATCATTTTAAAATGTTTTAAAGGTTTATTTATTCTAAATCTTTCTCATGAATGTCCTTATTTTAAAAATGGTTTTAAGGATTTATTTATATAGACATTAAAGTTTTAACATTAAAATTCTTTTTAAAAGTTTCAAAGTGATATGAGACACTTTGATTCAAAAATCTATTTTAAATGTCATGTTGATAAATAGTGAGACATTTAAATGTTTTCAAGAAAAAGGGGGATATTTCTCTCAAATAGTTTTGATGATTATTTTCATCTATGCCAATATCATTCATTATTCTCTATTAAGGATGATATATTATAATAAAATCTTCCATATTGTATTGAATGAGTTATGTTTGACTGTGGATGCGATATTTTTATACCATTCATGGTTTGTGGTTAAAATATTGACATTTTGTATGCTAGTTTTAATACGAATGTTTAGATTATGTTTCAAACTTTTCATATGAGGAATGCATTGGACTTAGTAAGTGATGGGTGGAGCCTGCTATAGCTCCTTGATGCATTGGTAGGTCTCATGAGACAACTAAATGTGGAATTGGCCGAGTCCTTTCCTAATTTGATATATGGTTTTGGTCAATGCCTTAATCATTTTTAGAAGTCTTGGCTGAGGCCTTGACAAAATGTTTCAGAATGTCCGGAATTATACATTCCCTCATTATTAAAATAATATTGATGGTTCATATGGTCATTAGACTAGGATAATACCCATGATTATGTTTTATTATGGCATTATTTACTCAGCTCATATTCTTTCTATAAAAGTGTTCATGTTAATTATTTGTAAAAGGACGTGTTTTCAATTATTCACCATGATTAATATTTATGTTATCTTACACTATATTTCTTTCCCTTAATGGGCGTTTTCACTCACCCCTTTCTTATGTTTCATTTTCCCAAGATATGAAGAAGTTAGTTATGAGTGACTTTAAGGCATAATCTATGAGGATTGGATGTTTCTAATTGAATAAATTAGTGTTTTAATTATTTTCAAGTTATAAATTTGAACATATGTATGACTATTGTTTCCAATAATAATAAACTGATCATTCTTTCAGGACATGATTTCCTTGTGATCATGGCAATATAATGTAATAATGCACGAACTATGGGTAACTGGGGTCGGGGCATTACACTTGGTATCAGAGGAAGTTTAGTACAAACCTTGGAAAATAGATTTAGATAAACTATGATTAGAGTACATAGCCCTAAGATAGAATTTGAGGATTAGTATAGAAGAAATTCCTAAAATTTTGGTATTGTAGAGATTTTTTGACTTTTCCATGCAATACATCCCTGTCTGGATAAGAGCAACTAGAGGCTGCTCTGGCACAGATGTACCTAGGGGTAAAACCTGAAAACACTACTTTGAGCTAGAATAGAACGGGAACTGATGCACGACAATGAGCATTGCTGCACTCTTGGTTACAACACTCCCGGGGGATATGCTTAGGATAATTTATACTTTCTTTACAAACCGATTTGAAGGATTTTAATATAGGATTAGAGTAAATGACCTTGGTTAATCCTAAGGTGTTTGAAATTGAAAATATGGTGTCATGATATTCTATAAATTATTTTATTACTACTGTTACTTACATAATGCTTTTTGGTTTTAGTCAATGGCTGGATTCCAAATAAGTCATAGTAACTTTGAGCATGATGTACAAGGTGGGAGTGGTGTGGAAATGAGCAGAAAAATGGAATGTTGATAGGTGTAAAATATATCTTGTTCATGCCAAATCAGTTTTCCAAAAATATGATCAACAACATATATATTAACCAACTTCCAGACTCAACAAATAAGAGAAAGGTGATGAATTATAAGAGATCCAGTAGTGGAGACCATAGAGAAAATAATCCTCAATTTCCATCATGCAAGAAGTGTGGATGGAGACACCCAGGGAAGTGTCTCAATGGAACAAAGAAATGCTTTACGTGTGGGAAAGAACTACATAAAGTAAAGAATTGCTGAGAAAAAATGAAGAGTACTATGGAAGAAAATAAAAATGGTCTCAAGAATTTATTTGCAGTCATTTGTCATAAATGTAGGGGTCCCGAACATTAACCGAGTGAATTACCTATTCTATAGGATATTTTCTTGGTCAAAGAAGAATCTATGTGGAAATAAATGGTTGAAGAAATGTTTAAAAGTATTAGTGCTCCTTGTTGATGGGATTACATTGAAATAATTTTCCCTTTTATTTGTAACCCTGTAGTTTGTCATGTGAAAATGATATTTGAGGAATAATTATCTTTTCTCTTGTGGATATAGTTATAAATAACCATTTGGTTTTATATGATCATTGGGTTTGAGGCAGTTACAAGTTATTATATTTTTGGAAAAAAATTCAAGGTATGAGATAACATTTGTGGTTAAATTATGTTATGGTTATTTTGATGAATTTATCTCATTTTGGTAATGTTATAAAATTTAGTTTTTGAAAAAGGAAAACACACAGACCGTTTGAAAACCCGTTACGTCGGAAAAAGCTACGGGAATCAAACCCACAACCAGAGTGCGATTGAGATTTATCGCCTACCACTGGACTCTGTGAAGTCCCTGGTTAGTGTGACTTATTATTTTTAGTTAAATGATTTTATTGATCAATAATAAGTTGATTTGGGATCTTATGTCATATGAAATGAATTCCCTTAGTATAGATAAATGATTTGGTGATTAAGTGATAAATGTTATTTTGGAAGACGTTCGCTCTATTGGGAAAACTATATACCTAAGGAAAATAGAATACCATATGATTTCATTTGAGGAGTAATCGTGGATTTTTATCTATGTTTTTATTGTGGATTTATAGCGATTTGGGTTATTTATGGAAATGATTAACCTATAATAGAGAATATGTGATTAGGTTAATTAATTTTAAGTATGTGACTTTAAGAGTAGTCGATGTCATTTAGAGATACAATTTAACGTGGAAGACTATACAACCAAATTATTCTACATTTTGGGATTCAATATTAGTTTGGATTATATTGATGGATTTTAAGGAAAATTTTCTATTGAATGGTGTTTTTTTATCTTTGGGGTATTGTTGGTTTAATTTTAGAAATTAAGATTAGTGTTTCTTTCTATAAAGGAATATCCTTTTGGGGGATCATCTGATCCTGTACTAACCATTTTGGGTTTGATTAATCTCTAAATACAAGGTAAATATATAGTTTATACTTTGTGGATCATGTGATTCTCTAGAAGTTGATTATAGCTCTTCTGAAGAGACCAAGTCATCTTGAATACTCATAGTTTAAAAAATGAGTTAGTGGTAGAAATTTATTAAAGAATGAAACTATACTTAAAAAGTAACTGTATCTCTTTATGTTCATAGTCAATCTCATAAATAAATTCTGAATATTTATGAAATGTAACTTAAAACAAACAAAGAACGTTGTCCATTTACATTTCTTACTCGAAAACTAATGACCGTTTTTTCCATCACAAGTTTATGGTTTTCTTGTTGTTAACTTTTTCCTGATCATGTTTTCTATCCCTCACCATCAGATCTTTACACTTATTTTATCTTCCTATCCATGTTTTCCTACATGGAATCCAAGTATGGTCTATCTCGGGTGACCTTTGTACTTCTCATTATTTCTTTTAAAGTGATTGTTTTATTGAATTGTTTTTCTAATGTGAGAGTTTCAATTATGTTACCAAGCCCAATTTTAAAAATTGTGAGGGTGAAATTTCCAAAAGGGGGGAAGAATGTAACACCCGAAGCCTCCATGGTACGTTTCCTTTTGAATAATGTAATAGCTTGCATTGTACGCAACTTCGAGATTCTAACACACTACGACCAATCAAACTAGCCGTTATGAATAGTAATACCTACCTTTTGAAATTTTATAAATTTTATCATTCAAAATGGACATCATTTTTGGATTCGGAATATAAAAATTATCTTAGGGTGAATTTTTCGTATTTTTCTGAAAAGTTTCAATTTTTGATGAATAGTGAAAAACACTTAGTTATAGTTTAAAATCAAATTTTTATTTAAATATTTATTTATTTTAGGTAAAAATAGATACATAATACCTATATAAGTTAAAATTAATTCATTGGATTCAGTTTATAATAATTTTAGAAGTATAAAAATTTTATTGAACTTTTTAACCGCATTTTACCCACCTCCTAGGAGCATTTGCAAATTTGAATAAAACTTAATTTTACCACTTCTGAGAATTGAATTTCAGAAATCTAAGAGACACGGTTGATTTCAGTTACTGAAATGTGGTTCAGTAAGATAAAAATAATTTTGGGTGAATAGTAACTTTTTTACTTTTATTTACCACAGTTAAATGTTAATAGGGTAATTAAGGGTAAAAATGATATTATTATTACTATAACACATGTACTAATTCTATTGGATAAGTTCAATTTGACCAAAAAAACCTTAGTAATAAAATAGGATCCTTTAGGTCCACTTGGATTAGATTAGGACATTTACTATTATTTAATTCAAAGAAGAGTTAAAAGTGTTAAATTTAAAGCTTAATAACTAAACCATTTTTAATATATGGTTATACATAAGATAAATTTGATTATAAATATTCATTATAAAGAAAGAAATATTTCCTACATAATGGTACTTTATTTATTTTTTTAGACATTAAATAATTTAATTTATTTATGACACAATGATGATGCAATAATTACTTAATTAGTGAAATATTAAAATATTTGATATTATAAATATCCAAATAAATGTAATTTAAGACTTTTTTGTGAATTACACTAATTTTCTAGGTTAATATGACATTTTAGGGTTGGTTAAATTAATTTTTTGTCGAAGTAATAATGCTGTTATGAATTAAAAAAACAAAATACCAAATAGTGTCAAAATTGACATAAAAGAGTTTTTAAAAAAATATTATATTATTAATTGATATTCTATTCCTAAAAATATATGGTTCATCCAAAAGACTTATATAATGATAGGTGTATCATTAATTAACCACTTGGGTTTCTCTTGGAAGTATATTGTATTTTTATTAACCATATAATATAAAAATACAAAGAGACATCGTAAATGTCAAACTATTTATGTAAGAGTTAAATATGAAGGATATGGTTAATATAATGACCCAAACCTGTATAAAACCTATTTTTGACTATATTTCAACCCATACCCACCTTATCCTTTAAATAAATCATTTTGGCACCATTATAAATTGAAAATTATTTTATTATAAAATAATATTTCTAGCTTTTCCTAAGGTTCCCCTCACCCCTCTTATAAAAGTGAACTCCCCCTTACCTCAAATTCACACATTCAAAGCATTATTTCTCAGCCAAAATCTGCCCAAATACCCTCTCAACCATCCTAAATTCATTATATAGGCCTTACTTTAGTCTTAACACCATCCTAAAGAGTCATTTTGATCAAATCTAAAGGAAGAACCGAAAGAAGAGGTATATATTTCATCACCTATTTCAAGTTCCTTTATTCTTCCACTTTGTATTTCTTTGTTGTTTTAATTCTAAAATAATAACTCCAGTATATTCTATATACTTTGTTGTTATTATAAATATTGTACAACCATATTCGCTATTCTATCCATCCTTTAAATGACATGTCACTATGCGTGCGTACATACGGCTTACCGTCTCCACGTCGTGGTTTAATTGTTATTCAATAAATTATTGTTTTTATGGGTATAATAATGATGTGAAATTGATTTAAATAATAAATATAACATGATAATGATTCTGTATATATGATATACCATCCAATTATATATTATTTTAATATCAAAATAATGAAATTGTTGCTCGTGCGTATGTACGGATTGCCGTCTCCACGAACGCGATGGAATTCATTCCCCATCGTAATCCATTCAAAAATAGTTTTCATTATATGATTAAAAATAATGTTTAAAGAATTAATATAATTATTAATTTTAATAATATATATCATATTCATAACATACACTACATACGAAACAAATCATATAAAGGAAAACGAATCAGTTAACACTCGAAATGATGATAATACTAAAATATTATTAACGAAGAAATATTAAAAGATCATATATGATATCATATTAATGAATATAATTCTTGCATAATTTAATAACAATTATTTCCCCATTATATAGGAGGTTAACTTACCATCAACCAAGGAAAAGTAAAAAGTAAGGGGATTCTTATCTCACTTTTAATTCCGTGATATTTCCATTGTTTGCCACATATTTATTGCATGCGCAGTATTGTGTACTGTCATTTAATATATATTATCATGATTACATTTATATTCATTGTATTATATGATTCATTTGGTGGTTATTAACATTTTTTTCATACGAGTCGATTGATTAAAACGAAGTAAGGTTTTTCCATCTCACTTTTATTCCCATGTGATTCATGCTATATTGGCCACTATTTCCTTTTGTGTAGAGTATGTACTACCCCTGATTGTATTATTTTTGTAATATACTTTAATGTATGGGTATTTACATTTTAATTTTATGATACTTCTCTCATGGGGTGTACGTTTCATAAGTTACCAAATTGGTAAGGGAATTTCAAATTTTAATTTCCACTCATTCGGCTTTATGAATACTTTATTGATTATTTTACTCCATGATTATGAGTGGAATTATAATTTATTATTTGTGTAGTAATTTAAACTCCCCTTTCTGTGGATATAACTTTGATATACATAATCACTCCACTGATACATTCTCAAGTCATCGATATGAACTTGATAAGAGTAATTTTAACTCAATCTCCTTTTATTGAGTTAAACATCCAATTCATTATTGTTGTTTTTACAAGAATATGTGTGAATGCCCTCTGATTTATTTACACTAAATATCCAATAATATTGAGTGTATTTATATTTTTCACACATAATTTTGTCATTCATTTATCCTTACCCTAAGGATACGGTCTTTATAAGAGATTTTATCTCAATTTAGATTCCATTGAGACTTATTTGTTGTTATACACCAATTCACTTTTATATGGTGTATATAATGTACTTTGACATAATATATCATGAATCCCTTTATTCCCACAATATTATAAATTTTTTATTACATCAAATATTTGTATTCAAGTATCTGTCTTTTGGTTAGGAACTCTAACTAAAATATCATTTTAAAATGTTTTAAAGATTTATTATTCTAAATCATTCTCATGAATTTCCATGTTTAAAAAATGGTTTTAAGGATTTATTTATATGGTAATTAATGTTTTAAAATTAAAATTACTTTTAAAAGTTTCAAAGTGATATGGGACACTTTGATTCAAAAAACTTGTTTTAAACAGCTTCTTGATAAATAGTGAGAATTTTAAATGTTTTCAAGAAAAAGGCGGATATTTCTCTCAAATAGTTTTGATGATTATTTTCATCTATGTCAATATAATTCATTATTATCTATTAAGGTTGATATATTATAATACAATATTCCATATTGTATTGAATGAGTTATTTTTGACTATGGATGTGCTATTTTTATACCATTCATGGTTTGTGGTTAAAATATTGACATTTCATCTGCTAGTTATAATACGAATGTTCAGATTATGTTTCAACCTTTTCATATGAGGAATGCATTGGACTTAGTAAGTGACGGGTGGAGCCCCCTATAGCTCCTCGATGCATCGGTAGATCTCATGAGACAACTAGACATGGAATTGGATGAGGCCTTTCCCAAATTGTTATATGGTTTTGGTCGAGGCCTTAATCATTTTTAGATATCTTGGCCGAGGCCATGACAAAAATGTTTCAGAATGTTCGGCATTATACATTCCCTCATTATAAAAATAATATTGATAGTTCATGTGGTCATTCGACTAGTAGAATACCCATGATTATGTTTTATTATGGAATTATTTACTCAACGCATATTCTTTCCATAAAAGTGTTCATGTTTATTATTTGTAAAGGAATGTGTTTTTTATTATTCACCATGATTAATATTTATGTTATCTTTCACTATATTACTTACCCTTACTGAGCGTTTGAGCTCACCCCTTTCTTATGCTTCATTTTCCCAAGATATGAAGATTTTAGTTGTGAGTGACTTGCAGGCATGATCTAGGAGGCTTGGGTGTTTCTTATGGAATAAATTAGTGTTGTATTTATTTTCAAGTAGTAAAGTTGAACTTATGTATGAATCTTGTTTCCAATTATACTAAACTGATCGATATTTTAGGACATAATTTCCTTATGATCATGAAAATGTTATGTAATAATTCAGCAACTTTGGGTAACTGGTGTCGGGGAGTTACACCCCGACAATACTATTGTTAAACACACGTATTCCCCCTAAAAATAAAGAGTTATATAAAGACCCATACTTCTCATACATGTATGTTACATCTTTGTATATGAATATTCCTTAAACTGTGCCCTTGAAAACATATATCATAGTATTTTTAATTCATGAAATATCATAAATTTATCCCATAACTATCTTTCCCTTTATTACTCTTTAGAAACAAACCCTACTAAAAAACATTCTTCATAAAATGGGGAAAGGAAACATAAGAAAGGGTGATATCATATGCTAAATAATGGAAAAAGGGATATACTAAAGCATAACATTAAATTAAGGGTTTTATATCATGAGAATAAAATTTGAAAACATACCATGTAGACAAAATATCATAATGTAGAGTGATGGAATAAATACTGGCTGTTTATAAGGAATTAATCATAAGGGGATCAAAAACATTAGCTGTGAGAGCATAAAATTTTCATAAGAGATATTTTTGTGGTATACTCATAAGTATAGAAACTTATTTACATAATAGTCAAGGCTCACTTCAATGACTGTAATAGTAGAATAGGTTCAGTCCCCAAACCATCATAGTAGTCAAGGTTAACTCCTAAGACCATGATAATAGAAAAATTCCATTACTAAACTTTGTTTACTTCACATTCTAGTCCTATCAATCAAATAAGATATAAATATTTACCCAATGCATTAGAGGAAGATATAGGTCACAACCATCTCTTAATGAAAACCATATTTATGTGTGTTATAATATCATAAAACATTCATCATAAAATAAACCAATAAATAAAATAGTTTTCAAAAACATTTCAAAATATCATAACCCATTGAAAATATAATAGTTTCACAAACATTTCATTATTTTATTAATGAATAACCCATGGAAAAATAAATAAGTTTCATAAAAAAAATTTCATGATATAACCTATGGAAGAGAAATCATTTTGATAAATATATTTTCATCACAGACATAAACCATTAAGAGAAGGAATAAGAATGGTATCCTTGGATAATATCCCTATTAAATCATAAGTAACATAAAAAGACATTATCTTATATGGAATATTATTTTTAAAGAACATTTAAACATTTATTAAGGAAAATTAATTTTATTTCAATATAATTTATTTCAAAAATATTTTGAAAATAATTTTCTTTAAAAACAAAATTAAAAACATATAAATTATTCATTAAATTTTTTTTAAAACATTTCTTGAGTAAAAAATCCTTTCCACTTACAAAAAACTTATTAAATCTTTTTAAAAGTCCCTTTTAACATTAAAATATAGAAATTTTTGAATAATAACGAAAACATTCATTTGAAAATAAATTTCAAATATTTTAAGGGAAACATGAATTAATTGGGAGGTCATGACATCATGGAATATTGATCTTGTCATTCATGTTGAAAATAAATATTCTTTTCATATTTTCAGTAAAATACAAATGGTAATTGTTTTGAAAATAACATAAATATCCCTTTCAATAAATTTTGTAAAAAAGTTAAACATGTTTAAACATTTAATTAATAAATCCTTTTAGTAATTTTAAAAACATTTCGGAATTTTTTGTATAAAACTTCGTTTTGAAAGAAAAAAAACTTTTTGACCGAAGAAAAAAATAAAAATTATTTTTCTGAAAAAAATTCTGATGAATTATTATGTATATAATGTTATAAAATTGATAGAAAAATATTTATTTTCCAAAAATAACTAGAGGAGAATAAAATTTATGAGTCTATGAGTGATATCTTATAATGTTTCATCATTGTAATCATAATCATGAGAAATCCCATTAAATGATGAGATTATAACATAAAACCCTTATCACATTGGTAACTTTGAATCATAATTCCCATAAAATAATAAAAAGAAATTAAAATTATAATATCATTAAAATAATTAGATTCATTATATAACATTTAAAATGTAAATCATATACAACATATAAAATAAAAGAGTGAGGAATTTGTATATGCCACCCATTGATAAATGAGAGAGTAGAAATCTCATACCTCAATTCTTTATTTACTTCATACATGTTAAATACTCATTTATTATAAATATAAATTTATTATACATATATTAAAGAAAAATAATTTTATATATATGTATAATACCATATATTATTTACATATGTCCTTTTATTACCAATTTGTTAACAATTCCATGTTAAAGGCACGTTTCAGGTAATAACTGCTTTGTTTTTTGTATATGTTTGGATTTTTAATTTTTGTTCCTTCTAATTTCATCATGGTTACATATATAAAAAATAATAAAAATGAAATAATTTTAATATTTATACCACAATTGTAATCTTAATACAAATAATGAAATATGGTTTTTATAAATGAAGTATGTTGCGATCATAGAGACGGTAGGTCGTATGTACGCATGAGTAACATTTTAATTTTTCAACGATCATTATAGAATGGAGGTATGTGATATATTATATTTTCATAATATTAATAATATCATAAATTTAATATTATTTACTTAAATATACTTATAAATTTTAATAATGTGATGTAGTGATGAAAAGTGAGTCACATCACTTCATGAAGGTGGCTGTTCACACGTGCATGAACAATGTTATCATCATTTAGTGAGTGAAAATTTAAGAAAGAAAATAATATATTATATATTCATGATAAATATTTCATGAATATAATAATTATTTCTTTTATTTAACATATATTTATCCTTATTGTCTTCTATGTACATCATTGTGAAAAAAAATCACATCGCTTCACGAGGCGATGGTATTTCATATACACGAGTGATGTTATCTTATCCTCTATAGAATGGAATGTAAAAAGAAGAATATTATATAATTACTGACTTTGTATAATTGTAACATCCCAGGTAAATAAAGAATAAAGAATTTTCATATTTATTAATATTTACGAATTAAATATTAATTTTATTTTAAAGGGGTTTCTATGTTCGATAGCGTACCCGATACACAACGATGAGTTTCTTTGAAACTTACGTAGCACACTAGTAATAAAATAATATTATTTTAAATGTTAGTTAACAAGTAGCCATTGTACTGGCGGGAATGGATAGAAATAACTAAAATATGATTAGATATGTTTTTAAATGATTATACATTTACCCAATAAAATATAAAGGCTTAAAATACGGAAATAGTTCAATTTTACGGGCATATATACTCTAATTTTCACTAAAGGTTCACTTATCACCTTTTAATGGTGAACCGTCATTAAATATAGTTTTGATCACTCTTATACTTTATTTTGGACCAAATATAACTCTTCTTTAGAATCGGGACATCAAAATTTACTTTGTGTAAATTTTTGGTACCTTTCTGATAAAGTTCATTTTTTTATGAATAGTGTAAAATGTTGTATTTTAATTCAAAAAATCTTTTTAATCTAAATTATTTATATGATTATATTATTATTTTAATTGGTTTTAAAGTGAAATTAGAAAATATTTTTACCAGTTAATCCAATGGTGGTCATTGGAATCAATTTCACTTTGAAATTGGACTTAAACTGGTGTCAATCTTTTGATACTTATTGTTTCACAAAAACACGCTATTTGTCATGACAGCGGGAATTAATTATTAAATTAATTAATTTGACTTATATGTTTTGAATTTTGTAAAATGGACTTCATTTTTGAATTCGGAATATCAAATATAGCTTAGGGTGAATTTTTGGTAATTTTCTGAAAAACTTCAATTTTTGATGAATAGTGAAACCACTAAGTGGTAATCAAGCAAACTGATTTTCAGTTAAATGAAAGTTTACCACTAATGTGTATTGAATTTTGAAAATCTGACATACATGGTTGTCATTAAGAAGTAAAATGTGGTTCAATGAGATTAAAATAATTTTTTGGTGAATAGTAACTTTTTTTCATTAATCGCGATTAGAGGTAATTAGTGTAGTTTAAGTTAAAAATGGTATTATAAGAATGTGAAAACACCATGAAACTTGTCCTACACCTATTGGGTGAGTAATGTCCGACCAAGAAAAGCCATGGGCCAACTTGGGGACCCCATGGAGCCACTTTAGTTGGAAAATGACATTAATATATTTTTATTTAATGTTAAAGTGAAGATGACACTAACATAAATTGGTTTACTAAAATAATTTTTTAGTGGGGTTATACAAGTCCAAATTTTAATTATAAATAGTCATTTGAAAGCTAAAACGATTTCCTACATCATAATATTTGTTTTATAATTTTTTTACATTAAATAAATTAAATTATATATGACATAATAATGATGCAGCGATGACATCATTATTTGACGATTTAAATAAAATGGAAAGATAATGAAATCTCTAAAACCTACACATGTCCAAAACCAATTGGATGAGTGGATTTAGAACCCTTATCACCTTATCCACGAATTATATCAATGTGGGACCTTTTAAAACCGAATCACATTTTCAAATAAAGTAATATTTCTTTACTTTCCAAAAGTGACCCTCCTCTCCTCTTATAAAAGGCCCCCACCTCTACCTCATTTCACACACTTCTCTAGCCTTTGGCTCGGCCAAACCCTGACCAATTACTCTCTCCACATCCCTCTCCTCATCCTAGAGGATTCCCTTTGGGCATAATCCTTTCAATGGAAGCCTTTAGGCTCAAATCAAAAGGGAGTTACACTTTTAAAGGTAATTCATTCTCTCTTGTTCATTTGTTTTATTTTGCTTCTCCAACCCTCTAAACTCTTTTTATTTACTTATTTTGTAACAACACAAGTATCTTCAATATACTAGGATGTTTTTATAATATTTATTTGAGCTACACTCTCACACAACTACATCAAATGGTTAAAGAACATACGGTTTCCGTGGATGGCGAAATTCTGCCTCCCGAAACGATGATTGTTCAATACTCATTTAACACCTTCAAGGGTGGCCATTATGATGCCACTATTTTTATATATGATATATAATATGTTTATGTTTTCTTTAATCTTCTGTATTTTTCATTTTTGGCATACCATTATGGTTTCCATTATGGGTAAACACGATATCTTTATTTAAGGAAGTGCGGACTACCGCCCCCTCAAAGTGATGTGATTCGTTAATGGCATATGTGGGACGTGTAAAGGATGGATTTAAAGTTATTATATATGATGTTATACTGTAATTATAATATACCTCTATATCATTATTATTTCTTTCCATTAAAGTATGAGATATAAATGAAAGTAGCGTTCATGCGTACGTACGGCTTACCGTCTCCATGAACGGTGCATTTCATTTCTTATCCCCAAATGTAATGTACTATTAAAATTACATGTATATAATGTATATATATAATTAATGATATATCTAAATGATTAATATAATTCTGGAATTAAAATATACATACCTCTCATTTAGTTTTAATTCCACTAATATGACAAAGATATGAAAGTAGCGTTCATGCGTACGTACGGCTTACCGTCTCCATGAACGGTGCATTTCATTTCTTACCTCTAAATGATTATGTAATATTATAAATACATTTATATGATGGATATATATGATATATATGATATCCAAATCAGGAATTTCATTCTGGATATAAAGAACTTTTGACCACACGAACAACATGTAATTGTAAGAAGTCAACTTTCGACTTAAGAACCAAATATTGAGAAAACAAACATTATTAACTTAAATGGTTACATAATGTTTATAACATGGAAATAAGTGATATAAAAGGAATAATGAACTTTAAAAATGTTCTTAATCAAGTATAAATTAACTCAAGTTTATTATTCAGGACGTTAAAGAACTATCGAGTCAAGTCGGACCCAAGGTAAGGGACTTCGTCTCAATCTCCTTTCATTGAGGCCTATTTCGTTTTATACACAACTTTCTTTTATACGGTGTATAAACTCCTTTGACTTTTACTTTTATACAAAAGGAATCTTTTTCTATGAAGCGTTTTACTAAATGACAAAAAAGAATGTTTTTTTTAACATAAGCGGTGACAACGACCTTTTCCGCCGCCGCGAGTATTATTTGGTCTTTGGCTTTCTCAACAAGCCGTAATGTTTTTAGAATAAAATAATTACCATATACTCTTTTATGTATTTTGGTATTGAAAATGGTTTTGAAAAAGGATTCTATTATGTCAATATATTTATGATATATTGTGATTGAAATGTGGAAATGTTATCATTCCTTTATATTGGTTTTATGTTTTATGATTTTATATTGGTACTTGGACATTTTAATGGGTGGTTACGTTATAAACCATATGACGGGTGGTGCCGTGAATACCAGGACGGGTGGTTACGTTATAACCTCCAATGCATTGGGTATGGAAGTCGGCCGTATGGCTATTCCATTAAGTATGTATGGAAATTGGCCGTATGGCTATTCCATTAAGCGATATGTGTGGAAGTCGACCGTATGGTTATTCCACTTAAGTATGTTTATGTCCCAAGTTACCTTTATATATGTTATGTGTTCTTTATATGGGTTTTATGGTAATCCTTTGGTTACAAAAAGGTAAGTAATGATACTTTATTCAGTGAAGATTTTTTTTACTACTTCATGAAGGTGAAGGTATTACTTTGATATAGTATACATGGTTTACTTAATGTTTGAAAAACTAACAGTTTTCATTCTTTTTGTATCCCTTACTAAGCTTTTTATTCTCACCCCAAGTTTTTCGAAATGTTTTTCACAGGACTTAAAGTGGAATAAGGTCAAGGATGAGATCAAGGGAATTTCATGCTATCTAAAACATGGAATCTAGACATATTTCTTTTTAAGAGTTTTTATTTTCTGGAGAATTAGTAGAAGTGTCTACTTTGTAATCTTTTAAGATGTAATAGTTATGTTCTAATTCTCTAAAACTCTAAACCTGAAAAGATCCTCAATGTGAATTATTCATTTAATTCAATATTAAGTAAGGTTTTAAGGCTGGGGCCTTATAGTTGGTATCAAAGGTCGGTTTAGACAACTTTAGGAGTTAGAAAAGTGTTAAATTATAATATGATTGAAATGATATAGCATTTACGGATTACCATGTTGCTTCGCCTAAGATATTTCTGTGTTCAGAATGGTTTTCCGCAGAGGAAACAAAGCAGTTATGTTGGGAAGACATCAGGAGGAAGATAACCTTCCAAATCAGCAACCTGAGATGGTCGGAATTGGAACTGAACAGTTTGTTGCAATGATGGAACAATTGACTCAGGCTATAAATGGTGGTGGTATCCATGCACGAGATCAGCTAGATCAACCGCAGAGGAACATGTCAGTGGTGGAACATTTCATGAGGCAACATCCCCCATCATTCAGAGGATCATCTGACCCTGTGCAAGCTGAAGGGTGGATTAAAGCACTGGAGAAGATTTTTGATGTCATGTGGTGTTCAGAACATCAAAAGGTTAGTCTTGCTGTTTACCGTTTTGAAGGTGAAGCAGATCAGTGGTGGTCTATGGTTAAAAATATCAGGGACGCCGATGAGATTGATGCTCTTGACTGGGATAAATTCAAAGGTATGTTTCTTGAGAAGTATTTTCCTAAGGCTGTTCGACTTAGGATGGAAAAAAAATTCTTGGAATTGAGGCAAGAAGAAGACTTAGTGGATGCCTATGAAGAAAGGTTCACTCGATTGGCAAGGTATGCTCCAAACTTCATACGAGATCTTGATAGTAAAATAAACCATTTTTATTCAGGGTTAAATCCAAATTATCGAAGGGCTTTAGCTTCTCGTGAGTTCAAAAGTTATGAAAAACGTGTTCGATGTGCGGAGAAGGTGGAAATGGAGTTTGCCGATGATCAGGTGTTCTATGACAAACAACAGAATAAGAGGTCTAGTTGGCAGGAAAAGGGGAAGAATTCATCAAAGAAGCAAGGAGGTAAGAAAACAAAATATCCATCCTGTGAGAAGTGTGGTAAAATGAATCCTGGAGAATGTTTATCCAAGTCTGGTAAGTGCTTTCAGTGTGGTAAGTCTGGTCATATTGCTCGTAACTGTAAGGAAGATGATCAAGCAGGAAATGAAAAGCCAACGGTAAGATGTTTTAAGTGTAATGAAATGGGTCATTATGCAGACAAGTGTCCGACAAGGAGCTTGAGTGATGGGAAGCAGTTAGACTACAAGCAGAAAGGGGTGGTGAAATCCTTTGCACCAACTTCAGCAGATGTTGGGCCATCGAATGAAGTGGTATCATCTCCAGGGAGCTCATTATTTTTCGAAGATTGACTTGAGGTCGGGGTACCATCAGTTGAAAGTAAAAGAAGCAGACGTTCCGAAGACTGCGTTCCGTACTAGATATGGCCATTATGAATTTGTAGTTATGCCTTTTGGGTTAACCAATGCACCTGCTGTATTCATGGACCTTATGAATACAATTTTCCATGAGTTCTTGGATAAGTTTGTGTTTTGAGGTTTGGGAAGAGGTTATGTGTGCCTTTTGATTCACAGTTGAAGAGAGAGTTGTTATGTGAAGCTCATAGTTTTCCGTTTTCCGTTCATCCGGGCAGTACTAAGATGTATAGAGATCTGCAGGAGTATTACTGGTGGGATGGAATGAAAAGAGACATTTCTGATTTTACTGTGAAGTGTTTGACTTGTCAGCAGGTTAAAGCAGAGCGGCAGTTACCGAAAGGGATGCTTCAGCCTTTACCAGTGCCAGAGTGGAAATGGGAAAACATATCCATGGACTTTGTTGTGGGATTACTGAGGACATCTCGAGGTAATAATGCAATCTGGGTTATTGTTGATCGCTTGACCAAATCTTCTCATTTCTTTTCTATACGAGATACTTTCTCTCTAGATCAACTTTCCCATTTGTATCTTAAAGAGATAGTCAGGTTACATGGAGTTCCTCTCTCCATTGTATTGGATCGTGAACCCAGGTTTACTTCTAACTTTTGGAAAGTCCTTCAGAAGTCGTTGGGTACTGAATTAAAATTTTAGTACAGCTTTTCATCCTCAATCAGATGGGAAGTCAGAACGAACAATTCAGACATTGGAGGATATGCTACGAGCTTGTTTGATGGATTATCAGGGAAGTTGGGACCAACATCTTTCTTTGGTTGAATTTTCT
This sequence comes from Viscum album, assembly GCA_963277665.1. Lineage (NCBI taxonomy): Eukaryota > Viridiplantae > Streptophyta > Magnoliopsida > Santalales > Viscaceae > Viscum > Viscum album. The sequence goes on along the minus strand of OY728162.1, from coordinate 1,442,939,244 downwards.
TATAATAACAGCTTTCATTCCAGTATACAGATGGCACTATTTGAGGCATTATATGGGAAGCGGTGTCGAACTCCAGCATTTTGGAATGAAGTGGGTGAAAGGAAGCTGATGGGACCAGAATTGGTAGAAGAGATGGCAGAAAAAGTTCAGTTGATTCAGAAAACACATGAGAACAGCTCAGAGCAGGCAGAAGAGTTATGCGGATAACCGGAGGAAGGATCTATCTTTTGATGTAGGTGATCATTCTTTTCTCAAGGTTTCTCCTTGGAAAAGTGTGATGAGATTTGGTAAGAAAGGAAAGTTGAGTCCATGGTTGGTTAGACCATACGAAATTCTGGAAAGAGTTGGATCAGTTGCATACCGAGTGGCTTTACCTCCGAGTTTATCTCAGGTACACAATGTTTTTCATGTTACAATGTTGAGAAAGTATATGCCAGATCCATCTCATGTTTTGAGTCCAGAGGTAGTTCAGCTGGAAGAGAACCTATCTTATGAGGAACAACTGGTCCAGATTCTTGACCATAGGGAGAAAGTGTTACGGAATAAGGTGATTCATCAGGTAAAGGTTTTGTGGAAAAACCATGTGATTGAAGAGGCAACGTGGGAATCTGAAAATGCTATGAGGGATAAATACCCCCACTTATTTTGATAAGTGAATAAAATTGCGAGGACGCAATTCCCAAAAGGGGGGAAGGATGTAACATCCCAGGTAAATAAAGAATAAAGAATTTTCATATTTATTAATATTTACGAATTAAATATTAATTTTATTTTAAAGGGGTTTCTATGTTCGATAGCGTACCCGATACACAACGATGAGTTTCTTTGAAACTTACGTAGCACACTAGTAATAAAATAATATTATTTTAAATGTTAGTTAACAAGTAGCCATTGTACTGGTGGGAATGGATAGAAATAACTAAAATATGATTATATATGTTTTTAAATGTTTATAAATTTACCCAATAAAAGATAAAGGCTTAAAATACGGAAAGAGTTCAATTTTACGGGCATATATACTCTAATTTTCACTAAAGGTTCAATTATCACCTTTTAATGGTGAACCGTCATTAAATATAGTTTTGATCACTCTTATACTTTATTTTGGACCAAATATAACTCTTCTTTATCATCGGGACATCAAAATTTACTTTGTGTAAATTTTTGGTACCTTTCTGATAAAGTTCATTTTTTTTATGAATAGTGTAAAATGTTGTATTTTAATTCAAAACATCTTTTTAATCTAAATTATTTATATGATTAGATTATTATTTTAATTGGTTTTAAAGTGAAATTAGAAAATATTTTTACCAGTTAATCCAATTGTGGTCATTGGAATCAATTTCACTTTGAAATTGGACTTAAATTGGTGTCAATCTTTTGATACTTATTGTTTCACAAAAACACGCTATTTGTCATGACAGCGGGAATTAATTATTAAATTAATTAATTTGACTTATATGTTTTGAATTTTGTAAAATGGAATTCATTTTTGAATTCGGAATATCAAATATAGCTTAGGGTGAATTTTTGGTAATTTTCTGAAAAACTTCAATTTTTGATGAATAGTGAAACCACTAAGTGGTAATCAAGCAAACTGATTTTTCAGTTAAATGAAATTTTACCACTAATGTGTATTGAATTTTGAAAATCCGACATACATGGTTGTCATTAAGAAGTAAAATGTGGTTCAATGAGATTAAAATAATTTTTTGGTGAATAGTAACTTTTTTTCATTAATCGCGATTAGAGGTAATTAGTGTAGTTTAAAGTAAAAATGGTATTATAAGAATGTGAAAACACCATGAAACTTGTCCTAAACCTATTGGGTGAGTCATGGCCGACCAAGACAAGCCATGGGACAACTTGGGGACCCCATGGAGCCACTTTAGTTGGAAAATGACATTAATATATTTTTATTTAATGTTAAAGTGAAAATGACAGTAACATAAATTGGTTTACTAAAATAATTTTTGAGTGGGGTTATACAAGTCCAAATTTTGATTATAAATAGTCATTAAAAAGATAAAAAGATTCCCTACATCATAGTATTTTTTTTATAATTTTTGGACATTAAATAAATTAAATTATATATGACATAATAATGATGCAGCGATGACATCATTATTTGACGATTTAAATAAAATGGAAAGATAATGAAAAATCTAAAACCTACACATGTCCAAAACCAATTGGATGAGTGGATTTCGAACCCTTATCACCTTATCCACGAATTATACCAATGTGGGACCTTTTAAAACCGAAACACATTTTCAAATAAAGTAATATTTCTTTACTTTCCAAAAGTGACCCTCCTCTCCTCTTATAAAACGCCCCCACCTCTACCTCATTTCACACACTTCTCAAGCCTTTGGCTCGGCCAACCCCTGCCCAATTACTCTCTCCACATCCCTATACTCATCCTAGAGGATTACCTTTGGGAAGAATCCTTTCAATGGAAGCCTTAAGGCTCAAATCAAAAGGGAGTTACACTTTTAAAGGTAATTCATTCTCTCTTGTTCATTTGTTTTATTTTGCTTCTCCAACCCTCTAAACTCTTTTTATTTACTTCTTTTGTAACAAAACCAGTACGTTAAATATACTAGGATGTTGTTATAATATTTATTTGAGCTACACTCTCACACAACTACATCAAATGGTTAAAGAACATACGGTTTCCGTGGATGGCGGAATTCTGCCTCCCGAAACGATGATTGTTCAATACTCATTTAACACCTTCAAGGGTGGCCATTATGATGTCACTATTTTTATATATGATATATAATATGTTTATGTTTTCTTTAAGCTTCTGTATTTTTCATTTTTGGCATACCATTATGGTTTCCATTATGGGTAAACACGATATCTTCATTTAAGGAAGTGCGGACTACCGCCCCCTCAAAGTGATGTGATTCGTTAATGCCATATGTGGGACGTTTAAAGGATGGATTTAAAGTTATTATATATGATGTTATACTTTAATTATAATATAACTCTATATCATTATTATTTCTTTCCATTAAAGTATGAGATATTAATGAAAGTAGCGTTCATGTGTACGTACGGCTTACCGTCTCCATAAACGGTGCATTTCATTTCTTATCCCCAAATGTAATGTACTATTAAAATTACATGTATATAATGTATATATATAATTAATGATATATCTAAATGATGAATATAATTCTGGAATTAAAATATACATACCTCTCATTTAGTTTTAATTCCACTAATATGACAAAGAAATGAAAGTAGCGTTCATGCGTACGTACGACTTACCGTCTCCATGAACGGTGCATTTCATTTCTTACCTATAAATGATTATGTAATATTATAAATACATGTATATGCTGGATATATATGATATATATGATATCCAAATCAGGAATTTCATTCTGGATATAAAGAACTTTTGACCACACGAACAACATGTAATTGTAAGAAGTCAACTTTCGACTTAAGAAACAAATATTGAGAAAACAAACATTATTAACTTAAATGGTTACATAATGTTTATAACATGTCAATAAGTGATATAAAAGGAATAATGAACTTTAAAAAGGTTCTTAATCAAGTATAAATTAACTCAAGTTTATTATTCAGGACGTTAAAGAACGATCGAGTCAAGTCGGACCCAAGGTAAGGGACTTCGTCTCAATCTCCTTTCATTGAGGAATATTTCGTTTTATACACAACTTTCTTTTATACGGTGTATAAACTCCTTTGACTTTTACTTTTATACAAAAGGAATATTTTTCTAAGAAGCGTTTTACTAAACGACAAAAAGAAAATTTTTTTAACGTACGCGGTGACAACGACCTTTTCCGCCGCCGCGAGTATTATTTGGTCTTTGGCTTTCTCAACAAGTCGTAATGTTTTTAGAATAAAATAATTACCATATACTCTTTTATGTATTTTGGTATTGAAAATGGGTTTGAAAAAGGATTCTATTATGTCAATATATTTATGATATATTGTGATTGAAATGTGGAAATGTTATCATTCCTTTATATTGGTTTTATGTTTTATGATTTTATATTGGTACTTGGACATTTTAACAGGTGGTTACGTTATAAACCATATGACGGGTGGTGCCGTGAATACCAGGACGGGTGGTTACATTATAACCTCCAATGCATTGGGTATGGAAGTCGGCCGTATGGCTATTCCATTAAGTATGTATGGAAATTGGCCGTATGGCTATTCCATTAAGTGATATGTGTGGAAGTCGAGTGTATGGTTATTCCACTTAAGTATGTTTATATCCCAAGTTACCTTTATATATGTTATGTGGTCTTTATATGGGTTTTATGGTAATCCTTTGGTTACAAAAAGGTAAGTAATGATACTTTATTCAGTGAAGATTTTTTTTACTACTTCATGAAGGTGAAGGTATTACTTTGATATAGTATACATGGTTTACTTGATGTTTGAAAAACTAACAGTTTTCATTCTTTTTGTATCCCTTACTGAACTTTTTATTCTCACTCCAAGTTTTTCGAAATGTTTTTCACAGGACTTAAAGTGGAATAAGGTCAAGGATGGGATCAAGGGAATTTCATGCTATCTAAAACATGGAATCTAGACATATTTCTTTTTAAGAGTTTTTATTTTATGGAGAATTAGTAGAAGTGTCTACTTTGTAATCTTTTAAGATGTAATAGTTATGTTCTAATTCTCTAAAACTCTAAACCTGAAAAGATCCTCAATGTGAATTATTAATTTAATTCAATATTAAGTAAGGTTTTAAGGCTGGGGCCTTATAATAATTATGTTATAAATATTATATATAAATTTTATATCCATAATCATTCCCAACCATGAGAGGTCATAATGGAAAGCTGATTGGCTTCTGTTTGCGAGGCGATAGTCTGTCGTACCCACGAACAATGATTTTGCAGCCTATTTAATGGAAGTGGAGATGGTGGTAGGTAATTACCATAACATAAAAAGATTTATGTAACTGGATTTAACAGAGGTTATTCTATCATAATTTTCAAATTATAATTGAAAGATGTGGAGTAAGAAATAAAATAAAAATTCTCATTGAAGAACGTTACCTCTTCTTCGGGTAACCTCCTTAGGTTTTCACCAAAATCCTTCCTAGGATAGATTTATTCCAAAACTAATGATTCAAAAATTATATGATGGATTTTATTAAGTTATTTGGGTTTTATTTTATGAATAAAATTGGTTTTATGGTCTGAATAAGAGAGGATAGTGGGCAACCTTTTATGTGTGAGGTTAGTTTCACTCTTGTAATATTATGAAACGAAAATGGTGTAACCATGTTATCCTCATACTGAAAGGGTAAAAAATTTATTATTATTGATACTAAGAAATTATATTGTAAACATATTTCCATAATATATATTTTATAAAATTTTAAGACCATTTTAATCCATATCTTTTAATTTTAATCTCTGGTAATTTTTTTACATTAATCACGGCAAATAAAATTTTCTATTTTCATTTTTAATTTTGATCAAAAAGTAAGTTTAAATTATTAGATAACATAAATTTTTATTATTAAAAATATTTAATCTATTTTTGTAAATTAAATTCATAGAAGTGGATAATTTTCATTTAAAATTAACCTCATAGATGCAATGAGAAAGAGGGTTTTCAAGGAGAAAATGTTTAATTTAAAAAGTTATTATGTATAATTTATTTATAAAATTTATTACAATAAAATATATTATATAAATTGAAATATAATATAACTAATTTTTCTTTAAAAGAAATTTAAAATACAATTTATATTTATAAATAATTTAAATGAAAATTCTGTTTTCAATTAAAATTCAGTATTTTCCACTATTCAAAAAAAAAATAACAATCTCAAAAAATTCTAAAAAATTTACCATAAAATAATTTTGAAATTATGAATTAAAAAACTAATTTTATTTTTTTTAAATAAATATTCTTTAAGTGGAAATAAAAATTTCAAATAAAACCCACAGACGTGACAAAAAAGTGAGTTTTTGAGAAGTGTATTTTTTTTAAGTATAAGATAATTTATATTAAATATATGTATAATAATAATAACTGTATGAATATTAATTAAAATTTAGTAATATATAAGGCTTAAATTTTATTTAAAACATTGGACATTAGGTATTTATTTAATTAATTTAAATGGAGGAATATTATGCACTTTAAAATAGTTTTCAGAGAATACTATTTTTAAACCGAAAAATAAAATTATAATGAAATCCAATATAATGTAGATTAGGAAGTAATTAATTGATATAAATATAAATAAATAACAACTATATTACATTAAAACACAATGTAGAATTAAATTACTTTATTTATTGAAAATAAATTAATTTTTACAATAATCACAATTTTTCACTATTCAATGAAAAGTCAGTATTTTTCAAGAAATAGAAAAAATTGAACCATAAGTTAATTTTAATATAGTAATTTTAAAAAATCAAGTTCATTTTTTCAAATAAAATTTCTAAAATCTCTAAAAATTAATTATAATATTTTCCAATAAAAATCAATAAAAATCATTTTTGAAGAAAACATATTTTTTATGAATATAATCACTTTACTAAAAATTGATTTATTATTTACTAGAAATTCATAAGTAAACTTATATTGAGTATTGAATTTATATACATATTTCACAATTTAGTTAATAATATTCATACCCTCTTATTTAATGATGAGGTTACAATAGATATATTTAAAATAATATTATTTCATGGTTCACTGAGCCTCAATGTCTTGTGTCAAGAATTCTATTTAAGAAACTAATTGTTATTTGTAATACATGCTAAATTTTATGTTTCTTATAACAATATATATCTAAAATATAATTTTAATTAAAAATTAATAAAATTTCTAGATATTATATTCTAACCCCCTTAAAATGAATTTCTCCCTCAAAATTCATCATAGTAATCAAAGGATTAAAATTTGAAAATTAGTTTATATAAACCCATATCTTCAGAATTAATAATAAAACATACCTTCAAAATATAATGTTGGAAACAGAAAATTTATATAAATTAACTCATAACTGGGATTCCACGTGGGAGAAAATAGTTGAGAAGTGATGGTTTGAACACGAAAGAAAAGTATAAATAATTATAGAGTGTGTTATAGATCATTGATCATAAAAAAAATGGGTGATAAAGGGAGGTTAGAGACAAAAAAAATCATAAAACAAAGAGGCATGGAATATGTCATTGATATCATAAAAATGATGATAACATGATAATATTTTTTTCAAGATCCTTTTCATAATGTTGGGGAATTCATTTTCCATCTTGACTAAGAATATATGAAAATTTACTTTCCAGATATATTATTATTTAATGGGAACAATTTCATCCTTTGGATGTGACCTGATCAATTTTAACTTCATCTCTTACTCTAATATATGAATTTTTTATATCTGAAGCACTAAAAAAAGTTAGCACCGGTTATCTAATATAGATAAATCTTTATATGGTAATTTGATACGTTAATATATAAAACCACATAAAAAGTATAAATTGAACCATTTCATAAATATTTAACCTTATTCCCCTTTGTTAAATTAAGAATTTATAAATAAGGACATTAAATTTCCCAAAATCCCAACATTAATCCACCATATATCATTAAATATCTCTTCTTGGTCACATACAAAAGACTTGAATACCATAATTATGTATTCTCTTAAAACATTTTAATAACCTCAAATCCCATTATAACTCATTGAAAACATATATTCTTCCTCATTCCAAACATAAAACATATATTATTTTTTATATTCAATAAATCCAAAAATGATATAAACTCTATCCATGAGAGCATAATCCACTTTATCAACAAAAGATTTATCAGTTCTAAGGTAATCATTTCTATATATTTTACTTTATTAATATCCAACATATCTTTATCCCAATATCATTCTTCAAAAACGTGGAACAAATTAAGCGTTATTTTCCCTTAATAAAAAATATCACTTTTCCATTAAATCAATTTTATGGTCCATCAAGACCATTTATCATATTTTTTCAAAACCTTAATAAAAATATTATACTAAAAAACCCTTATATATTTTATAGTTATTGAATTCCAATTCATAAAAAAATAAATTATTCCACCTCATCCTTAATCCATTAACTAGGTTTCATCATCTTATTCAATAATACCTATTTCCTTTTATATGTCATTCATGGTATCTCCATCATCAATAAGAAAAATATTAATCATACAAACATGAATATTACCTTCACAATATATCACCTTAGGACATGGATTTGAATAGTTCCCATACTTTATATAGTTAAAACATTCATCCATTGATAATACCTTAGGGATACCAATATTCCCATCTATTACATTAACTGAACTTTTAATATTTCTTTTTAAGTCACTTACATTGTTCCGTTATTCTCCACACATAAAACATATTCTCTTTATTTTTTGAGATTCACTAGAGTGATTTCTTCCACATTCTTGACATATAGTAAATTGAATCTTCTTTCTTCCATGGTATCCGTTACCTAAACACTCAACAAAATATATCATTCTCTTCTTTTGTGAGTCTGAGAGTTAGAAAAGGTGAAAGTTTTTAATCATATATCGTGATAAATAATTTGGAATAATCATAATATCCTTTAATCTATTCATCATCCCATTTAGATTCTCATCTAAAATTTTATGTCATATTTAATGTTGACCTAGTTCCCTTTGGTTCCCTGTATTGACTAAAAATAAAAAGAATATTTTGGGAAACAATAATATTAATTAAACCTTAAGCGTAACATATGTTATCAATTACCATCCTCAATTTGAATCATTAATGATAGTTTATAAAGAGTTTGTGAATTTCCAAATAATATCCCCTAGAAGTGTCAAAATAGGTTTCTAGTGAGGCCCTCTATCATGCCTCGAGTGATGATTTAGTTTAGCTCAATGCACTTTTTATCTCTATGCACCTCTGTGCTAAAACCACACCTCCAATTTAGTACCTCGATATAAATTTAATTTCTTCTAAACCACATTATCTATCATTTACAAAAAAATCCACGATATTTCCTATACTTTAACTCATCCGTTGAATTATCCTTAGAGAAATCCCTAGAAATATCACTAGAAATATCCCTAGGGATATCACTAAATTTTTATTATCCTAGTTTCTAAAGGTTAATCAAACCTTTCCTCTTATACCATGTATAGAGACCCAAGATTATCATATATTTATATCATATATTTTTAGATGAATATTACTTAAATTACACTAACATACTCTTGAAGACAACAATAATTCAATACCTTTGGAAAATTAGAACACAATATTCCTAATTCATGAAAGATATTCAATTTATGTCAAAAATATCTTATCTTTGAGACCACTTTAGAGACATACCCTACATAAAACAATTATTCATTACATTGGTAATGAAATCATAAGAAAGGGCGAGATCAAATGCTCAGTAATGATAAAAAAGGTAGATATGTAAGTAAAACATGAACATAAGGGAATCAAAGAAAAAAATCCATGTGATAATAAAATTAGAATAAGACATAGATTTGTTTCATATAGATAATCATAGGAGTTTATCTCCATAGTATTCAAGGATAAGTGTTATGAATATCATAATGCAATTGGTTCACTCCGCAAACTGTCATAGTAGTCAAGGTTCACTACCAAGACCATCATAGTGGATTAAGTCCCTTACTAAACTCAGTTCACCAATAGTTCCAGTCCAATTTATCTCATGAAATATAAACCTTTACCTAATGTATTGTATGGAGATATAGGTCCCACCTGTGACATAATGAAATCCATTTTTACGTGTTCCACAATATCGTAAATCATTAATCATATCATAACCCTTGAAATTAAATGAATTTTATAATAATTTCATCATATCATAAACCATGGGAAATATATAGGTTTTATAATTGTTTCATCATCCTATAAAAGCATAACCCATGAATAAAATATGCTTCATAAACATTTTATCATGTTATAATCCATGCAAAAAGAAACAAGTTTCATAAACATCATTTCATCATAAACATAAACCATTATGATAAAGATTAATAATGTTTCCCTAGATCATATCCCTAGTATAGCATAAGTAACATAACATGATATCATATTAGATGGAAGATTACTTTGAATTATCATTTAAAACATTTATTGAGGAAAATTAATTTTCCTTGAAAATCAATTTTCAAAACATAGAACATTTTGGAAATCCTTTTCTTTGAAAATAACAATGAAAAATTATAAATGAATATTTAATTTTTTTTAAAAATCTTCCTTGAGGAAAATAACATTCCCACTTTATAAAACATATTTTAAAACATTTTAAAATTCATATTGACCTTAAAATATAAAAAATTACCAAATAATAAGAAAATAATTTAATTTGAATGTAATTTTGGATCCGTTTAAGGGAATCTTGATATCATTGAGTGTTCATGACTGTTGGAATTACGGCTAAAGCTGTGTATGTTAAAAACCTTGATTTATTTAATATTTTCAGTAAAAGAGAGACATTCATTTATTGGAAAATGAAATGAACATTCCTTTTAATATTTTTTAAAAAGTAAAATGTGTGTAATTATTTATTTAATAAACCAATTTATGAAAGTTAAAAACATTTTTAGAAAACATTGTTTTGGAAGAAAAATGAGTTTTAGACCAAATAAATAAATAATGATGATTTTTAATAAAAGAATTATTTTGAAATATTATGTATATAAAGAGAGAAAAATTAATGGGAAACATTTAATTTTTAGAAATAAATATAGGAGAATAAAATTCATGAGTTTCCTGAGAGATATGTCATAACATTTTACCATTGAAAGCATAATCATGATCAATACTGATAAATGATGAGATTATAACATAAAACACTTAAAACATTGGCAACTTGGACTCATAAAATATAGTAAACCATTCCTTTTACATATATCATTACAATATTTTGACCATAAATAAACACCCAATTACAAGCCAAGGATCATAAAGTCTAGTGTCTTAGAAGACTAGGTACATAATTAAACATCATAAAGAAACTTTTATTTAAAATCCATATTGAGGTCCTAAATTCCATTGTTCTCATATGTATTCATCGGATTTATTGGGGATAACATGAACAAAGTTATGATCTAGAAGCTTAGTAAGGGAATAAACATAAGAATAAAGTTTAGTACATGGGTTAGAAGGCATAACATAATGATATAAAGAGGCAAAGTACATGATTAAACATAGAGAATCATAACATTTAGAACATGTGATCATATAATCATGGAATCTTTGTAATGTGGAAGAAATATAAAACATGACATAAGAATGGGTGAAGGATCATTTCACATAGAGTAGCACAAGTCAAGGCTAACCTCCAAGACTATTTCCCATAGAGCACATGTCAAGGCTAACCACAAAGATCGTGGAACATAACGTCACATGAGACTAAACATTACCCAATTAATTGGAGCACTATCTAGGAGAAACCATCATAACATGTTCATAAATATGTATTCCACATAAGAAATCATACAAAATCCATCATACATAAACATAAGGGTACCCATATAAAGAAATGCGTATCATAATCATGTCACAAATCATAATAAATGGGCGTATCATACAAGTTTCCAAGAAAGAAAAGAATAAAAACATACATGGAAATTCATAATGTAAAATAGTTATATATCGTGGTATGTTATGTCAAGTATAAGTGATAACATGTAAAAAGACTATTTAAGAAATTTTAGCATTAAAACATTTAAGTGCGGTTTTAAGGAAAATAATAATGAGCATTTAAAATAGAAAATTGTATAATATTTTATATAAAACCAGAATTAAACCAAAACATTTTTAATAATAAAAAGAATGATTTTATAAAAACAATGTTTGATTAAAATAGATGATAGAGTGTACTTGAAATTGGGTAAAAATTTGAGAAGATTCCTTAAAACGGGCTCCCTTATCGAGAAGAATTAAGAAGAGAACCACTTAAAAATATTTATATCTCTAAAATATAATGATGAATGGATATTGATAAATGATTTTGGAACATATAAATATCATTTATAAATTCACATAAAAATAAAATATAACTTCATTTGGGTAAAAAGTAAGATAGAGCAATGGAGGTTCGGGAAGAATCCCTTACCTTAAGTCTGAAGGTGTTATTTACATGATCTTAATGTACTGAATAATCAAATTAGATTAATTAAATAGTAATTTTATAACCTATTATACATTTAATTGATTTATTATAACCTTATCATGGTCATTCATGGCCTTTTTATGGGTTAAGATGTTCAATTTCATTGTTTGGGAGAATTTATTTACCTAGTTTTCATGATCAGTTTACTTGTATAAATGTATGGATAATCATGAAATATGAGGATGGTTGTATAGAATTGAAGTTATATTTTATTTTAGAATTTCCATAATATGAAATTGTTATATAATTCATTTTGTTATTTGGAGTGAGTATTAATCATTATATAAAACTTTAATGATAACTGTTTGGGTTAATTGGCGTTTTTTAGCCCAATGAAATAATTTTGTTTAATAAATTAAAATAATTTATAAAAAATGATTCTAGAACATTATTTAAGATATATTACAAACATAATAATCTGGTTCAACAATAAAAATGGTTTTATGACCATAATTGAATACAGTAATAAAAATTGAAAACTCATATTCCTTGAATGTGATAAATTAACACATCTCGGATGGTGTTTCCATTTATTAGTATAAAAGGTGTGGAAAATAGAGATTATGATGAATTATTCCATTAGTTTCATGAGACAACCCATGCTGGGGCTTGGGCCACAACTACCCTAATCCCACCTCCATTGGCCAGGGTTGGCGACCAGCGCCTAAGGCACAACAAACTCGGGGAGGCGTTTACCAAAGTACCTATAAACACACACACAACAAAATCAATGAAATAGTTCATAGGGAAAGAAAAAACAAGATACAAAACTACTATAAATAAACCATAAATATGAATCATCCTCTAAATTGTACAGGTACTGAAATGTAAATGGAAAGGGAAATGGGATAAAATACATTGCCAACCAGGAAAGTGCCACAACCCGACAACAGGTGGAAAAGTAAAATAGACGAGAGATCCCCACTTCTAAAACCCAAGCAACAACCACCACACACATTCCAAGATCCCATTATCCCTATAATTTTCTAAAGTCATGATCAACCTGTCCATCACCTTCAAGGGAACACTATTTGTGAGAAAATCCCAAGCAGGGTGAGTATAAAAATACTTAGTTGGATGTGTCAAAGGCTCAAGGGAGTAGTAAAATATATACTGAAGAGGGGAGAAATAGATAGAAAAAGGAACAGTAAAAGAGTATAGACCAACCCAACAAGAGAGTGATGTATGCTCAACCAAAAACAAGGAGATATAAACGGTGAGAACATGAACTTCCCATCGAGTCTTCACTACCTATAATAGGTGATTAGACTCATCCAACCAAGAGAAGCTAGACAGGGAAAGCATGTGGCATACTCCTCACATCATCACCTCTAATATAAGGAGAGTTTCCAAAAATGAAGGAGTGGGCACTAAAATAGGATACATATATATACTCAGCCAAAGAAGCCCACATGAGAGATTAAGTTGATCTCCATATCACATCTCAGCCTAAGAAATGTGTCGTCAATAGTTCTAGAAGTAACCACCAATGATTCCTAGTATCCCTCACATATTCCCTTGAACAAGAAGTCAAAGGGGTTCAATCAACACACCTTTATACTATCTGCTTTGTGCAGGTCTGTCTTGCCTTTGTGGTTTTAGGTCACGTCACAAGAATGTGTCTTGGTGGGAAAATAATCCCTCTTTATCATGAGTCCAAAGGTATGTCAAAAAATGTCCCGTCACTATGCCACATATCCGAGAAGTAATCTCAAGGTTGATGACCCATACCTAGCCCATCTAGAGGGTACCACTCTAGTGCTATCAAGGACCCATTCCCACCTCAGCTGGAGGATGCCACTCTAGAGTTGTCGAGGACCCATACCATGCCCGGTTGAATGGTGCCACTCTAGTGTCGTCTAGGACCCATGCCCAACCCATCTGGAGGGTACCACTCTAGTGTCATTGAGGAAAAATGCCCAACCCGTCTGGATGGTGAAACTCTCAAAACATTGTGGAACTACACTAGCCATCCCTTATGGATGGTATCTTATAAAGATCATCCACAATTCCAAAATTCAGTCCCAGTAGAGGGTAATCCTAGAATTTCTCTGGTGATTCTGAGAACATCACTTCCATCACATCTATCATAGAACATCACCTCAGATAGGTATCATTCTAGGAAAATCTCACATCATATCTTGAAAGACACTACAGGGTTCACCATCACGTTCTATGTGAAAAAATACTCAGGATAAGCTACTCAAGGGCCAAAATCTGAGTTCAAGAGAAGGAGTTACAATGGTTAGAAGATTTGTAAAGTGGTACATGAAACATGTGGGGCCAACACAACATGAGACCCCACCTCATTGTCTAGACGTTTCCCTAGCTGTACTTGTGTACTAAACTATAAACTAGTACCCACATGATCTGCTAGTGTACCCCCAGAGTATACTGCACCTCTAGCTAAAATCCGGATGAGAACATGTTTCTTGTCACTGATCCGAAAGGAGAAAACGTAATTCTACCAAAATTCCACTTGAAAATGGCCTCAGATATCCAAACAGATTACACCATCATGATCCTTTGCGAAAAAAGAACACGATCGACTATTTATTTTCCCGAATTGGACTCTTAGTGAAGAAACTACATTTCACAGTATTGCGTACGAGCGATGCTTTGTGGGAGCCACACCATGATTTTGAAACAAATAAAATGGATTGCAGCATTGCGATCCTCTTGAAAAAGAAATTGGGATTGGCTATTCATTCATGCCAAATGGACTTTTGGTGAAGAAGCTGCATTCCACCACGCTGTGCACAAATAGTGCCCCATGGGCCCCATGCCTCGGTCCCAAAACACATTACACGTATCACACAATTGTGATCCTCATAGAAATACACATGGGATGGGATGATCATTCATAAAAAAATGTATCACAAGTGAAAAAGTGTCATTTCACCACAAATACTTAAAAGGGGACTCATGGGGCCCGCACCACCATTTTTGTTTAAGCGCCCAAAATTAGTCTTGAAAAGTCCACCTCAACTCCAAGTTCACAATTCCTCTGAATTCGCGTCAATCACTTGTTGTATGCAGATGTATAGTCTAATTAATGTTTCCCAAATAATAATAATTATATTATTATTATTAGCATCATACATTTTGTTCCCCCAAGCATCAATACCAAAACAAAAATTTCCCATACTTTCCTCAAAAGGTTCTTGTCGTTAAGTGGAATGTGTAGCCACAAATAGTACACCAAATAGACACTAGGTTTAGAAGAAATATGCTTTTAAAGCCTGCCCAACACGGTCCAGCCGGTCCGCACTGACTAGGCCAGCCCTCTCTGGCCATCCCGGTCAACCCTGGCCAGCTATAGGCTCACCAAAATGCTGGCCCACTGGCCGCTGGCTCACTGACCTTGTTAGCATCCACATTGCAAGCGTGCCACCCCACCGGGCCTCCCCTATGGCCCCACCGTCTCCCACCGTCCCACAATGGTCAACCAACTCTGCACTAGTGCCACACCGACAGATCTTCTGCAGGCCACCAGGAACACCCCGGTTACCCAAAATTGAATCTGAGACCAGATCTGGACTCCCTGAAACGATACCTTCACTACGATATCCTGAATGCAATGATCTGTAACTGTTTCGATGAAGCGAAAATTAACCGCCACTTCTGTATACCACTACACTTCCTCCAACACCCAAAATGAAAAACCCTCGCAGATCTGGAATCCATGGATCACAAACTTCACAGATCCAAGATTCACTCGACTTTTAGACGTCTTTTCAGTGTGATAAAAAGGTGACAAATGAAGAACGTGATGAAAAGTGATGAATGGGAGATCCTGAATCAAAACAGACAATGAACATTGTTAGTTTATCTATAAAAAAGGAATCTAAAGTTGTGAATTACAATAGAATTCGAAAACAAAAACAAAGGATTCAATCAAGGGGTTGAAAAATCCAAAATAAAAATCCTACATTGAATTTGGATCCACCATTGTGTCTATTGCGGTATGATCTACTAGCTCCTACATTTTCATCACAATCGGATGAAGTTTTGACTTCAAATTATGGTTGGCCAGAGCTCTTCCATCTGAGAGAGAAATGAGATAACTCTGGTTCATTTCTCTAAACTCATATTTATAGGAAACTATTTGCAGTCGCGAAATCTCAATCTTCTATTCCCTCTCAACTAAGGTCACTCCTAGGAAAACCAACACATTATAAACTCAACGATGATCTCATATTTTTAATCCAAGTCCCCGTTCAGAAGTTATTTGAAGTAACATTTCAAATTAAATAATTTTATTTAATAATTTTATTTACGATTTTTCCTCTAGGATTTTTTCTATAGAAGTCATGTACCGAAAAAAGTTATACCCCTCTTAAGGTAAAAAACACACTCCGAACTCAACCATGGACTCAAGTTTCCAATCCGAGTTACCGATTGAGAGTTATTTGGGTTTGAGCTTTTAAATGAATGAATTAATCAATTTAATCATCCATTTAACATATTTCTAATGATAGAAGTGTCTGAACGTCCTACATCACCATATTTTATGTCGCGCCTAGAGTAAAAAACTGATTTATGGACCAAATCGTGGTCTTATATTTCTAATCTGATCAACTGTTTAAGAGATATCCCATTTCTATCACGTGGATAGTACAAAGAAACTTAATATTTTTTTTATAATTTATTCTGGGTAAACTGGACTTCATAATTTCACCCCGTCTCGGCGCCTAGATCTGAAAATATATGTAGGAATATTCCAAAGTTTTACAAGGGAAAAAATGGGTCTCTACATTATGCCATCCTTCAATATTTTCATCCTCGAAAAGAAAAACTAGGGAAACAACTTGGGATACTTAGTTCATACCTAGATCTCCCACTCCTAGGAAAACCTCTATGTTTCGATGCTACCATAACATGGGAACCATAGGAATGGTTCATCCTCATATGGTTCTCTCATGCTGATGATGTGTGATGAAAATGTGCGTGTATCTCTTTAACTGTGACATGTGGGGGATGTTGTGCACCCACTCCAGACATATAACAACCCCGCTCTTTATTACACACTTAAACCTGATTTATTACATAAAATATTCACTTGATACAAGATGGAAACACTAGTGCAGAAAACGTTATTTATGTCAGTTATTTTTCATTTTTTACGTCAGGTTTTAACCATCGTTAATACGGACGACGTTATAAATAATGTTTTTTACGTCGGTTATTTAAAAACTGACGTAACAAAAATAACATCATGGTGTTTATCACGTAGGTTAATTAATAACCGACGTGAAAAAACCCAGGGGGGGGGGTGGGGGTTTATAACGTCAGTTATTCTATAACCGTTGTGATAAACCCGGGGGGGGGGGGGGGGCTTTATCACGTCATTTATATAATACCCGACATCATAAACACGTGCGGGGGAGTTTATCACGTCGGTTATTTAATATCCGACATGATAAAATCCCAGGCTATGGTTTATCACATCGGTTATTAAATAACTGACATGCTAAACCAGTCCCGAGAGGGGTTTATCACGTCCGTTAATCAATAACTGACGTGATAAAGGGCCTGAGAAATGCTTTATCACGTTGGTTATTAAATAACCGACGTGATAAACCATTTCCCACGCTGTTTATCACATCAGTTATTGATTAACCAACGTGATAAATCATTTCCCAGGTTCTTTATCACGTCATTTATTACATAACCGATGTGATAAAACATGCCACAAGTGTTTATCACGTCGGTTATGAAAAAACCGACGTGATAAACTCTTCTAGATTTCTTTATCATGTCGGTTATAAAATAACTGACGTTAAAGACAATTTGTTTTAAAAAAAAATCCACTGCAGTCCTCTGCACTCCCCCAAAATCAACCAGAAACCAAATCAATAATTCGTACCACAAAAACAGAACGAGATAAAAACATGAACTAAAGAAAATTTAAGAATTTACATTGATAACACATAAAACATACCCCACTTGATTGCCCCCACCCTCATGTATACCCCCTGTACAGCCCTCCCTCACCCCATTGGAGATCCCACCACACCCCTAGACTGCCCCCCGACCACCTGGACAGCCCCAAACACCCCTCGACAACCCCCAACCCTCCTGAACAGCACCCCCTCACACCCTCACCCCACTTGAAAGCCCCCACCACACCCCTGGACTACCCCCAGACCCCCTGGATAGTCCTAAACACCCCTTGACAACCCCCCCTCCGGAATAGCACCCCCTCACCCCCTTACCCCACTTGACAGCCCCCAACACACCCCTGGACTGCTCCCCGACCCCCTGGCCAGCTCCAAACACCCCTGGACAACCCCCCACCCTCATGTATACCCCTCATACCCTGGACAGCCCTCCCCCACCCCATTGGAACCCCCCACCACACCCCTGGACTGCCCCCCACCCTCCTGAACAGCACCCCCTCACCCCTTCACCCCACTTGACAGCCCCCACCCCATTAGAGCCCCCACCACACCCCTGTACTGCCCCCGACCCCCTGGACATCCACAAACACCCCTCTATAACCCCCACCCTCCTGAACAGCACCCCCTCACCCCACTTGACAGCCCCCACCACACCCCTGGACTACCCCCGACCCCCTGGACAGCTCCAAACACCCCAGGACAACCCCCCATCCTCATGTATACCCCCCACACTCTGGACATCCCTCCCCCACCCCATTGGAGCCCCCACCAGACCCCTGGACTGCCCCCAACCCCCTGGACAGCCCCAAAGACCCCTCAACAACCCCCCACCCTCATGTATACACCCCACCCCACTGGACATCCCTCCCAGACCCCTGGACACCCCAACCCCACTGAACACCCCCCACACCCTTGAAACCCCTCCCCCCCAGACCAGAATCCAAACTAGAAAAACCATCATAAGTAGACCAAAATAAGAAGTAGAGAAAAGTTAAACATTCACATATATTAAATTCAAAACATACACTGTCAACTTAAAAAAAACTAAATCCAACCTAAACGACTACCAAATACACAATTACAACAACAATATTCAAAATTACATTTTACATTACAAACAACTAAAATTTAATCAAACCTATAAAATAATTTGACCGCTCCACTTGTAAGTGTTTGATGTCTTCAGCATTATAGGGTTGAGGGTCATCAAAAAGCTACAAATGAAGAGGATAGTGTTTAACGTGTATAATGAGTAAATCAAATTGAAATATTATGGCAAAGTTAAGAAGAAAGTTTACCAGGTCAAAATTTACAACTGTCCCAGTTGTTATTATTTCATACATAAATCTTAACATATAATATCCGCATTCGATGACGCCTTGTTGTTCATGACAATTCTGTTTGAATGTGTGTAAATTCAATATATTATTTTAATGTAATAAATCAAAAAATACAAATTATAAATGGATATTTACCTTCACATTTACATATTTGATCTTTGCATTCCTTTTCATTGTGTTTTATCGAAAGTAGGCCCATGCCCTGTTAGAAAATAATACTAATGGGGTAAATTTAAAATTCATTATAATATATAAAACTATTGAGAAATTGAAACTTACTTTTCCAATACATTTTTAAAACTTTCCCGCACATCATCATGGACAGAGCATATCCAATAAAGTGCTTTCTCCCTTGGGAAAAAACCCCTAACATCCAATGATCACTAATAAAAGGAAATTTAACGTTAGTGGTTTTTTATGTTAAATGATAATTAACTCTTTGAAGGAGATGTGTTTCATACCTCTCAAAAAAAGTCATCCTACAACATTGTGTGACTATATTCTTTTCAAGTATTTCAGCAATATAAAGCATTCTTTGCTCCTCATCCAATGCACATGCTTCAGGGGGAAATCAATTGCAGGTCTATGAATCCATATACATCTGTCAGCTCTTTCCTCTCACAAATTTTATAAAGATACCTAATACAAAACAGACATAAGTATACATTTTTAATAAATATAACACAGGGAAAAGGTGTTAGGACTTACATGGGAAAAATTTGTACCACGTTGATGCCCAACTTATCTCCAGTAACAAGCTCCATGATATCAGTTTTCATAATCCCCACATTTATTTCACATCCACAAACATGAGCTTCTATTGGAAACTCATAATGACCCACCAACAAATTTGAATATCTTGACAATTTGTCAAGACTACTAGAATCTGTATCTGATGTCATAGCTATTTGTCTTTGTTGTTGTCTATACAGTATTTCTTTACGTTTGAAGTATTCCTGTAAAAATAAATTGAAAAATATATTAGTTTTCAAATGATAAAAGAACTTTAATAAATAAAATAAAATAAAAGATATAGAATTCATACCTCTATGGTAATGAGTCGAAGAATTCTGGATGGCCAAATTAAAAAATGGCCGATACTATGTCCAACTGTCGCCACCTAATCTATAGGTAATGGTACCCGAGCTGATCTATCTATAATATCCTGTACAGTGACCCTATGATTCTCTACCTCTAATTGTTGATGATAAACTGTATATCCTATACAATATACCAACCCATATGCTACTATATGCTGTTGAGAATCATCAACATACAACTCGCAATAAGTAGAAAGCTGCAGCGGAGGAGTAGGATAAAAAATGGGGTCAGCAGGATGAGGTGGGGGAGTGGGAGCTACTAGTGGAGGTGGAGGATAAATAATGGGGTCTACAGGAGGAGGTGGAGGAGTGGGATCTTCAGTCTGAAATTGTCTTTTCATGTCTGCAAACATAGACTTCACCGATGCTCTAATTTTTTCCTCCATCGTCGCATTAATATTATGAACCTCAACCTCCAAGGATTCAGTTTTTTTTCTATAAACCCCCTCAACGTTTGAAGTTGAAGAACGTGGCAACACTTTTCTTACCGATGCACCTACCGGATATCCTCTTACACGACCAGGATGTTTGGGCCTTCCCAATGCTACAGATAAAATATCTTCCCTCCCAGTAGCTGTAAATGACCCATGTGAACTCTTCTCCTCAAGAGAGTCCTGTATTAATTAATTGAACATTTCTGTAATGATTGAAATTATATGAAGAAAATGGTTAACTTAAATAAATAAAATATATATCTTACAATCCTCTCAGCTACGATTCTCTATTCATCCGAAAGATATTGCCCTTTTTTCCCTTCCGAGCTCTCTTCCATTTTTCATGTCTAGATGGAGGGGATGAAGGGGCCACCTCTCCAGAGCTTGAAGAATCAGCTCTTAGTTGTTGAAATTTTTCTGCCATCATTTATTCTTCCAATAATGCATACCCTCCCCGAGAAAAACTATGAGGGTATACATTTTTAGATTGGATCTCTTGATGAGCATTCCTTGTTTGATGTAAATTAAGAATAAGAAATCATTAACAAAACATTAATAAGATCATTTATATAAGAAATCATATAAAAGTTTACACTGCCCTTACCAAAAATGACTCTTTTCTTCTACTTTCAAAAAATTGTCTCCATGTGTCTTCATCTATAAAAGGATATATACGACATGGGTTGTCATGACTCCTATGACCATTAATGAAATTAGATGAGAGGTTTGATTTGAAATCTTCCCATCTCCTGGAAGCCAACGATAAGCATTTCTTCCTGACTCCTACAGTGTCAGGAATATCAAATGTCATCTGATAGAGAAGAGGTTTAACATATTATATATACTAGAGAAATTTAAAGAATATTCAAACAATAGCAAAAGATCTTACCAAAATCGTCTCCCATAACTAAGAGATTATCACTTTATCCACACTTCTCCCACCATCATACAAAATGCTTACTTTTCTCTTAGCCTGAGTTACTACAAAGCTCTTAAAATATATTTTATTTGGACCTCTAGGAATATCATCATCATAAAACTCAACAACTATCCTATGATCTTGTGTACGGGCAACTGATAATTTTGGCAAAAGTGTGCACCCACGTTTACCAACCTTTGAACTCTTTGTTGTAATAGGAGCATGTGAATGTTCCTCCCCAGAGGTATAACTAATATTCTCATCTCTATAATCATGTGGTTGTTCAACTGAATGATCTGTCATTATCCTTCAAATTAAAAAAACAAACGTTAGTTCAAAAATATACAAATTCAAATATTTTAATACTAATATAATCAAAAAATAGAAAAGTGTACTATGTTATGTAATAGTAAACATTGGTAATATGGTAAGCATGTTAAATAATGGTAAAGATGGTAAAGATGGTAAAGATGGTCAAGATGGTAAACATGGTAAACATGATAAACATGGTAAACCCGGTAAAAATGGTAAAGTAATTGTCACTAAACCAAAATAATAGATATATAATTCATGTAATGGTAAACATGATAAAGTAAACTAAACAAACTTAAAACAAACAAAAACTTATACTTATTTTGTTTTAAAACATGTTTTAATAAATAAAAAACTTACAACATCTAACATTTATGAAAAAAAATAAATGTAAACGAGAAATAAACATATGTTACCTGTAATTTTAGGAATGTACAAATGGATTGTTTTCCCAAATTCCATCATCGTGATCGTTCCTTATGGCACAAACCATGTCTTCAACATTCTCATCATTATGTTCTATTAATCTTTCCATAGAAGTAGGGATCTCACATAAATCAAAATCTTCATCAACTTCATCCTCACCAACATAATGTTTTTTCCCTTGTAAAACAACATCCCACTGCATATCTGATTGATCTACTATATAGAAAATTTGTTTTGCATGTGTTTCCATTATAAAATAATCAGCTGTGTCTTCCAATCTATTCCGATTTACAAGTGTCATTCCAAATTCATCATTTCTGACACTGTTGTTACCGATAAACCATTTACAGTTAAAAATAGGAACTTTAATTTTAAATTAATCATCATCCCATATGTCTTCAATCAATCCATAATATGCACTTGATGCAGAAATTGGGTTTTTTCCTTAGCAATCGAAAAATGCACTGCTTCTACAGACACCAATACACCACTATTCTGAACTGCACTTCTGTTCCGATGACAACGATTTTACTTTCAAGACATGAATCCCCTTTCCCTCATTATTAACTCATTCATGGAGAGATGGAGGCAAACCTATGTGTTGTGCCGCATCCAAGTAGCTCGTACAAAACTCTGCTACCTCCTCAGAAATATACTTTTCAATAATGGAGGCTTCAGGTTGATATGGATTTTTAACATACCCCTTTAATATTTTCATATACCTTTCAAAAGGATACATCCAATTAAGATATATAATTCCACAAAGATTTATTTCTTAAATCATATGAATCATTAAATGCACCATTATATCAAAAAAAGTTGGGGAAAAATACATTTCCAATTGACAAATTATAAAAATTTCATCCTTTTCCAAAATGTTCCAAGCATTCACATCAATTGCCTTGTTACAAATTGAATTGAAAAAATAACACAACTTCATCATAGTCTTTCTGAAATGAATGGGAAATATTCCACGCAATGCAACTGGTAGAATTTGTTGCATCATGATGTGACAATCATGTGATTTCATACCTATCAAATTCAAGTCCTTTAATGAGACAAAATTTTTTACATTTGAAGAATAACCATGAGGCAGTTTGATATCATGAAGACACTGACAAAAGCTAATTTTATCCCTCTTTGATAATGTATGACAAGACGGGGGAAGAAATGTTCATCTTCCTTTAAAAGTGGGATCTAACTCCGAACGTATTCCCATTGATAGTAAGTCTAATCTTGCATTCAACCCATCTTTAGTATTTCCTTTAATATCTAACAATGTTATAATAAATAAATCATATATATTCTTCTCCACGTGCATTACATCAATATTATGATTAACTTCATGATACCTCCAATACGGTAGCTCAAAAAATATTGACCTTTTCTTCCAAATATGTCTATCATTACCAGATTTCTGTGTCTTTCCCAATGTCAAATCAAGGGTTTTCACCCTCTCAAAATACAGATCTGGGGATAAAGGTTTTGGAGAAGTATCAAATTCTTTGTGAGCCATTGAATGCCTTTTTTAGTCTTCTATAAGGGTGATCCATAGGCAAAAACTTTCGATGACCCATGTACACTATTTTCCTCCCATGATGCAATTGACAATATGACGTCTGTTGTTCGCAAATTGGACATGCTTTATGCCCTTTAACACTCTATCCAGACAAATTTCCATATGCTGGGAAGTCATTTATAGTGAACAGAAGCACTGCATGTAGTTGAAAATATTCCATTTTATAAGAATCATACACCCAAATACCATCAGCCCATAACAGTTTCAAATCATCAATCAATGATGACAAGTAAACATCAATATCATTGCCGGGTTTCTTTGGACCAGAGATCATTATACTCAACATGAGATATTTTCACTTCATTCAAAATTCAGGAGAGAGGTTGTAAATTACCAATAAAACAGGCCATGAACTATGTGTGCTACTAAGGGTTCGATATGGATTCATTCCATCTGTGCACAACCCTAATATGAGATTTCTTTTTTCATTTCCAAATGTAGAATACTGCGCATCAATTTTCTTCCATCGTGGACAATCAGCTGGATGACGTATTTTTCCATCACATACCCGCTCATCAGCATGCCATCTTAACCTTTTTTCATAATGTGAATTAGCAAATAAACGTTTGAAACGATGAATTATAGGAAGATACCAAAATACCATTGAAGGGAGCTTTGTAATCTCTACATCAGCCTGTGATTTCTCTTTCACCTTATACCGTGATGTCCCACATTTAGGAAACTCTGATAGAAACTCATATTCATTCCTATATATAATGCAGTCATTCGGACAGGCATGTATTTTCTTGTATCCCAATCCCATCGGGCATAATATTTTCTTGGCCTTGTAATGTGAATCTGGAAGATCGTTATATTTTGGAAGAATGTCTTTCATCAATTGTAGTAGCTCTGTAAAACTTCTGTCACTCCATCCATGTTTCTCCTTTAGGTTAATCAATCTTAACACCACCGAAAAAACCATAAAATCTGTACAACCAGGATATAATGGGTTTTCAGCATCACCTTATAGACGCGCAACTGTCAGTTCTATCTCAATTTGTTCTGCTACAATATCGCGAATCATTTTTTCAATTCCATCGGAGTTACCATCTTGTGAATCATCATCATCAGTGAAATTTTGTGCAGTTTCACCATGCCAAATCCAAGGGCTGTAACTCGGATTAAAACCATGACATATCAGTTGATCTTTTATCTCTCTACTTTTCAACTTCTTCATATTCAAACATTTCGGGCATGGACAGAAAAAAATGTCACTACTTGGAACATTTCATTTAGAAAATTCCAAAAAGGCATCAAAACCTTCCTCATATTCATTGCTCATTTGTTGTGCCGTAATCCAACTTAAACTCATTATTACCTATAACAAATATCAAAAATATATATCTTTTTAAGATAAGACAAATATAAGTTGATATGAAATAAATCATAATTTGAATGTAAATTTTTTTTGAAATATAAAACAAATCTATGCGTATTTAAAAAAATATTATTGAATATTATTATTAAAAGAAAATATAGTTAGATATAACAGTTATAAATTCCATTGAATAAAAGATAACCATGGAGCCTACATGGTTGATAGAAAATTGGAGACAATGGAGTAAACCAGAGAATCAAATCATATTTAAAATAGAAATTCAGATGGAGAAAATCACCCCTCCTGCACACCACCCCCACCCCTACCCCCTTGGACACCCCCTGGACACCCCCATCCCTCTGGACAACCCCCCACCCCCAGACAACCGCCAAAACCTTCTGGACAGGCCCCCACCCCCTTGGACATCGCCTCCCCCCACACCCACCCCCTTGGACACCCCCCTAGACACCCCAACCCTCTGGACAACCCCCACCCCCAACCAACCCCCAAAACCCTCTGGATTGGGCCCCACCCCCTTGGAAATCCCCCCACACCCATCCACCCCCTTGGACACCCCCTAGACAATCCCGACCCTTTGGACAACCCCCAACCCCCTGGACAGCCCCACACCCCTCTAGGCAACACCCCCACCCCTCCTGGACACCACCCCCACCCCTACCCCCTTGGACTCCCCGATGGACACCCCCCAAGCCTTTGGATAGCCCCCACCCCTTGGACAGCACCCCACCCCTCCAGACAGCACCCCCAACCCTCCTGGACACCACCCCCACCCCTGACCCCCTTGGACACCCCCCCTGGAAACCCCCAACCTCTAGACAACCCCCACCCCCCGGACAACCCCAAAAACTATCTGGACAGGCCTCCACCCCCTTGGACAGCCCCCCACGCCCACCCACCCCCTTGGACACCCCCCTGGACACCCCCAACCCTATGGACAGCCCCCACCCCCCAAAAAACCCCCCAAACAACGGTTTACATATAAAAACTAGGCATGGTGAACAACTAAAACCACATGAATTTAATATATGCTTCAGCATGAAATAGATGGAATTAAATATTATTAAATATGGATACTTAAATGATCGTATGATAATTAAAAATAACCATTGATATTGAACTAGTCAAATGATCACAAGTTTTCTCGATAACTAATATCATAATGAGGTAATGGATAATTCTAGAAATCTTAAACATATTGTCGAGGCCTTGGACAAGGCCTCAAAAAATACTAGGGTAAGCCCTCAGCAGAACCCATTTTTATTTGGAATCATGAGACATAGCGATGCATCGAAGGGCTATAGAGGTCAACAACCATTAAATTTATGTCTAATAGATTCTCATATAAGAGAGGATAAACATAAGCATCAACAACACATGAAATATCATTTCCAAATTTGTACATTTAATCAATAACCATTCTATGCAGTAATATAGGTGAATGAGATCATTATTTGTAAATGACAACAAAAATTACCATCAATGTCAGGCATTCACGAGACAAAAACAAACTAAATAAAATTATTTGAGGCTTACATGAATATTTTGAGTCGATATAATAGATCTAGGGATGATAAATAAGATGATATAGGAAAAAAGAAGTAAGAGGGTTCGAAATTAAAGAATCTTACCTAGTTTAAACACAAAAATTACAAAACATAAATATAGACTATCCGGGAAAAAAAATGAATGAAATAAATTCATGGAAGGCTTACTTAAGTGATGCAAGTTGAGATGATATATTTGAGGAGAGTAAATATGATAAATGATGAAGGCTGCAACGAGTTTAACGTAGTGAGATCGATGAGTTGATTAGGGTTTACCGCGCGAGAGAGATGAGCCGTCAGACTGTCGATCGAAAAAACATAAATGACAATCCATGGGGCTTGTTAAATTTTTAAATGTTTTATAAAGTCGGTTATTTAATAACCGACGTTATAAACTATTTTTTTTACATTTATAACGTCGTTTATTAAAATAAACGATGTTATAAATGCATCAGATTCAGCTTTTTTTACATCAATTATTTTATAACCGACGTAAAAAAATATACGTGTTGGTGTTTTACGTCGTTTATTCTATAACCGATGTAAAAAAGACATCAAAAATCACAGTTTTTTACGTTCGATATTGTATAACCGATGTAAAAAACGTTCTGTGGGTTGTTTTGATACCGCGGTTATAGAATAACTGACGTCAAAAAGGCCTCAAAATCAACATTTTTTACGTCAGTTATAAAATAACCGACGTAAAAAACCCCCGCGCTTTGGTTTTTTTACATCGGTTATCAAATAACTGACGTAAAAAACCCCTGCACTTTTGTTTTTTTATGTCGGTTAATTTATAACCGATGTAAAAACCGAACACGCACAATTTGTAACATCGGTTATTAAAATAACCGACGTTAAAAAGATACTCACTGCATTTGTTACGTCGGTTATAAAATAACCGACGTAAAAAACCACGTTTCACAGATTATCACATCGGTTATAAATAACCGACATAAAAAATGGTGACGTAAATAATGTTTTATGCACTATTGAAGATTGATATGTACTATATTTTTGAGGCTTAGGAACATTACATAATGACTTAGAACTTGAAACCCAACATCTTTATTGAAAACTTCCTTTACATGCCTATTACCTTACCTTATACTTATCATTACACGGGATAACCTGAGAACATCCATAAAAAAAGGGTGAGATATAAAGCACAGTAAGGGAGTAAAACAAGAATAACATGAAGAATACTATACATGTTATAAAATAGACATATCAATGACACGTAAAAGAAACATGAACATAAAGTTATGATAAAGCATGATTATCACAATATGGAAATGTGGAAGAAACACTTAACATGGTATTATCATGATCCAAGGCTCATTGCGCATGGAGCATGAGTAAAACCTCATTGCACTTGAAATAAAATGAGTAAATCCTCATTTCACATGAATTATTATGAGTAAGCCCTCATTTCACTTGACGTATCAAGATGCTAATCTTTACCTAGTGCATTGGAGCACAATCAGGGCGCACCCTTCTTAAACATTTCATTTCATGCAAAAGTGTGCCTCATAGATCATACAACATGGAATAATTAAAGATAATCATTAATTCCACGATAAAGTAATGTGTAATTAATACAATAAACTCTATAATCAATAAGTAAATGTTCATAAAGGTGAATACCCTTGATAGAGAAATGGTCATGGTATTCACAACACAATGACTATGTCTTGGAAAATCGCGGTGCAATTTCGCTAGCATAATGGCGTGACATAAGAATTCTTAAAAATGGATGATGAGAGAGAAATGGGTGTCTCACTATATTTACATGAAATTTATAGTAAGGGGTCATATATACATGTCATACATAAGTAATGGAATTTTAGATTCATAATAAAAAAGAATTACTTGAATATAAATGAGGAGAGAGAAATTCCTTACCGAATTTCAGAATGGTAACAGGTGTACATGGGAGGAATTATTGAGAGAGGAAGGGGAATATAATCATAGAAAAATAAATAGGGCAGTATTCGGGATGTGAAAAATCATACCCCAACATTTTTAAATGAAAATAAAATGGCATAACAGCTTATAGAAAACTGGAAAAAAATGTGAAAGGAAGAAATCCCTTACATGGAAGTGTGATCCCAAAGGATTGGGGGGGGGGGGGCTTGAGAGAGGATTCTTGAGAGCATGTGGTTCCTTGGGAGGATTCTATAGAGATTAGGACATGGGTTGGTCGAGCTCCAAAGTCCTTGAGTGATGAGGAAGTGGGAGCTTGTGTTTGTTTATATAGGAAAGGAGAGGGAATACTTTATAATTTAGGTTTGGGTCAATACACATTAAAATAATCCAAACCAAAAACCAGAAAATGTTTTTTTCTAAAGGGTAGTGTAAAAAAATATTTTATAAGGCCAATGGCATAAATTCTTAAAATAATAGGGTTTCTTATGTGGATGTTAGTCACACTCCCATGGAAATCAATTTAAAAAGGAAAAATGTTTTGTAAGTATTGAAGGGTACACTAAAGTATTGTAAAATAAATCAAACAAAACTAAAATAAAATTATTTTAATGGTAAAACATATATTTTTATGAATATAAATTTTATTGTATTTTATTACATCACTATTGGGTCATTATGATGTCATAAACACACTATATATTTAAAAATTATTAAATTTTTACCCAAAAATTCAACTCTCACAAAATTATAAAAAATTAACCATTAGATAATTTTGATGTGATGATTCCAAAAATAATATTCATTTTATCTAAATAATTTTATAAATATGTGATTTTTTACTTTTAAAATATAAAATGACATTTATCAAAAATTCATGGGTTTTGACAAAAATAGCTTAAAACCTTAATAGAAATTACAACTATATTCATAATAATTATATGTTCATTTATATTATATAAAAAGTAATTTAGTAATGATATTTAATAATAATATTATTTTATTCAATAATCCATTAATTCATCAAAATATATTTCTTAATTCGATATTAACTGAAAATACTATTTGTGCTTTAAAATCTATTTACAACGTAATAAAATTAATGTACATTATTTTTTATATAAAAAAATGCACATAATAATGTTACTAATGTATTTTGACATAAACCCTTATAACACTTGCATAAGACTGAAGGTTAAGGTGTGTGATGGTGACAAACTCTTGGTGTGGCTCAGATAACATCTCTCAGGTCGTAATCTCTATTAACTTCCACTTCTACCGTAGGCAGTTTCACTCGAGCTTAATGTGTTGAATCTCAGCTTGGGCATGTTCAAGAGCGAAGCCTAGTGATGCCAACTCCTTTATGAGCTCTGACAAATGAGCTTCATATGGTAAAGTATACTGGATGAGGCCATTGCTACCTTTGTCTGAGTAAATTGGATTTATTAAAGCCCTATATTTATACTAATCATGTGATCACTATTCAATGACTATATTAGCAACGGTAAAAATTCTTAACGGTATTTTGAAATCCAAAAACATAAAACCAAGGAAGTGAATATTTTATATAACCATTTTTTATAATAAGACACTTAATTATATTAAGAGAAATTTTCATTGATAAAAGTTTTGGTCGTTACAATATTCCCCCTTAATAAATTACACACTATAAATTTCCTTTTCCCGCACTAAAATAGATGTGGGTAACTCTACTTCATCACTTCCTCTAGTTCCCACATTGCCTCTTCATACTTGTGGTTTCTCCACAACACCTTGATGAGGGGCATTGTTATATTTTGTAGAACCTTTGTCCCTACGATCTAAGATCTTCACTAGCTTCTCTTAAAACGAGAGGTCATTTTCCAATGGTACCACATCTAGATTGAGTACATGCGATGGGGCAGGTATGTACTTACTCAAGAGTTATATAAGGAATATATCTTGTACTTTGGTAATGGTAAGTGGAAGTTCTAGTAAATAAGCCACATCCCCAAAATGATCAAGAATCTCTAAGGGGATGATGTACATAGGACTTAACTTCCCTTTATTTCCAAACCTCATGACCTTCTTCCACAATGATATGTGTAGAAATACCATGTCTCTAACTATGTACTCAAGGTCTCATCGACAGTTATCTGTATAACTCTTCTGTCGACTTTGGGATTTCTTGATATGCTTATGAATGGTTTTTACCTTTTCCACCATTTCTTCGACTATTTTAGGTCCTAGAAGCTTACACTCACTGACTAAATCCCAACATACTAGTGTTCTTCAGCTTTTCCCATAAAGGGATTCATATGGTGCTAGTTAGATGCTTAAGTGAAAATTGTTATTGTAGGACAATTAAACTAGTGGAATATGTTGGTCCTATACTCCTTTGAAGTCCATGAAACATGATATTAACATATCTTCTAGTTTCTAAATAGTTCACTCAGATTGGCCATCAGTTTGAGGATGATAGGCTGTACTGAGGTTTAGTTCAGTTCTTAGAGCATGTTAGAGACTTTTCTTGAACTTCGAGGTGAATCTAGGATCACGATTGGATACAATAGATAGTGGTACTCCATAAAGCTTTACTACTTATTTTATGTAAATCTTTGCAAGTTGATCCAATGAGAAGTCCTCTCGAATAACAATAAAGTGTTATATCATCGAAAGACGATCCACAACGACCCATATTGCATTATTTCCTATGGATGTAATTTGAAGTACCGTGAAAAAGTCCATGGTAATTTTCTCAAACTTCCATGTTGGTATGGAAAGTGGTTGCATCATCCCCTTATAATATTTCGTCTCAGCCTTCATTTGCTGACATACCAAAAAATTTGATGTATATTCTGCAATCTCCCTTTTCATATTGTCCCAAAAAAAAATTTCTCATAGATCTCAATACATCTTTTTGTTCGCTGGGTAAATAGAGAAGGTTGAGCTATGTGCATCATCCAGAAGCTCATTATTTACCTCTAGATTAGATGGTACATATAATTGTGAACCAAATCTCTAAATTATATCCTTTTCAACCACGAACTCTGAGGAATTCCCATTTATGATACCTTCCACCCTTTTCAAAATTTCCACATCCTTTCTTTGACAATCCTTTATTTTTATCATGAGGGATGGTTGATCAATCATTTGAGAAGTGATTTATGATGTTCCTACTTTCATGATCCCCATTTCCATCCTCTACAAATCAAATAATATTATATCCTTTTCAATTCTAATCATTTATAAAGATGTAGGATCCTTTCTAGATAGATCATCTGCCACCTTTTTTGTCTTACCGGGATGGTAGTGTATTGAGAAGTCATAATCCATGAGGAGCTCTATCCATATTCATTGGTGCATATTAAGATCTTTTTGTGTGAATATATATTTTTGTCTCTTGTGATCAATATATATATCACACTTCTCCTCATAGAGAAAATGCCACTATATTTTCAAAGTAAAGATCACAACCTCCAACTCCACATCATGCATGTGATAGTTTTTCTCATTGATTTTTAGCTGCCTTGAGGAGTAGGCTACCACTTTATCATTTTTTATTAACACACATCCTAAACCCCTCTTTGAAGCATCATTGTACACCACAAATCATTCACCACTCATAGGGAGTGTGAGTACGAGAACAATGATAAGCCTCCTTTTCAACTCTTTAAAGATCTATTCACATTTATCACTCCAAAAATACTTTAATCCCTTCAAAGTTATATTGGTAAGAGGGTTGGAAAATCGTGATAAATTTATCACAAATCAGAAATAATATCTAGCTAACCCTAAGAAGTTATGGATATTCATTACTGATGTAGGCCTTGTCCATCCCCCAATTGCAAATTTCTTAGAGGGATCCACAAATATCCCATTTCTTGTGATGATATGAACCAAGAACGAGACTTCCTTTAACAAAAAATCACACTTTGTGTACTTTTCATAGAAATTCTCCTTTAACAAGGTCTCTAGTACATTCCTTAGATGCTCCTCATGCTCCTCCTCGGTTTTGGAGTATATTAGAATATCATCTATAAATACTACCACAAATTTGTTGAGGTAATCTCTATAAACTCTATTCATCAAGTCCATGAATATTTCTAGAGAATTAGTGAGTCCTAAATGCATTTCTATGAATTCATAGTGCCTATACCTTGTACAAAAGTCTGTATTAGGGATATCCTCTTTCTTCACTCATACTTCATAATATTCCAACTGCAAATCCACATTTGAGAAGTATTGTGCTCCACAAAGTTGATTGAACAAGTCATCAATTCAAGGAAGAGGATACTTATTCTTTTTCGTGATTTTGTTGAGATAATGATAATCAATGAAAAGGCGCATTGACCCATCCTTATTCTTGAAGAATGGGACTGGAGCCCCCCATAGTGAAGCACTTGGGCATATAAAACCTTTTTCCAGATTCTCCTGTAGTTGTTTCTTCAGCTCCTCAAGATCCACAAAAACCATTCTATATGGATTCTTGGATATTGATAACACCCCATGTATATGGTCAATTGATAATTCCACATCTATTCTAGGAGGAGGACCAGACAATTCCTTGGGAAACACTTTAGTGAGTTCTCTCACAACAGGAATGTCTTCAAGGATGGTTGCTTCCATAGACTCAATCATCTAAGATAGATATGTGTGCTCATAGGGAATTAATATCCACCCTTGAGATGATGGAGATAAAGAATATTCATCTTCCTATTTTAACTTGTATAGAATTAGGGGTCGATTCTCAATATGGGGAGTGATTTCCATCTCACAACAATTTATGTTGGCCCTATATAAGGAAAGTCAATCCATTCCAATACATTCATAAAATTCCATTAGAGGGAGTATGATGAGGTTCTTAAGGAAGTTCACTCCACAAATTATGACAGGGGAGGAGTTATAGACATGGGATGCAATGATATCCCCATTTTCTGTACTCACCGACATCTTTACTTCTATGATTTGTGGTGGTGTTGGGATTGTTCTACTAAACATTTGGGATATAAAAGAATATGTAGAACTAGAATCTGAAAGTATGTTCTCTATTCTTGAGTGAATAACTATCGTACCTATCACCACTTTGTTGTCAGGGTTCACTTAGGTGGTAGTGATGGAGAAAGCTCACCCTTGATGCCTTTGAGGTTGTTGGTTGCCTCAAAAAACCCTTGGATTATGGCCCTAATTTTCATGGTTCTTTGGTTCTTTGTAGCTGAAGAAATGAACAATGCGTTGAGGGTCGAATGGAGCATTTCTCTCCTCTATTACAGCTACAGTTTTTTCTTATCGAATGAAATTCTAGATTCCGAATACAAAATAATTGCCTGAATAAAAATGAGGAGAGAGAAATTCCTTATGGAATTTCGGCATGGTAATGGGTGTACATGAGAAGAATTAATGAGAGAGGAAGGGGTATATCATCATTAAAAAATAAAAAGGGCATAATGGGGGTGGTTATAAATCATAATCCAACATTTATAATTGAAAAAAAGGCATAACAACATAAATAAAATTGGACAAAAATAAGAAAGAAAGAAATCCATTACTTGGAAGTGTGATCCCAAAGGATTGGGAAGGGATTAAGAGAGGATTCTTGAGATCTTGGGGAACATTGGGAGGATTCTAGAGAGATGAGGTCAGGGTTTGGTAGAGCTCAAAATAATTTTAGTGAAGAGGAAATGGGAGCTCTTGTTGGTTTATATAGAAAAGGAGAGGTAATTGTTTATTATTTAGTTTCGGGTCACCACACATTAAACTAATCCAAACCACAAACCAGACCATTGTTTTTTCCCATGGTTTTTTCCAAAGGGGAGTAGAAAACAATATTTTATATGTAAAATGAAATAACTTATAAAAATAATAGGGTTACTTATGCGGAGGTGAGTCACACTCCCATGGAAATCAATTTAAAAATGTAAAATGTTTTCTAAGTCCTGAAGGGTCCACTAAATCATTATAAATTAAATAAAAAAACTCAAATCACATTATTTTGATGGTAAAACTTAAATTGTCTTAACATATTGTTTATAGTATTTTATTACATCACCATTGGGTCATTATGATTTCATAAAACACACAATATTTAAACGGTATTTAATTTTTACCCAAAAATTCGGCTGTCTCAAAAAATTATGAAAATTTTCCATTGTATAGTTTCGATGTACTGATTCCAAAAATAATATTCATCTTATCTAAATAATTTTATAAATATGTGAATTTTTACTTTTAAACTAAAAACTGAGATTTATCGAAAATTCATGTGTTTTGACAAAAATAACTCTCAAACCTTAATAGAATTCACAATTGTATTCATAATAATTATATGATAATTTATATCATATGAAAACTAATTTAGTAATAATATTTAATTAGAATATTATTTAATTCAAAAATATATTAATTCATCAAAATAGATTTTTTAATTTAATATTAACTAAAAATATTATTTTTTCTTTAGAAACTATTTACAACATAATAAAATGAATGTATATTATTTATTATATACAAAAATAATAAACATAATCATGGTGATATGGTCTTGTTACATAACCCCTTATAATACCCACATAAGACTGAAGGGTAAGGTTTGTGATAGTGACAGACTCTTGGGGTGGCTCGGATAACATTGCTCGGGTGGTAATCTATATAAACTTCCACTTCTCCCATAGGTGATTCTGCTCGAGCTTAACATGTTGAAGCTCAACTTGGTCTTGGTCAACAGAGAAGCCTAATGATGTCACCACCTTTCCGAGATCCAAAAAATGGGCTTCATATGGGGACAGTCTACTGGATGAGGCCATCGCTTCCTTTGTCTGAGTAAATTGGATTTGTCAAAGCCTTATATTTATTTAAATCATGTGATCACTCTTCAAAGATTATATTAGCAACAGTAACAATTCTTAACAATATTTTGAAATCTGAAAACATAAAACCCTGGAAGTGTATATTTTATATAACCATTTTTCATAATAATACATTTAATTAGATCAAGAGAAAGTTTCAATGATAAAATTTTAGGTCGTTACAATCCATTGGGGTAGGAAAATGAAGTATGCAACCTTATCATCTATTTGCACGATCCCAAACTGCCCGAAGAACCTCAAGGGATAGTTCAATGACCCGATCATTCTCATTGTCTTAGGAGCATAACGAATCATTCCATGGAATTAAGAAACATCCCCAAGACGCCAAAGGCTAGCAATGAATGTCAAATGGTTTCAAATACAAGTGGGGTAAGATTTACCCTTTAGGAAATAAACCAATAAACTAACAACCCATAACAAAACCATTCACTAAATGATGCATGAAAAAAATGGAGACAACTAAAAAACTTCATGTATCTCAAAACCATATCAAAGTGTGCAACAATATAAGACCAAACTAGTATCAAAGTAAACAGTGGATAAAAAAACTCAAGACTCTCAAGAGGCCACATGAATCCAGGATCCATAGGCTCCAAGATCCATAATCACCAAATAACCCAAATATCACGAGGTAGTGCTAAAAATGTGGGAAAGGTTACCTTTTCCCTGGTCCATGAAGATAAAATATGCATAAGAAAAAAGATCCAAATTAGGGGTGAGTATAAAAATTAGTAGGTTTTCCCCATTGACGTTCATACTCATGCTAATAGGATAGAAAAGTTAGCCACATTTATATAAAAACTTTTATATAAATAATTTACCAAAAAAGTTTATAACCACATATAAACAAGTTCCAAAAAATGTTTTCAACCACATGTCAAAAAAAACCAAAACAAACCAATTTCCGGCAAGTTATTTTTCCAGAAAAATAACTAATTCAATGCTTTAAAAACAAATCTTCTTATCATTTTGCATACCCATTCCATAGTTCACAAAACATCCACCCATGCAAGCTTCTTTTGACAGTTCCATACTCATGAGTGGTCTCTTATCCAATTAACATGTGTCCCAATGACACATACCCCCAATCCAGAGTCACTTACCTTGTACCCCAATGGTACTCGTACCTTGTTAAGGTCCCTTTAAGGATGAACTCACACCAACACCATTTATGAAAAATCTTTTCATTTCCAAAATAAATTACTTTAATAAAACTGAATTTTATTGAAAACCAAAGAATAACTATTTTTCAAAGTAACATTAAATTTAAATAAAACCTTCCCTTTTTTTGAAAACATCCAATCCAATTCATGTTCTAATAATCTAGAAAAATCCCCTTTTAAAAATCCAAATTTTAAAACAAAGAGTAAAAGCACTTTACTCAAGCACCCAATTTTCCAAATTTCACAACCATCAGTCAAAAATGTTTTCAACAAGTGTTCAAGAATCATATAAAAATCAATTAAACACCACACAATCAATTTTAATTAATTCCAATCAATTCTCGTATGTGGAGTTGAGAAAGAAGCCTCTTACCTCGAAATTTTCGACAAAAACCCTCAACTAACGAAGAACGCACAAGAAAAACGGGTTGATTCTCCAAGAACCCACCTTAGATATATTATCCTAGAAAGATCATGACTGAATCTCATCATATTTGGAATCCACACACCTAGATCTACCCATAACGAGAATAGATATGAGAAAACAAGAGAAGAGTAGAAGTAGATTAAGTAGATCTATGAAACCAATCAAGAATGAAGAAGAACGACCACATACCTCAAGAATATGACTTCAATTCACCATGTAAAGACTTCAGATTGAATCCAAAATTCTTGGGATAATTTCTACAACCTTCAAGGAAGAAAAATCCCATGTTATGTTTGTTTAGGGGAAAAAAGATTCACATAGAGGAAAAAATGCATGCGATCCACTTTTTTAGGATCTCACATAAACCATCTGCATGTTTAGATCGCATGGTTAGACAAACCATGCACTAAAAATACTTTAGCTACTCTCTCAAGAGGACCGTTGTGAACAATTTGGATTCATGGTTAGGAAAACTGTACACCACCTGTGAAACTACCATTTTCCCCCAAAACCACATCAAATCTTCTCCCAGCTCTCCCATCCACCACCCTTATAATTTAAAACCATAAAAACAATCAAGTAAGGGTTATATACCAGAAACTGGTGGTACTAAATTCTACCCACATAGAAAGTTGAAACTCGTCACCCATCTAAAACAGTTCCATCCATTGATCTTTTATATCTTTCTCACATTCCCAAGTCTCTTCATAAATCTGACCAGGCTACCATAAAACCTGTACCAGGCCGATGATTTTTCCTTGAAAGACTTTATCTTGCCTATACAAAATATATTTTTGGATATGTATCAACGAAGCACCCATATCTAGGTCAAAATTATCCCATCTGATCACATGGTCAGGATCAGTCCGATATTTTTTCAACTGAGATACATATAACACATTATGCACCAAACTCAACTATGGTGGTAATGCCAACCGATATACCACCTCTCCAACCTGTTTCAGTATCTCAAAAGGGACACTGTATCTATGAGATAATTTTCCTTGCTTCCCGAAATGATGATGTCCAAGTCTAGGAGATATCCTCAAGAAAACAAGATCACTTATGTAAAATGACAATGGCCTTTGACGGTGATCTGCATAAGATTTCTAACAACTCTGATCCATCTACATCCTCTTTCTAATTAACCGGATCTTGTATGTTGTATCTTGGAAAAGGATCGGACCAACTAGTGAAGTCTCGCCCATTTCCACCCAGCATAGTATAGAATGACAAGTACGCCCATACAATGCTTCAAAAATATCCATATGTATTGAGGCGAGATAGCTGTTATTATATGATAACTCCACTAATGGTATATACTCCACCCATGAACCAAAAAAATCCATTACACAGGCTCGCAACATTTATTACAACGTTTTTATCATCTGCTCAGATTTCCCATCTATCTGAGGATGATACACAGTGATAACAGTCAACCGAGTCCCAAGGGATTGCTGAAATGATTTCTAAAAATGAGATGTGAACCTCAAATCTCTATCTGGGACTATTGAAACTAGTAATACATGCCTCTTTAACACTTATCTTATATAGATTATTGACAGATCCACCACCACATGTGTTTCACAAATAGGGATGAAATAGGATGACTTGGTAAGATGATCCACTATCACTCAAATGTCATCGTGTTTCCAGACCATTCTTGGAAGACCTGTAACAAAATCCATCACTCTATGCTCCCATTTCAGCACTAGGATAGGTAAAGAATGTAACATACAAAATGGTATCCGATGCTCTTCTTTCACTTGCTGACAAGTTACGCACTTCAAGAAGAACTCGGCCAACTTCCTTTTCATGCCGCTCTACCAGAACTACAATTTCAATGCCCTATAAATCTTCTGTGTTCGAAGATATAAAACCCATCTCAATTGGTAGTAATAATTAAGTATTTGTTCCTAACAAGAAATAGGTAAAACCTTCCGATCATTGAAATACAAAAATAAACTTCCATCACGTTTCCAGCCTTCAATAGTCTCCCCACCATTGATTTTTGAACTCATAACCAGACATTCTGCATCATAGTTTTGTGCCTCTTTGATCATATTTACTAAATTAGGAGCAAGAACAGCTGAAAAGAAACTACCACATCACCTTGGTCTTCACATTCCACATGCATGTCTGCTAGGACCGACATCAATTGCTATTCATCTGAAACTTTATTCGCTAACTAAGCATATGACTTTCTAATCAATGCATCTTCCACTTAATTCCCTTTTCCTAATGTATAAATCAAGTAAAAGTCAAACATTTGGAGGTATTCCATCCATATCCTTTGCCTCAAATTCAAATCTCGCCGTGAGAAGATGTGTTTTAAGATTTTGTGGTCCGTGAGCACAATGAATTTCTCACTAAAGAGGTAGTGTCTCCATGTTTTTAAAGCATGGACGATTGCATATAAAACCAAATCATGTGTTGGGTAATTATTCTAATTAATCGTCAATTTACTTGAACTATAAGAAACCACATGGTCTCCTTGTAAGAAAACATAACCCAACCGAGATCCCGAAGTATCATAGTACATGACATACCTCTGTCCTGATTCTAAAAAAAATTAGATAGGTGTCAATGTAAGC
Source organism: Viscum album (assembly GCA_963277665.1). Classification (NCBI taxonomy): domain Eukaryota; kingdom Viridiplantae; phylum Streptophyta; class Magnoliopsida; order Santalales; family Viscaceae; genus Viscum; species Viscum album. The sequence goes on along the minus strand of OY728162.1, from coordinate 1,442,899,193 downwards.
CGAAATTTCAACTCTTGGAAAGAAGTATAACACTCCTATGTCCATTGTAATGAAGAATTATTCTTTTTCAAATATTTCATTGGTGAAGATAGTCTTGATACATCACACACAAAACATCGGTTGTAACTAGATTGACGAAGAAAACTTTTTATCTCGAAGACATTATTCAATGGTTTCCATGAGATAACAAATTATATCTTTTTAGGATAAATAAATCAACTTTCTCAGAAATGAGATGGCCAATAAAACATACTTCTTATATCAAAAAATCACACTTTAATAATTTGGCATACAAATAGTGATCTCTCAAGATTTGTAACACATTTTTCAGGTGTTCCTCATGGTTAGATTTTGTATTTTAATACACCAAGATGTCATCCACAAATACCATAACAAAATAATCTAGATATTTCTGAAATATATGATTCATCAAATCTATGAAGACTTATGGTTAATTCGTTAGATCAAAATGCGTGAATACATACTCACAGTGGCCATATATGCTTCTGAAAGCTGTCTTTGGAATATCTTCCTTCTGAACTCGCAAGTGGTGATATCCTGATTGCAAGTCAATCTTGGAGAACCACTAAGCTCTCCTTAATTTATAGAATATATCATCATACATGTAAGTGTATATCTGTTCTTTATCATAACTTGGTTAAGATTATGATAATCAACACACAATCTAAGAGTTCCATCGGCCTTCTTCACGAACAAAACCGATGCTGACCACATAGACGTACATGGTTGAATGAAAACCTTGCTTTCCATCTCCTACAACTACACTTTCACTTATTGTAACTATGTTGGTTCCATAATGTAATATGGAAGGGAAATGGGTCTGGTCCCAAAAATAAGATCAATCATAAACTACACTACTCTTATAGGTTGTAACCCTGATAAGTTCTCTGAAAATACACCTGAAAAGAGATCCACAATTACTAGAAAAATATTTCCCATGACCTCTTCGATTGATTCCAAAGTCAACACTGTCAACTGATAAGATATCATTCCCAACATTGGGGACAACAAGCTCTTTTCCCCTTTATTTACTATCCTCTCTCTTATGAAGAGATACTTGATGCCATCCTTAGTCATGAAATTATATGTTCTCCTATAAAAGTGTATGTGAGCCTTAAATAGTGTCAACCAATCCATTCCTAGGATTACATCATAGACATCCATGTCCAAAATTGAGAAGTCCCATTTTAGATCATCTCTATCAAATGTTATAGCACATGATCTACACATAAAGGATTGAAATTACCTATCACCAAGAAAAGTTTAGAGTTTTAAACTAGAAGGCATCATTGAAAATAAATTGCTCAGGTCCATACAACTATTTCATCATTGCACTATTCTCATTTTTTCCTTGCTGGGATTGCCCTGGTTTAGGAGTCATGATAATCCTAGAATCAGCATAGATATCTCTACTCTAATGATGATATTGATTCTACTTTCCTCATCTTGTAGAAGCATATGATACTTGCGACACCTGAGAAGTGTCTTGAGCACCTAAAAATTGTGTACTGCGACAATATAATTGAAGATTCCCCATATGCTTGTAGTTATGCATGCCCTAGGTTGTGCCACACACTATATCTTTATGTGGTCAAGTGATCCACATTGAAAGAAACTTTCTTTTCTTTGGGGTTATGGAGGAAGGTTCTCTATCTATCTACCTGGTTTTGATTTCCATTTCCACCTTGGAAACAAGTTTCCCTTTTCCTCTTAATTTCAGCGTTTTAGTTCCCACCATTCTCTGTGGGTATCATCATACCGCCTCCCATATATCCCGAGATATCACGTTCAACCACAGTCTCACTCTTCACCATTTCTGTATAATCTATAATATATATCACCACAATCTTTAATAGAATCTCCTATCGTAGCCTCAATTCTAATATTGATGACTTCAAAGACGTAGTTGCCGAAACCTATGGTGAAAAATAGACTAAATTCCTAAATTTAGTTGCATACTCTGTGATAGGCAGATTCTCTTGTTTTAAGATGGATAAGTCCATCATTTTCTGGATCTTGAACGTGTGAGGATTGAATTTTTTGTTTAATAATTCCTCAAAATCCACCCATGTAAGGCATTTATCGAATTTAGCCCACACTGCTAAATCCAACCACTGGCGTGCAAGATCCTTGAGCATATACGTCGCCATCTTGACCTTTCGCTTTACTGGTGTGACAATGAAGTAGAATATATGATTCATCCTTCTCAACCACACCTCTACCTTCTCAAGTTCAGCATCACCCTAGAAGTTAGGTGTATTATTCTTCATTAACTGGATGGTGTGATCCATATTACATGGCTCATTCCTCCGGTTCCCCGTATCCACAGTTTGAAAGGCCTAGATAATACTATGAACTAGATCTTGGTTCACCCTTGGTTCAAGTGCAACCACATTCTCCACAACTTCTTCCGGTTGGTTTCTACGACACCTACTGGGTTCCATGTTCTAAACATGAAATGAAATTTTTCAATCTCACTCTCTATAAATTGATGGCTTAACATTTAAAATTCTATCACATCACTATCAATGCATTTTTTTCAAAAACAACACTTTTTTTTCAACCATTTTTGAAACATTCATATGTGATTTTGAAAACAAAACTATATTCAAAATACCTGATGTGGCCTTAAAAACACATGTTTTCCACATCTTTTTCATTAATATTTAATGATTTAATTGGTTATTTTCTTTACTTTTTATTAAATATTAACACTTTTGTATTTTTATTGTTAATTTTAATAATTAATCAATTTTTATAATTAATCGTTTATTTAAAGCTATAAATTAGTTAATTTATATCTCAATTTAATATTATAGTCCAATGATTATTTATTAGTTAGATGATTTTTTTGTATATTTAGTAATTTAACATTTAATAGTTATTTAATTAGTTTTGACGGTGCACTTAATTAATGAATATTTTATTTAACATCTCATGTGTTAAATATTAATTAATTGGAATAATTTAATCTAATTTTTGGATGCTTTTTAACAATTCATAAATTATAAATTTAGTTTTATAAATTTATTATTTTTATAAAGTCTCTTTAATTCTATTTCATTAGTTAACGTAATTTCTTAGTAATATAATAATTATCTTTTTAGTTTAACAAATTTAATTTGAAATAGTATATTTTTATAAATAATTTTACTTAATTATATAAATGTTTAATTTTATTTTAATCTTTATTAATTTAGTTGATTCTTAATTTTAGTTTTATTATAGTAAAAAATTATGTTTTATTAACTGATGTTAAAAATAATTTAATTTATGTTTTATTTGTTTCGTATATTTTATTTATGTTTTTGAGTTACTTATAGATTCAATTGTTTTAATTAATTTTTAATTTTAGTTAATTATTTCTTTCATTTTTTTATCTATGTTTTAATTTATTTTATCCCTCTGTTTATTTTGTAGTATTATGGTGGAACCGGCTAGACTCATGATCTCACCGTATTCACCTAGAACCGTGTCTTTGCCACCATTTCATTTTTGCACCGTCACTTTTATTGCACCGTAACCTTCTGATAGTTTCTCACCAGTTCAAAGCGGTCTCACCAGAACACCACGAACTGTTTGGATTTCAGCCATCGTTTCCTGCTACCATAATTCTGAAATGGTGCCACATAAAATTTCCAATTTACGGTCTCACCATATCCTTAGCCACTATTTCTCCATAACCTATCTCACTATTTCCAGAAACATGCCTCACATCGGTTTCATCCACCGTAATCCCCTATCACTGTTTATTTCCTTGAAACACAGCTTCTCTTCGACCGCTATTCTATCCTACAACAAACGAGACCGAATAACCCCCCCTTCTCTTGTCATGGAGACCTTCTGTCATAGCACTAGCGAGCCGGGCCCAATCCTGGGTAGTTCTTTCTTTGCTGAGTAGAGCATCCTTGACACATCAAGCTGGGGCTGAGCCGCATCATCGAAAATGTTCGAGTCATGCCACCATTGAATCGCTATGCCACCACCAAAGCTGAGTAGGTCACCAGTGAGGGAGAAACCAAAGTTGACATGATCTGGACTTGAATAACACACTGTTTTCATTGGACCCATCGTTCTGCAAGGAGTTGTGCGCAGCATTTACAGAGATCCACCACTGAATGAGTGTTGGCTATACAAGCCGAGAAATATGAGAGGAAGAATGGAAGAGGTAGAAAATTAGCACACGGCACAAAGAAGCTCTCAAGCTTTGTATTTCACACAACTTCACAATTTTTCACGATTTAAATTTCAGGCTACAATTACATCAATTTATAGACCCACAACATTAAATGCCTAGCATTTATGTTGGTACAAAGAAAGATCAAAACATAAAATACAGATAATCTATGATGGTACAAGGAAAGACCAAAATACTAAATGCAGAGCATTTATGACAGTACAAAGATATACCAAATCTTTAAATGCAAAGCATTTAACTTTATTCAAAGAAAATAAATAGAGGTTGACCCATGGAAGAAAAAAATGTGCAAGTAATAAATGACGCCGCAGGCAGCTTTGACTCATATTTTTGCTTTGCAATTCCAACAATGAGATCACCGCCAGTTAGGACTATTGAGTCTGAGCTGTGTTGTTTCATCAAGTCATTGCATATTCGCATACCCACTATTGGAATATGAAGAGGCAAAGATGAAGAGGAGTTCCTCCGGAGACGAAGTCGAGGTGATCCACTGCCAAAGCCGCACCGCTTGTGGATCTTGTAAAGTCGAAACCAGAGAGGAGATGTGTCGTCAATGAAGTTCAGATCTAGCTGGACAGAAGGAGGATACTACTACAACTGGCTTCACCTCTTGAAGCCATCTCCATCACTGATGTGCAAGGCCAACTCGCGCCATGCTGAGGAGAGGAGCTGGAGGCTTCTTAAAAAAGCCTAAATTTTTCCACCTTTGCGCCGAATTTGGTGTGGGGGAAGTAAATAAAAATAATAAAAATAAAATATAAAGAAAAATATAATAATAATAATTAATAAATTAATAAAATAAATATAATATAATACATAATAATCTTTATAATAATAAATAGATATATTATAAAATAAAAATATAAGTGAAACTAATAATAATTTTTAAAATTAAATTATAAACAATTATATTTAATAAATTATGTAATATATTAACTATTATAAATATATTAACACTTTAATTTTATTTCTAATGGAATAATTATGTTAATTAAATTAATAAAGTAATTAATATTAATATAATTTAAATAATCTAATTAAGTTTTACTTTATAATTACTTAATTATTAGTAATAACATAATAACTTTTTAAAATATTTTATAATAAATTAATAATCACAATATTTATTAATAATTATCATTTAAAATATTTATTAACTAACTTTAATTACTTTTTAATAATTATTATAATAGTAAACTTTAAAGAATAACTATAAAATATTAATTTACTTTCTTCATGTTTTAATTGTTTTATATTGTTTTTAATTTTTCAGGTTCATTCAAGAGATGTGTATACATCTAGATTCACACAACTAACTCAGCGGGAGTTAGTTATGTGAGAAAAATTACAGTGACTTGCCTGTCGTGAAAAAAATAAATGTGCGTAGGGAAATATAAAAATACGAGTCCAAGTCGGTGAAAATTGAGTGGTGACATGCAGTAGATGACGAAGTGTATAAAAGTAGAGATGCAGTAGAATTTGATGGGGATGAGGGAAATCATTTGATCTTTCACTCTAGAGCAGAACAAAAACCTTGGAGGCAAATCCTGGAGCACTTCTTGGAGAACCTTTCCCTGGAGACCTGAGGGCCTGGAGCAACAACAATTCATGTTAGCAGATGGAGTTTTCTTCCTATGTTTTCTTTTAATTATTCTCCTTTGTAATTGGATGGGTTTAGTGTACGTAATTGAGATGATTATAGACTAAACCTTTTAGTTTGGGGATTGATTGAAGTTCTACTGGTTATCTTCTAATTCTCTTTTCACTTAATAATTTTGATGATTTCAGTATTGATCGATGAGATCAACGCTGAGTTCATCCATTTTCTTGTACCATCAAAACTTAATTTTCAGAATTTAACAATCATTTGACATGATTTGTTGGGAATAAAACATTTAAAAGATAATAAATTCTTAAGACTACATGACTTATGGTGATTTTGTCTTATTGACACTTTTCAAACTGTTCACAGTTGATTTATTTTGGAGTGATGAACTCTAGAATAGATTAGATAGTATGGATTATCTCGTGGAAAGGGAGGTAATTCATACTCTTATGGTGTCACTCTAAGATATCTATTAAGTTAATTGAATTACTTTTAGAACCAGTAGAATGGAGATTTTTTTCCGAGCATTTAAATAGATTGTTCGTTTATCAGTGCTTTTATATCTTTGTTCCCCTTTATTTTCCATTGTTTATTGCATTGACATAGTGTAGTTACAAGATATGTAGTGTTATTTCACCTCACTACTTAATAAATAATATATAATTAGTATAAAGTTGAAAAATAGAAAATTCACTATGCAAACAATAGTGGAGTTTTTAAGGATTTTAGAAGAATAGTGATCAGAATTGCCTTCCCTATGGGTTCGACCCTACTTGCCACATATACTTTAGTTAGTAGGATTATAATTTTGTGAACTTTGACCAACTTCAATGAAGGTTCAGTTCATATTTTTGGCGCCATTTTTAGGGAAGGCACAAGCCATTACTCTGAAAAAAATTATTAAAAAAAATATAAAAATATATAAAAATTTTAAAAATTGAAAATTGTAAAAAATATTTGATTCACTTGTTTCTGAAATATTAATATTTTTCTTTACAGTTGTGTTATTTGAATTTTTGATCTACTTTTTATGAGACGAAGACACTCTGGTGCTAGATTATAGCCACTATTCTTAGAAATAGACAAACATATCCTTGATCTAAGAAATAAGAACAAAACTGAAATAGAGAACATAGATAATAGAGTTCCTAATAATAACTTTCAAAAACATCCATAACTCTTAGAAGAAAATGAAAGGCCTAGGATGAGGGAGTTTCAACTTCCTCAAGTTTCAAGTAACCCATCGTCCATTAGATTAAGACCTAGGGCCAGAAACTATGAATTGAAATAGTCACACATTTATCTCTTACCTACTTTTAATGGGCTCTCTAATGAGGACTCCCTTTCCTTCATTTGAGACTTCTAAAATACTGTGCAACAATTACCTCTTCTACGACTCACAGAAAATGATCTAAAAATGTGATTCTTTGATTTTTTTTCTTTAAGGGGAATGCTAGAAATTGGTTTCTAAGTCTAGATGAGGACATATTTGAAAACTGGGATCAAGCATATAATTCTTTCATAATGAAAATTTATCCCCAAAGACATAAAGGTGAACTGAGAACAGAAATCACTCGTTTTTATCAAGAGGATTGAGAAGATTTTCAAGAATCTTGGGATAGATTTAGGGATATGCTTCGACAGTGTCCCCATCATCAACTCCCATCTCACCTTCTCATGAATACTTTCTATGAATGGATTTCCTCCTCTGGACAGAATCTAGTAGATCAAGCTGCTGTGGGTAATTACAATGATAAGATAGATAAAGAATTTAGAAAAAAATTTAATAACCTTGCACTGAATTCACAACATAAATATTCAAGAAGGAAAAGAGTCAATAGAAATGTTAATCCAAACAATGGTTTAATAAATGAAACACAAGCTCAACTGGCTGAAATCACCAACCAAATTCAATATTCAATGAAACAGAATTCAAAACAAACTATTAACCAACTTTGATGTCAAAATTCCAACCAATATTTAAGGGAACAGTGTGTCCAGTGTGGTATGTTTGGGCATACTGAGAATTTTTTTCCTAATTTTGATATTCCATCCCAACAACAAGAAAATTCAAAAAAATTTAACTATGGTCGTAGGATGCCTCATAAAGAAGATACATTTTTAAATAATAACAATCAAGGATATAGGAACCATCCCAATCTATCCAGGAAAGATCAAGGCTTAATTAAACAATCCATTACCCTTAATTACTCTAATCAACCAAGACCAAATTTTCAGAATCAATAAATGGATGAGTCTTCAAATGCACATGGAAAAAATGATAATCAAATGTCTTATAAGCTTGATCTAATCTTGAATCAGCTAACCAAACATCAAAATCAATATGATTTAGATAAAATGAAAACTGATGTTAGAATGTAGAACATGGAAACATAGTTAGGTCAACTTGATAGGGATTTTTCATATAGAGAAAAAGGTAGACTTCCAAGTACCACTGAGCTTAAAACCTAGAGATAATTCCATGGCTATAGTAACTAGAAGTGGGTTTAATACTCAAATTGTTGCTGAAAAATACACTGAAAATTCCCAAAATAAAAATCTACTTCATTGTGGAAATAAAAACCTGCTTTGCACACATGATGGAAATTCACAGAAAAGCCATGAAAATGATAAAAATATGAATTTTTCATCTGAAACTCGAGCTGAAACTTCATCTAAAAATCAAAATAATAAAGGGAAAGAAAATGTTGAGGAAGAGGTAAGGGATATACCTAGTGTCCTGAAATTTTTTTCCCCACCCATCCCTTTCCCTGAGAAGATGAAACATCAAAGTAACACCAAGTTTGAACTTCTTCAGTTACTTGGTATCCTTTCCAAACTTCAAGTAAAAATTCCTTTCATTCAAGCCATAATTAAAATCCAATCTTTTCTGAAGTCTCTTAAGAAAATTATTTCAAACAAAAAAACTCTAGAAGAGTTTGTTACTTATAACCTCACTAAAGAGTGTAGTGCTATTCTACAATAGAAAATCGCACCCAAATTGAAAGACCTAGGTATTTTTGTCCTTCCCTATACCTTAAGAAACTCTGATCAGCTAAATTATTTATGTGATTTAGGTGATAGCATTTATATTCTCCCTTAATCACTATTTCAATAGTTGAGGTTGGGTGATCTTCAACCCACCACTGTCATATTGCAGTTGGCTGATAGATCGTTCACTCATACTGTTGGTAGGATAGATGATCTGCTAGTTGGGGTTGGGAAGTTGTTTCTGCCTGCTAATTTTTTAGTCTTGGATATAGAGTATAATCAAGAGGTGAATGTCATCTTGGTTAGGCCCTTCATGGCCACTAGTGGTGCTATTATTGATGTTTCTAAGGGTCAATTAATTTTTAAAATTGGTGAACAACAAGAAGAGATAATTGTGTTTAAAAATGGTAATGGACCAATGTTTTTTGAAAAATTTTCAATGATAGAGTCCTTAGAAGATGATAAATCAACTGAAAATATAGAAAAATTTGAAAATCAATCCCATATTGATGAAAATAATGTGAAGATGAAAATACTATTGAATCTATTTTAAAAGTTGAAAATTATTCTCAAACTTCAAATCTAGAAAATGTTCCAGAACTGGACAACTTTCCGGTTTCTACTGTAGAAGAGTCCTCTATTTCTAAATTTAAGAAATTTTTTAGTGAATTTGAGGTTGTTTCTATTACCACCAACCTTGATGAACACTTTGATGATATTGAGAGAGAACTTATAATATAACCATATGATTTTTCTCTGATTAACTTGTTAAAATATGATCTGGAAAATATGGATAGTGTAATGGCTGCATTGGACAACAACATTGTTATCTCTGAATCTGACCATGAAAATGAAAATATTTCATCATTTCAAACTCTCTACATAATTTATATTGAATATCTTGGACCTCCTAAGCCTAAGAGTCTTCCTTCGAGTGTAGAAACACCCACTCATGAGCTAAAACCAATCCATGCTCATTTTTAATATTCATTTCTCAGTGAGAACTCCACATTGCCTGTAATAATTTTTGCTGAACAAAATGAAAACCAAGAGGGAAGATTGTTGAATGTTTTGAAGAAGTTTAAATCAGCCATATGCTGGACCATAGCTGATATCAAGGTTATTAGTCCCTCATTTTGTATCCATAAAATACCTATGGAGCCTGATCATAACCCCAGGGTAGAGTGTCAAAGAAGATTAAATCCTAACATGAAAGAAGTTGTGAGAGAGGAAGTGATCAAACTGCTAGACACTGTAATGATATGTCCCATTTTTGATAGTGCTTGGGGCAGCCCTGTCTAGGTTTTCTCCAAGAAGGGAGGTTTCACTATAGTCAAAAATGAAAATAATGAAGAAATGCATGTTAGGAAAGCCACAAAATGGAGAGTCTATATAGATTATAAGAATCTTAATGAAGCCACTAGGAATGACCATTTTCCAATTACCTTATTGGATAAAATTCTTGAGAGGTTTGCTGGAAATGAGTTTTTCTGTTTTCTGGATGGGTATTCTAGTTACAACCAGATTCCTGTTGATCCAAAGGATCTGGAAAAGACCACTTTCACATTCCCCTTTAAAACATTTTCCTACAACCGGATTCCCTTTTGGTTGTGTGGAGCTCCACCCACCATTCAAATCTGTATGATGGATATGTTTTCAGATATGATTGAGAGAATTATTGAGGTTTTCATTGATGATTTCTCCATTGTGGGTAGAAATTTTGATAATTTTCTTAAAAATATTGAGTTAGTTCTAGAGAGATGCATTGAAACCAACGTTGTTCTTAATTGGGAGAAGTGCCAATTATTAGTCACAGAAGGTATAATGCTTGGTCATAAAGTGTCCATAAGAGGTCTAGAAGTTGATACTGCTAAAATTTATGTTATTCAAAAACTACCTCCTCTAATCAAGGTTAAAGGAGTTAGAAGTTTCCTAGGGAATACCAGTTTCTACTAGAGATTCATAAAAGATTTTTTTTTAAAATAACTAATCCCTTGTGTTCTTCGCTGGTCAAGGATGCACCTTTAAATTTTAAGGAGAACTGTTTGAAACAATTTAATCTACTTAAAGAGAAACTCACTACATCACCCATTATCACTTCACCGGATTGGAAACTACCTTTTGAACTTATGTGTGATGCTAGTGACATTGCTTTAGGTGATGTCCTTGGAGAGAGGAAAGATAGAAAACTACATGTGGTGTATTAGGCTAGTAGACTTCTAGAAGATACTCAAAATAATTATACCACTACTTAAAAAAATTGTTAGCTATTTTATTTTCTCTAGTGAAGTTTAGATATTATTTTTTATGCTTCAAAGTTATAATTTTCACTGATCATTTTGCTTTAAATTACTTGATGTCTAAGAAGGAAACCAAACCCATGCTGATTAGATTGATATTATATTGTTACAAGAATTTGTTTTATAGATTAGGGATAAACAAGGAGTGGAAAATTTAGTTTCTGACCACTTATCTAGGATTCATCTTACTCAATCTGAATTTGAAGATCCAAGGGAGATAAACTATTCCTTTTCTGATGAGATGCTTCTTACCGTGTCAATCAGGCAATCTACTTTGTTTTTAGATTTTTACAACTTCCTAAAAGTAGGTGTCTTTATCAAAAATATTTCCAATAACCAAAGAAAAAAATTCATTTATGAACTTAAATACTACCTTTGGGATGATCCCCTATTGTTTAGGAGGTGTGCTGATGGTATTCTTAGGAGGTGTGTGACTAAGGAAGAGATGCTTCCTGTCCTAGAGAGTTGTCACTCCTCACCTTGGGGAGGTCACCATGGCGGTGAAAGAACTTCTCAGAGAGTTTTAAAGTCTTGTTTTTATTGGACCACTCTATTTGAGGATGTTATGAGCATTGTAGTTGGTTGTAATAGTTTCCAGAGGCTAGGCAATGAGGGTAGGAAGAAGGAGTCACCCCAAAAAGGAATTGTGGATGTTGAAATTTTTTATGTCTAGGGTTTGGATTTCATTGGTCCATTTCCATCATCTCATGGGAATGAGTATATTCTTCTTGTTGTAGACTATGTTTCAAAATGGGTAGAGGTAGTGGTCCTTCCCAACAATCAAGCTAACTCTGTAATAAAATTTGTGAAAAAGAACATCTTTACAAGATTTGGAGTTCCCAAAGATTTTATCACTAATAATGGAACACACTTTAAGAACTTTAAATTTAAATATTTGATAAAGAAATATGGATGTGTTCACAAAACTAGTACTCTTTATCATCCACAGTCCAGTGTACAGGTGGAAATTTAAAATAGGTAAATGAAACAAATACATGAGAAAACGGTGTCAAATTCTAGGAAAGATTGGTCTCTTAAATTGGATGAAGTTTTATGGGCATATGGAACTTCTTTCAATACCCCAATAGGTATGTCTTCTTATAGGCTATTGTTTGGTAAATGCTGTCATTTACCTGTGGAGTTGAAACACAATTCTTATTGGGTAGTTAGGCTCTAAACATTGATTTTAAGAGTACCAGTGAGAGGAGATTACTTGAGCTGAGTGAACTTGATGAGATTAGGAGATAGAGTTATGATAATTCAAGGATTTATAAAGAGAGGACTAAAATATTTCATGATTCTATCATTCAAACCAAATAATTCAAACCTAGACATAAGGTCCTTCTTTTTAATTCTAAACTCAAAATCTTTCCTGGAAAGATGAAATCCAAGTGGTATGGACCTTTTACTGTAGTGGGAGTTCTAAAGAATGGAACTGTTTAAACAGTATGTGAAGAGAACAAACCCGTGTTAGTTAATGGGCAGAGAGTGAAACTTTATTTTGAGGGACAACTGAAGGGCTTAACTGCCTTCACATTGTTGGAAAATTTTTCTTGAATGAAGTATGATGGGGGGATTTAAATATAGAACAGCATGGTAGGCAACCCATGGGGTTTGGTTATGTTAATAAATAAAAAATAGTAATTAAATAAAGTCTAACTGAAGACTTTAAATTCAGTGCTTCATGGGAGTTAACCCACACTCATTTTTGTGTTCACTTTTGTATTGATTTACTTTGAATAAAGTGCTTAAATGTTGCTTTTTTTATGTATTGTCTATGCTATTTTTGTTTTGTATGTGGTTTACATGAACAATATTTTTATGATGCTACTGCTGTCATCTAAGGAGTGGAATTCCCATGATAATTTCTGGATAAGAACATAGTCAGGGAAGTACTTCAACTTTCTTCATTTATTTCTGCTCTTGTTTTTGGCTAATAAAACTCTACTCATTGAAAAATTCTGCTTGTATCAGAAAATTCTTCTATATGTGTACTAGAAATTTTGTTGCATGACTTGAACTGTATTAAATTCTGCTGCATTTCTTGCTACTAAATTAAAAAATTCTACATGTGCCTCTTTCTAAAAATTCGAATTCATTGATAAATATTGAAATAATATCTCACTGTATGAAATTAAGTGTGTGTGTGGGGGGGGACATGTTTGCTGGTTTTTTTGTCTTTTTGTAGAATGTTCTATGCTAAGGGGTGTTAGGAATTATTGCCTTATGTGTAATTGAACATCTAATTGAATCATATTTTTTGAAATTCTTTACACCAAACTCTCTCTGCACCCACAAGTTACATGCTAGGTTTGAAATTTAATGGAAACATTGTTTCACTGAACTTAAATGATAATTCATGAATTTTATAATGAATCTTCTACTAAGTTATTCCTTCTGGTGAACAATATCATTGAACATTATTGTGACCTTTATACATGTTATCTATCTACTAAATTGAAAATCTGTTTTGAACTTTAATTGTTTAATTTTTCCTCTCCACTATAGAAGTCAACTTTGGGGACAGAGTTTTGTTTGAAGTGTCGGGGAGGGGGTCAATTCTTTACTGTGTTAAACTGTGCTTAATTTAAATCCCATTAATTCCAACTAAAACACAAAATTTCTTTTAAAAAAAATTTATTTTTTTTCAAAATTCATGCATACTTTTAGGTTTTACACTGTACTAAATTTGGTCATGCCTTAGGACAAATACCTTACAGGTAGTTAATAGTTGTTTTGTATTTGAAATTAATGATATTAAATTATTGTTGAGTGGTTTTACTTATTGATTTAATGGATATCTTGGTTTAGGGACTATCTTTGAATGTGATTTAGGTTACATGTTTGTGGAGTTATGATCATAGCTACCGGAACTGGAAGTTTGACTCTATATTAGGGGCTTCATTCTTATTATTTTAGTTTAATTATATAAGTAATTACCTTAATCATACAATGTAAATGTTTTCAATAGAAATCTTTTGAAATTGGAGTAATTTGGGCATCTAGGATCCCATGGTGAGTCTCTGAGAACCTAGATGTTGGGTGCGTTTTTGTTAACTTTAAGCCCTCAGATCACCTTGAATAAGTGCATTGCACATGCTACATGGCTTGGGAAAAATAAAATAAAGTTCTTAGGGTCAAACATGAGTTCATTAAAGAGAGGGGAATGATGAACACCAAATGAAGAAGGGGTCAAATGGTTTATATGGGAGTCATTTAGGTTGTATCAATAAGGTGATTCACAAAAAATATATATTTATTTTTGGAACCTAGGTAATGAGTAAAAGTATAAAGTTCGTATTGTTATGTTCTTAATTCCACTTTTTATGAGAAATTTATTTTCTAAAATCTTATTGACATGTTTTTGAAGTCCTCTGCTGAAAGTTCTGGACATGTTACATTTTGAGCAATTCAATGAAAACATTTTTTTATCTATTTCTCAAAGATAGTAAAACATGATATTGTTTGAGGACAAACAATGTTTAAGTGTGGGGTAATTTGATGTGGCCTTTAAAACACATGTTTTTACACATATTTTTCATTAAATTTTAATGATTTAATTGGTTATTTTTTGTTCTTTTTATTAAATATTAACACTTTTGTATTTTTATTATTAATTTTAATAATTAATAATTTTTTTAATGAATCATGTATTTAAAGCTATAAATTAGTTAATTTAAATATCAGTTTAATATTATTGTCCAATTATTATTTATTAGTTTGATGATTTTGTTTCTATATTTAATAATTTAACATTTATTTGTTATTTAATTAGTATTGATGGTGCAATTAATTAATGAAGATTTTATTTAACATTTCATGTGTTAAATATTAATTAATTGGAACAGTTTAATCTAATTATTGGATGATATTTAACAATTCATAAATTATAAATTTAGTTTTATAAATTTATTATTTTTATTAATAATCCTTAATTCAATTTCATTAGTTAACATAATTGGTTAATAATAATATAATTATCCATTTTTTACTTTAACTAATTTAATTTGAAATAGTAGATTTTTATAAATAATTTTACTTTTTTATATAAATGTTTAATTTTATTTTAATATTTAATAATTTAGTTGCTTATTAATTTTAGTTTTAGTATAGTAACAATTTATGTTTTATTAATTGAAGTTAAAAATAATTTAATTTAAGTTTTATTTGTTTCGTATATTTTATTTTAGTTTTTGAGTTACTTAAAGTTTCAACTGTTTTAATTAATTTTTAGTTTTAGTTAATTATTTCTTTCATTTTTTTATTTATGTTTTAATTCATTTTATCACTCTTTTTATTTTTCAGTATTACGGTGGCACCGGTTTGACTCACTGTCTCACCGTATTCACCTGGAACCATGTCTTTGCCACCGTTTCATTTTTGCACCATCAATTTTGTGGCACCATAACCTCCTGATACTGTCACACCACTTCAAAGTGATCTCACCAGAATACCACACACCATTTGGATTTCAGCCACCACTTCCTTATACCATAATTCTGAAATGGTGCCACGTCAAATTTCCATTTTAAGGTCTCACTGTATCCTTAGCCACAGTTTCTCCCTAACCTGTCTCACTGTTTCTAGCAACATGCCTCACAACAGTTTCATCCACTGCAATCCCCTATCACTATTTCTTTCCTTGAAACACATCAAATCTTCCACCACTGTTATTTCCTATAGAAAATGAGACCAAATAACCCCCCTTCTCTCGCCGTGGAGACCTTCTATCGTCACACCAGTGAGCTGAGCCCAATCCTGGGTAGTTCTTGCTTTGCTTAGTAGAGCATACTTGTCCCCAAAACTTGGGTCGGAGCTGCATCATCAACGATGTCCGAGTTGTGCCACCATTGAATCGCTGCGCCACCACCAAAGCTCAGAAGGTCACCAGAAAGGGAGGAACTGGAGCCGACCCGATCTAGACTTGAATAATGCACTGTTTTCACTGGACCCATCATGTTGTGAGGAGGAGATGTGTGCAGCTTTTACAGAGAGCCACCACTGAATGAGTTCGTCGTCGATGAGAACTATTTAGTCCGAGCTGTGTTGTATCATCAAATCATTGCATATTCGTATACCCACCGCTGCAAGATGAGGAGGCGAAGCTGAGGAGGAGTTCCTACGGAGACAATGCTGAGGAGATCCACTGTCAAAGCCGTGCTTCTTGTGGATATGGTAAAGTCGAAACCAGAGAGGAGATGTGTTGTCGATGAAGCTCAGATCTAGCTGGACAGAAGGAGGATACTTCTAGAGCCGCCCAGACCTCTTGAAGCTGTTTCCATCACTGATACGGAAGACCAATTCACTCCATGATGAAGAGAGGAGGAGACGAAGCCTTCTCAAAGAAGGCTAAATTTCCCCCCTTTGTGCCGAATTTGGGGTGGGAGAAGTAAATAAAAAAAATAAAAAGAAAATATAATGAAAAAGATAATAATAAAGTTAATAAATTAATCAAATAAATATAATATAATACATAATAATCTTTATAATAATAAATAGATATGTTATAAAATAAAAATATAAGTGAAACTAATAATAATTTTTAAAATTAAATTATAAATAACTATATTTAATAAATTAATTTAAATATTAACTAATATAAATATATTAACACTCTAATTTTATTTCTAACAGAATAATTATATTAATTAAATTAATAAAGTAATTAATATTAATATAATTTAAGTAATCTAATTAAGTTTTACTTTCTAATTATTTAAATATTAATAATAACTTAATAACTTTATTAAAAATTTTATAAGAAAATAATAATCATAATATTTAATAATAATTATCATTTAAGATATTTATTAACTAACTTTAATTACATTTTATTAAGTATCATAATTGTAAATATTTAAAAATAACTATAAAATATAAATTTAATTTCTTCATGTTTTCATGGTTTTATTTTGTTTTTAAATTTTTAGGTTCATTCAAAAGATGTGTATACATCCAGATTCACACAACTAACTCTATGAGAGTTAGTTACGTGAGAAAAATTAACGTGACGTTCCTATCGTGAAAAAAACGCACGTGGGTGGTGAAACATAAAAAGACGAGTCCAAGTCAGGGAAAATTTAGTGGTGACATGCAGTAGATGACAGAGGGTATAAAGATAGAGATGTAGCAGAATTTGAGGGGGATGAGGGAACTCATTTGATCTTTCAGTCAGGAGAAGAGCAAGAACCTTGGAGAAAATCTTGGAGCACTTCTCGGAGAAACGTTTCCTAGAGACCCGAGGGCCTAAAGTAGTAAAAATTCATTCTATCAGAGGGAATTTTCTTCCTCTGTTTTCTTTTAATTCTTATCCTTTCTAATTAGATGGTTTTAGTTTATTTAATTGATATGATTCTTGTCTAAACCTTTTAGTTCGGGGATAGATTGATGTTCTACTGGCTATCTTCAAATTCTCTTTTCACTTAATCATTTTGATGATTTCAGTATTGATCGGAGAGATCAACACAGAGTTCATTTATTTTACTGTACTTTCATAATTTAATTTTTGGAATTTCACAATCATTTGGAGAGATTTCTCATAAATACATCTTTTAAAAGATAATAAATTATTAAGACTACATGACTTATAGTGAGTTTGTCTTATTGACACTTTTCAAACTATTCACAGTTGATTTATCTTGTATTGGAGAACTCTAGAATAGATTGGCTAGTATGGCTTAACTCCTGGTGAGGGAGGTAACTCATACTCTTATGGTGGCACTCTACGATACCTTTTAAGTTAATTGAATTTCTTTTAGAACAAGTAGAATGGAGATTTTTCCCCGAGAATTTAAATCGATTGTTCATTTTTCCATGCTTTTATATCTCTATTCCCCTTTGTTTTAAACTATTTATCGCTTCAAATTAGTGTAGATACAAGATCTGTAGTGTTCTATCTCTTCAATGCTTAATAAAAAATATAAAAAAAAGTATAAAAAGTGAAAAATAGAAAATTCACTCTTCTACAAACAATAGTGGAGTTTTAGAAGGATTTTAGAAGAATAGCAGTCAGAATTGCCTTCCCTATGGGTTCGACCATACTTGCCACATATACTATTGTTAATAGGATTATAAATTTTTAAACTTTTACTAGATTCAATAATTTTTAGGTCAATTCCCCAAATATAATATTTTCATAATCATTCATTTAAAAATCTAATTCTTCATGTTTCAAAAATATACACGTTGTGAAAAATCATAAATCATTACTCTAGATAAAATTTGAAATCCTAGTGGGAATTCATTCCTCTACAATGCATGTCATTCTCGTCTCATTGGATGAACCCATGAAAATGGGATTGCAAGATCCTAGAAGTGTATCCAAACACCTGTGTACCCAACTCTCGGGTATGTTTAAGTTCCAAATAAAAGGGTGAGATACATCCTTTTATTCTTTACATTTAACGTTCAAATAATCCTACTTTTGTCTAAGATTTCAACCCAAAGGATAGACAAGAAATAAATTCAACTCCCAGACCAATATTATTGATGACCATTTTTATCACAAATTAAGTACCATACTGATACCATTTGTAATGACCTGCTCATTCTAATTGTCTTGAGAGAACAAAGAGTCATTACATGGCCTTAAGTGACATTCCCAATATTCCAAAGGTTATAAATGAATGCTAAAGGGTTTCAAATACAATTGGGGGATGATTTACCATTTAGTAAATAAACTAATAAACCAACAACCCATAACCATACAATTTACTAAATGATGTAAGAACAAAATAAAGACAACTAAACAACTTCATGTATCACAAAACCATATCAAAGTGTGCAATAGAGGTAGACCAAACTAGTATCAAGGTAAACAATAGATAAATAACTCAATACCCCTAAGAGGCCACAAGACTCTTGGCTCCACAATCTTCAAGCTCCACAATAACCAAACATACCAAATATCTTTAGGTAGTGCTAAAAATGTGGGAAACATTACATTTGCCTTGATCCTATAAGATAGAATCTACAAAATCCCCAAAGTGACAAAGCAGGGGTGAGTATAAAAGTCACTAGATTTTCCCCAATGACTTCCCTACTAATTCTACTAGGATTGAAAAGTTATCCACATTTATATAAAATTGTTTATATAAACAATTTACCAAATCATTTTATAGAAAAATATAAAAGAGTTCAAAAAAAATCTTTTAACCAAGTGAAAACAAAACCAAAAGAAAACAATTTTCAGCAAGTTATTTTTCAAGAAAAATAACTAATTCAAATCTTTAAAACCAATTCTTTTTATCATTTGGCATACCCATTCCATAGTTCACAACACACTAACCCATGCATGCTTCATTTGACAGTTCCATACTCATGAGCATTCTCTTGTCCAATTACCTTGTGTCCTAATGACACAAACCCCCCATCCAGGGTCACATCCCTTGTACCCCAATGGTACTCATCCCTTATTAAGGGCCCTTTAAGAATGAACTCATACCAATACCATTTTTTCCAAATCATTCCATTTCAAAAATAAACCACTTCAATAAAACTGAATTTTATTAAAAACCAAGCACAACAAATTTTCAATGAAACATTTAATTTAAATAAAACATTCCCTTTTATTGAAAACATCTCATACCATTCATGTGACAAAAATCCATAAACCCCCCCCCTTTAAAATCCACATTTTAAAACCAAGAGTAAAATTACATTTCTCAAACACCCAATTTTCCACATTTCACAACCATCTCTAAAAAAGGTTTTAAAAATGTGTTCAAAAACCAAATCACAATCAATTCAACACCACACATTCAATTTGAAATCATTCCAATCAGTTATACTATGTGGAGTTGAGAAAGAAGCCTCCTACCTCAAAGGTTTTGAAAAAAACCCCAATGAATGAAGAACACACAAGAAAACTTGGTCGATTATCTAAGAACTCACCTTAGATATCTTCTTCTAGAATGATCAAAACCAAATATCATCATATTTGGAATCCACACACCTAGATCGACTTTAACAAGTGTAGATCTATTAAACGAAGAGAAGAAGAGATGTATATCTAAGAAACCAATCAAGAACGATCACATACCTCAAGAATCTGACTTCAATTTACCAAGGAAAGCCTTCATATTGGCTCTAAAATTCTTGGGAGAGGTTCTCCTACATTCAAGGAAGATAAATCCTATGTTATGGCCATTTAGGAGAAAAACGATCCACTTTGAGGAAAAAACCTATGAGATCCAATATTTTAGGATCTAACTTAAACCATATGCATGGTTAGTTTTAATGGTTTGACAAAATGTGTTCTAACCATGCATTAGCTACAACCTTAATAGGACCATTATGCACGGTTTTTCCGCATAGTTTGGAAAACCCTACTATGCCCATGCGACTTCCATTTCCCCACAAAACTACTTCCAAACTTCTCCCAACATTCCTATCCATCACCCGTATAATTTAAAACCACAAAAATAATCATGTAAGGTTTGAGTACTAGAAACCGAGGGATAGTACATATATTTTACTTCCCCGGTTGAATGTATACTTCCCACATCATAACTGTAATAATTGTTGTACCTGAAACCGGATCTCCTGATTCCCTCCTTCGGAATATCTGTATAGTGAAACACTAAAGGATATCTGGTCACACACGATTTCAAAATCGGTACATCACAATTGATAATCTATTAAATGCTCGAGAAAGAGAGTCAACACCATAAACATAAGGAAAACTATACCCTCCTACTCCACCAGGGCCAGCTACATGGAAGCGAACTATAGTAAAACTTTCCACACTAGGTGATCATAAGACTTACTTCTAAGGGAATTTGTAAAAAAATTTCCTTTTTCTGGAGTATAGACTACCTCTAAGTCATATTCATATAAAAATTTCAACTAGGGTTGTTGCCTTAGGTTCAAGTCTTTTAGGGTGAAGACGTACCTGAGACTCTAGTGGTCTGTGCAAGCCACAAAGCTTTTTCCCAGAAGATAGCACCTCTACATCCTCAAGGTGGGGAATAATGCTTCCAATACCACATAACGAGTCACGTAGTTCTCTTTATGGGGTGTCCATCACTTCGAACTATACTTGATAATTGTAGTATCAATACTGACATTGATAACACAAGGTACCCATGAATAGGGAAGGTGAGTAAACTCATAAAACCACAAGAATCTTAAAATGTAATGAATGTGGAATATCCCACATTTCTTCAATTCCCTTGGAGAGAGAGTAATACCCAAAATAGGCACTCTACCGATCCCACTAGTGGCATCTCAAGAAAAAAGAGGCCGATTAGTAAAAATACACTAGTAAAGCTAAGATCTACTCTGAAAATCCACTGCATATCTCCTCTAGGAACACACAAGTTAGAGGGACTCTTCTACCACACATCGATATTATACACTTTGGGTGAAACAGAATCTCCCTCACAATATTAGTCGCATCACAAAAACACATCTCTGTGGGGTAAGGAACACTCCTCCTAATGAATGGAAAGATAAATCAAACAACACTGACACATGGTTACACCGATGCCCCGAGTCACACCGGTAACTCGTTGAGTAAGGAGTTTGAAAGAAAAGATTACCTCACACAGTGTCTAAGAAGTCATACTATAAAAGTTATGAAAGACACATAGAAAACCACTTATTATATCACACACCGCAGGATTGTAAAAATCTATAGAACACAACTACCTACAGCCCCGACTGCTAGCTCCCCAAGCATGACACAGGCCGCCAAATGGTGGTGGAAGGACCTTGCAACGCCATCCACCAACCAAAATTATTCCTACTATTATGACAGAACGACCTCCCGGGGGAGCACCCTGTCTTCATGTGGGAGATCCTTGATCATGGAATTTCCTGTGGTGGTGTATTTTCCGACTTCCTAGAAAGCTCAGTACATCTGTTTGGGTGTTCATGTGCCATGTGACCTCACCCATAACAAGAATTTTACATGCCCTATCTGGGTTGTTTCGGTGCTCTACATTGTCATTGACCACGTGCCTGAATCTTATCATGGGAAAGTATTTTGTGTCAAGGCCTCAAAAAATGACATCCTCTAGCCATGGTAGATGTCTTAGCTCCATGGTTCTACTTCTAGTTCTAGTTAACCGGTTCCCCTATGACAGAAAACTATATATTTCCAGTTCTCATTCTAACACCCAAGAATAGGTGGGAAAGAATTGGAGGGGGGGGGGGTACTATGATAGAACAGATCTCTCTACGGAGACCCTGATCAAACATACAGGATCAGATTTTCCATCGTGGACCACATCCAAATATTACTGAGTAAGGTATATGAACCGAGCCTCGTACTCTACCTCTAACATCCCTCCCAACTGAAACATAATGATCTCTTGAAGTCGGAAAATGTGTAAATATGAGGGGTAGGACTCCTCAAAAAATATCTGCTTGAAGTCATCCCATGAGAGTTACGACTCATCTTGTATCTGAGTAACCAAGCTCTTCCAACACCTTGCTACTCCATGGAAAATAATGGCTTCCAAATCCATCAAATGATATGTCGGTGTCTGAACATGCCTAAAGAGGCAAACCACTGACTCTGGCCAAACCTCTACTACATAAGGGTCTAATTATCCGTGAAAACTCAGCAGTCTTTGATGCTGGAACTCATTGAGTGTGATAAACCCATGCACATCCTCATACATCTATTCTAGAACTAACTACTGCTCAACAGGTGGAGGTGTTGCTACCTGCTCACCTAGAAAAAAAGATTTCATGATGGATCCTGAACTGAGGCCTCATCGCTCATAAAATATTCATCATTTACTAGAGCTAGTATCCTAACTGGTTGTCTTCATAGAGGAATCATAAATCTGATAAAGGAGTACCACAGTCAAACGAGGATATATATATATATATATAGACACATACATAAAAAAGATTGGGAGTTTAGTTAAAAAGGATAGTCAATGACTCAATATTATATGATGCACGTACCAATGTTCCCTGAAACAAGAGTCTCGGAATGCTGAGTCGATAAGCAGGTAATTAGGGTCCTGGTGAATGGATATGTCAGCTGCTGCACCACCGATGGAATCCCTAGCTAGAGATATGCTCTAAAGACACATTGACACCATTTCCCTGAAACCCAACAAATTCCTTTTTAGGGAGCATTCGAAAAAAATCCAAAGGAAAGAACCACCTCTGATACCACATTGTCACGACCCAACCCGTGCCAGGGCTTGATCCACAACTACCCCAAGATCACTTCAATAGTCCAAGGGCTGGTGGAAAGTGGAAACTCATCGAGACCTTTGCCTAAATACCTACACACACACATGAAACCAACTCAATGAAAAAGTGAATAGGTAAAGGAAAATAAAGATACAACACTACTATAAAAAAACTACAAATATGCATCAACCTCTAAACAATAAGAGTACATAAAAGTGAATTGAAAGGGAAAGGGGAAAAAATAAATGCCCAACTAGAAATGTTCCATAACCCGACAACATGTGGAAAATTAAAACATCTGAGATATCCCCATATACATATTCTCCTCTAATGTCATGATCAACATGTCTGTCATCTACATGGACACACAAAGTGTGGGAAAATCCCAAGTAGGGGTAAGTATAAAAATACTCAGTAAGATTCTTCGAAGGCTCAAGGGAGAATAAAAATATGTACTAACGAGGGGAGAAGTAGATAAAACAAGGTAGAATAAAATAGTACAGCTTAAACCAACAAGAGAGTGGAGAAAGATCAACCAAAAACAATGAGCTAGAAAAGGTGAGAAGATGAACTTCTCGTTGAGTCATCTCTACCTATAGTAGGTGAGTAGGATCATCCAACCATGAGAAGCTAGACATGGAAAGAACATGGAATACCCCACACATCTTCACCACTCCCAAAGGAGAGTAACCAAAATCCAAGGAGTGGGTACTGAAATAGGATACATATATATGATTAGCGAACAAATCCGAAATGAGAGAGTAATGAGATATCCATATCACAACTCATACTAGAAAAAGAGTCTCCAAT
This sequence comes from Viscum album, assembly GCA_963277665.1. Classification (NCBI taxonomy): domain Eukaryota; kingdom Viridiplantae; phylum Streptophyta; class Magnoliopsida; order Santalales; family Viscaceae; genus Viscum; species Viscum album. The sequence continues at coordinate 1,442,875,111 of OY728162.1, read as the reverse complement.
AGTTCTAGAAGTAAACACCAATGATTCCCATCATACCACATGTCTTCCTTGAAATTCATGTCAAAGGGGATCAATCATCGTAGCTTGATACTATTCTCTTTGGGTGGGCCTGTCTCACCGACACAGTTTTAGGTTGCGTCACAGGGACACATCATGGTGGAAAAAGAGTCCCTCTTTCTTGTGAGTCCAAAGGTGCATCAAAACACGTCTCTTCACTATAACACATAGTCAATAAGTCATCTCAATGTTGAGGAACCATACACATCCTGGTTGTAGGGTCCCAAGATAGTGTTGTTGAGGACCCATGCCTAGACCAACTGGAGGGTGACACAATAGTGTTGTTGAGGACCCATGCCCAGCTCAGATGTAGGGTTTCACTCTAGGGTCATCAAGGACCCATGCCCATACTAACTGGAGGATTTAATTCTGGTGTCATTGTGGCCCCTTGCCCAGCCATCTGGAGGGTGCCCCTCTCAAAACATTGAGGAACTACATTGGACATCCCTTATAGATAGTACCTTGGAATGATTATTAGGAATACCAAAACCCAATCCCACTAGAGGGTAAGCCCGAAACTGCTCTTGTGATTATGAAATCAATACTGCCATCACAACCATTATCGAGTGTCACCTCATATAGTCATCACCCCTGGAACATCTTGCATCGAATTTATGAAGCCATTACAGAGGAAACCAACACATTCTACTCATAAAACCACTTGAGATAGGCTACTTTTAAGAAAAATAAAAGTTTAATAGAAGGAAATATGTGGGGTAAATGATTCGTAATGTGGTATACAGAACATGTGGGACCCACAAGACGTGTGACCCCTCCTTATCGTATGGCCATGCACCTAGTTGTACATGGGTAATAAACTATAAATTAGTACTCACACGGTGTTCAAGTGTACCCCAAAAGTACACCGCACCTCTATCCAAAAGGACCAGGAGCGCACATTGCTCATCACTAATCCGAAGGGAAAAATCTAATTCTATCGACATTACTATTGAAAACATCGCTGAAAAACCAAACATATTACACCTTCATGATCCTTGTGGAAAAAATGCCCAAGATCAACTATTAATTTTCCCAAATCGGACACCTGGTGAGGAAAATACATTTCACAGTATTGCGCACAAGAAGTGATTTGTGGGATCTACACCACAATTCTGAAACACATAAAATGGTTTCACTATTGTTATCCTCTTATAAAAGCATATGGGACTAGATATTCATTCATCTCAAATGGACTCGCAGTGAAGAAACTGCATTCCACCACACTGTTCACAAACAGTGCCCTGTGGGACCATGCCTCGATCCTAAAAAACATTACATGAATCATGCCATTGTGGTCCTCATGGTAAACCGCACAGGTATGAACTACCTATTCATACAAAATAGATCATTGGCGAAGAAGTGAAATTTCACTACAAATGCTCAAAATGGGGCTCATGGGGCTCAGACCACCATTTAGGTTTAAGTGCTCAAAATTACTCTTGAGAAGTCCGCCTCAACTTCATTGTCACAATCCCTTGGATAGTGCATCAATCAGAAGTCATATGCAGACATACGGCCTGATGCAAGTTTTCTGAATAATAATAATAATATTAAAATTTGGTGTTTTGTTCCCCCAATAATCGAGATGGAAATAAAATGTTCTTAAAAATTCCTAAAAATATCTTTCTCGTTATGAGGAACGTGTAGCTGCAAAAAGCACGTCGAACAGACGTCAGGTTTGTGAGAAACTTGCATTTGAAGCCTACCCGGCTCGTTCGGGCCCAAAATGGATAGACCAGTGTAGTTTGCACCACCTAGACCAGCCAGCTCTAGCTGGCTTGGTCCGCCCTAGCCAGCTGCCCGCTCACCGACCCACCGACCCGCTAGCCGCCAGCCCCGCCAGCCTCTACACCACCAGGTCACCCGTGTAGCGCCACCATAATCACATGGTAGTTTTCCTCCATCTAGTAGTGGTCTTCCCCCACCCTGCGGTTGTTCGTTGCCACCCCGTGACACCCCCACATCAGTTTTACACCAACAGATCTTCCGTAGGACACTGGGAACATGCAGGTTTCCCAAAATTAGATCTGAGATCAGATCAGGAATCCTCAAAATGAGACATACTCTGAGCCAGCCTCCACACAATGATCTGTCGTTTTTTTGATGTGGCGAAAAGTAACCACCACTTATGTTCAACACTACACTTACTCCAACACCCAAAATGAAAAATCATTGTAGAACCGAAATCCTAGGATCATAACATTCAGATATCTATGCTCTGCTTGACGATCAAATGTCGTTTCAGTGTGACGAAAAGTTTACTGATGAAGAACATGAGGAACAGAGAAGAAAAGGAATCCTGAATCAAAACAGAAGATGGTCATTGCTAGTTTGGCCATCAACAAAGGATTCTAAAGAAATAAATTCAAACAAAAATAAAAAATAAAAATAAAGGATTCAATTGGGGTGTTGCAGATTCTTAAATAGAAAGCCTACTTCAAATTTGGATCTTCCATTTTGTCTGCTAAGCTCGGATCTACTTTCACCTGAAGCTTCATCGCAATCTGATGAATTTGGAATGTCGAATCATGGTTAGCAAGAGATACCCCATCTAAGAGAGAAATGGTCTAACATTGGCTAAGTTCTCTAAACTCCTATTTATAGTAAAATATTAGCGGTCGTGAAATCTGAATCTCCCACGCCTTCCCAACGGAGGTCTCCCCAAGGAAAAACACTGCACTACGAAATCAATGAAAGTCTCATATTTTTAATCCAAGACCCCATTAAGATGTAATTTGAAGTATCATTTCAAATAAAATAATTGTATTTAATTATTTTATTTATGGTTTTCTCCTCTAGGAATTTTTCTACAAAAGGCCTATATCGACAGAAGTTATACCCCTCTTAGGGTAAACAACACGTTCCAGACTCAGTCATGACCTCATAATTTATATATGAGTTACCTTTCGAGAGATATTTGGGTTTGATCTATTAAATAAATTATTTAATAAATTAATTCATCAATTTAATGTATCTTTAATGAGAAATGGGTCTGAACGTCCCCTGTAGACATATTTTATGTCGTGCCTAGGGTAAAAACTGCATTCCAGACCCAACCATGGTCTCAGATATCTGATCTGATCAACCATTTAAGAGAAACCATGTTTTCATTGAGTGAATTGTACAAAAACAATAAATATTTTTGTATAATTTATTTTAGGTACATCGGGTCACAGAATTGGATGTCGTCTTAGTGCCTACCTATGAAAATATATGTCAGAATATTTCAAATTCTTGCAAGGAAAAAAAAAGAGGTCTCCAAAATTAGAATAACAAAATTCCAGAAGATGTATGTTACTAGAGTTATCTCAATATTTGTATGAGGAGAGGTGAGGATAAAAAATAATACAAAGAACTTGAAAATAAATTTAATGAAATCGAAAGAGGGTTTTACCTCTTGATTCCTTCCTCTTTAGAACCTTCTTAAGGGAGATGTTTATGTCTTTTGATGAGACCAAAATCTCTTAGAAATGGTAGAAGGTCATAAGAAAATATTTTATTAGAAAATTGGAATGAAATAACACTTTAGAGGTGTGAAGATAATAGGTGGTGAGGGGTAGTTCTTATGGTGGAGAAGAAGTGAGTGTTCTCAATATTTAATTAATTAGTTTATTATTTTTCTCCATACAAGAAATAATGATTCTTTTTATAAAAGAAAACATTAATAAGTGCATGTGAGTTCAAACCAATTTCCATTTACATCATCCATGACTTAAGAATGATGCAAAAATTCATTTATTTATCATATTTTGAAAATTATCAAATTTCACTATTCACAAAAATTCAAGTATTTGAGAAAAATCCAAAAAATTAACCCTAACCATTTTTCAATGTGTATAATCCAAAAATGTACCCCATATTATAAAAATAATTCTTTAAATATGATAAATTTAATTTTTAATTAAAATCATAATTTACTTAAAAAATTAAAATTTTAAAATTAATACTACTTTTTCAAACACGTTGAAAAATTAATTAAGGTATCCTAAAATTGAATTATAATCATAATAAATCAAAATATTTTTTTATGAATACATTTTATGAAAATAAAATTTCATTTAAATTATTAAATTAATATTAAAATTGTAATTAAATATTTATGACTTACCAAAAATACCAACACAATAATATTTCCACTTATAAAATGGATAAATTATATTTATAATTTTTTGGTAAGGTTTCTATTTACATGGATGATTTAATATTCATATAGTTCATATTGATATTAATAAGGGTAAGTTACTATTCACCAAAAATTAAGTTTATCGAATCAGACTCCAAATATCTTACTGATTGAAACCGTGTATGTCATATTTTCAAAATTCAAATCACAGAAGTGGAAAAGTTATGTTTAAAGGGAACATAATATTAATTAGTTTATTTAAGGATGACGCGGTATTATGTTTACTAATGTGATTTTACGTGATTATATTATATACCATAATTATTTGGAAATTCTATTGATAAAACCTTTTGTGAATACATTTTCCCCCCTTATGAAATTTCACCCTCAAAATTTTGTTTTACATTATAATATGAAAATAGGTGTGAGTGATTTTCCTTCCTCGCTTCCTCTAGTTCCCATATTTCCTCATCATAATTATGGTTCCACCATAGTACTATGACCAGGAGAGTAGTTTTTTATGTAGAAATTTGTCTCTACAATCCATGATGTTCACTGGATGGTACATATAAGAAAGATCATTTTTTAACTATACCACCTATGAAAATGGTACATGTGAAAGATTTGTTATGTACTTCCTTAAGAGGGATCCACATATGACATCATGTACTTTAGTCATGGTAGGTGTATGTTCTAGTCAATATGCCACAACTCTAAAATAATCAAGAATATTTAAGGGGTCGATGTACCTAGGAATTACCTTTCCTTTCTTTCAAAATATCATCACCTTCTTCCATGGAGATATGCAGAGGAATACCATGTCTCTAACTTTAAACTCAAGATATCATCATTGATTGTCTTTATAGATATTTTTATTGAATTTGGTATGCCTTGATGTTTTTCTAAATTGTTTTCACCTTTCCACCATTTCTTTAACCATTTCAGGTCCTAGCAGCCTACCCTCACCAACTTTATCCCAACACATTGGTGTTCTACACCATTTCCCATAAGGGGATTCATATGGTGCCATTAGAAAGTTGGAGTGGAAGATATTGTTATACGAGAATTTGACCCATATAATATGCTAGTCCCAACCACCTTTTAGGTGCAAAGAACATGCTCCCAACATGTATTCTAGTGTCTGATAGTTTACTTAGATTGACCATCAGTTTAAGGATTATAGGCCATACTGAAGTTTAGTTCCATTCTTAGAGCATATTTTTAGACTTTTCTAAAACTTTGGGGAGAATATCAGATCTCTATCAGATACAATAGATAGTTGTAATCCGTGAAACCTTAGCACCTCTTTGATATAGATCTGTTCAAGTTGATCTAATGAGGATTCCTCTCAAACTGTAATAAAGTGAGCTGTCTTTGTAAGACGATCCTCAATGACCCATATAACATTGTTTCCTCTCGGTTTCCTTGGATTTCCAGTGACAAAGTCCATTGTGATGTTCTCACACTTCCATGTTGGTAAGGGTGGTGGTTGTATCATTACTTTATAATTTTTCCTATTAATATTCAATTGCTAACATATTAGGATCTTTGATGTATACTCAACAATATCATTCTTCATATTGTCCAACCAATAATTCTCCGAGAGATCTCGATACATCTTTATGCTCCCTAGGTGAATAGGGAATGTTGAACTATGTGCATAATTTAGAAGCTCATTCTATATCACTGGATCATTTGGTACACATAGTCGTGATCCAAATCTTACAACTCCATCCTTATCAATCATGAACTCAGAGGATTCCCCATTTCTGATAGCTTCCATCCTTTTCTAAATTTCCACATCATTTTTTTGAGAATACATTATTTTCTCCATAAGGGATGGTTGAGAAATAATTTGAGAAATGATTTGTGATATTAATCCCTTGATTATTCTCATGTCCATCCTCTTCAAATATAATAATATTGGATCCTATTCAATTCTATTAATTGATAAAGATGCATGATCCTTTCTACTTATAGTATCTCCTACCTTATTTTCATTACATGGATGGTAGCAGATTGAGCAGTCATAATCCTTGATGAGCTCAAACAATATTTGTTGGCACATATTAGTCTATTTCTATGTGAATATATGTTTTAGGCTCTTGTGAAATATATATATCTCATAATTCTCCCCATAGAGATAATTCTTCCAGATTTTCAACACAATGATCATACCCACCAACTCCAGATCATGCATGGGATATTTTTGCTCATAGATTTTCATCTTCCTTAAGTCATAGTCTATCACATTATCATTTTTTATCAGTACACATCCAAGTCCCTTATTTAAATCATAATTTTCCACCACAAAAATTTCTCCACTTATTAGGAGTGTGAATACTAACATAGTGATATGCCTATTTTTGAGTTCCTTAAATCCTTCCTCACATTATCGAGTCCAGATGAACTTCACTCCATTTCATGTCAACTCAGTCCTTGGGTTTGAAAATCTTGAGATGTTCTTAAAAAGTTGTTGATAATACCCGGATAAAACCAAAAAGTTGCGGATCTCAATTATAGATGTTGTCCTGGTACACTCTACCGTTGGGTTTTTCTTGTAAGGTTCCACAAATATTCCTTTTATAGTGATAATATTCCCCAAGAATGATTATTATTTCATCTAGAACTAATGTTTAATATACTTTTCATAAATTTTCTCCCTTATCTAAGTCATCAACACAGTATTCAAATGATCCTCATGTTCCTACTTCCTCTTGGAGTATATCAGAATATCATTGATAAAGACTACCAAATATTTGTCAAGGTATTCTATAAAGACTGTATTCATTAAATTCATGAATATTTTCGAAGAATTAGTGAGTCATAAAGGAATCAATTTGAACTCATAGTGTATATACCTCATTTTAAATTCAGTATTTGGAATATCTTCATTCCTCACCTTTAATCTGTTATATCCCGACTGAAGGTCCACCATAGAGAAATAATTGTCCCCACATAGCTAATAAAACAATTCATCCATCCCAAGGAGGCAATACCTGTTCTTTATTATGGTTTTATTGATCTCATGATAATCAATGCAGAGGATCATTGATCCATCCTTCTTCTTAATCAAGAGTACTTGTGAACCCCATGGTGAAGCACTTGGGTGTGCAAAACCCTTCTCCATATTTTCTTATAACTACTTCTTCAGCTCTCCCAGATCTACGATGGCCATTCTATAAGGTGTATTTGATATAGGTATGGATCTAGAAATAAGTTAAATTAAGAACTCAACCTCTAGATCAGGAGGAATACCATACAATTATTCTTGGAATACTTCAGTGTAATCCCTCTGTTGGGCATATCTTTGAGAAGTATCAACTATTTTGTCTCAATCATTTGAGCAAGATATGCTTGCTCAAAAGACAAAATTATCCACACTTGAGATGATGATTCTAAAGGAGATACATATTCCACCTTATAATTGTACAGGATTAGAGGACACTCTAGGATGTAAAGAGTGATATCCCTTTATTAAAAGTTCATGTTGGATTTGTATAAAGATAGAAAATCTATGCCCGAAATTGCATCAAACTTCACTAGAGAAAGTATAGAAAGATTTTCTGGGAGGTCTAGTCCACAAACATTTATTGGGGAGGATTTATTAACCTTAGATGAAATAATTTCCCCATTCGTTTATCTCATAGATAACTCAACCTCTAAATTTTGAGGTGGTGTTTGAATAGTTCTACTAAACTTGAAAGATTTTAAAGAATATGTAGAACCAAAATCAAATAGTACATTCTATATTCTTGAATGAATTACTAGCATACCTATCACCCCATAATTTTCCTACTCCACCTCTTAAATAGTGATAGAACAATCCCTTCCTTGTTTCCTGGGAGGTTGTTGTTTATTACCTCCAACAACCCTAGGCTTAGGGAAATTTTTCACATAATGCCCATGTTCCTTACAGTTGTAACACTGAACTGTATGTTGATTGTTGATATTAACCTTACATTATTATTCATCATTAGTGAAATTATTCATATCCATCCGGAAACGCTTTTCCATGGGTCCCAATTATCTACATTTGAAGTAATTCCTGGTTTAATTTATATAGTACCTCAGATTAATCTTACCACATTTTCTACACGTGGGATGTTCTTTCTTCATTCCATCTTGGAATTTATTTGATGATCGACCCATATAGGACTCCATTTTAAACTTTTTTCACTGGTCCAATGAGACTATTGAGAATATCTGATCTCCATTTCAAATATGAGGGAACCATGAAAAATATACTTAGAATTGTCAATGTCTTAAATCACCAAATATTCATGTGGAATCTGCTTTATTCTTCTAAATATGAAATCCACCTTGCTTTTGGTGTTCCTGAAAAATATGGAAGCATATATTTCAAGCCTCATAAAATTTTCTTTATAAACCCAATTGACTCATATTCCATCTACTTAATTCCAAGGAACTCTCTTTCCATCTTGAGATTGAGTGTTTGAGGAAAATATTTATTAAATAACATTTTCTTGAATTCCTCCCAATCCATGTAATCAATTTCCTCATAGTTATTTGTATTCTTGATTTGTGTACACCACTGATCAGCTTCCTCATAAAAATGATTGACCCCCCAACATTACTTTCTCTTCTTCTAAAAAATAGAGGGTAGAGAATATCTTTTCAATAGAGTCAATCCACTATTTTGCGAGGAGGGGATCAGAAGATCCACTGAACATGGGAGGCCTTTAATGAATGAATTATTCGATGACAACTTGACCTTTCCTTATAGGATGAGGTAATTCCACATGATTAAAGTTATTATTCATAACTTGAGCTAGTTGATAAAGTACTTTCATGAAGTTTAGAGCACTCGTTCCCATCATATTTGGAATATCATTTGGGATATGTTCACATTGCCTATCACATTGATTGTTGGCACATGTTATTCTATATCCCAAAATTAACTATGAAAATAAAGTGAAATTAGGGGGATTTAATACTTATCTAATAAGCATAAAAGGAAAATTTTAACATAAAAAGATAAACTTGTATAGTAAAATTATATCCTAACTTGTGATTCCCTTGGTTTAAATATAGTTTATCCTTGATTTGTTTCTTAACATATGTTATTATGGGAACTTTTCCCCCCTTAATAATGGTTTATAATGATCTTATAAATTTACCATAGAATATCCTCTGGGAGTGTAAAACTATGTGTGTAGTAAGGCCCGTTGTTGTGTACTAGGTTTACCCAATTCAAGCCCTAAACACCATGTCAGAGTTATTAATCCTTGGTAAATATATTCCAGAACTGCTTCCACTTGTAGTATCCAGATATGGATGAAATTTAATGATAAACCATATACTCTATATTAACCAAAATTTAGGGATTTTTTATTATACTTAGTCTTATCCATAAGGTTCTTACTAAAGTGTTCTATTCCTAATCTCCAAAAATAACTAGACCATCCTCTGATACCAACTATAGCAACCTTATCCTTTTACACTTATCATTACATGATTTTAATCATAAATAAACATCAAATTACAATCCATGGATTGTAAAGTTTATTGTCTTGTAAGACTAGGTACAAAATTATACATTATAAAAGAAACTTTTATTTAAACTCCATATTGAGCTCCTAAAATATATTGTGCTCAAACATATTCAGAGGATAACTTGGGGATAACATGAAAAAATGGATGATCTAGAATCCTGGTAATGTAATAAACATAATAATAAGGATTAGCACATGGGTTAGAAGGCATAACATAATGATATAAAGAGTCTTGGTACAAGGTTAAACATGAAGAATCATAACATTTAGAAAATGGGATCACATATTCATTGAATCTTGGTAATGTGGAAGAAATATAAAATATGAATTTAGTATGATTCAAGGCTCAATTTACATAGTGTAGCACAATTCAAGGGTAACCACAAAGACAACTACACATGGAGCACGAGTCAAGGATAACTACCAAGACCATTGCACACAACGTCTCATGAGACAAAACTTTACCCAATAAATTAGAGTGTTATCTGAGATCACCCATCATAAAATGTTCATGAATATGTTTTACACATAAATAATCGTACATAATCAATCATACATAAACATAAGGGTACCAATGTAAATAAATGGGTATCATAATCATGTCATAAACCATAATAAATGGGCGTATCATAGAAGTGTCTATGAAAGAAAGGAATAAAAACATAAATGGAAATTTAAAAGGTAAAATAGGCATATATCATGGTAAGTGATGTCAAATAAAAGTGACAACATGTCAAAAGAGTATTTATGAAATTTTATCATTAAAAAAGTTTAGTGCGGTTTTAAGGAAAATACTACAGGGAACATAAAATAGAAAAGGGAATAATATTTTATATAAAACCATAAGTGAAACAAGAATTTTTTAATAATAAAAATAATAATTTTATAAAAAATTGGTGGCTTAAAACATATTATACAGTGCAAATAAAATTGGGTAAGAATTCCAGAAGTTCCCTTAAAACGGGCTCGCTTAGCGGGATAAATTGAGAAGGGAACCACCTAAAAATATATATATCCTAGAAAGAAAATTATGGATGGATCCTGATAAATGATTTTGGAACATATAAATATAATTTATTATATGCTCATAAAAATAAAAATAACTTCATTTTGGGTAAAAATAATGATATAGAAACCTGAATGAATAATGGAGGTTCGGGTAGAATCCCTTACCTTAAGTTTGAAGGTGTTATTCAATTTATCTTAATGTACATGATAATAAAATTAGATTTATTAATTAATAATTTCTGAAAATATTATATATTTAATTGATTTATTATAACCTTATAAAGTTCATTCATGTCTGTTTTGATGGGTTAAGAGGTTTAATTTCATTATTTGGGAGTGTTTGTTTCCTTGGTTTTCATGATCAGTTTACTTATATATATGTACAAATTATCATTTAAGATGAGTATGGTTATCAAAAATTGAAGTTATATGTTATTATATTACATCAATAATATTAAATTGTTAAAAAAATTATTTGGTTATTTGGAGTTAGGATGAATCATTATATAAAACTTTAATGATAACCATTTGGGTTAATTGGCAGTTTTTTATCACAACAAACTCATTTGGTTTTATAAATTAAAATAATACATCAAAAATTATTCCAAAATATTAAATATGATATATTACATAAATAATAATATGTTGCAACCATAAAAATGGTTTCATAACCAGAATTAAAGATGATAATAAAATTTGAAAACCCGTCGTCCTTGAATATATTAAATTAACACATCTCGAATGGTGTTTCCATTTCTTAGTATAAAAGGAGGGGAAATGAGAGATGATGATGAATTATTACATTAGAATAATAAAATTCTAGTACATGTATGTTACTAGAGTTATAAAACCATTTTTATGAGTAGAGGTGATGATAGAAAATATTACAAAAGTACTTGAAAAGAAATGGAAAGGCAATGGAAGATGGGTTTACCTCTTGATTCCTTCTTATTGAGAGCCTTCTTAAGGGATATTTTTTTTTGTCTTTTTATGAGACCAAGAGATACTATATATCGAATAAGTTATTTGGGTGTGATTTTAGAAGAAACTTTTCCTGTAACAATGCTTGAGATGTGTGAGGAGAATACGTGGTGATGGGTGGTTTTTATTGCCGATGAGAGGGGAGTTTTCGCAATATCAAATTCATTATTTTATTATTTTTCTGAAAAAAGATATAATGCTGATTATTATGACATAAAATTGTAATAAGTTCATGTGAGTTCTAACCAATGGCCATTTACATCATTCATGACTCAAGCATGATGCATAAATTCATTTATTTGGCAAATTTCATAAATTATCAAATTTCATTATACACCAAAAATTCAAGTATTTCAGAAAAATACCTATAATTATTCCTAATTTTTTTTCAACACATAGAATAAAAAAATTAAATCTATTTTATTAATATAATTATCTATATTTGGGAAAATGAATTTTTAATTAAAATCATAAATTTCTTGAAAAATACAAATTTGAAAATTAAAAAATGATTTTTAAACACTTTGAAAAATAAATTAAGGCCTCATAAAATTATATTATAATAATAACACAGGAAAATATTTTTTATGAATACATTTTATGAATAAAAATTTTCATTTAAATTATTAAATTAATCATAAAATTATAATTGAATATGTATGACATACAAAAATACCAACACTATCGTATTGTCACTTATAAGATTGATAAATTTTATTTATAATTTCATTGGTAAAATTACTACTTGTTTAGTCGATTTATTATTCATAAGGGTAATATTACTATTAATAAGTGTAAAATTATTATTCGTAAGGGTAAGTTAATATTCACCCAAAATTAAGTGTGTCCTATCGACTTTAAACACATTTTTGACTGAAACCGTGTATGTCATATTTTCAAAATTCAAATCATAGAAGTGGAAAAATTATGTTTAAAGGTCACATAGTATTTAATAGTTAATTTATGAATTATTTAGAATTATGTTTACTAATGTGATTTTATATGATTATATTATATGACATCAATATATGAAGGGAATTCCATTGATAAAAATTTGGGTCGTTACATAATCTCAATGATATAATAACCATAAATGAAACTTATAATATCAATAAAAAAATTATTTTCCTTATATCACTTGTAAAATGGGTAGTATATACACCGCATAAAATAAACGAGTGGTCCATTTACAAATGTATCCCAGAAATAAAAGGGAGACTAGAAATCCCTGACCCTAATTGTTGACTTCCTTCATACAGCTTCAATACTCTAGTATAATAAATATAAAATTATTTTATATCTATTATATAAACATAGTAATATATATATATATATATATATATATATAATATCATACAATATATGATATAATCATGTCCTTTTATTACCTATTTATTGACAATTCCATGATAATGTCACGTTTTGGGAAATAACTACATTATTTTTTGAATATGTTTTGATTTATTATTTTTAGTCATATTACTTTAATCTGGGTTAAATTATTGCTAAAATAATAATCATTACATAATTATCATATTTATATATCATTTATACTTTCAATACCAATAATTAAATATGTTTTTGAGAAATGAAGTGTGTTATGATCATGAAGAGGGTAGGCTGTACGCACGCATGAGTAACGTTTCCATTTTTTAATGATCATTCTATAAAGAAGGTAAGTAATATATTATCTTTAAATAATTATAATAATATCATAAATAAAATATTATTTATTTAAATATACTTATACATATCATCCATGTGGTGTGGTGATGAAAAGAGAGTCACATAGCTTTGTGAAGTTGGTAGTCCACACATACATGAATGACGTTATCATCCTTCAGTGAGTGAAAAGGAAAGAAAGAAAATAATATATAATATTTTCCTAATTATAAATAGGTAATTATTGTCATAAATATTTCATTTATATTAAATTTATTTATCTATATTATCTTCGGTGTAAAGCATTAGTGAAAAATGAATCACATCACTTCACGAGGTGGTAGTCCACTGTACACCCAAGCGACATTATTATATCCCCTTTGGAATAGAAATTAGAAATTTTTGTATGATATAATTACTCCATAGGTATACTAATATTATAAAAACCATATATATACTTTATATCCATCATTATACCCAACCGTGAGAGGTGGTAATGGAAAAATAAATGACCTCAGTTCACGAGGCGGTAGTCTGCCCCACACACGAACAATGATTTCATAATCCATTTAAGTGAATTAGAGATTTTATTTGGTAATTAAAACAAAATAAATACATATAATTATATTGAATATACTATGGTTGTTATATCAGCATGTTTTTATAATAATTTATGGAGGTGGATGAATAAATAAAATAAATATGCCTATTGAATAAAATTACTTCTTCTTTGGGTAACCTCTGTAGGTTAGCATGAATAGCCTTACTAGGTTGGATTTATGGACAAAATATGGATTATATTATTATATTATGAAATTTGGGAAATTATTTGGGTAGGTATTGGTGGGAAAAATGGGTTTATGGTGCTAAGAGGAGAGGATAAGGGGAGACCTTTTATAAGTGAGGTGAGTGGCACACTTATAATGTTTTAAAAAGAAAAAGGTGTACCCATGTTTTTTTCTTTCCAGAAGGATCCAAAATGAAGTATTATATATACATAGATGCTAAATGATATAAATAATTCTATAAAATATTTTTATACAGGTATTAATGTCATTTTAACCATTATAATTTTATATTAACCCCTGGTAAACCCATTTGTACGTTTACCATGGTAAATAATTATTACTGTCTTCACTATTCATTTTATGATGAAAATTATGTATATATTATTATACAATATCAATAATGATGATTCAAAAAATTTCATCCATTTTTAAATATTTAATTCATATATTTTGAAATTTTTAATTTAAAATAAATCCCACATACACGACGAGAAGGCGTGTTTTCAAATAGAAAAGTTTCAAACATTTACAACGATTTTATATCCAATTTCAATATAAAATTGACTCAAATGAATTATATTGTATTAATTGATATATAATTGAACTAATTTTACTTAAAAAAAACATAATTTATCTCTATAAATTATTTAAATTGAAATTTAGTTTTCAATTAAAATTTATTATTTTTTTATTATTAATAAAAAATTTAATTATTTCAAAAACTACTCAAAAATTCACAAAAATAAAATGTTAACATTATGTATTCAAAAATTATTATTATTTTTTCAAATAAGTTTTCTAAATTTTTTTAAAAATAAAGTTAAAATAAATCACATAAACATGACGAAAAAGAACATTTTTAAGTAGTCTATTTTTTTTTGCCCAAGATGAATTTTTATTAAATTTATTGCTAACTATAATCATTATATGAATCCTAATTGAAATTTATTAATATAATTTATAAATTTAATTTTAAATATTAGTAATTAGGTATTTTTTTAATTAATTAAAATAGAGTAACATTATGCACATCAAAATATTTTCCAGAAAACACCATTTTTAAACAAAATAATAAAACTATAATAAAACCCAACATAATGTTGAAAAAAATGTAATTAAGTGAATTAAATATATAAAAATAACACTGATAATAATTTAAAACATAATGGGTAATTTTAAATACTTAATTTATTGAAAATAAATGATTTTTTTTACAGAAATTGGTATTTTTCAAGATTCTTTAAAAAATCAATATTTTTCAAAAAATCACAGAATTCGACCATAAGTTAATTTCAATATTATGATTTCAAAAAATTAATATTATTTTGTTAAATAAATTTTCTAAAATTTATATAAATTAAACATTATATTTTCTCATAAAAAAATAAGAATAATTTTTGAAGAAAAAATATTTTTGATGAATATAATTACATTACAAAAAATCAATTGATTATTTAATAAGAATTTATATGTAAATTTATATTGATAAGGAAAATTGTATGTATATTTCATAAATTAGTTAATACTAATCACACCCTCCTATTTAACAGTGCGGTTAAAATGATCATATTTAAAATTATATTATTTCATGGTTCGCTAAAGATCGATTCCACATGTCATGTATGATATCAAAGAAAAAAGTTTTTGCATATAAAAAAATCCACAATTGGTGTTTCTTATAGAACAATCTGTCTAAATATTAACTTTATTTTGATTTTGTTTGTTATAAAATCTTTGAATTTTACAAACATGATACTACTAATGAAGAAAGAGAAGAATATATAACCCCCATTGGACAACCCATTATAGGTGAACCTTTTTTAAGTTATCCACACCCATATGTAGAGATTATTCATTTATATTTGGATCAAACCTAAGATCCCACTCCCAAAAATCAACTAGATCTTTAATAAAGGAAAGGGTGTGTCTGAATCTTTCTATATGCTTTATGACATTGAATTTGTGATCACAGATGCCTAAATTGTGGCTTTGCCATTAGATTTTAAAGTTATTAGAATCTTAATTTCAAGGTATTATAAGGATACCATATTGATTTGGAGGATTTTCAAAATAAAATTATTGTGCATCCCATGGATCCTCAATAAAAAACGTCCCTTGTTTGATCAAACTGGGATGATGCAGGGGGTTTTATCAACCCAAGATACAGTCTTGCTGGTATGACATTTTTCCACTGAACAATGGAAGCTCCAATTCATGAGTGAGTTGACCAAAAAAGGTAATAATACATGTATAATATTTCAATGAAGAGTTTATCATATCCCTTTCTGATCACATTGAATTTATGTATGTGCATGGAGTGATAGTACACCCGAAAAGGAATCTATACCTAGAGTGGGTGGGCCATGTCACATTACCACTAAATTTCAGAAACTTGAGAAAGCCTTCCTTTAATTTAACTAGTAACCAAGAGAAACACATTGCATACTTCACCTCATGGTGCTACAAGGTGTTGGGAAACCTAGAAAAGTAGAAGAAATCCAAATCATACTAGTTTGTTAATAAATTGGAAGGACCTACCTATGTTTGAAATAATAATATCATTCTAAGGTCCATCACCACTTCAGAGGATCTCCATCAAAAGTTCATATACATGTTAAGTAACACCTTTATAAAGAAAATTTTCATTTACCTCTATATGTACACAAAATTAAATAGTGTTCACATTGTTAAATTATTCATTCAATGAAAATAAATAAATCACTTTCTTGAAATCAAACTCTCATGGGATTGGATATTGGGAATGTGTCTGGATAACCTCTAGAATGAGTTAGCACTGAATACCATCTCATTTAAGTACACAATATGATTATGAGAATTCACTAATAGAGAATAATTTATTGATTAGGTTATGCTATTAGAAAGAAAATATATCATTAACCACCTCCCACATCAAATTAAAAGTTTTACAGAGAAGAGAAAACTATAATGTTTCCTAATCTGGCTCCTTAACATATCCATCATGAGGCATCCCTGTAAAAAAACCCCAATAATCCACTGTTTTATGTAATAAATTTTTATGAGTGACCATAAATATATTAGATAACCAAACCCTTTATTAAATGTAATAAAAAGTTCTAGTCCTTAAAAGTTGATAATGTTCCTATATTTGTCACATGAGACATGGAAGAGAAAATTATCTAGATTCTAGAAGCAAGAGACCACATGAAGATGAAAGAAAGAACCACCCCACCTTTTCTTACCATAGGATTCTTAGAAACAAAATTCTGGTCTAATTTGTCTTTAAATAATTTATTTATAATAGGGTAGATCAAAGAGTAGTGGAGTTTATAAATCTTTAGATGGTTGTTACTTACATTTCCATCCCTCTTAATGATGATGAGGATGATAGTAATTTTCCGCAAGTCATGGACTTAGGATCACACAATTTTAAGGATTTTCTAGACAAAAAATCAATCAATAGATCGCATGGGATTATACATACATGACAAAATCAACCAAAATCATCCCTGACTCACTCATTATCTCTAGTGATGTAATTAATTTTCCATCCCTACAAATATTTATAGGATCATATTCAGCATATCTAGGATGATGGAGATCCATAAACGATGCCAAATTCATTGTTCATCCCTATGGAATTCTTATCCACTAAATTGGGAGGTATTTCCATGATCTCTTATGTATTAAAATATATCTTCATTGAAAAGATTATTGAAGAATCCTTTAATAGGAAACATGAGTATTCCTCTGCCAATGACATCAGATTTGGGTAATGCTTCATTAAAACCAATAGTTAAGTAATTTTTTCAAATCCTCTAATGACCCCTCACCAATGCTCTTAGAAAACAATATTATACTCCTTGAGAAAGAATAGTTCCTAAGGTGATATCCCCAAAAAATCTATCTATTCTACTGAGATAATATGAAAATGATTTTCTCCTGATTAGATGAAACATAAATCCATGAAAACATCATCTAGTTTTGATATATTCCTTATTTAGTGGGAGGATTGTCTATCCTAGACACAACCAGCCAACCATTTAAATAATTCAATGAATAATTATTGAGAAATGATAACTCATATAGTGGGGACCTCCATGATTTAGTTTTACTGGAGACCCCTTAAAAGAAAAAAGTTCCCTTATTCTATAAGTACAACATGATCATGAATATCTGTGGTATCCCAAATTGGATATCAATCCTCGATGCACTCTATTTCTGATAGGCACTTTACAAGATCCTCATTAAGGTGTTGAAAATTCCACTATAATCTGAGGCAAAAGTATATGCCACTAATGTATTCCATATAGAATAAGTAGAGAATAAGGATGTCCAAGATATCATTTACTTCTCTAATGAAGATAATGGTGTAGTTATATAGGGACACACATGCCCCATCTACCTAATAGGCGAGCTCAAGGGAATTAATTTACCCACATGATTGGTGTTTAATTTATCTAGTATCAACCCATAACCCGGGTCCTTCATAAACTATGGGTACAAAATATAGACTAATATAACTTTAAGTTTTAGTGGAATCAAAATAGTAAGAAAATATTTTTCAATATGATCAAAATTAAGGCCTAATATCACGATTTTTTACCCAATACCAGATTCATCATTATCTTGAAAGAGACTTCTTTCAATGACTTATGTAGAAGGACTTGGATGAACATTTATGTATCCATCTCAATGTCATATCCTTAGTACCTCAAATACTATCTAAATAGTCAAGTATAAGTAATCCATGTTGATGTTTCACAATTTTACACATGTGAAATCGGTTACCTTGATTTCTAGTATTATCAGAAGAGTGGAATGTAGCCCCTATTTGAAGGATCATAGTTCACCAATATATCTAATGACTTGATGATTACATAAATGTATCCTTAGGATGACATCTAGTATAGTTTTGTACTTCTTATCCACCTCTTGGAAGTAGCACCCCTAGACGATTGGCCCAATTTCATTATCCCAAATAAAAAAGGGTGTTCATAGATCAATTACTACTTGAACAAGAAAGATGTGTTCATAATGTTCGGTATGTTCCCTCTTAGTCTAGGTCCAAGATTTATCTATATGCATGTTAATCAACATCTCCAACATGCGTGTCAGAGAGAAAGGGAGAAACATTTGTGATAAACTAAACCATGTTATTTATATGTATTTCACAAACAACAAAGCTATAGATCAAAAGGGGTGAGACCTATAGTATTTGTTAACATGGTCTCCATAGAACTAGAAGGATATAAAACTATATCCAAATATTTCCCCTACATTAGAATATGATTCTACCTCACAATCATATATTCTTAAGAATTCATATTGTCCATCATTATATCACACTTATAATGTGGAATATTTAGATTAATCACCTCATTTATTTGAAGAATTATTTTCCACTATCATTGAAATGATAATAATGGTGAACCTTAGTACCAAGAAAGACTTTATGCAAACACTAAGAATTTCATTTACTCCTTTAAAAGAGAATGAGTACTACATTTCTTTATTTAATCAACACCATGATGTATTTTTTTTAAATACTAAGAGATACTAGATATTGGTCCTCCAGAATTCATACAATATCTAAGCCTTCTCATTTGACACCATGGGTACAAATAAGCACCCAAGAGGATGCATCCCTCCCCCTAGGCTATGGTCGAGGCTGAAGGTGATAATATTATTTAAGGAAACATTAGTTGGGAGATCTATCATCCTAAGTGATTGGATGAAATTTTCCAAATTTGAAAGAAGAATAATCATATCAGAGTTTATATTAATTTCTGGGCCTCAACTACCACTGTTCAAAAGATGAATTTTCCTACTTGGTAAAAAATCTTCTAATTGATTTAATATATATCTTAAATACCCTATTCTTCACAGATTTATACCTTAGATACAATAAAATCTAGACAGAACTCTAAGACGAGGATGAAAATGTATTCTGGGATCCCTAAAGAATCTACTACTATCGTGTGATTACCTTTGGATAAATAAATACTACAAAAACCTACCAACGAGACATGTATCATATATTAAATCCCTTTATTTTAATGATGGTGGAGTGTTATATAGATTATTTTTTGGTCATATCCCACCAAATCTACATCAATTTCAATGATCATGAGAATGTGTTTGATATGAATCATTCCCAAAACATTAATATAGACACCCTGATGTGGGTATTTGTGTTTACCTCATAGAAATTCCTTGGTTACATTTTATACTATATAGGCATCAGGATCAACCTAGAGAAGTTTTTTCCTTCATTGAGATTCACCTTAAGAGAATATATGAGAGTTGAGAGTCTTTTAAAAAAATATTTTGTACATCCATCATTTTTTTATATAACATAGAAGGAAAATCTAACTACTTTTAGAAGATAATAGTGAATGGGGCTTTCTAACTTTGTCTCATGATTACAATAACTGAGGTAAGATATTCTACCATCAATAAAATCTTTGTTTACTTGGTCTACATGTTCCATAATTTGTGTTGTTATCTATAGCATAATGAGGTTCAACATATCTCTCATAATGACCCACCAAAGTATATCCTCAAGCATACCATATTGATTGGATGATTAAAATGGTGGGAGGTGATAAACAGCTCAACATTAGGCTCATCCAAAAAATATATATTAAGAAACAATCATTGATATATTTCTTTACCACACGTAACCACAGATTAGTCATGCCACAATACAAAGTTTTATAATCAATTCATTCTCTTTATTGAAAAAGTAGTAATATGATATAAAATTCATATTTATGGTGCCTCGTAAAGACTGAATGGGAAGAGGATGTATAAAAATAAACTAAAAAGAGTTATCCTTGGAGTTTTTTATCAATCCCTCCAGGGACCTTTTATGGAATTGACCCAGGTTGACCTAACAAGTCATCTTATCTAGCTAGACACAAGGCCTAAATAAAGTTATCAATCCCTATGGGTTGGCGACAAGCACCAATATATCAACATAATCCATTTGGAAATAGTTCCACACTTGAAATGGAAATAAACATCTCATAGATTTATTTTATAATTACAATATAACAAATCCATAAGTTGGGAATTCCCATCATAAAATAAAATATTTTAAAATATTAAGATATTTAAACAAAATATAATAATTTTAATAACAAAATAAATCATAAAAACTACATCATGAAAATAAATAAATTGATAAAAACATTCATATAAATAAGTTACCAAAACATGGTCAAGGCCAAAGTGACCACTAAAAATAAACCCAAAAATAATTGAGGATTCCAAAATTATTCCCATGATCCAAAACTCCTCCTAAACCATGATCACCACCAACACCATAAATAATAATGAAAAATAGATTAAAAAATATCAATGCAGATTCATATAACCCAAACCTTTACCGATATCCTACAAAAATAATTTTGTTTATAACACATGGGTATATTCAAGGTGTAAGGGAAAGCCCAGTATGACACCACCATGAATCTACATAATTTATTTTACCATAAAAAATATATATTCTAGTTTGAAATGAATGATATAAAAACTATTTATTTGATTATGTTCATAAACTCTTTAGTTCATGATATTTTTTGGAGCTTCATTAATTACCTAATGTGCATAATTTTTAGAATTTATAGTTTCCCTAAGGCCTCCAACCTTAAAATCATAGTAATATGAAAGTGAGTGGTTGATCACAGTAGGGAAAAAAAATAAAAATTACGATCTATAAACCAATTACTAAGTCTTCAAAAAATTTCACTTAATTATGAAATATACTACAATAACCAAATTTGATAAACATAATATAATCATAACTAAAACTAGCTAAAAAAGATAAAAGGGAATGGAACTGATTTCCCATGGCTGTTTTGATTAATTTATAACGATTAAACTTTACTCATGAAACTACTCCAATGAATAGATGTGAGAACTTTTAAATTAACAAATTCTACCTCTTATTAATAAATAGAACTACCTAATCCCATTGATACCACTCTTAAGGTAATATATAAAAAACCTAATTGAACTATTCTCTGTAGAGACCTAGTTCTAGATATCCCAGAGCCGGTGTCTTCTATCAATTAAATTGGCATGATTATAAAAAATCAATACCCCAAGGACTAATCAATTTAGTAGTCTTTGAAAACCATATAAATAAATGGTAATTGTATTAAAAATGGATACACTAATTAAAACATATTTTTTTTCTTCTAAACAAATAAAAAACTTCAAATATAAATCTAATCCATCTAGTATGTTCTTACATATCTTTCATATTAAAATTCTTGGATTCATGGGGAATGAAACATAATAATGATGAGATCAAATGATTAGTAAGGAAAAAATATAGTAGAACAAATAATAAATAAATGAAAATAGTCAATATTACATGGTAAATAATTATAAATACATGATTTTATAATAACTAGATAAGTGAAACTAAATATGGAAAGTTATGAAACTAAAACGCATGCCATTAATCAGTGAAATAAAATTAATATTATCCATAGATATATCAAAAAAAATATAATGGATGAATAATAACTGAAACTACTATAAGGGGAATTCTTTGTTAATGGGAATCATGTCTAAAGTACTTGAGGACCTATTACCATTAATACCTTTCACAAGATAGTTTAAAACAAAGGGTTGACACCCATTTCCACAATTATTCATCTCATGAGAACCTTTCGATGCATCGAGGATCTATATAAAGTCTAGGGTCTACCCTTAATTTCCATTCCAAATAATTCCTTATATTGAATCATAAAAAGAAACTAATAGGCGTTATCAAATAACCATATTGATTGAGAGATACATATTTATCAATAATTCCCCAATTAATAAAATAATTGTCAATGTAACCACCATATGAATAATTTTATATAGTTTATCAAATACCAATTTTCATTGTATATTAGTATTGAAATTAAATTAAATTTCTAATGAAAAATTATTACAATAAAGTTATTATTTCATGAGAAAGTTAACATTCACAAATGGAAGAGAGATTAAGAACATTCTTGAAGAGAATAATATTTAAACATTCCAAAGTGTCTCATACCACTTTGAAACATTTAAATCATAATCATCAGAAAAGTATGATATTAAATGAATCTTATAATACCATGAGAATAATATAATTCATGATATAATATATCAAAATTGGAATTAGTAATGGTACACAAACGAATTAAGTGGTGAATATGACATTTATCTCACCGATATAAAAAGTGAGATAAAAATCATTAACTTGTGTTTACTTTGAGTGAACATCCTTTAAATTCCTATATAATAAACTTATGTTAATTTTATAATTTATTAATAACTTTTTTCATGTTTATAATTACTTTTTTTCACTTATTATCATATTGTGTACAACTAATTAAACAATTAAGTTTATGTGAAGTTTTTTTAACCAAATTCGGTTTATGTGTCAAAACAACTATAGTTGGTCAACTAAGGTCAAAGGGGTCATTATATAAAATCTCTAGAATAATAAACATGAAATAGTTATCATATTTATAAATGAATTATACTTTTAAAATAAATCATTAAATATGGTTAATAAAATGATTCAATGTTACAATCATGGAGATGGTAGGTCATACGTATGCATGAGTAACATTCCCATTTTTAAATGATCATTGTGGAAAGAAGTTAAGTAAATAAAATATTTAAATAATGATAATTATATAATAAATACCAAATTATTTTACCATATGTATATATATATATAATTCTATGATGTAAAAGGGATCACATCATGTTGAGGAGGCGGTTGTCTACACGTCCCTAAACGACACTATCTCTTTTAAAGTGCATGAAAGGGTAATAAAGAAGATGATATATATATATATATATATTATATTTATAGAAAGATAACAATTTAATGAATATATTATTTATGTTTTTCATGTAATTTATGTTTAATTATAACCATTAATCTATACATTCCATGTATCATGTGAATGAATCACGTGCCTTTGAGGGGGCGGTAGTCCACACTTCCTAAAATGATGTTATCATATTAACGTAAAATGGAAAGTATTAGAAATAAGTATTATAAAATATTTATAGAAGTATAAAGTCATAATAAATATCATATTTAACAATATAAAATATAGTATGCATCATAATGACCCCCATGAGAGGTAGAAATGAAAAATGAACAATCATCATTTCTTGAGGTAGTAATTCACCGTACACCTCTTCCAATGGCCCAAATACCTTTATTTTTTTATTGATTTTTGATAATCCACCTTTCAAGGGGTGAGGTGAAACCCTTACAAGGGATGTAGGTGTAAGTATTACATGGAATAGAGGCATTAGATTAATTCAATACCCGTAGGCTTTATAAATTACATATAACCCAGACTAACTATTTGGAACTGCTCCTCCCCAGCAACTTAATAAGGTAATTTATTTTTGTTTGAACCAAAAGCTTACATGGATTTCTTTATTCCAAAATTTCGGCTTTTAGGTATAGGGGTAGTATGTTTGGAGACTATTTGTGATGTTCATGGACAAACCTAAGAGGTTTGAGAGGTTTTAAGATTTGGGATAGGTGGTGGCCTTTTATAGGGAAGGAAAAGGACTCACTTGGAATTTTTGGAAACAAGTTAGGCATGCACATGTTCTTACCTAAAAAACTCAAAAAAACCCAAATGAACTTAATAATGGAAGGTTAATGTCATAATTATGGATATAAAATGAGTTTTGACAGTTTTCTAGGTCATTTGGTCCTTTAAGATAATGTTTTAGTCCTTTATTAAGCTCAATTTAACCTTAATAATTGAAATTAATTTTTATCACTTTCACTAATATTTTTGGTGAATCAAAATTTGGACTTATTAGAAATTATAATTTATTCTGATTGAAAATATTTAATACATTTTTTCAAATTCAAATCACATAAGTGCTATAAATAAAATTAAAATTAATCCTACAGACAGTACAACAATACAGGGTTTTAAAGTAAATATGTATGAAAGATTACTATGTTTTTATTTCCAATTTCAAATTGAAATTGATCCCAATCAATAAATTTTTTTAATTTATAAAAATATTATCTAATTAAACTCAATAACCAATCCAAAAAATAACATAATATTATAAATTACTTAGATTAAAAAGTAGATTTGAACTAAAATTCAGCATTTCTAACAATTCATTAAAAAATGAAATGTCTTAAAAAAATATCAAAAATTCACCGAAACCTAATTTTTGTGTTTCTATATAAAATAATAATTTCATTTTGACATAATAAATCAGTTAATGTTTGAAAAATGCATATTTAAAATTGGTTCTCCATTAAAAGAGGGTAAAATCACCTTTATAAAAATTTATGTTTTTTATGTGTAAAATAGGGTTTGTTCTTATCTTATGCATATATAATCCAATGGATGAATATAAAAAATATTTTATTAAATATATAAAATAAATATTTCATTAAAATCATTATCTACCTATAATTAATTATGTTTATTATGGTAAAAATCCATTGGAAGCATCAAAATAATAATTTTTCTTTTTATATCCAATCAGTTCTTATGTTCATTTATTGTTAATTAGTAAACCATGAATTAATTTTATTTTTATATAAACAATATATTTTCATAAGTTAGTTATTACTATTCATAACTTCTAATATAATGACTAGGTTATATCATATTTATATAATAATATTTTAATAATACATTGTTATTTGGTGAAACTCAGTCTTGCGTGAAACACAAACTATCATAGAAGGTCCCTCTTGCATGTATTGCATGCTATCAATGAAGGGTTCTATTAAATGTAATGGAATCTATTGAGGAACATCACTCTTACATGTAACGAAATCCAACTCAGTGTTGTGTGATTTTAAATATATAAAGAATCTATTTTAAATATTATATATATTATAATGTATCAGGATATTACCTTATGTGCATTGTGTCGTTTTTCATACATGCTATTGAATAAAAGGTTCTTAATTAAGTTTTTTGTGGGATCACATTCTCCCCATATTATTTAAATTGTATCCACAAAATTTGAACTTGATTATAGTGATAAATTGTTTGATACTTCCTATGTTTGAAATCCCACATCATGAGATGGGTTCATAATTCATCTTCTATAATAGAGAGAATGGAAAGTACAAAGGTCACAAGGACTCCCTTGTAAATAGGTTTATAATTAGTAGAACATTAGTGTAATGTATTGAGACATACTTAGAGAAAAAGGTAAATATTTATATGGAGTGAATGAGGTCCATAATCACATACAAGTGAATGATAAATATAAATATGAGGGCCTCAAAGCCATAAATCTTTGATGATTTAGAAGTCCATAGGTTCAATAGAAATTAAGGCATTATGAAAACATTTTATTTTAGTATCATTTTACTAATGTTGGTTAATTATTTTACTAAACAACAATATAACTGAATATTATTACCTGATAGGTTTCAATCTCATATAAAAAAATCCTAAATTTTGTTTTTTCTTCAACAAAATTATAATTCATACCTTTATTACCAAAAAATTAATTACCAACAAAGATTTTTTTATGCCTGTAGCAATAAAAAACATTTCAAGGATCATAAGGCATATAAAATAGTTACTAGTCTTACTATTTGTCTTTAACTATCTTTGAAAATAAATATAGTTAATTAATAAATTTCTAAGCCTAAAAAGTGTTACTACTGGTTCATCATTAATATTTATTCATTATATTTTTTACTAAAAACAATGAAAATTAATAAAGACATTGAGTAGGTTAGTGGTTGGTGTGAAACCCTTATCGTACTTCGTTAATGGGTTAAAGACCCACATTCTTATTGGATTTTATTGGTTGTCATCCAACTTATAGGATTTAATTTTATAAAACCATATTAATATAATTTTCAAAATAAATACGATGGGCATCCTTGAAATTAGTTTTATCTCTAAATATCAATTTAACAAAAGTTAAAGAAAATCAATACATAAATACTTTACAAACTTATTTCCACATAGATCCTCCCATGTTCTAGAGTTTATCCTCTAGTAGGGGGCGTTGACTTGGTTAATTTCCATGTTACCCACATTCACTACAAATAACCATAAAGAATTTCATAGGATGAGATTAATTTCTTTCCATCATACTCTTCCCTTTTCCTCAGTAATACATTTTTATGTCCTTATTTCCCAAACATAAATCATTTACATGTTTTATTGAGACACCTTACTAGGTGTCTCCTTAAACACTTCTCACATGTTAAAATTCAAGCCTTATTTTCTACATGGTATCCACCAATAGATCTCTTACCATCCTTCATCCTTCTCTTCTTTAGTGCGCTTGGGAGTTGGTAATGGTATATATTGGTAATCATATTTCAGGAAAAAGGATTTGGCATAAACCTGATATCCTTTACTTCTATCAACACACCATTTGGTTTCTCATTTTCACCACCTTTTACTTAATGTTCAATGGTAACTTGAATCCTCTGGGTTCCATCCCTTGAAAAAACCCAGAAACAATAGTGTGAGAAACAATAGTCATTGTGGGAAAAGTGTATAATTATCTATATAATATATAAATAATAAAACCATATTTGTTAATCTAAAAAAACTTAGGTGTAACCTTGATTATTCATTGTTAAAAATTCTTTCAAAATTTTCATATTGGTTTTTAAAGAAAACATGGATTATCCTAAGAATATCCCATAGGAGTGTCAAACTAGTAGTATAGTAAGGCCCGTTGGCATATACCAGGTTACCCCAAGTTAGGATCATTACTCCTTATTGAAGTTGTTACTTTTAGGTTCACCTGTTTTAGAACCACACCTACTTGTAGTATCTAAATAGATATGTATTATAAGGAATACCCACATAATCTATACATCACATAAATTCTAGTGTTTTCATCTATAATTATCCTAAATTATACATTAGGGTTATGTTATCTAACATGATTTTTCATATATCTAGTTCCCAAGGTTGTTAATAAACTTACTTTGATACAAATAATGGCAACCCAACCCTAGATTTCCTAGTGCCGATGTCTACTATCAATTACATTAGCATGATTACAAGGAATCAATCCACAAAGGACCGATCTGTTTTGTAGTCATGGAAAACCAGATACGTAAATTAGAATTATTCTAAAAATTAATTAACTAATTAGAAAATATTTTCCTTTATTATAAACAAATAAAAAACTGTGAGGATAACTCTAATCCATAAATCATATTCTTTCATATCTTTAATAGTATGCTTCTTGGATTCCCGTGGAAAGAAACATAATAAAATTAAGCTCAAATGCTTAGTAAGATCAGAATATAGTAAAAGAAAAAATAAATCAATGAAAATAGTCAATATGGAATAGTAAATAATTGGAAATAAATTCCATTAAAAAAACTATATAATGAAAAATAAATATATCATGGTATAAAACTAAAACACATTCCATTAATAAATGAACTGAAATGTAATGTGTCCATAGATATGTCAACGCAAAATCTCATGGATGAATAATAACTAAAACTACTATGAGGGAAATTATTTCTTAATGGAAGTCATTTATAAAGAACATGAAGACCTATTACCATCAATAACTTTCACAATAATTAATATTCCTTATCAAATTATTATGTTGAATGAGAAATACAGGTTTATCAATAATTCCAATATTAATCAAATAATTGTCAAAGTAATCACTATATAAATAATGGTATATGGTTTAGGAAATAACAATATATATTTTATGAGAGTATGGATATTAAATTAAATTTCCAATGAAAAATTATTAAAATAAAGTTATTATTTCAAGAGAAAGTTAACAATCACAAAAGGAAGTGAGTTTAAGAACATTCTTGAGGATAATAATCTTTAAACATTCCAAAGTGTCCCATACCACTTTGAAACATTTAAATCATAATCTCCAGAAAATAATTAAATTAAATTAATATTTGAACATCATGAAAATATTATGATTCATTATATTATATATCAAAATGTGCAGTAGGTAGGGCACAAAAAAGAAGTAAGTGGTGAATATGACATTTATCTCACGTATGTAAAAAGTGATATAGAAATCCTTACCTTATGTCTCATTTAGGGTTAACGCCCTTTATCTTCCGGTATAATAACCTTATTTTAATTTTCTACTTTATTAAATACATGTTTCATGTTTATAGTTACTATTATTTCACTTATTACTATGTTGTGTAAAACTACTTAAGCAGTTATGTTTACTTCGGCTGTTTTTGGAAAATTTGGTTTATGTGTCAAAATAACTATTGTTGGTCAACTATGGTTAAAGAGGTCATTATATAACATATAAAGAATATTACCCATGAAATAATTATCATATTTATACATCAATTATAATTTTAAAATCAATCATTAAATATGGTGATGAAAATGAGAAAATGTTACAATCATGGAAACGATAGGTCGTACGTACGCATGCGTATTATTCCTATTTTTAAGTGATCATTGTGGAATGAAGTTAAGTAACAAAAATATTTCATGAATGATAATTAAATAATAAATAACATATTATTTAATCATATATACCTATATATATAATTATGTGAAGTAAAAGAAATCACACCATTTCGAGGAGGCGATAGTCCACACGTCCACGAAAGATGTAATATCTTTTGAAGTGTGTGAAAGGGATATAAAGGAGATGATATATATATATATAATATTAATATAAAGATAATTATTTTATGAATATATTATTTATTTTCTTCATGTCACTTATTTTTAATTGAAAACATTCATTTATATATTCCAAAAATTGTGTGAATGAATCATATCGATTTGGGGGGGGGGGGATGTAGTCCACAATTCCTCAAACGATGTTATCGTATTAACGTAAAACAGAAAGTATTAAATGTGGGTTTTTATAAAAGGTTTATATAAATTTAAATACATAAAAAATATCATATTTATCATTAAAAAATATATTTTCCATCACAATGGCCTCAATGATAGGTGGAAATGAAAAAATGAATAACTATCTTTTCGGGAGGCAGTAGTTCACGGTACAAAGAAACAGTATACAAGCTTCCATTTGATATAGGTCTGTGTAAGTGTTTGTATAAAAATTATCATAAAAACATCCTAGTATATTTAGGATACTGGTTTTATTATTTAATCATTGAATAAAAATATTATAGGAAGTAGAGAGTGGAAATGAAACTAAAAATCTTGAGAGAAGGCGTTCATCTTAATCAGGTAACTTTTTTGGGTTTGAACCAAAAGATTCCATGGATTTATTTATTACATAAGGGAGGATTCTTTTTCAAGAGGAGGTATTTTGGGAGACCATTTGGGAAGGGCATGAATGATTATAATAGGTTTGAGAGGTGTGAATAATTTAGAGAGGTGGTGGCTTTCTATAGGGTAGGAAAATGACTCACTTGGAATTTTTGGAAACAAGTTAGGTGCGTACATGTTCTTACCTATCAAAAGTCAAAAACAAAAAAAAAACAAAAAAAAAACACAATAATTTAAGTAAATGGACTAATTTAGGGTAAATAATGGGTTTTGGACACTTTTATAGGTCATTTGGTCCCATAAGATAAAGGTTTTTCCGTTATAAAGCTTAATTTAACATTAATAATTGTAATTCATTTTAATCAATTTCACTAATATTTTTGGTCAAAAACAAAGTTGGTATTATTAAACCATAAAAATTATTTTGATTAAAAATATTTAATACTTTTTTCCAAATTAAAATCACATAAGTGGAATAAATTAAATTTAAATTAACCCCATAGATGGCATGACAATATGGGTTTGAAAGTAAAATCGACTGAAAGATTGTTAATTTTTATAACAAATTTCAAACTGAAATTAATCCAAATCACCTAAATTTTATTAATTTATAAAATATTATCTAATTAACCTCTAAAACCAATAAAAAAGCTTAAACTTATAAATTAATTAGATTAAAAATTAGTTTTGAACTAAAATTTGGTATTTTTAACTATTCATTCAATATTGAAATGTCTCTGAAAAATAAAAACAATTTCCCCTAAACTTATTATTATGTTTCTATTTCAAATAATAAGTTTATTTTGACATATTAAATAAATTAAAGAGTCAAAATTCATATTTAAAATGGGTTCTCCATTAAAAGGCCGTAAAATTTCCTTTATAATAATATAGGTTTTATGTGTAAATTAGGGGTTGTTCTTCTATTATGCATATAAAATCCACTAGATGAATATCCAATGTAACACCCCAATATTTTATAGTAATTTATCTATTTAAATTACTTTAACATCTAATATTTCACACAACACCAACTTGGCTTGCGTTATACGCAAGATTGAGTTTCTATAAAATAACACATTAGTATTATAATTATTTAAATGATATATTTATTTATCAATTAAATATTGTAATATGTATAGTAAAAATATAAATTTTAAATTTTATTTATAAAATTTTCAGATAAATAAAACATATTTATAATTAAATGTATATGTTTTGTTAAAATTGTTGTTTATTTAGAAAAACTATTTTCATAAAAGATATACTTTTTATATTCTTTTATGAATAGTAATAAAATTAATTTTAGAGAATCTTAAATATTGAATTTTGTAAAATAGAATTAATTTTTGAATTCTTAATATCAAAATTAGCTTAAGGGGATTTTTTTTCTGAAAACATTGAATTTTTGATGAATAGTGAAAATACTATATAGTACATAAAAACTGACTTTTTCATTTAAATATTTATTTGTAATTAAAATTTATATTGAAGTAAAAAAAGATACATAATAAATATATTATTATAATATAAGTCATTTGAGACATTTTATAATAATATTCAATGTATAAAATTTTATTTAACTTTTTAATGTCTTTTACCAACTTCTAGGGACATTTGTAAATTTGCATAAAATGTACTTTGACCACTTCTATGATTTGAAATTAAAAAATAAAAAAACAAAATTTTCATCTGTAAGTAAAATGTAGTTCAATAGGATGAAAATAATATTCAGTGAATAGTAACTTTTTAAATTTATTTACCACAGTTAAAAGTAAATAGGGTAATTAAAGGTAAAAATAAAATTATAATAATATAAAATTACCACAACACTTCTCTTAATTCTATTGGAAAAGTTTTTTTCGATCAAAAAAACATTGGGACAAAAATACTATCCTTTTTTATCCACTTGGGTAAGATTAGGAAATTTATTATATTTTATTTAAAGAAGAGTTGAAAGTGTAAAATTCAACTTTTAATTACTAATACATTTTTAATATATGTTTATAGATAAGATAAATTAGACTATAAGTATTAATTAGAAATCTAAAAAGATATCCAAAATCATGGTATTTTGTTTAGAATTTTTAGACATTAAATAACTAATTTTATTTATGAAACAATAATGATATAGTAATTACCTTATTAACGAAATATTAAAATAAATGATATTATAAATAGATAATTTTTTTTATTTGATAACATGGATGTCATACACTATATTTTTAGGTTAATATGACATTTTAGGATTGATTAAATGTATTGTTTTGAAATGAATCAAGTTTTTATGACTTTTACAAAAATCAAGTATTAAATAGTAACAAAATTGACATAAATGATATTTTAAAATAATTACTATTTTATTAAATAATATAAAAAGTAATAAAAATATAATGTTATGAAAACTAACATGAATAGTATTAAAATTTCATAAATAACCCACTTTATGTTTTTTGGAAACTTCTAGTAACTATATTAACCTTGTAGTATAAAAATACTAGAAGACATGGTAAGAGGAAAAATCTTTAACTAAATGTTAAATCAAAACAATAAGGTTAATATGATGAATTAGAAATGTATTAAATCTATTTTTTGAGATTATTTTCACCTATCCTCATCTGATCCTTGGAATATATCAATTTGGAGCTATTATAAACCGGAAGGTATTTTATAATAAATTAATATTTCAACATTTCTTTTAATGTGCCACTCACCTCTCTTATAAAAGAGAACCTCCCTTTATTTTTTAATTCACATCTGCAAAGCCATTTGGATTGGAAAAACCCTGAACAAATCTACTTAAAAAGTACCTCACTTAAACCGAGAGGCCTTAACTTGAGCAGAAATCTAAAATGAGGAGCTCTTTTGTTCAATTCAAAAGGAAACACCCGAAGAAGAGGTAATTATTTTATCACCTCCTTCAAAGTTCTTTTTTATTATAATTTTAGTTATTAATCATTTCCATGATAAAATAATAAAAAATTAACTTATGCATGATGATATGTAATTATAATTATGGTAAAAACATATTCCTTATTCTATCTAGCCTGTGAATAAGAATGTCAGCATGTGTTCGTACGTACAGTTTACCTTCTCCACACCGTGGTGTAACTTAATTTTCAACATTATGGTATTTTCATGGATATAATGATGATTATTATGTATATAAATAATTAAAATAACATGAAAATATTTCTGTATAATTAATACAACATCCATTTCCATACCATTTTATCTTTAAGGAAATGATATCGTCGCTCGTGCATATATACGACTTACCTTTTCCATGATCCGATGAGATTAATTTCCACGTTCACCATTAAATGATGATTGTAAAAATATATATTATTAATAAGTATATAATATATGACATTATAATGATACTATATATATATTTACATATATCTCATTCACTTACTTCCATTCAATCGGATGTGAAAACAGAAACAACGTTTATGCGTACGTACGGCCTACTGTCTCCATAAATGGTGTAATCCATTCCATATATCTATTTATTATACATATTTATAATATTAATATAATATATATATATATATATATAAAATGTTTTTTATTTAGTAAGTATTTAAATCATGATATAAGTTATATGATCAAGAATAACAAGTTAAACATGTATGATAATGAAAGCGATTATTTCCCAAAATGTTACTCTATCCTTGAAATTATTAGTAAATGGGTAGTATAAATTCCTAAATGAATCTGATATGATATCATAAATATGAATATGGTTTTAATATAATTTAATATCATACTATGGTCATCATACATGAGGTTAGACAAACACTCAACTATAGGAAGGTATAAGTTAAGGGTTAATTCCTCAATCTCATTATTATCCATGATTATTTATGTGTAATTATTTGGTGGGACATATTTATCATCCATGTATACATTTCATAATTTTTTTTCAAAAGGAATATTTTAGGGTTTTATGGAACGATATAGTTAAATAGATCATAATTTTAAATGTTTTAATGATTTATTTTTCTCAATCTACTTAATTAATGTCTATGTTTTCAAAATGATTTTAAGGATTTATTTATATAGACATGATTTTTTAAAATGTTAATTATTTAAAATGTTTCAAAGTGGTATGAGACACTTTTATTAAAAAATATCATTTAAATGACTTCTTTTGTAAATTGTGTAAATTTTAAATGATTTCAAGAAAAAAGGGACATTCCTCTCAAAGAGTTTTAGTGATTATTTTCAACTATATCAAAATCCTTTACTGGATATTATTCTTGGTTGAGGTTGATTTATTACAATATAATATTCCATATTGTATTGAATGAGTTATGTTATGTTTGAATGTGGATGTGCAATTTTTATACCATTTATGGTTTATGGTTAAAGTATTGGAATTTCATATTCTAGTTTTAATACGAATGTTTATGTTATGTTTCACCCTTTTCGTATGAGGAATTCATTGGACTTAATAAGTAATGGGAAAGGCCCACTATAGAACCTCGATGCATCAGTAGGTCACATGAGAAAAACTATTTTCTTGGAACATGGCCTTGACAGAATATTTGTGAATGGTCTTGGCACAATTCCTTGATATAGTAGTTATTATGTTTGGTATTATGTATTCCATCATTTTGAAATTAGTTATTACATGTGATTATTCGAGTAGTAGAATATCCATGTTCACCTTATAAGGTAATGTTTGATTTATTTTTTCCATATTATGTTCATGATTATGTTTAAAAGTTTGATATTTTTATTATACATCTTTTCTTAAAATTTTATAGCTTCCACTAAATTATTTACCCTTACTGAGCATCTGAGCTCACCCCTTTCTTATGTTATATTTTCCCAGGATTCCAAGAAGTGTATTATGATTGATATGCAGGTTTAACTATTACCAGGTATTCTTATATTTTTATACTATAGTATTAATTTATTTACTATAAAATTCCAAGGGAACCTCTAGTGGATCATTAATGACCTTTTTTAACCTTATCTAAGTTAGTTTTCAAAATAAAAGTTTTTTGGATTTTTTATATATCTTAATAAAGTAGTATTTTTTTAAACCACATTTTTGTCAATTTTGGAACTATTTATTAATTGATTTTTGTTAAAGTCATAATAACTGTTGACACCCCATTCCACCAAAGAGTATAAAAAATTAAAAATGGAAATACCTTACAATGAAAAGGGGAAAATACATGAAGAAAATCAAGATTTTAAAAGGCATGAGTTTTGGGTCGCCTTAGTCAGACCAAAAAATCATCAGCGCACAGCCTTTTTTGGCGCCCCAATATGGCATGTAGACTACTTGCACGCCAAAAATCATTTTGTCCAAGATCCTATTTTTTCGTACAAATTGACTATTGGGGTCTGTAACAGCCCAAGATTTTATAAAAAAATATTCTTTGTAATTTTATTAATGTCTTGTGTTGTACGCTACACCAAAAGGAGCTTGCACAACATGCATCTTTGTCTTGCCTTGCATTACACGCAATCGCGACCTTCCTCGATAGCGTGTGTAATACGCAATACCGAGTTTCACTAAACAACGATGTGCTATTAAAATATTATTAAAACTAGCCGTTATGAATAGTAATAACCACTTTTTAAAATTCTGTAAATATTATTTTTCAAAATGAACTTCATTCTTGGATTCGGAGTATCGAATTTAGCCTAAGGTGAAATTTTGGTACTTTTCGGATAACTTTCATATTCTGATGAATAGTGAAAATTACTAAATTATAATTAAAAAAAACTTTTTTAATCGAAATAATTAATAGTGATAAATTATTAATTTGAGTGGTTTTAAAGTATATTTAGAATATATTTTTACAATTTAATACAATGTTGGTCATTGGTTGTAATTTCACATTTAAACCAGACATAATCAAGTGTCAATCTTTTGATATATATTGTTTCCTAAAAACACGCTATTTATTTTAACAGCAGGATTTAATTATAAAATTAATTAATGCAACTTCTATGTTATGAATTTGGTAAAATAGATTTCATTTTTGAATTCGGAATATGAAATATATCTTAGGATGAAATTTTGGCATTGTTCTGAAAAACATCAATTTTTGATGAATAGTGAAACTACTAAGTGGTAGTTAAAAAAACAGAATTTTGCATAAAACATAATTTTACCGCTTCTGTGAATGGAATTTCAAAAATCCGAGAGACACGGTTAATATCAAGGACTAAAATGTGGTTCAATGAGATGAAAATAATTTTTTGGTGAATAGTAACTTTTTACGATTTTTACCGCGGTTAATAGTAAATAGGGTAACTAAGGGTAAATATGATATTAATATTACCCTAACACATGTCCTAATTCTATTGGACAAGTGTAATTCGACCAAAAACAAACTTAGGAATAAAATATGACCATTTAGGCCCACTTGGATTAGATTAGGACATTTATTATTAATTTATTTAAAGAAGGGTTAAAATAGTTAAAATCAAAGTTTAATAAGTAAATAATTTTTAATATGGGGTTATACATAAGATAAATTCGATTGTAAATATTCATTATAAAGCTAAAAAGATTTCCTACATGATGGTATTTTATTTTTAATTTTTAGACATCATATAATATAATTTATTTATGACACAATGATGATGCAGTAATTATCTTATTAATGAAATATTGACATAATTGATAATATAAATACCAAAATAAATGTAATTTAAGACTTTTTATGAATTCCACTAATTTCCTAGGTTACTATGATATATTAGTGTTGATTTAATCAACTTGGTTCGAACATATAATTCTGTTATGACTTTCAAACAAATCATATATCAAATAGTGTCAAAATTGACACAAAATAATTGTTTTAAATAAAATATTATATTATTAATTGTTATTTTATTCCTAAAAATCTAAGGTTCGGAAAAATGACTTAGATAAGGATAAATATTAATAATAAAAAATTTGGGGTTCGTTTGGCATGTTATAGTAAGCGTATTAACCATATAGTGAAAGAAAACAAAAAGACACGGTAAAAGTTAAAATAATTAACTTAGAGTTAAATCTAATTGATAAGGTTAAAATAATACCCTAAACTTGTCTAAATACTATTGGTTGATAGGATTTCGACCCTTCCCCACTTTATCTTCGAAATAAGACCCTTTGGAACCATTATAAACCGATTTTGACTTTAATATAAAATAATATTTTGAGATATTCCTAAGGTGCCCCTCTCCTCCCCTATAAAAGGACACCTCCTCCCCCTCCTCCTCACACCAAATTAAGCACTCAAGCTCGGCCAACCCCTGCCATTTTCTCCTTTCCACTTCCCTAGAATAATCCTAGAGGTCCTGGTCTTCTCCAAAGACCAATCTTAGTTCCTTAAGTGGAGGATTCAAAGAAGCGTTCCAAAGAAGAGGTAATATCCATTACCGATCTTTTCAATTTCTTTCTTCTTCAACTTCTTCTTCTTTAGTTGTTTCATGATAAAGTAATAACATCAGTATTACTTACATACTGATATGTTATTATAAATATGAAACAACCCTAATTCACCTTCTATCCATCCTACGGAAAAATGAAATCACCACGCGTGCGTACGTACGGAATACCGTCTCCACGCCGTGGTGTAATCTATTTTCCCCCATCACCTTACAAGGATGGGTATAATGGTGTAATGAGTAACTACATATGATTATTACGAAGTAATATTGATACTGAAATAATATATATATACTCCAATACAATTCCACGATCATAGGAACGATATCATCACTCGTGCGTACGTATGGAATACCGTCTCCACGATGTGATGCGACTCGTTCTACATGATCTTCATTTCATAATGATTATATAAATGAATTGAATGAATGAATATGGTATATACTACACTAATACCATTCTGGAAATGAATTATCTATAACCTAAAGATAAGAATAAGAATTTATTCGACAAAACACGCATAAGAACAAAAAGTTATAAAGACCCGAGTAACAAGTAACAATGAAATATTACTAACAAGAAGCTAATAATATGACCATATATGATATCATATAAATATGTATGATTCTGGAATAAGTCAATAACACTATTTAAACCATTATACAGGAGCTTCGGACATGTACAAAGCTAATCGGACCTAAGGTAAGGGAAATATCACAATCTCATTTTTATCCGAGATTGTTTATTCGTAAGTATTTAATGGGGTGTATTTTATCATCTACATCCATGTTCCCTCAATATGTAATATTGTTTCCATCCACTTGCAATAGTTTAAATCCAATTGTACCCTTAGGTGAGTTTTTAGTAAAGAATATGAAAGGAATCTTTTGTCGTTTTTCCATACGAGGTACTTTTTGACTTTTCCGACAAAAGTACGAAGAATGTTTTTTTAACTTATACGGCATGAATGGATTTTTAAAACATTACTTCAAAGAAGCTTCCTTTACAAGTTTTCAAGTTTATTTTTTATCAACTTCTTTTATTTTAAAGTTGTATGACATGTAATGAAAGGAAAAATGTTTTTGAAGAAGAAAGGATATTTTCCTCAAGAATTCAATTCAAGTGTTTTATCAAAATTATTTTCCATCTAAGATAATAAAGGGTTCTGTTTCTATCCATATTTTTACATTGGTTTGACTATGTTGTGATGGAATTATGTTTATGAATTCCTTTATCATATATGAATTGATTTATGATATCATGATGTTTCAAGAATCCCATTTTTCGTTATGCGATGATGTATGTTTTATGATTATGTGGCACACATAAGAAAGGATTCATTATAAGATGGGTGGGACCTATATCTCCCTCCAATGCATTGGGTAATGATTTTATATCTCATGAGATAGGCATGGCTGGAACAGAAGGTTATTTCGGTTCAGTGATACAGGACTGAAACGAGGAGTGAACTCGGTTCAGAAAGGGACTTTGTCCACTAAGATAGTCTTGGCAATGAGTCATGACTAACAAGAAATGATTTTCCATGATTATGTGTGCATGCCACAAAGTTTCAAGTTTCATGTTATGATTATGGTGATCTCATTTTCACTTCTATGATTTGTTCCATGTTAAGATATTATGATCTCTTTTGCAGGTTATGATTTTCAAAAAGATATGATATGATTTTTATTTCTTTTGTATACCCTTACTGAGCATTTGAGCTCACCCTTTTATGTTTTCTTTTCCCCAGGATATAAATAAAGGTTTTAGGTAAAAAAAAAGGGAAGATCTTTATGGGAGATATTGAAGATCTTTCACCACGATTAGAAGATTACGTTCCGAGTTTCCAAAGACACTAAACTATTACGATCCTTTAGTGTGTGTTTTTGTTATGTACTAAGTATTCCGCAAAAGTAATGTAATGTCCATGTACGATAAGCTTCGGGTCGTTATAGTTGGTATCAGAGGAAAGGTTTAGTCAACCTTTGGAAACTAGGATGCGAAAACGTTAGTGAGATCCCTAGAGATATTTCTAAGGTATGTCTAGGGATGTCCCTAGGGATAAGTATACGTATAGGTTATAGTAATAGAATTATGCTAACGATCATAGAATTAAACCTAAGATGTTGGATATTGAAGGTACTCCCCTTTTATTATGTTGTTTTCCCTAGCATGATTTTTGCCTCTCACACTATTCTTTTTGGGTTTTAGACGATGGCTGGAACCCGAAGGAACCGTATTGATCAATGCAATGGACAATGCAATGATTGCCCTCCTGAACAAACAAATGTTATGGGAGATGGAGTGCAAAATCTTATTGCTATACTTACACAAGCTATGAATCATTATGGACTTCCAAATGAGCAGAGAAGGGAACAATATTCTATTGAGTCCTTCATGAGGCAACGTCCACCTTCTTTCAGTGGGACTTCCGATCCACTTGTTGCTGAACAATGGATCAGTACCACTGAAAAGATATTTTCAGTTCTTCAATGTTCTGAACATGATAAAGTCATCTTAGCAGTATATCGTTTGGAAGGTGAAGCTGATCAATGGTGGAATCTTATCAAGAATACGAGGCCAAGGGATGAAATTGAGTCCATGGAATGGGACGAGTTCAAGAACTTGTTTTTCAGTAAGTACTTCCCTCGTATTCTTCGAACAAAGATGGAAAAGGAGTTTATTGAGCTGAAGCAGAAGGATGATGAATCTGTTGGTATATACGAAGCGAATTTTACAAGACTTGCAAGGTATGCATCTGGCATTATCATACAACCTGAAAGTAAAGTTGATCGATTTTTCAGTGGCTTAAAACCAAGTCTTCGAAGGGCATTAGCTATAAGAGACTTCAGTTGCTATGAAGAAATTGTGCGTTGTTCTATCAAGGTAGAAATGGAAGTTGGTGTTACATATCCATCTCATGGTTTTGACAAGAAACGAAAGATGGAGTTCAAGGAGAAATCTCATAATAATGGTGAAAAGAAGATGAATGTTTCCTTATGCACAAAGTGTGGAAAGAAGCATGGTGGAGATTGTCTTAAAGGAACTAGAAAATGTTTTAAGTGTGGAAAAGAAGGTCATCAAGCAGCTGAGTGTCGAAGTAATGGAAAAAGGGTTTCTAATGATGTGAATAAAGCAAACACTGCAGAGAACGCACCACCAACACTTCAATGCTTCAAGTGCAAGGAAATGGGGCATTATGCTAATAATTGCCCTAATCCAAGGGTTAGTGATGATCAACATGAGCAACCACTGAAGGCAAAGGACAAAGGGAAGTCACATGCGATCACTATTGGCGATGTTGAATATGATAACGATGTGGTGGAATGATTAAGCGTTTATGTAATGGGATTCCAAAATAATGTTGTATCATTGAGTATTGCAATATTTATTGATGTGGTATTCAAAGTGATTGAGATATTTTTTTTTTTTGGAAATAAGATGATATGCGCATAATGAAGACGAGAAAATGAAATGTTTAATAGTATTCATGAGCTCATGATTGATATAAGGACTAAGTGATATCATGGTTTGAGTATAAATAATTTTGAGGATTTTGGTATGTGTAAAGTGTTAACTTTTAACTGCATTCAAGTTTTCACTAAGGTTCAATGGGTATTCAAGAGTATACATGATTAAGGACTTTGAATGTTTGGAATGTGACCAACAAAACATATCTTATGATATATGGGGATCAACGATGATATTAAATCTCTGGTAATTGTTTTCACTATGTTATGAGAGTGGACTGCAGTATTATGGATAAGCCTAAAGATTGGAATGGATTGTGTTGGACGTAAGTTAGTATTGTTTAAGGATAGAATTTTTTTTTCGATATTATTGATGGGATGTTATAGTAATATAGTTTTGGAAAAAGGACAACCTGCAGGACGGGCGACAACCCATCGCTTCGGACAAGGCTGTGGGAATCGAACCCACAACCGAAGTGCGACTGGCCTTTATCGCCTACCACTGGCCTACAGGAAGTCCCTGTTTAGTAGAAACTAGTTTTATTATATTAAGCAGTATGATATATGAAGTATAAGTCCATTTTAGGAACCATATATGATTAATCTCACTATAGATCGATTTATGCATATAATTTTTGCTAACCTTTTGTTTGAGACAGATGGAATGACCCGTCATTCTATCACATGATCTGCTAACACTTCACGAATAACAAATTCAACTTCATTTATTTAAGAGATGAAGTGGAAATTGTTCAAGGTACGAACAACAGTGAGATTGTACCAAAATAAAGTAAGTATTTATTAAAATTCAAATTTTCAACTTTAGGGGAAATGATCTTGAAAACCAAAAATGTTGTCCTAGTGATCTTATACCTGATGAATCAGATGGTATCTTATATCATCACAAATCTATGGATTTGTGATTACTGGATTTTCCATAGCCATGTTCTCTACCACTCTCCATCAGAACATGATGGTTAGATTTCTCTTCCATATCCATATTTTCACCTATGTGGAAACCCAATGATTAGTTTATTTGGGTAATCGTTACGTTTCATACTTTTGTTTTTAAAGATTGGTTTTGATATTCCTTTTTACGATGTGGGTTTCTATTAAAGAAACTTTCGAATAGTAAACCATTTATAACCCCGACGAATTTCGAGGGCGAAATTCATTTTAAGGGGGGTAGAATGTAACAGCCCAAGATTTTATAAAAAAATATTCTTTGTAATTTTATTAATGTCTTGTGTTGTACGCTACACCAAAAGGAGCTTGCACAACATGCATCTTTGTCTTGCCTTGCATTACACGCAATCGCGACCTTCCTCGATAGCGTGTGTAATACGCAATACCGAGTTTCACTAAACAACGATGTGCTATTAAAATATTATTAAAACTAGCCGTTATGAATAGTAATAACCACTTTTTAAAATTCTGTAAATCTTATTTTTCAAAATGAACTTCATTCTTGGATTCGGAGTATCGAATTTAGCCTAAGGTGAAATTTTGGTACTTTTCGGATAACTTTCATATTCTGATGAATAGTGAAAATTACTAAATTATAATTAAAAAAAACTTTTTTAATCGAAATAATTAATAGTGATAAATTATTAATTTGAGTGGTTTTAAAGTATATTTAGAATATATTTTTACAATTTAATACAATGTTGGTCATTGGTTGTAATTTCACATTTAAACCAGACATAATCAAGTGTCAATCTTTTGATATATATTGTTTCCTAAAAACACGCTATTTATTTTAACAGCAGGATTTAATTATAAAATTAATTAATGCAACTTCTATGTTATGAATTTGGTAAAATAGATTTCATTTTTGAATTCGGAATATGAAATATATCTTAGGATGAAATTTTGGCATTGTTCTGAAAAACATCAATTTTTGATGAATAGTGAAACTACTAAGTGGTAGTTAAAAAAACAGAATTTTGCATAAAACTTAATTTTACCGCTTCTGTGAATGGAATTTCAAAAATCCGAGAGACACGGTTAATATCAAGGACTAAAATGTGGTTCAATGAGATGAAAATAATTTTTTGGTGAATAGTAACTTTTTACGATTTTTACCGCGGTTAATAGTAAATAGGGTAACTAAGGGTAAATATGATATTAATATTACCCTAACACATGTCCTAATTCTATTGGACAAGTGTAATTCGACCAAAAACAAACTTAGGAATAAAATATGACCATTTAGGCCCACTTGGATTAGATTAGGACATTTATTATTAATTTATTTAAAGAAGGGTTAAAATAGTTAAAATCAAAGTTTAATAAGTAAATAATTTTTAATATGGGGTTATACATAAGATAAATTCGATTGTAAATATTCATTAGAAAGCTAAAAAGATTTCCTACATGATGGTATTTTATTTTTAATTTTTAGACATCATATAATATAATTTATTTATGACACAAAGATGATGCAGTAATTATCTTATTAATGAAATATTGACATAATTGATAATATAAATACCAAAATAAATGTAATTTAAGACTTTTTATGAATTCCACTAATTTCCTAGGTTACTATGAT
The DNA here is from genome assembly GCA_963277665.1 of Viscum album. Lineage (NCBI taxonomy): Eukaryota > Viridiplantae > Streptophyta > Magnoliopsida > Santalales > Viscaceae > Viscum > Viscum album. The sequence goes on along the minus strand of OY728162.1, from coordinate 1,442,831,312 downwards.
ATATGACTGTTGATTTAATCAACTTGGTTCGAACATATAATTCTGTTATGACTTTCAAACAAATCATATATCAAATAGTGTCAAAATTGACACAAAATAATTTTTTTAAATAAAATAAAATATTATTAATTGTTATTTTATTCCTAAAAATCTAAGGTTCGGCAAAATGACTTATATAAGGATACATATTAATAATAAAAAATTTGGGGTTCGTTTGGCATGTTATAGTAAGTGTATTAACCATATAGTGAAAGAAAACAAAAAGACACGGTAAAAGTTAAAATAATTAACTTAGAGTTAAATCTAATTGATAAGGTTAAAATAATACCCTAAACTTGTCTAAATACTATTGGTTGATAGGATTTCGACCCTTCCCCACTTTATCTTCGAAATAAGACCCTTTGGAACCATTATAAACCGATTTTGACTTTAATATAAAATAATATTTTGAGATATTCCTAAGGTGCCCCTCTCCTCCCCTATAAAAGGACACCTCCTCCCCCTCCTCCTCACACCAAATTAAGCACTCAAGCTCGGCCAACCCCTGCCATTTTCTCCTTTACACTTCCCTAGAATAATCCTAGAGGTCCTGGTCTTCTCCAAAGACCAATCTTAGTTCCTTAAGTGGAGGATTCAAAGAAGCGTTCCAAAGAAGAGGTAATATCCATTACCGATCTTTTCAATTTCTTTCTTCTTCAACTTCTTCTTCTTTAGTTGTTTCATGATAAAGTAATAACATCAGTATTACTTACATACTGATATGTTATTATAAATATGAAACAACCCTAATTCACCTTCTATCCATCCTACGGAAAAATGAAATCACCACGCGTGCGTACGTACGGAATACCGTCTCCACGCCGTGGTGTAATCTATTTTCCCCCATCACCTTACAAGGATGGGTATAATGGTGTAATGAGTAACTAAATATGATTATTATGAAGTAATATTGATACTGAAATAATATATATATACTCCAATACAATTCCACGATCATAGGAACGATATCATCACTCGTGCGTACGTACGGAATACCGTCTCCACGATGTGATGCGACTCGTTCTACATGATCTTCATTTCATAATGATTATATAAATGAATTGAATGAATGAATATGGTATATACTACACTAATACCATTCTGGAAATGAATTATCTATAACCTAAAGATAAGAATAAGAATTTATTCGACAAAACACGCATAAGAACAAAAAGTTATAAAGACCCGAGTAACAAGTAACAATGAAATATTACTAACAAGAAGCTAATAATATGACCATATATGATATCATATAAATATGTATGATTCTGGAATAAGTCAATAACACTATTTAAACCATTATACAGGAGCTTCGGACATGTACAAAGCTAATCGGACCTAAGGTAAGGGAAATATCACAATCTCATTTTTATCCGAGATTGTTTATTCGTAAGTATTTAATGGGGTGTATTTTATCATCCACATCCATGTTCCCTCAATATGTAATATTGTTTCCATCCACTTGCAATAGTTTAAATCCAATTGTACCCTTAGGTGAGTTTTTAGTAAAGAATATGAAAGGAATCTTTTGTCGTTTTTCCGTACGAGGTACTTTTTGACTTTTCCGACAAAAGTACGAAGAATGTTTTTTTAACTTATACGGCATGAATGGATTTTTAAAACATTACTTCAAATAAGCTTCCTTTACAAGTTTTCAAGTTTATTTTTTATCAACTTCTTTTATTTTAAAGTTGTATGACATGTAATGAAAGGAAAAATGTTTTTGAAGAAGAAAGGATATTTTCCTCAAGAATTCAATTCAAGTGTTTTATCAAAATTATTTTCCATCTAAGATAATAAAGGGTTCTGTTTCTATCCATATTTTTACATTGGTTTGACTATGTTGTGATGGAATTATGTTTATGAATTCCTTTATCATATATGAATTGATTTATGATGTCATGATGTTTCAAGAATCCCATTTTTCGTTATGCGATGATGTATGTTTTATGATTATGTGGCACACATAAGAAAGGATTCATTATAAGATGGGTGGGACCTATATCTCCCTCCAATGCATTGGGTAATGATTTTATATCTCATGAGATAGGCATGGCTGGAACGGAAGGTTATTTCGGTTCAGTGATACAGGACTGAAACGAGGAGTGAACTCAGTTCAGAAAGGGACTTTTTCCACTAAGATAGTCTTGGCAATGAGTCATGACTAACAAGAAATGATTTTCCATGATTATGTGTGCATGCCACAAAGTTTCAAGTTTCATGTTATGATTATGGTGATCTCATTTTCACTTCTATGATTTGTTCCATGTTAAGATATTATGATCTCTTTTGCAGGTTATGATTTTCAAAAAGATATGATATGATTTTTATTTCTTTTGTATACCCTTACTGAGCATTTGAGCTCACCCTTTTATGTTTTCTTTTCCCCAGGATATAAATAAAGGTTTTAGGTAAAAAAAAGGGAAGATCTTTATGGGAGATATTGAAGATCTTTCACCATGATTAGAAGATTACGTTCCGAGTTTCCAAAGACACTAAACTATTACGATCCTTTAGTGTGTGTTTTTGTTATGTACTAAGTATTCCGCAAAAGTAATGTAATGTCCATGTACGATAAGCTTCGGGTCGTTATAGGGTCTTTATTTGTACGATCAATTTAAATGAAGCCCAATTGTTGCTCTGGTATCCCTAGTGCTTTACCCAAGTCTTCCTAAACTTCCAAGGTAGTTCATCAACACCTTGAGAGGAGGATTCAAATGAGGATCATTGGAATTAAGTCATTTTAGTGTTTGAAAACCATAACACTTGCACGCCTAAAGTGCCCAACCTCCCTAAATCAAAAACACTAGCACGTCACCCATTCCTTTCATAGGAACTTGAGCGTCCCACTTCTGGGACCACCTGTGAATACTCCTGAAGGCTTGATCCAAGTCTCTCCCAAGTATTACCATATAGGTTGTTCATAAACTAAGTGAATATCAGGTCACCCAAGTATACTTGAGCGCCCATAATTGCGCGCCCTTACTTACTTGGGCACACCTCTTTGATTCACTTTCTCTCTCCATTATACAATCTATCAAGACTTCCTCAAATCCATTCATTGAAAAGATACTTCATATTGGTATCTCTTTTCTGAAAGGGATTCTATTGAGACCTCCACCAAAACCTCCTGGTTTATCAAACCTTTGGGAAAGGCACATCAGCGTGTCTCCCATTTGGGTTTGTATATCCACAGTCATATGTTTCCCACATTTGTTTCATAATGTGGTTAGGATTCATGGAGTGTCTGTGGGTTTGTATATCCATAGTCACAGGGAACGTTCTCCAAAAAACAATGATGGGAAGTACCTGGTTTAGAGGAGGGTTGGGTCCTGGCCGATTCTTTCTCAAAGAGACAACCCGAAACCTCATGCCTCTGGTAGGGAATGTAAAGTCCACGCTTTCATTTCCATAAAATCAAAGGAGAAGTATCCCTCACCTACTAGTATCAATTTAAGGGAAACCATCATGGCTTAAGCCCCTAGATTTTTATGCAGGAGTTAGCATCATTGCTCCTCCTCTCTTCTTCGATGCCAAAGATACGATGGGAGATAGGTAAAGGGACTTTAATTAGACTTTCCCTCTCCTTTTAAGCTTTTTCACCATGGAAAAACAAGCTTGTGTAAGCCCCTAACCTTAATCCATTCCTCCTTTCGTTGGAACCTTGTCCAATGTAAAGTGAATATAGGGAAGGCTCGTTACCTCACCCTCTTCCACTAGCGGTGGAGGAAAAGTGTGAAGTTTCATTGTTGAATCTTTCATATGCTATTGTTTCTCCCACTGAGAATGACACACATGGGTTAGAGACTCATGATGATTACAACATTTACACAAACACCCATGGTGAATGAACTACGAGAACTATGATTACCACCATAATTGGGATATGTAGGAAGCCTTATCAGGGCCCGATCTCACAAGATATCCTCTTTAGGAATCCAACCCTATTTCCATTAATTTGGAACCCTCCTTAGGAACAAGCCCCAAATTAGACCCATATGTCATCAATGTATCCTTTTCAAGAAGTAAGCCCAAACCCATTTCTCTCAGAGGACTATACTCTCTTATGAGATTTATCAAACTACGTGGGCTTTGAATCCCATCCACATGGGATACATTGGAAGCCTCCTTGAGGTTTAAAACCAAAAATTCAAAATCAACCCTATTCTCCTTGGGCTGTATTCCCAATAGGGTCTAATATAATTTTGAAAACCATATCATTTCCAAGTTCAATGGGATGTTTCTGCATAAGTGCCACACAAAACATTGACTAAGTACCTTTCACATAGATTTACTTATTACATGACATTAAAATGTATGGTTAGGTCCATATCTCCTGACCTTAAAAGGTATGACGTGTCCCATTAAGCGGCACTAAACTATGAGGGTTCTTATTCTTTTCACAAGGATACATAGGTAACCCATTTCATGGGTATGATCTCAATATCAAAATAGGCCTTCATCTCCCTGGATGAAAATAAATTCCAAAGTTCCTCACTGAGGGGCATAAAAATCAGTATTATCATAATGATGATTAAAAGAATCTTGAGATAGTATATTAGAGGATACCATTGATGGAGAACCTCAAATACATATAGATAGCTCCATTAATGAATAACCTTGAATACATACTGATGATTCTAAATCTTACACATGTTAATAAGTGATTGTAAATTCCAAAGAAACTTATGTTATTCTTGGTGAATTAATATGGATTCATGAAAATATAATATATTTAATAAGAGAGTCCTAGAGTAGATAATAATTCCCCCAAAAACAGTGTGATGAGTCTGACCTCTCATCCTCTACACCAATGTACATTCCTAAGTATCGTAAATTTAAAACATAATGAACACCTAACTTTGGAAAGCAGGTCCCCTTTGAATAAAGAACTATTGGATGTTTCCGGTTCCATAAATAAATCCAATATAAACCACCTGGAATCAGTGATTCATAAAACTAGAACACACGTTTCAAGGAAAGAAGAAACAAAATGGTTAACCTGATGTGAATCCATAACCATGTTAAAAATTTTACCCACCTATCATGACCCTATAAATTGATAAAGGAAGGTTAGACAAAAGAATCAATCATGCCTCTATTCATTTAACATATTTCACTTTACTATAATTTATTCCTATTTTAAGTTTTCCTCAGAACTCCCTTCAGTCCAAAATGGATTTCTTCAAGACAACATCTGCGAGCTTCTCGAATTCTTCTCAAGATGAATATTCATCCACAAGAAGGATGTTATTGCCCACTATACATCTTTAATGTTGGGTCTCCAACATGTTGGTAAAGGAGTATTTCTAGCATGGTACAATCCCGACTTTGGAGGCTACCTAATTGACCCTCTAAGTCAATAATAATTATCGATCAACAAGCCAATGATGACTGATGATCAAGAAGCAGACGGTACCAACCACAATCTTCAACCATTTCAGGTCTTTATCCCTAGAACACAATAACCAGTCCATCCCATACTACAGGTAGGTGGATAAAGAGGTCACTAAGGGCCTCAATTCAAAGATGCATGGATTCTTACTAAGGATTCCCACCAATAATCGCCGCTAGCAGAATTGCGCAGTAGTGAACCCCCAATATGATGGGGGAGTTTCCTTTGGATGTTCGGCCCAAGTCTCTCAGACATGGGAATGCAAGATGAACATTCAGGGACAACGTCTGGTCAACAAGGAGCGTGTTCTTACCTCTTCCCCCTTCGTAGAATTCCATCAACCTAACTTGATGGTGAACAATGAGTAGGTACAAACACCCATCCGTCCTAATTTTGTTGTCCAACAAACTCTTCTCGAAGCAACCCACCAATACCAACAGATAAACCCGGTGGAGTAATGTGAACAAGTACATAGTCCTATTTACAAGTTATCATCCAGTGAACAGGCTCATCTGACTGCATTTAATGAAGCCCCTAGTTCAATGTGGTGGAAACTATTAAATAAGAAAATACACCTCTTACAATCACCAATTCTGCTAGTAGTCTCGTGTGCCATTATTTAAGTAAGTCCATCAACCATACTTGACAGGAAATGTCCATAAGGCACATACACCTGCCATCATTCATCAAGCCTACCTATAGTCTCATTTGGCAGCACTTGTTGAAGTCAATAGGAAAGCTCCGATGACCAATCTAGGGTAGACCCAACTCTCTGCTCCCATGAATGAGTACTGTCAATACCAATTGACAAAAAAAGAAGGAAAGGAGAAATAACATACACCTAATCTTGATAAAAAATGGATATATATTCCCATTCCGGTCACTGAATCCTCCAAACACATATTATTAATGGTGAAAGGGTAGTCGCAAATCCCAACCCATATTCTGGAATCATTATAGGATATTATAACAACTACTTCAGCAGTACCAGGGGAATAAACACATAAATCTATCCCCAAACATGGGATAACACATAGGCATTCCATCCCGGAGCTGATACAAATATTTTTTCCTGGCCAAGAGGGTTATGGTGCATACTCATCCATATCATACAGACAACTGGATCGAGAATAAACACCCATTCCAATTGGAGGTAATCGGTCCATTCTAGTAACCAATCCAAGGAAAGCACATACAGCTGCCCATGACAACCACCTTTCCCAGCAAGTGGCCCCAACTAAGTACAAGAAAAAATCCAAGAAGAAGTCTCTCAAAACACGGTTGGAAAATCAAGAGTACAACTACAACATGGATCCTCTTGTTGCTAGAGTTCTTGAAGCCCTCAGACATTTATCTGTTGCTGCTCAAGATCCTATCCTCTCATTAACAAATTATGGGAGTTGTAGTAGTAATTCAGAAGTTCCTTATTGGAAACATCTTCATGAAGGCTTGATTCCTGAAAATTAGGTCAATCCAGAGTGCCTATCTTTGGATGAGAGCCATGAAAACCATCAGTGTGGCCAGAAGACCAAGGAGGAAGAGGATTCATCTCTTGCTATAATCCACCATGGTGATCCTCCCCATGATGGCATTTGATGCGAAAGTACTCTCCATAGTAGTACTTAACATTGTCATGATAGTTCTATAATAGATAATGTATCAATGAGAAGGCCCTCATATCTCGAGGCACTTGCAAACACAAGGCCAGTCATTTCTAATGCCTTGTCATTAACGGGTGAGACACTTTCTCAACTCGAAGACAACTTAAGGAAAAAATCATTCTTTGAAACTACCTTGGGTCATTTGACTTATAATATAGAGCATCTTATTTGATCAGTGAAAGTGGATAAATCTTTAGTAACAGATGAGGAAGATTTGCTGAACATGAGAAAATAATTGGCTAAAGGAGAAATACTAGTCAGGCTCTATAATTTGGAAAATTCTCAGTATAACATTCCGGAATTCATGAAAGAAGATTATATTCATGATATTCGCCTCAACTTATGGAAGACTCTTTATCATTTAAAAACCAAGGTATTACCATATGATGAATATATAAATCATTTAAATGTAATAGAAGTGTTGAAATTGAAAATTGACTTGGAATCTCTCTCAATTTCCCAACATTCAAATGTTGAAAAGCAGTAGAGATCACTTCAATGTGCATGACTTAATAATCTAAAGAGGCTGCACTAGTTAATTCTTGACACCTCACATGGTGTTTGTATCAGAGGATGGGGTCCACATAGAACATTGAATTTCACTATACTCCAAAATCAGAGAAGTCCTCTAAAAGTGGTATCATGAATTTTTTTTCCCATGGTCAGATAAAATCAACAGATTTTGTATGTAATTAAATGTATGCTCAAGAAAAGGTCTCAACCATATCTTATAAAAGTTATTCCCAAAGAAAAGAAGTTTTTGAGTTACTTTTACATCATGAATTTGGGAATCTTGAGCAGGTGTCCTACTTAGAGGATATCCACCGTCAAAGAATGAAAATTTATGAAATAATAGGTGATTTGAGTGGTTGTCGGATGATGAAGCCAACAAATGTCTAAACCAAAATTATCAAAATTAGAAGGGAATTTTCATGAATCTTAGCCATAGAAGTTCAATAATCACCCCAACTTGCAAGGCTGGGGGATCAGTTAATTAAACCTTCAAATTCATTATACAAAGTTCAAATATTTGAATAATAAGAACAAGAACAAACCTAGTCTGTAGGGATGAGGTCTTTTTCAAATCTACAATCCCCTCCTCAATGGAAGTCAATTTTCTCCCGATTAGGGAAGGAGCCACAAAGATAGCACACAACTAAACTATCCAAGGATTCCCTTTCGGGGTACTATCAGTCAAAAAGCTCATAAGATTCCATCATATAGGAGAACATAGTCTCATGGAATATACAGAGGGAGATTATTTTACAGAGATACTGACAGAATGCAATCTATGTATTATGCGTCAGTAAATGACATTAAAACCATTGCATAAGATCCTCTAGAAAATGATTCATGTTCAGGGGAATTAGAAGATGAGGTTCTTATCCATAATATAGTAGACACTGAGGAAAATAAAGAAGGTGTACGTACCTGAAATCAGAGGCTTACCTAGAATCAAGGTATGCCTTCAAATAAATAACTCCCACCCTCCGAAAGGCATATAAAAAGGGTTAAGGTAATGGTCTAACTGCATCTCACTTTTACATGGGAGAAGGTCAATCTCTTTTTCCTGAAGAGAGATTTTCACTAGAAGAAGAGGAAATGAAGGAATTGAAAATACTCAATACAAAGTTACTTCGAAGAAACATTTCTGCTAGACGTACTCCCGAGGAATATCCTCAACTTGAACATCCTATAAAAGCTCCTCAGAAAAGGGATATGTAGTAACTACATATGAGGATAATGAATTACCTCTATTAGTTACAAAAACAAGGTAGGATAAAAAAACATCCTGATAGGACTTTTCATGCGGGTTATCCATGGAAAATACCAACACCAACAATAGTGATTTTGCCAGTCATTTCATCAGATCAAGCTCCAGTTGCTGTACTTGCACAGGTTCCAGCTCATCTGGATATTCCCCAAAATTTTATGAACACAATTGTGGCATGAACAACTCGATTGGAAGCTTTAGAGGAACAATGTATGCTGGTTCATAAAAAAAAAAGAAATCTTACCCTGAATGGGTGGACATGATTCTTCACCCACAAATTTTTTTGAATACCAAATTTCCAATATTTAATGGCTTGGGAGATCTGGAAAAATAATTAACACATTTCTTTTCTTATTGTGATCCCATGATGGGAACTCCTCAACAATAAGAAGCTGTCAAAATCATGCGTTTTGTGCAGTCACTACAGGGACCATCTTTTTTCTAGTATACAAGTTTACAATCTTGATCAATTACTAGAAGGGGAGATCTCCACCAAAAAATTCCTTCTTCAATTTAGCTCAATGCTACTGAAGGTGACAGTTTTTTATCTTACCAATTGTAAAAAATGTGAGAATGAATGATTTTTAGATTTCATTGCATGATAAAAAGGAGTATCATATTTTTTATGTCTGGTACTCCCTCAATAAGAGTTGCTGCCAATTTGTGTGGAAAATCTACGTGATGATTTTCGCACACCATTGATCCCTATAAAATACATTGGAGGGTTTTGAGACCTTACTTCAATTTCTTATCCGATATAAGATTCTATTATATAAACTAAGGCTAAAACTCATGTAATTCCATTAGATTTGGGAGGGAGAACAGGGAAAGTAGTGGCTGCTACCGTTACACTCAATCAACAACATGTACCTACTTCCACATCAAAACCTTCATCGTATCGAAGGGATGTACCTCTAGAGCATTAGCAGCAACGACTGACTCATCAAGATGATCAAATAGATCAAAGGTGGAAACAATTTAAGTAATTAAAAAGGGATGTTTTTTCCTTATGGAATGAACAAGTTCCCAGTTATTTCATCTCAGATTTGGAAAACAATTTGGTTATGTTACCACGACTGAAGAAACCAAACAAAGAAAGAGATTAAGATCATCTAAATTATTTTTCCTTTCACAAAGTGTTACGACATGCCATTCATGAGAGTTTTGATTCCAAGGACCTCTTAAAATAAATTGGTAGACTCTAGACAAGTGAAACTAAAAAGTTCTTCAGGTCAAGTTGCATGTGTTATTACTACTGATCTAGAGGAAAAAGGAGAATGGCAGGAAGTCAAAAGTAAGAATGTGCAGAAATATGATGATTGGATGATCAAGAAAATGATAATCCAAACTCATGTAATTTTATAAACACAGCTAAAACAACCAATTGTCTCTTCTGCCACTCCTACCACAATAAAACCACCTTCAACAAAAGGTATATCCTCAAGGAAACAAGGTGATCAAAAGGAAAAAGAGTAGTAAGAAGAAGATGAGCTCGTGTTAAGGACAAAGTTTCCCTTGAAAATGGAATATTTCATGCCATCTATTTCAAAAGTACGGTCACCGACCCACCAAATGGAATAACCAGAACTAACCTGTCAGGCAGAAACTTCATTAGATGAATAATTTATCTTTGGTTCTATTAACGTTATCCACTTAATATATCCTTATGAAAATGGTGATTCTAATTATAATGAGCCAGAGTTACTTGTACCTAATTGGGGAACCAGAGGAAGAGTCCAAAGTCAAGGATACAAGGGAAGACGTTGGAATTCTAGAAACCACCATTTTAACTCTACCCCTGCTCGAACCATTAATGCGGTTGAAACTCATAGAAGAGCCCTTCCGTGGGCTCAACAAGAGAAAGGAGTTTCTTCCATGCAAGACAGGTTCAGTTCTGACATGATTATTTTAGAGGACTGATTAGAAGTCATACCATCTTCCTCTTAGCGATTAGATAGACCTATTTGGTCTAATCTACCAAAGATAGGAGTATTTACATATTTTTCTCCAGCACAAGGTACATCTACATCAGAAGCCTCAACTTCTAAGACAACTACAAAACCACATTTTCATGATAGGAAATGAAGACCTCTGGATCAAAAGTAAGATATTATGAAAGAACTTGGCCAAGTACTTTCCAATTTTTCAATTCTGGAAGCCTTAAATCTGTCTAGAGATCATTTAGAAGTACTTATTGAGGATATGTCAAGTCCTCAAGAGTTTGAAACCAAAGTTGCTTCTGTTGAGGTTTACCGTATAGAGAATGATCCCACAGAATGTCATACAGTCATATCTTTTACATATGAAGATGAAGATGATGCTGTACATAGACATATCAGACCCTTGTATTTATCTGGCAAGGTCAATAACATATACAATCAATGAGACTTTTTTGATAATGGATCTAGAGTCAATCTCATTCCTGTTCGTACACTTCATCAATTAGGCCAGACTAAATGTTACCTATATCCTTCCAATTTAATGTTACAAGGATATGATAAGAATGAGCAAGAACCTCTAGGAAATATTACACTTAGAACTCAATTTGGAGATCTTGTGTCTAATTCAGATTTCATGGTTCTTCGTCAGGACAAAACCTTCCACATTATAGTTGGAAGGACTTTGCTTCATCAACATCATCCATACCGTAATCATACCACCAATGTGTTAAGTAATGTTTCATTGGTCAAATCGTGACATTGTATGGTGATAAGGATCTATTCAAAACATGTGAATCTTAATACATTAAGGTAGAGTTTTATCACACAAAAGGAACGAGGTATATGAAAATGGAAATAACCAGAGTTAATGCTCCAAATAGTTTCAAAAAATATTCCAGAAAACCCATTCATCCATTTGAGTACAGATTATGTGTTACCCATCAATCAAATTGAAAGGGTAAAACCAAATCTAAGCCCTCGTCCAGTGACTTCCATAATGTCGATTGTGGAAACTAAGCCTGACAACATGGGAGAAATTGTTTATTCACCAAGTAGTGATATAAGTGTTAATGAAGATGTCTTCATATCATCTGCTAAACTATAGTAAGCCTTTACTTTGTCAATCAGAGTAGAATAATTTGTAGCAATTCTAGAGGAAGACAAAGATGTTGATTCCCGATCCATAATCTCCTCTTTATTACGACATGAATACCCTTCATTATCAGTAGAATCAGATATAGTGACCTCTTCTTATGGATGTTCAAATACCGACTCATCCCTTAACTCTAGAAGTTTTGCCTCATCATATAATATGAAAGTAGAAATAGAAGAGGTATCACATAATGAAGAAGAATATTAAGATCTCAGGGATGATCCTAAATAATTTTAGGAAGGTGTCTCTACCACTTTGGATAAGCCCAGTGAAAGAAATTTGGGTACAGAAGAAGATCCACGCCCCACTCTAATTAGTGAGGCCATGAACTCTGAATAGAAAGAGGTGTATAATTTATTTCTAAAGAAATATCGAGATATATTTTCTTGTAATTAGATATAAATTTCAAGACTTAATCTTGATGCATCCCCCCATCATTTCGGTTTTCTTGAAGAACATCACAGATTCAAGCAGGCATCAAGAATAACACACCCAACACATACCTCTTAAATTAAAGCTGAAGTTGATAATCTTATAAAGGATAAATTTGTTAGGGAGATTAAATATCCAAAATGGAAGGAAAATTTTTTCCCAATGAACAATAATAATGGAAAAATAAGAGTTTTCATTAATTTCAGATATCTTAACCTGTATTGTCCTAAATATGATTTTACAGTTCCGATTACAGTGCTTTTAATTGATGAAAAAGATGTATATGAGGATATTTCTTTCATATATGGATACTATGGGTATAATAAAATATGAATGGACCTTGAGGATGATAAATATATAGCCCTAAAATCCTTTGAAGGTGTGTTTTGTCATCAGGTAATGCCCTTTGGCTTAAATAATGTAGGTGCAACATATCAATGTGCCATGCGCCACATCTTAAAACCATTTTTAGAGAGATTTTTTGAATGTTATGTAGATTATTTGGCGATCCAATCTAGACAACGTTCCAATCACTTGGATGATCTGGAAACCATATTCAATAAACTTCAGCAACCCAGTTTGAAGATAAACCCCTTGAAATATGCTTTTGGGTTATCCTCAGAAATGTTATTTGGATTTTTTGTTTTCCATCATGGTATGAAAGTTGATACTGATAAAAAAAAATCAATCCTTGGAATGTCAACACCTCTAAATTTGAAATCATTAAGAAATTTCAAGGATGCTTGGCCTATATTCGGCACTTTATCGCCTATTTGGCAGACAAGTGTTTTCCCTTCACAATATTAATGAAAAAGGAAGTCGCCTATCAATGGAATGGATACTTCCAAGAAGCATTTTATACCCTCAAGAAATATCTCTTGAGTATAACGGTATTAATGCCACCTTTTGACCGAAGACCACTTATTCTCTATGTGACAGATTTAGAGCGATCATTGGGTGCCTTCTTTGCTCAAAAGAATGATGTTGGGAATGGGAATAATCGTTACTATCTTAGTCAAATGATACTTGATGCAGAAACTCAAGTATTCAAGTATTAAAAAGTACTATCTAGCATTAATCTTCGTAGTTCAAAAATTAAGGCATTACCTACAACATCATGAGGTCCAATTGGTTTCTTACAGTAACCCGCTCAAATTTATCCTCAGTCATCCTATGATTACAGAACATCTGGCATAGTGGGAGGTTATTCTACAAGAGTTTGATATCCCTTTTTTGCATGAGAAGGAAATAAAAGACAAAGATCTAGCTAACATCCTTGTCGAACATCCATCCGTGGAAGATAAATCATTAAATATTGAAATTCATATTGAAGAGGTATTCTATATTCAGGATAATTCCCAAACATGGGAGATTTACTTTGATGGTTCCTCCAGAAGACCAACAGGGAAGAGAATGAAATAACCTAAACTCAACAATGTTGGGTTAGGAATTATCCTTATTTCCCTAGAAAGGATAGTGTTACTCCTTCCTATTTTCAAAAGGTGGTACCAACTATGAGGAAGAATATAAAGCTCTCATTGCATTTTTGGAATTGTCCCTTCAGGTGAAAGTGAATTACTTAAAAGTGAAAGGTAATTCAGAATTAGTAATCAAGAAAATAAATGGGAAATATTCTAAAAACAAATTAGAGTTAATCCATTTGTGTGATTACATCACAAAGTTATTGGATAAATTTTCCTCAGATCCGACATTGTCTTATGTACCTAGATCAAAAAATGACCACGCTGATGTACTGGCTAATGAAACTACATCTCTAGAATATCCAAATCGGGATGAGACAATTATTATCATAGCCCATTGTCGTGTGGTATCACCCTTTGTTTTACCCAGAATGGAGGAAATTAATGAGATTAGCCCTATTTATAAGCCATATGGTCACACTATGAGATAGAGAACACTCATTGTGGAATACATTTAAATTGGGGTAATTCCACCAGATAGGGTGGAAAAAGAAAAGATCTGACGTCAAGCGCCCAATTTTACTCTTTATGATATTTCGGACCACCAAAAGATCCTTTACAAATGAGGTTTAGATGGAAAAATCATCATTTGAATTGATGGATAAGAACCTACAACAATCAGGAAAGAAGTGAATTCTGTAGTTTGTAGTGCCCATCAGTCTGGGCACTGACTCTCTGATCTGATCCAAAGGGTCAACTACTTTTGGCCTTCAATATCGCAAGATTGTACAAATTTCACTTAGAAATGTCATCCCTGCCAAATGAATTCCAACTTCATTCATCAACCCCCCATAGTTGATACATACAACTAAATACTCCCAGTCATTTGCCACATGGGGAATAGATATAGTCGGACCTTATCCTCCAGCCACATCTAAGCAGTTCAAGTATATTCTTACTACTACTGCCTTATTCTCCAAATGGGCTAAGGCAATACCTCTCAAACAATTCGGATCCAAAATCATTGTTAGTTTTTAAAAACTAATATCACCATCAGATTTTGTGTCCATCATATTATTTTTATGAAAAATGGAACCAATTTTTGTTCTGTTGAGGTAAAAAAGTTATATCAGGAACATAATATCTAATCCAACCATTCATCTCAATATCATGAAGCGGCCAATGGACAGATAGAGGCCTTCAATAAGACCCTATCAAATATACTATATAGGATGGTGGACAAAGATAAGAAATCATGGCCTAATAAACTATTGAATGCTTTATTGTATTATAGGACTACTACCCATACTGCCACCAAAGAAACTCTTTATTCCTTGGTATATAAAACAGAAACATTTTTTCCAATTGAAATACAATTGCCTTCACTTTGAGTTTCAATCTTTGACCAGTTTTCTATTGATGATAGGTCTCAGAAATATTTTAATGAGATGGAATTATTAGATGAGAAATGATTTCATACTTTTCATCATTTAGAAGTCTATCAGAATAGAATAACATGTTGTTTTAATAAGAAATTTTTGATCTGATCATTTCTTCAAGGAGAACTGGTATTGGTCCTCAAGGCCCCAATGATAATAGGAAAGAAACCTCCAAAGATTGATCCAAATTGGGAAGGACCTTATTATATAAATAAGGCCTACTGAAATGGATCTTATACCTTAATCTCCATGGATGGAGATATCATTTAAACTCCAACCAATGTGAGATTATTGAAGAAATACTCTATGTAATTGCACAAATCATATGTCCTCGCTGCAAGAATGAAATTTTCTCAACCCCCACATCCTCGCTATAAGAATGAAAACTACATAGCCTCCATTTCCTCGCTCCAAGACTAAAAACTGCACAACCCCTATGTCCTCTCTGGAAGACTTAAAACTGCATATCTCCAATTTTCTTACTGCAAGAATTAAAACTACACAGTACAAAGTCATATTTTCAAGGTATTAAATTTTCTAACAACAATAAGCATCCATGCTGCATGAAATTAAAATGTGTAGCATCATTTTCCATGTGGAAAAACGTTAAACTGCATGACACCATTTATCCTCGTTACATGACATTAAACTGTATGGTTAACGTCTTCTCTATTTGATGTTAGGATCTTCCATAAGCAAGCATCATGGACATCATTGATACTACTTTGTGGCATATAATCCCTTATCTTCCCTATGCCTGAGTTAGATCTGCATAGGGACCTTTTTCTAAGAACTACGTATGTCTTTATTCTCATCTATTTGATATACGTAAAGATGCATGTATCTCTAATCATGGGATTAACCACAATCACAAAATTTTTATTTCCCATTTTCTTCTACTGTATATGGACTAGATATATATATAGTTTTCTTTTAAGATACATGATTTGATTTTCATAAAATATTTTGTTTTAAATTTAACCATTCTTATAGAATGTATTAAATCCACTCGTCAATGTCTTCACTGCATGAATTAAAACTATATAGTATAATGTACTCAATGCATGACTTTAAAATTCACATCACAACATTAATTCAAAAGGAAACAAAGAAAGCCTCCATTTTACAAATGAGTTAGATCTATGGAGAGGATGTCAGATTCATAGCCAATATTGATTCAAATATTTCTTATGTGCATTGAGCATAACCCCCTTCTATATTTCAAAATATAAATCTTGAATATTTTCCATATATTCATAATATTTCTTACGATTTCCGGTGACAAAATTTCTAATACATATGAAATCTTTTGCTTTACTATGTAGCACATTCCCTTATGCTGCCCTGCATAAGTTGGTTATATAATGGGCCTGTCAGTAAAAAGATTCCACTATTTGGCTATGCAAAATATGCCCCATTTGGACCTGCACAATATATCCCTTATAATAGGTTTGTCAAATAATGGTAATTTTGTTCTTGGTTATAGTGTCTTCGTCCTCTTCAAACTTTGATTACAATAAACAAGAAATTGTATTTTAAATATTCATTCATGTATATTTGTTACACTATCTTTCTCTTGATCTAAAACTCTTCAAGACCATGGTTTACACATTACCCTCTCCCTATGTTCAATGAAATATAAAATAACCTTGGAATTACTTGGACACATAACATATACTATTTCCATTTTTGGTCCTAGTTGTATGACCTAAAACTGCGGACACCGCAACCTCCAAAAATTAGATCAGACCTTTGTAGAAGTACTAATCCTCCGATTATTTAGAAATCTTGGTTGGATATAACCTATACATTTTTATGTACCTTAATCAATAAACCAAGCTCTATGCTTCGGAAAATATGAATCTCTATAAAATTTCTTCATCTTTTAGCAATAAAATATAATTTTTTTTAAGAAATATTTTTCATGACTATGCAACACGTGCCTTTAGGTAGCCTTGCATAAGTTGCCTACATAAAGAGCCTATTAATCAAAAGATTCCAATATTTAGCTATGAAAAATATGCCCTAATTATCCCTGCATAATACAACCCCCATAATAGGTTTGTCAAATATTGGTAACTACGTATGGATTGATTTTCATCTATATGAGATACATATATATGACTTTATTTCCACTCTTGGGCCTAACCATGATAAAAAAACAAAACTCCTTTATTATTTATATAAGAATCAAACCTGCATATGAAATGTTTACTTGATTCTCTCTCTCAGTAAGACACGTAGTGAAACTTTGGTTTTATCCCTTTGTCCAGCTACAAAAAGTCATTATTTTTTACATTGGTTCATCTTCTCCCTTACAACATGACGTTAAAATACATGGAAATTTTATAGCCATATTCTTCACTTGTGTTACCTTTTAGTTATAGAAGAAACCCTTACTACTCCATGTTTCTCACACCAAGTCTTTCTTTTCACATCAGTTCATCTTCATCCTTACAGCTTGACGTTAAACTATATGGAAATTTTATACCCATATTCTTCATTTGTGTTACCTTTGATTTATAGAAAAAACCCTTACTACTTATTGTTCATCACTGTATGACTTTAAACTGCACATCACAATATTAATTCAAAATGAAACAAATAAATCCTCCAATTTAAAAATAAGTTAGATATATGGAAATGACATCATATTCATGGACAATATTGATTAAAATATTTCTTATATGCATTGAGCATAACCCCCTTTTATATTTCACACTCTTAATCTGGAATATTTTCCAGATCTTCGTAATCTTTCTTACAATTTTTGGTGACAAAATTTATAATACCTGAGAACTCTTTTGCTGGACTATGCAGCATGTGCCCTTAGGTGGCCTTTCATAAGTTTCCTACATAACGGGACTATCAGTCAAAAGATGACACTATTTGACTATGTAGAATATGCCCTAGTTGGCCCTGTATAATACAACCCCCATAATATTTTTTTCAAATAATCGTAATTTCGTTCTAGATTATAGTGTCTTTGTCCCCTTCAAACTTTGATGAAAATACACAAGAATATGTATTTTAAACAGTCATTCAGGTATAATTTTTCCACTACCTTTCTCTTAATCTGAAACTATTCAAGGCCATGGTTTGCACATTTCCCTCTCTATGTGTTCAATAAAATATAAAATAACCATGTAATCACTTGGCCACATATCATATACTGTTTCCATTTCTAGTCCGAGTTGTATGACCTAAAACAGTAAACACCACAACCTCCTACATTTGAGTCAGACCTTCATAGAAGTCATATTCCTCCAATTATTTGGAAATATTGGTTGCAAATACCCACTCCATATTCCGTAACCTTTATCCATAAATGAAGCTCCGTGCTTTGGAAATTATGAATCTCCATAAACTTTCTTCATCTTTTAGCAATAGAATGTCAATATTTCTAAGAACTCATTTTCCTGACTATGCAACACATTCCCTTAGGTGGCCTTGCATAAGTTGCCTACATAATGGACCTGTCAATCAAAAGATTCAACTATTTGTCTATGCAGCATATTCCCTAGTTGGCCCTACATAATACATCCCCCATAACGAGTTTGTAAAATAATGCTAACTTTGTTCTTGGAAAAGGGTTATTTAATGCCTTTATCCCCTTTTCTATATCATTCTTCAGATATAGAAATTCCTAAATCACAGTTTACATTTTTCCTTTACATACCTGAATATGGTGGTATGTTTCCAAAAAACAATTATCAATAAACTGGAAGAGTTTCATACCTTCGGTTGAATCTAAAGACCTTAAATTAAATCCACACAATTCCCTCACTACATGACATAAAACGGCATAGTATAATGTCCTCACTGCATGACATAAAACTTCACAGTATAATGTCTTCCCTGTATGAATTAAAAATGAAATGTATAATTTCATCACTGCATGACTAAAAACTACACAATTTTATATCATAAATTCCCCTTTTCTAATAAATTTCATCAATTCTTCATACAAATTTTTTTTATAGAAGTAGTTTTCCAATTCATGACATATGTCGACATAAAATAGCTATTCTATTCTTAAAACCCCTTTCCTTGGAAAAATCACCCATTGTGGTCTTGAGTCACCCAAATCTTATTTTCCCTTGTATATCAATAGTAAAATGTAAAATTCCTATGAACTCTTTTTCATGACTATGGAACACATGCCCTTAGGTGGCCTTGCATAAGTTTCCTACATAATTGGACTGTTAGCCAAACAATTCCACTATTTGGCTATGTAGTATATGCCTCAGTTTTCCTTGCATAATACAACCCCTATAATGAGATATTCAAATAATGGTAACTTAGTTCTTGGAGGAGACTCCCATTATGTTGATACAAGTTTTAAATTTGGTGACCATAAAAATCATAGATCAAGATTCCCCTTGGAAATATTTAAAGAATATTTAATTAGTTCTTAGTCACTAAGTCTTGTTTGGGATCTAATTTCAAAATTTATGGTCAAAGCTATTTGACATTAAATACTAGCCCTTGATAGTCTAACATGCATGACTCTAAACTACTAGGAGACATGGTACTCACCATATTGAGAACCCTCAAAGGTCACTCTAAACAAAAGTCAAGTCCCAACTCACTAAACATACATTTTTTATGATTTTGGTAATATTGAGCAATAAAAAGTCAAAACATACAATGTTTGTGGGGTTTTCCATATAACCGTAGCAAAAAAATCAAACTATACATACTAGGCCCAATGGCCTAGGTAAAAAAAGGCAGTTAGTGAGGAAGAAAGAAAAAATGAATAAAGAAAAAAATGTATTTCATTTAAGAAATTTTTTATAGAGGAACATCCACAAATTATAATCATTCTGTTTTTATAAATTAGAAATTATAAAAGAATTTCTACATAATTCCTCATTTTGTTGACAACCTCTGTAGCCCCATAGACTACCTATTGAAGCTCATTTATTTGACCATCTCCACTCTCTTCACCATGATGAAGTTCTTCTCTAGCATCTGCAATGGATTTTGCACCTTCTTTCTAGACTTCTTTTAATGAGCTATGAATATGGTCAAGATCTACTATAATGATAACTAACTCATGTTGAGGGCACAACTACTAACAAGTCCTTTCTTTAATTTTCTTCTTCAGTACCTTCAAATTTTTACTATGATTATCCTCTAACTAGGATAACGCTTCTTAAAAATCCTCAATGTTGATAGAAAGTTTGGCTTTTATCAAGTCTTACTGAGGCTTATTCTTTTGATCCCTCCTTCGAATAATCTCTTTCACCATAGTATGAATTTCAAGGTATTCGATACCTCTAAATCCCAACCTGATAAATGAGATGAAAGTCATGGAATTCTTGACGGTAGTTCCTCAAGAGGCATTTTAGATATTATCTTCCAGATGTTGTTCCATGCCTTGTGGTGTGAAAGATGAAGAGAATTCTATAGTTCTAGGTCTGATTTAGAGTCACTATCATAAAGAGGAAAGTATTCTGGGATTAATGCACTTAAATAAGTTCCTTGTTCTGCTCCTTCCTAAACAATGGTTGTTTCACATTAAAATATTGTTTGGGATGATGGAGAGGCTTCACCTCCAGGATTATGCATTGAAGTTGATATCCCTATATGGTAAATAAATAATTATTGTTATGTTCAGATTCAAGAAATAAAAAAAGTGAATACAAACACAATATCAATATCTCTTACTTAACAATAGGTCAGAAGTCTCAGAAGACTCCTCCCCAGTATTCTCAATTTCAAAACTTTTGTTTGAGGTCTCTGGATGAGGAGTGCTATCTTTAACGTGCTCAGGATCTTCATAATGAATCTCAAGAATATCTGCGATCTCAAGATCCACCTGAACCAATGTCTCCATAGTGATGGGATTGATATTAATATCAATAATTCCTTCGAGAATCATCGTGGTAGAAGTTTCTTTATATGGAACTATATATTTCAACCAACCATGGTTAGAATGTTAATCAAAAGAAGAATAACACGATGAATAATGAAAACACAAGTCAAGTTGACTCTATACAAGGACCTCGAAAATCTTCTAAAACATTTGGTATATTAACATAGTCTAATACTTATTCAAAATACATGCCAAGGTTCATCATTTCATACAATGATATCTCATATCCCAGGTTAGTCTCACCCATGGGAGCACTTGGATTGTTTTCTTTGCAACCTTCCCTTAACAACCTTTGACCCTGAGTAGCTTTCTCAGCAATAGTTGTGGGGTCAATGTTAGTTTTTTCTCTATTTTTTGGTGCATGTGATGAACCTAAAATATCACAGGATGGAATTTAGTTATGTTACATTTGATTCCTTATGAAATATTTTTGATTTACCAGAATCCTCCTCTCCTTTGATAGTAGGAATGAGAGGAATACTGGGAACAAATGTTGGTTCCTTAGGCCTCAATGCCTCCTCAGGAACCATCAGAATGGTAGGAATTTGTTCTTATTTTGCATCACCTCCCATGGTTCCTTGAAGTTTATAATTAGTTTATTTTAAAGAATAAATGGAAGAATCCCCTATAATTCCAATAATTTTAAAACAAATTTCATGAATAAAAACTAAAATTTATGATTATCAGGGAGACTTACCACTACTAAGATAGCGCTTAACCATGGCTCTCTTTATTTGCTGATTTTGCTTCTTCTCCTTATTAGGAGGGCTTACATCATCATCTCCAGAGATAGGTATTAGAGATCCCAATACACTCACTATATCATCCTCCATGGCTTGTTGGCCCAGATATATTTCTCTCGGTTCATGGAGTGATTCAGTAACTCCAATAGAAGTGCCTCTAGGGTCATACTATGGAGAATGTACTTTAGTTGTATTTCCTTTAACCAACAGTAAGATAAGATGAATTTCCCATAATTAACTATGTTTTGACTAAAGTTTAAATTAAAAATCATAAGATAATGTTAGAGAAAAGAAACTTATATCCTTAGGATATACAATGTCACACCATTATTCCCCTAATTAAGGACTAATCCCTTCAGTGGTACCACGATCTATCATTTATTTCACCTGCTTTTTGGTATGAATTGATTCATTAGTGGTATGTATGATCATTTACAGCTCTCAAATGTAGGGTCCTCACCTCATTGGGATTATCCTTAAAAAGAATGTTAGTAGAAGCCCATAAATCCCATACTCATGGAATATACAGTCCTCCACGCAAATCCATCCACAAGGTTTTAGCATCACAGTATAGACTCTACCATGTTTGAATAGCCTCTGGTCATATATATTCAGAGTGTATGTCATAGGGTTGTGAAGAGGATCCCGCAACCTTGGATTCGGGTTTCTTCCCAACCCCCAAAATCACATATGAGGGATGATAAAATGGAAAACTTCAATCTTCATAATGATCGAAATCAAATTGCCTTGATATATATTCAGTAAAATTGATGGATTGGATCTTTTAATTATGAAAGAAGCATTATATCTTCCATGATGTCTCTTCGGTGAATTTGGAGCATCATCACCTCCACCCTCTTATTCTCATGAGTCGGCCCCTGATGATGAATATTTACCTTCCAAATGAATGGGATATCTCCTGATACTTCTCATTACCAGAAATCAAGGGACGCCATGATTAAATAACCCTTCATGGTATGTTGTGACCCAATGTTTGACATACCAAATAGTTAATATGCTTAATGCATCAACAATAGGTAAATTAAAAACCGTCCCAGTCTTCTCCAAAGATGTCAAAACCATAGTTTTTGGGAAACCATCGAGTGTTTATCTAATCAGACATGACCAGAAGGGGATACAATATTCTGTTGTAGAAATTTGAATTGAAGTGAAAATATATAAGGATCATTGGCCTCACATATGATTTCTCCGTCGATTCTGGTGTCCAACACACCATCTCTTCAAGCTAGCATATATTCCCTTAATTCCAAACTGACCATCCCATCATCAATGAATCACCCCTTAAGAGGATTCCCATAAGGAAAGAAATGGAACCCCTTATCCATTCTCAGTCTAACCTTGATTTCATAAGCATTCAGAGACAAGGGTGAAATATCAGAGAAATCTATATAGATGGTCGGGAAGGACTTCTAAAAACCTGTACCCCACTGTGTTCAACATAAGTTCTGAAGTGAGTAGTGATCCATTGACACAATACTTAGAATGGTACATCTATTCTAAAGGGAGACTTCCATTTGTAAATGTGCCATGAACTCTTATGAATTTTTGCCAAACTAGAAGTGTCCAACCCTACCATCATTTTCTTTGCTAGCATGGTTGCAATAACAAAGGTTCCTAGCCTCACACCTCCTTTGGAGTCTCGAACTGGTAACAAATCAACACTGATCCACATGGAAAAAATACCTTCCTATCAAGTATTTTCAAGAATTTATGGGTTGACTTTCTATCCCAATTTGTCAAATTCCCCATTCTCCAAGGATGTTCAGAAGGTGTCAGGAGTACCTCTTTTCTCTACCCTTGGACAGCTGGTCAGAAGGGTATAAGTGGGCCCCTTTTTCTTCTTCTTTATCAAAAATATTTCCATTCATTACTCTGGATGAATATCTCTATAGTGGAGAGACTTCATGTTGGTCATGTTTTTGAGTTTTTTAAATATTTTCATCAACTTATGAACCAAATATGGTGTCTTCTCTGAGTCATTCCATGTCAACTTGAGAGGAATATACTCATCATACATGTCTCCAAGGATTTGAGCTCCTAAAATCTAGTAAACATCCCCCAAGCTGATGTTTACCTCTTCATGTGTTAAATGGAAGGAGTTAGTCTTTGGGCTCCATCGGCTAGAAAATTCCTGGATGAAATTATCATTCACGTACACCTAAGTTTTCCCAACCCAGATGGCCTCATAAATCCTGATGCCTTTCAAGTCGTCTATAAATTTTTAATAGGTCTAACTAACCCAGCAGTCCCACATCCATGCGGGTTTTACACCTCATCTTGGGAGGAAATCCCAACTTTTCTTCCATCCCTTGGACTGATCTGTCTGGTAATCCCAAAAGATGGATGTATAACAGTGTGGATGTAGCTCAGGTGCGTGTGCCTTCAAATCTAGAGCACACATGCTATGATGCATAATATGATCCATCTCTGTTATCCCAACATTAGCAAATGAGCCCCCAACAGAAAAATTGGCTGATGATAAGTTTTTATAATATTGAAACTATGAATGTGGTACATAGTTATTTGGATCTAGAATATTAAAATCCTAAAAATGGCCACATCTATACAAAGGCAGATTGGTGCTTCAGGAAAAGTTGAAATGATACCTCTTCAAATATTTTGCTATTTTTTGAAGGGTGGTATCAAAAAATTCTAAGTAGTGATGAATGACGACATTCATCATGTCATCAATCGTCTTGATGTCAATCTCATAAACAGTTCCAATTCATTTGGGAGCCATTGAACCTACAAAAAAAAATAGAAATTATCTTTTATGTATGGTCATTTTTGGTGTTTTGACAAAAAATTGGCAAATTCAATAAGGCGCACAAGTATAAAATTGGAGCCCAAGTACAAGTCGGCGTGCAAGTATGGCTCCCCACTTTTAGCACACAACTAAAAAACATATAGAAGAAGCGTGAAGAAATATAAGCATCTGAGTGAAGAAGAATTGCATGCCGAGAGCTGAAATTTCAGAAGTTGTGATTTTTTTCGTGGAAGTGACGACACTATATATAGGTGATGAATGTTACCCTATGCGCCAAAATATTTCACACTAAAAACTTCCGCACCCAGTTGTATTGCGCAAATAATGCTTGTGCGTCCCTGTTTTCTCCTCTTTCTCCTTCATTTCTTTAACTCGGTATATGACCCTCTTTTCATTTTAGATCCAATTATAGGGGGGGGGGGCTTTTGTTGACACTCCATTCTATCAAAGAGTCTAAAAAATGAAAAATGTAAATTCCTTACAAAGAAAGGGAAAATACGTGAAGAAAATCATGATTGGGAAAGGCTTGAGTTTTAGGTCACCATAATCAGACCAGAAGAGCGTCGGCGTACATCATACATGATCGCCCAATCTCTTTTCACACAAGGTCCTATTTTTTGCTTATAAATAGACTCTTAGGGTCTTCATTTGTATGAAAAATTTCCCTGAAGCCCAATCGCTACTTTCGTCACCCTATTGCTTCACCCAAGTCTTTTTAAACTTTCTAGGTAGTCCTTTAACACCTTGGGAAG
Source organism: Viscum album (assembly GCA_963277665.1). NCBI lineage: Eukaryota > Viridiplantae > Streptophyta > Magnoliopsida > Santalales > Viscaceae > Viscum > Viscum album. The sequence continues at coordinate 1,442,805,894 of OY728162.1, read as the reverse complement.
AGGATTTAAAGGAGGATCATTGGACTTAAATTCATTTAGTGTTTGAAAACCATAACACTTGCGAACCTAAAGTTCCCAACCTCCCTAAATCAGGAACACTTGCGTGCCACCTATTCCTTTCATAGAAACTTGAGAACCCCACTTCTGGGACCACCTATGAATACTTCTGAAGGATTGAGCCAAGTCTCACCCAAGTATTACCATACAGGTTAGTCATCGCTTAAGGGAATATCTTGTCTCCCAAGTCTACTCATGTTCCCATACTTGCGTGCCTTTGCCGACTTGGGTGCCCCTCTTTGATTTAATTTCTCTCATCAGTCTACAAGCCATCCAACATTCCTCAAATCCATTCATGGCAAGGATTATTCTTCTTTGGATCCATTTTTTGAAATGGATTCTTTTGAGACCTCCACAAAAACCTCATGACTTATCAAACCTTTGGGAAAGGAACATCAGTGTGTCTCACATTTGGGTTGGTATATCCACTGTCAGAGGTTTCCCACATTTGTTTCATAATGGGGTAAGGACTCATGGAGTGTCTGTGGGTTTTTATATCCACGGTCACATGGACCTTATAACCGAAACAGTGCTAGGAAGTTCTTAGTTTGGAGGAGGTTTGGGTCCTAGGCTTTCCCTTATCAAAGGGATAACCCAAAACCTCAAGCCTCTGGTAGGTAAGTTAAGTTTCACACTATCTTTTCCATACAAGCAAAAGAGAAGTCTCCCTCCCCCACCATGATCAATTTTAAGGCAACCATCATGGCATAAGCCCCTAAATTTTCTTATAGGAGGTAGCAACATTGCTCCTCCTCTCTTCTGTAGTTCCAAATACCATAAGGGAGATGAGAAAAGGGACTTTCGTTACCCTTTCCCTCTCCCATTGAGCCTTTTCACCACAGACAACCATCCTGGTGTAAGCCCCTAACCTTCATCCCTTCCTCCTTTCATTGGACCCTTGTCCACTGTAATGTGAATAGAGGTAAGGATCATCACTTCACCCTTTTCCACGGTCAACACAAAATCTTATACTAGCGGAGGAGTAAAAGTGTGAAGTGTTATTGTTGAATCCTTCAAATCCTCTTATTTCTCACACCGAGCTTGAATCATGTGGAATTAGAGATTCATGATGATTGCAATATTCACACAAACACCCATGGTGAATAAACTATGAGAACTCTAGTTTTCACCATAATTGGGATACGCAGGAAGTCTTCTAACGGCCCGACCTCAATGGATATCCTCTTTAGGAATCCAACCCTAATTCCCTTAATCTCGGCATCCTCTTTAAGAACAATCCCCAAATCAAACCCCTAAGTCACCAAGGCATCCTTTTCAGAAAGTAAGCCCAAACTCATTTCTCTCAAAGGACTATACTCTCCTATGAGATTTATCGAACTACGCGGGATTTGATGCCGATACACATAGGATACATAGGAAGCCTCATTATGTTTCAAAACCAAAATTTCCAAATCAACCCTATTCTCCTTGGGCCATATTATGAACATGATCTAATATAACCTGGAAACCCATATCCTTTCCAAGTTAATTAGGCTATTTCTGCATAAGTCCCACACCAAACTTTGACTAAGCACATTTTTCTTATATTTCCTTACCATATGACATTAAACTATATAGTTAGGTCATTATCACATGACCTTAAAAGGTATGATGTTTCCCATTAAGTAGAACCGAACTATGAGGGTTCTGATTCCTTTCACATGGATACGTAGGTAACCCATTTCATGGGTATGATCCCAATATCAAAACAAGCCTTCATCTCCCTAGATGATAATAAATTCCAGAGTGCCTCGCTGAGTGGTAGAAAACTAGTATCATCATAATGATGATTAAAATAATCATGAGATAGTATATTAGAGGAAACCATTGATGGAGAACCTAAAATACATACAGATATCTCCATTAATGAATAACCTTGATTGCATACTTATTATTATAAATCTTACACATGTTAATAAGTGATTGTAAATTCCAAGGGAAACATATGTTATTCTTGGTGAATTAATAAGGATTCATGAAAATATTTAATATTTACAAAGAGAGTCTCGGAGTAGACACTAATTCCCCCCACAAGGGTGTGATGATTCCGAATTCCCATCCTCTCAACCAATATACGTTCCTTAGTATTTTGAATTTTAAACTTAACGAACACCTACCATTGGAAAGTAGGTCCCCTTTGAATAAATAACAGTTGAATGTTTCCGGTTCCATGAATAAATCCAATGGAAACCGCCTGGAAGCAGTGATTATTAAAACTAGAACTCACATTTCTATGAAAGACAAAACAACAACTTTATTTCTCCAAATAAAATAAATTTAATCAACCCTAACATGTCATATTCTCCTAGAAAATTCATGTATGACATCAAAAGTTTCAATTTACATTTATTTTAATATTTATAATATCATTTATTTTAGTCTTTAATTAATACGGTAATTCCTACATCATAAGTGTGTCATTAATAAATTTAATTTATATATATATATATATATATATATATATTTATTTATATATATCCCATTCACTAACTTCCATTCAATACGATATGAAATGGAAACAACGTTTATGGATATGTAAGACCTACCGTATCCACAAATGGTGTATTCTATTTCATATATCTATATATTATACATATTTATATTATGAATATATATAATATATAAATAATGTTTTATATGTAAGAAGTAAGTAAATAATGATATAAGTTATAAAATCAAGAATAACAAGTTAAACACATATGATAAAGAAAACGATTATTACCCAAAATGTTACTCTAACATGGAAATTATTAGTAAATGGGAAGTATAATGTCATAAATGAATCATATATGATATCATAAATATGAATATGGTTCTATTATAATTGAATAACATACTATGGTCATCATAAATTAGGTCAAACATAACCCAGACTAAAGGAAAGTATAAGGTAAGGGTTAATTCCTCAATCTCATTATTATCCGAGATTTTTTTTGTTTAAGTATTTACTAGGACATATTTATCATCCATATCCATGTTTTTTAAAAATGTTGTCAAAAGGAATATTTTAGGGTTTTATGGAAGGTTATATTTAAGTAGATCATCATTCTAAATGTTGTAAAAATTTACAATTTTAAATCTATTAAATTAATGTGCATGTTTTCAAAATGATTATTTAAGGATTTATTTATACGGAAATTATTGTTTAAAATGATAATTCATAAAAATGTTTCAAAGTGTTGTGCGCCACTATAATTCAAAAATTTCTTTTCAATGGATTCCTTTATATATTGTGCAACATTGAAATGACTTCAAGAAAAAGGGATATTTCTCTCAAAGAGTTTTAATGATTATTTTGAACTATACCAACATCCTTTATTGGATATTATTCTTGATTGAGGTTTATTTATTATAATAAAATATTTCATATTGTATTGAATGAGTTATGATATGTTTGGATGTGGATGTTCTATTTTTATACTATTCATGGTTTATGGTTAAAGTATTGGAATTTCGTATTCTTGTTTTAATACAAATGTTTATATTAAGTTTCAGCCTTTTCATATGGGGAATGCATTGGTCTTAGTAAGTGACGGTAGAGGCCTACTATAGCCCCTCAATGCATCGGTATGTCTCATGAGACAAACTAGTTTCCTGGAACAAGGCCTTGATAGAATATTTGTGAATGATCTTGGCACAAGGCCTCAATATAGTAGTTATTTTTTCTGGCATTATGCATTCCCTTGTTATGAAATCAGTTATTAAATGTGACTATTGGACTAGAGGAATATCCATGTGCATGTTTTTATGGTAATTTTTGATCTATTTTTACCATATTTTGCTCAATTTCATGTTTAAAAGGTTATAATTTTTATTATACAACTTTCTTAAGAAGTTTATAGCTTCCGCTGAATTATTTACCCTTACTGAGCATCTGAGATCAACCCTTTCTTATGATTTATTTTCCCAGGATGCCATAAAATGTATTATGGTTGATATACATTTTAAAGGTAGAGTAATAATATCATCATTAAAGGATTATTTATTTTGTGTTTATGTTAGAAAGTGTAACATAATGTTCATTTATGTAATCTATTTTCCAAGATAGCTAAAACGATCAGTCCTTCGGGACTTGTTCCTTGTAATCATTCCAATGTATTAAAATAATGAACTGGATCTAGGCTTCTGGGGTTGGGTCATTACAGTTTTTATTGGTGGAAGTTTAGAAACAACCTTGGAAATAGATTTAGATAAATAAGATTAGGGATCATAACCCGAAGATAGAATTTGAGGATGAGTATTGCAGAGTATCCTTGAAAATTAAAATAGATATTATGTTGGTATTTCTTGAAAATACAACCCTGTTTAGATACTACAAGTGGAAGAAGTTCTTGCACAGATGTACCTAAGAGTGAATACTCTAACAAGGAGTTTGGGCTTGACCCATGGTATCCTGGTACACGACTATGAGCCTTACATCACACCTGGTTTGACACTCCCAGGGGATATGCTTACAATAATTCACATTTTCATTACAGACCATTATGAAGTATTTATGATTAAATATGTCCACAATGAATGCATAGTTATTATTATGAGATCAGATATGTATATTTTTTTTCCAAATTATGATTAGTATTTCACTAGTTTAGAATCATGCATTATGACTCATAACCTTATCTAGTGTGTGACATTGTTTAGAAATGACTAATAGTATAAGGAATGACTACCCCAAAAATGAACATGTTCCAAAGAGTAGGAAGGATCCTATATTTCATGGTCTTAAGCCAACATTTTGATGGGACACAACCTCGTATATATTCTCATCATATGAGGAAATAGTATCATGCATTGATACGATAAGTAAATAATTATATGAGTCCTATAGCTTTCAAGGGAAGCTCGAGAAGAAGGGAATGACAAAGAGAAAGATAGATAAAGGGAGGAAAGTAAAGAAGTATTTTTTCATATGTGATAACTGTGGAAAAAATCACCATGGAATGTTCTTGAAAAGATAGAGTGTTTTTTATTAGTGTGGATTAAAGGGTCTCTAGGAAAAATAATTCAAAGGTAACAAAGAAATGACTAATATTATGTTTTTCAGCTATAGTGAAATGGGGCATTATGAAAATAAATATCCCAAGCATCAAGAAAATATAACTCAGAGGAATCAGTGGGATCAAGGTCAAGCATAAACTGTTACAACAGTTGACGTGGAACAATTAATGTGTTTGTTTTTAGGGATTGATGAATTATGTCATTTGAGTGTTGTATCAATGATTTACTGGTTATATGAATTATGAAACAAATAAGTATTGTATTTTTGTACTATTTCATTGAGGATTTGAGATTGTATTGTACTAAGGAAAGTGACTCAATAACACAATAAAATATTTAGAAAATACATGGTTTAGGGAAAGATAAACCTTAATATGGTCCAGATATAGTGGTAGTGATTTTGGAATTATAGATGATTGATTTGGATATATTATATTGGTTATTCTTGACTACCTTATAACTAATAACTATTTTTTTATTCCATTATTGTTAGAGTTTACAACATTTTTGTATTTAAAGACTATATCTAGTATTCTATAAGGAATAAGGGATAATGAATGTATTAAATAAGGCTTTATGACAATTCATTGTGTTACCATGTTTTAAGAGAATACATGATGAAGTTATTCACATGATATTATGTGAAAAAAGATATCTTCATTATTTTTACCTCCCATATAAAATTTTGGACTATGAGTTTGGACCCAAGAATTTTGGATAAGTCTAATGGTTGGAATGGAGTAAGTTGATCACTTGATATTTTGTTTAAAGATTATATATAATTCATTAGATACTTTTACATAACCTTTTGGATTTCAGTAAACATATCGAGGATTAAAGAAATACCCTCGGACCTTATTATTTATCAAATGCGCTTCAAGCATAAAAAATCATTTTTGAACATTCATTTCCTAATGTATGGGATGATGTGAAAATAGCGTAATGCACAACCAAATGATGTGATTATGATTATGATAGGTAATGAAATCAAGTATGTTTTCTTGAGTTTTTAAATTTATACTTGGTCTTGCTTGTCGTTGATTGAAGTTATATGCATCCCAAATTAATTACCCGTTCTTAGAACTTTAGTATAGCATAAGTTTGGGGTCGATCCATAGGGAACTATGGCGTTCGTGAATTCAATTGAGTTAATACTTAATTAGGTGAAGTATGCAAAATTTAGAGTTGATTGAGTTGATTTTGGTTTTTGATTGAAACTAAATTGTTTTACTTTGAAAGAAAATGATTAACAGTTTTAAAGAAAACAATGGATAAATTTAAAGAGTTTAAAATAGGAATACAAGACGTTTCGGGGCTGTGGTGATTAAGGAGTTATTTTGAAGGTTGTTTAAATGGTTGTGTTGTTCATAATAATTCAATCATTATGGATTTTGTTTTGTAACAAGATTTCCTTGGTCCCATTCCTCTTGTTTAGAATTATAGTAGTTGACTCCTTGGTCTCGTAGTCAGTGTTCTTAATTATTTATTAAGTTCAGTCCATTCTTTGAATCGGTGAAACCTTTCCAATGGTCATGGATGTTTTCACCATTACTTCTCTTTTGTATTGCTGAGAATTCTTCCCTTGGTCCGACTCAGAATTCTCAGTTATATTAGACAGTGGTTTAAGAAGAGTAAGATGAATTACAACGAGAAAACACAACTATATAAAACAACACATAAATTAGGATCCCATCATACACATACCCAACATGAGGGGTTTAGTTACACATAAAAAATAGTAGAGAAACGACACACGTGATACCTGACGGATTCATCGTGTATGCGTTGAGGAAATGTGTCGGAAGGTGGAATGGTGGAATAGCGGAATGACGACACCTCGATGGCTTCGGGAATGGTGGTAGAAAAGCTTCTCTCTCCTCCAATGGGTTCTAAACTTAAAAATACATAGGCCAAGGCCTATTTTTTTATAGAAAAATGAAGTACACGGCGTGTATTGAATGTACATGCCGTGCACTTTTTGTCAACGCGCTTTGGCGCCAATTTTTCCACTGGCAGGTGTCCTAACACGCCATCTTTAACTATTGAACACGGTGTCACCTGATTATTGGGTGTACACAGCGTGTAGCGCCACCATACAAGGCGTTTAGTGCCATAAGATTGGCCACCAACCCCTTCTAGAATTGCAGACACGGCGTGTAGAAATTAAAACATGCAGTGTCTCCTTCAACAGCCACATGGTCATGTAGACTTTTCTCATCAACCACCGCTTCTAGATAGTAGTACACGGCGTGTAACGCCACCTCACACAACATGTATCTTCTTCCTGGTGACATGGTCATGTACTCCCTCCTTCGGTCTGTGTCCCTGTCTAGATGTACACATCGTGTATAAAAGTACACGCCGTGTAGTTTCAAAAATTTCACAAACTTCCCTTGATTCATGTATTTAGCCAGAAAGCTCATGAATGTAAACAGAATCAACAAAATCAAAGGATATGTTCATAAAACAATATATATTTGCTGAAAACATGTTTATATCTTCAATTATATATATGGAAATGTATACACAAATTGGGTGCATCAAATTCCCCCACACTTAGTCATTTTCTTTCCCTCAAGCAAAATCTCAACATATAATTAAAAGAAACTATACTTTAAAAAGGAAGGAATTTAATTAATCAAATGTATAACTGATAAAATTACTGAGGAACAATTTTAAAAGGAACAAACAAATTCAATTCATTAGATATTAAAATAATTCCTCATATATAATGGAATTAACTACTCTCATCCTCTTTCAACACATTTTTCAACCTTTCAAAAATAATCATGCCATTTGATGATTTACCTTACCAGTACAAATCACACTCCACAATCTAGATATTTTTATTCAGAGTTATGCTCAATCTAAGGTATATACACTCTATCCATAGGTTTTCAAGATTCCTTGTTCTCCACTTCAAAAAAATTTTATTACAAAAATCATTAGGGATTTATCAATAAGGTTCATATGTCTCTGTGGCTAAGGGTTGGTAGGTTCAGATGTGAAAATAAATTCTGAGGCTTGAAAAAGGAAAGATAATTTCTTTAAACTACATTGCATGATATTCAAAGTAAAGCTCACTGAAAATGATTCCATCACAAGCTCAGTCAAATGTTTTTGTAATCGTCACCATCTTCCTTAGGTAAGTAGGGTTCATGAGAAAATAAGCATAAAGTCCCCTTTTTGTTTGTTTGTTTGTTTGTTTTTATAACAAAACAGAAGGGAAACACTTATTAATACAATAAGTAGATGTTTGGAACCCATTCTACACCAAATAATCAAGAGGCACTCCCCCACACTTTATTTCATGGTTGTGTACAAAAATATGCCATGTATTACCAACTCCCTCTTTAAAGCTCAAATAAATAATCATGCAAAGTTTAAAAAGAAATAGGGTAGGAAGGGAAACAAGCTTGTAATGTGGCTTCCTATAAAGGTTTTTCATGGATTATATGGGCTTAACTAAGATTAAATGTAGGGTAGGTCTCAAAGTAAAGGGGTTGAAACAATCTAATGCCTCAATCATTTTTAAGTAATTCAAAAATTCCTTCATGTTTTGAAAAGAAAACTTGAAAATTCTGGTAGTGATGCATATCCTAAGAATCTCTCAAGAAAGTGGGTATTAGAAAAGAAATACAAAAAAGGGTTTAGAATACCTCTCAAGAGTGGAAAAATAATAAAGGGACAATCAGGTCATGACATGCATATAAATGATTAGCCTAATCATTGTAATTTAATCAAGGATGAAAAGTTGCAATTGAAACTATATCAGCAATCATTTTAAAATACTTAATAACTAAAATAATCATGCAACATTTCCAAAAGTTCCTACTGATAACTCTAGAATTTATAAGAATTATTATCCAAAATTGCATTACATTTTCAAATATAGAATCTAATAATGATGTATCCTAGATTAGTTTAAGGGAAAAGACTAAGGTGAAAGAAATAGATGCTCCCCCACACTTAATACTGCACATGGTAAACCAAGTGAAATATTAATTTAAGGGTGGGCAATGGGGTGATATGGGGGAAAATGAAGGAAAGAAGTGGAATAAGTAAATCCAAAAAGAGAGACAATGGAAAAGGAAAAATACTCCCCTCGTGAAAAGTGATTACCAAGGTTCTCCATGATAACTGCGACTGGTGAGGGAAAAGAAAACTACAAATATACATAACATCACAGCACATAAAATGAAAAAAAGATATATAAGATAGAAAATGTCACTATCATGGGGTCGCCTCAGGGGAGGCATCATCATGTACAGAGTCAACCGGTAGAGACAGCGCATGAGGAGTGGAAGTGGGATACTCGAACTCTGTATCGTGAAGGGGAGCTGAAGAAGTAGGAGCCGCAGGTGTGAGACTCGGTGAAGGTAGCTCAGCATCAGGCCCTGTCCTGACAGAAGTGGTAGCAGCAGGGCTCACCATAGGTAGTAGAACAGAATCTGTGGCCTGTGCAGGAGATGACGGTGGAGCAGCAGCAGGAGGGCCATGAGCGGAGACAGAGGCTGGTGGCGGAGGCAGTGAAACACCAAGATGCTGAGCAACATGCACCAATAGCTACTCCATCCTATCCTGGCGGCCATCTAGATGAATCAAATGGCGTGCAATGGTGTCTTGGCGGCCGATGATACAAACGAACTGCTGCTCTATCTGAACCTATCGGCTGTCCAAGCGATCCAAGACCTACTCCATCGCGACTAGGCGGTGGGAAAGGGCATGATCGACTGAGGGTGTGGGGGTAGGGGGATGGGTTATGGGATAGAAGAATGAAGGTTAGAAGAAGTGGGGTCAGTAGGAGGTGGGTGAGGTGGAGAAGCTGGATGGGGTGGGGAAGGAGGAGCAGGGTCAGCATTTGGGGCAGGAGGGTCAGCAGGTGGCGGGGCTTGAGCCTGAGCAAGGATGTAGGCACCCCTGCTTCCAAACCAATCCCATGCGAATGAGCATGAGAAAATCTATCTGCTGGGGTGAAAAAAACAAGTCATGAGGTAAAGAAGGCTCGAACACCCCTAAGTGGTGGGAAAGACGGGTGGTGTAAAATCTTCCGGTTAGGTTACCCTGACGACCGATAATCATGGAGTGGAAATAGGATGCGGCAAGATAGGGGAGGTTCGGGTAGTCGTGCCAATTGACACAGGTAAGACGCTCCATGTCACGGCTGGTCACAAACCCCATATCCTCATGGCGGGGTAAAAGTAAGGCCTTGAAGCACCGGTGGGCGAAGCGAAGGATGTGGTCGGCAATAAGAGTTCTCTTCTGGGAAGTGGGGAGTATCGGTGGTCAGACCCAGCGATCTACCACCACACGACAATGAGGTCAGAGCGCTCAGGTCAGGTCACAGTAGAAAGAAGGGTTGGGGGGATAGGATGGGGGTAAAAGCTGCACCCTCGGCCAAACTCTGTCATGGTAAGAGAAAATCGCCGGCCACCTAGCCGGAATCGAACCACGGGTACCGCATCGCTAGGTGTCTCCCAGTACTCCGCTCCATCAAACTCGAATGAGGCTGAAAACTCCAAAAATAAATCATGGAACATAGAAGTGCTGAACTGGAAAATATCGAGGAGTGAGGTGTGCCCGAGAAGTGCCTCCAACTCCTCCCAAATACCGAGCTGTTGTGGAACGCTGCTGTCAAGGTATCTGCCACTCAATGGGATCAGCTGACGAGAGAAGCGTCAGACCATGTTGTAGGCAAGGTCAGTGACTGAGAATACCGTGCAAGGATATGGAGCACCTGTAGGTTCCAGCCCAGGTGCCGGTGCAGCAGCAGCGGCAGGATCTGTAGGTGGATCGGCCGAAGTGGAGGGTGGCTCGGTGGAAGGTGTTCTTGAAGAGAGACCAACTGCTGATGAAGATAGCGCAAGGAAAGTGGTAGCTGGAGCAGCAGAAGTAGTCTCAGCCCTTGTTGAGGGAGTGAGTGGTGGCAGAATGGCAATGGAGGGAGCTCGAAGACCGGAGCATCTAGGTCTGACTGTGTAGGAGGTCAGAGTCGAATCCGATGATAACTGGACTCCTTGCCCTCAGTGGTGGAGGCTGACCGCTTCCCGTGGCAAGGATCGTGATCTGCCATATCCTGAAATAGAAATAAATAGAAAACAAAACAAAAGGAAAAGGAAAAGGAAAGAAAACAAAACAAAGAAAATGTGATAAAACTAGAAAATAACAGTACACGGTGTGTACTCTAGAGTACACGACGTGTACTCAAAAATGGATACTACCCCGTGTTTTATGGAAAAATATGCTGAGGGTGAATAATAGACCATGGAAAAGTACACGGCATGTACCAAACATACACGTCGTGTTCACTCAAAGTGTAGGTGGTCATAAATGACACGACTTTGTTTTTATCAGTTCAAAGAAAACAATACATGCCGTGTAGGTATAGGACAAGACGTGTACTGCACACGAAGAACATGGCCATGTAGAAGGTGAGACACGAGCCATATGAACCTCTAAAAGACATGGCGTGTACCGAACACACACGCCATGTATAAGAACAAGGGGTGAGAGGCCGTATAGAGGGGAGACACGGGCCGACTAAATATATAAATCACACGACGTGTACCAAACATACACGCCGTGTTCTGGAACATGGGGTGACATGCTGTGTTATGTGCCACACAAGGAGGGGCCAACATAAATGATCTACACGGCGTGTACCAAACACACACGCCGTGTACACGAAAATGGTGTGTGAGGCCTTGTGCAAAGGTGTAATTGGGCATGCTGAAAAGGACACACTGTGTACTGAACATACACACCGTCTATATTCAAATTTCGAAATATTTTGTGTGTGGCCGTGTATCGAAGTACACGGCATGCGTTATTCATTTCTTGGCCGTGTAATGCCGGAAGCCGAACGGTCGGCCGGTCCGTAAAAAACCCTAAATGATTCTAAAAACTTGAAATAGAGGGTGTAGAATGGTGTACCTGGATCGAGGATCACAATGTGAGATGAATCAAAACTTGAAACACCCCAAATTGACGGATCTAGATAAGGGGGGTTCGGGTGGCTTTCGGGAGAAGAAAACGCGAAGAGGGGAGGAAATGGGGAGGCCACGTGACATGACCTCAAGCCGGGTGGACCACGACTTATATAGCCGTGGTACACGGTGTGTATGTTTGGACTACACGCCATGTATCCCAAATTTTTTTATAACAAATATAAATATATAATTATTATAGTAAACTATATAATAATTATTATTAATAATTAAAATAAAAATAGATATATCTACAAATTAAATTATAAATAAACCTATACACGACGTATATCATTAAATACATGCCGTGTATTTTAAAATTAGAAAAATAGTAGCACAACCATTGGTCCAGTACTTTGGGCGGGATTCGAACCGGTGATTGGCCATTCCGAATGAAAGCCCACAACCACTAGAGCAAAGGTTGTTTTGCTGTTCATATTTATTTTTTATATATATTTATTAGATATTTCATATACACACCGAAATAATGAAAATCAAAATGTGGGGTTTTTATTTAGGAAAGGATGGGGGTGAAGCAGGGAGATTAGCGCGATTCAAAACCAGGTCTTTTGAACCTGGTGCCGAGACTTTTCCAATTCAACAACTTCACCCACATTTAATTTCTTATTTTAAAAATGTTTATAATTTATATTTGAAATATTATGGCGCACATGGCATATATTTGAGTACACTTCGTGTGGTTTTATTAAAAGAACAAATGATGGAAATGGGACGGTTGTCTGGGTTCGAACCCGGGTCTTTTGAAACTGGATTACGATTCTAGCCAACCGGTCTATCCCCATCATGGGTTTTATTAAACAAATATATATATATATATACATATATATATATATATATATGGAAAATACCACACACGCCGTGAAAATAAAAGGAGGAACCCTGTGTCGAAGGTAGGTCAGGAGGATTCGAACCAGGGACGGCTTGAATAAACTCCAGTGACTTTACCATTGGCACCAGCATCATCCCTAGTTATTTATTTTTTATTATACAAATTTATACTATTAAGATTACAAATTAAAAATATAAGTACACACCGTGTATATTAGTGGGACATGGCGTGTAACCCTTGGGTTGCCTACCAGGAAGTGCCTTTGTTTTAGGTCGTTGACTCGACCTTCTTACCTCACTTACCTGATATTTAAGGTGGATAATGGTCCCAATAGTGGCCGCCCTAGCCATCTAAGAGTTTGAAGTTCTCTGGATATTCTTCAATAGGAATGTCTGGATTGTTAAAATTGTCAGAAATATAGGAACATACCAGATCATCCACCAGGCAGTTGTCCAGGGTAGTTAGTGCAGAACAATCCTCACGATCAGATGATGATGCCTGCTTGATGGCTTTGAGAACATTGTAGGAGACTCTCTCGTCTCCTACTCGGAAAATCAGCTCTCCCTGGTGTACATCAATGAGTGCCTTCCCAGTGGCTAGGAAAGGTATTCCCAATATATGAGGTGCTTCCTAGTCACCCCCCATGTCGAGGATGATGAAATCTTCTGGGAGGATAAGCCTACCCACCTTGACCGGTACATATTCCAGTAGCCCCTTTGGATTCTTAATGGACCGATCAGCAAGTTGAAGGGCTACTCGGGTTGGCTTCAAATCATGGAGCCCGAGTTTTTGGAAAACTCTGAGGGGCATGAGGTTCACGCTGGTCCCTAAGTCGCAGAGGGACTTCCCAAACTCACAGGATCCAATAGTACAAGTAATGGTGAAACTACCTGGATCTTGGAGTTTGGGAGGAATTGAATGCTGGATGACTGCAGAACACTCCTTGTTGAGGGAAATGGTGCCTAGATCCTCCATTTTTCTTCTATTGGAGAGTATTTTCTTCATAAATTTGGTATAGGTGTGCATCTGTGTCAGGGACTCCAAAAATGGTATGTTGATGTGGAGCTTCCGAAACACCTCCTTGAATTTGCTAAACTGGGAGTCCAGCTTCCTTTGCTTCAACCATTCCGGAAAGGGTAAGGCAGGCTTGAATAGTTGGACTACCTCCTTCCCTTTATTCTGCGAAACTTCCTTCTATGGGCTTTTGGAAGAGGAGGGGTTGGTATTGGTACGTTCATCATCATCATGGGTTATGGGAGCACCTGGTTGTGCTGGTTGGTTCTGTTGGGGCTCTTTTCCACTCCGGATCATGATGGCATGGGCCTCCTCCCTTGGGTTATTCTCGGTGTTTCTTGGTAATGTACCAGGCTACCTCCCGGATAACTGGTTTGCTATCTGGACAATTTGATTCTCAAGGATTCATATTGAAGCCTCCTGGTTCTGGAATTTTGTTTCAGAAGTTGATATAAATTTACTCATCAGGTCCTCTAACCTTGATGTGTTCTCTTGCTGAGATGGATGGGCAGCCGGTGGAGGAGGTGGCTGTTGTGGCTGCTATGTGCGAGGGTTCTGGTACTGAGGCTGCTGATAGGATCCCTGCGGGAAATGCTGTCTTGGAAATTGATTCTGGTAATGAGGCTAATTATTGCCGAGCGGTCGCTGGGGCGGAGGATTTTTCTTCTGTTGACCCCATCCTTGGTTCTGATTATCTCTCCATGCCGGGTTCTGGTGCTGCTGGTACTGATTGGGCCCTTAATTTTGGGAAACATAACTTAACTCACTCGTAGAAGGGCCTCCAGTTGAACCTGGGAATTCTCCCATGATGTGGTTAACACCACAGTCACCGCATGCTGGATGGCTCGCCTCATGAACTTGAGATGCTCCTTTGAGATTCAATGCGTTGATTTTTTTGGACACATCGTCCAACTGAGCAGCTAACATAATGGTAGCGTCAATATTGTGCATACCTCACTTTTGAGTCCCCCGCTCGGAGTGCCACTAGAAGGTGTTGGCTTACATGTCTTCCAGTAGTTTGAATAGTTCTTCGGGGGATTTTCCATCACCGTACCTCTAGCATCAGCGTCTACCATGGACTTGGTATTCATTGTAAGTCCTCCATAGAAAGTTTGGACTTGCATCCAGAGTGGGAATCCGTGGTGGGGAATTTTCGTAGAATCTCTTTGAAGCGTTCCCAAGACTCATACAATGACTCAGAGTCGTGCTGCTAGAAGTTATGAATCTCATTCCTTAGAGTCACCGTCTTTGATGGTGGGATGTATTTGGACAGGAATGCCTGGGCTAGCTCCTCCCAGGTGAGGATAGATCTTCGTTGAAGCCCCTTGATCCAGTTTTTCTCCTTGTGCTGTAGAGAAAATGGAAATTGGCGAAGAAGGATGGCATATTCAGACATTCCATTATTCCAAAATGTGTCACAGACTTCCAAAAAGTTGTAGGGATGGGCGTTCGGGTCCTCGCTCGGCAGACCTCCAAATTGGACAGTGTTATGGATCAGCTGCATGATAGCAGGCTTGATCTCAAAGTTCTGGGCCTGGACTGGAGTACAGACGATGCTCGTATCAGCTCCATGGATTGAAGGAAGACCATACTCCATAAGAGTACGTCTTGGAGGTAGCTGTCGAGGGGGTGGAGGTTGCAGATACTGGTGCTCCTGAGGGGCGAAATAAGTCCATTAGAAGAGTTGCTATGGTTGTTGCAGTTGTCCATATGTCGGAAAAGGTTGCTGTGGTGGCCGTTGGATATCCCTCGGAAGGAATTCCATGAAGCCTACAAGAGCTTGCTCCGGTAGACTAGTAGTTGGAGGCTGCAGATCCTGGTACTGCTGCTCAGCCGTAGCATCCACGGCTGGTGCTCCCTCTTCCGTGCTCACCATGGTTGGTGGTTGATGGTTGTGAGTTGCTGTCAGTGAACACCGACGACGATGCTGGGTCCGTTCGATCTCCGGGTCAAGCAGAACTAATTCCAAAGACTCGGCGCTTCTGGATCGTGTAAGACGTCTAAACATACACTTTAAGCTTCTACACAACACAAAAACGAAAACCGGACATAAAAGGGAAAAAATAAAATGTGAAATGGGATTAGAAAAGAGATTTTTGATAATTTTTTATTTTTATTTTCACTTAAATCAATTATTAACAAAATTTAAATCTTAGCACTAAAACGAAATATGTTCCCCGAAAAAGACGCCAAAATTTGATCTCGCTTGTCATTGATTGAAGTTAGATGCGTCCCAAATTAATTACCCTTTCTTAGAACTTTAGTATAGCATATGTTCGGGTTCGATCCACAGGGAACTATGACGTGCGTGAATTCAATTGAGTTAATACATAATTAGGTGATATATGCAGAATTTAGAGTTGATTGAGTTGATTTTGGTTTTTGCTTGAAACTAAAATGTTTTACTTTGAAAAAAATGATTAACAGTTTTAAAGAAAATAACAGGTAAATTTAAAGTGTTTAAAATACGAAGAAAAGACGTTTCAGGGCTGTGTTGATTAAGGAGTTATTTTGCATGTTGTTTAAATGTTTGTGTTGTTCATAATAATTCAATCATTCTGGATTTTGTTTTGTTTCAAGATTTCCTTGGTCCGGTTCCTCTTTTTTGGAATTAGAGCAGTTGGCTCCTTGGTCCGGTAGTCACTGTTCTTAATTCTTTATTAAGTTCAGTCCATTATTTGAATCGGTGAAACATTTCCAATGGTCATGGATGTTTTAACCGTTAATTCTCTTTTGTATCGCTGAGAATTCTTCCCTTGGTCCGGCTCAGAATTATCAGTTATATTAGACAGTGGTTTAAGAAGAGTAAGATGAATTACAACGAAAAAACACAACTATATAAAAAAACACAGAAATTATGATCCCATCACCCACATCCCCAACACGAGGGGTTTAGTTACACATAGAAAACATGAGAGAAACGACACACGTGATACCTGATGGATTCATCATGTAAGCGTTGTGGAAATGTGTCGGAAGGTGGAATGGAGGAATAGCAGACCGACAGCACCTCGATGGCTTCGGGAATGGTGGTTGCAGAGCTTATCTCTCCTCTGATGGGTTCTGAACTCCAAAATCTGTAGGCCAAGGCCACTTTTTAAATAAAAATAAAGTACACGGTGTGTATAGAAAGTACATGCCGTGTACCTTTCATCAACGCACTTTGGTGACAATTTCTCCGCTGGAAGGTGGCCTAACATGCCATCTTTGACTATTGAACATGGCGCCGCCTGGTGATTGGGTGTACACGGCGTGTAGCGCTTCCATACACGGCGTGTAGTGCCATAAGTTTGGCCCCCAACCCCTTCTAGAATAGCAGACACGGCATGTAGAAAATAAAACACATCGTGTCTCCTTCAACAACCATATGGGCGTGTAGACTTTTCTCAGCAACCAACGCTTCTAGAAAGTAGTACACGGTGTGTAATTCCGCCTCACACGACATGTATCTTCTGCCTGGTGACATGGGTGTGTACTCTCTCCTTCGGTCTGTGTCCCTGTCTGGATGTACACAACGTGTATAAAAGTACACGCTGTGTAGTTTCAAAATTTTCACAGACTTCCCTTGATTAGTGTATTTAACCAGAAAGCTCCTGAAAGTAAACAGAATCCCCAAAATCAAAGGATATGTTCATAAAACAAAAGATATTTTCTGAAAACATGTTTTTATATTCAATTATATATATGGAAATGTATACACAAATTCGGTGCATCAAATACTAAATTAACCCTTCCTATTCAAAAAAGGTATCTAAAAAAATGTGTAATACTTATACCTTATGTTTTGTTCATCCGATGATATTTTAAATCATAATATATTTTTGGATTTAAGGCCCTCAATTTTCTATTTATTTTTCACTTGTCTGTGATTGATGACTTCAATCACTCCCTATAAATATTTTCATTTTCCCTCTAATTATGTGTTTCTAATTTTCACCAATGTTATCCAATTCGAAATCCTAATTTGGTGGTGACTTTTTCATTTCCCTTTCCCACTTATTAAAGCTAAAATTTATTAATCCTATTCTCGATGTGGGTTTTCCACTAAGGTATTTTCTATTTTTAACCTTTTATTTTCGAAACAAATTTTCAAATTGTGAGGAAGAAATTTATTCATGGACGGGAGAATGTAACACCCTAAGATTTCAAAGTATGTTTTCTCTTTAATGTAGTTTAATATCTTATATGTCACACAATACTGACTAGGCTTGCATTATATGCAAGATTGAGTTTCTACGAAATGACACATTAATATTATAATTATTTAAAAGATATATTTATTTATCAATTAAATATTACAATACGAGTAGTAACAAATAAATTTTAAATTTTTTTTATATTTTTTTCACTTAAAAAAATATTTATAATGAAATGTATAAATTCCGTTAAAATAGTTATATATTTAGAAACACTATTTTCTTAAAAGAACTATTTTTATGTCATTTCGTGATCAATAATAAAATTAAATTTAGACACTTATAAAATTTGAATTTGGTAAAATAGATTTTATTTTTGAATTCATAATATCAAAATTAGCTTAGGGTGAATTTTTGGTATTTTTCTGAAAACATTCAATTTTTGATGAATAGTGAAAACTACTACAAATCATTTAAAAACCAAATTTTTTATTTAAATAATTATTTTTAATTCAAATTTTTCTTAATGTAAAAATATGTACATTATACATATATTAGTGAAATGTAATTCATTTGAGTAATTTTATAACAATATTAGATATATAAATTTTTTTGAACTTTTTAATGTCTTTTACCCACCTTCTAGGCACATTCCCAAATTTGCATAAAATGTTATTTTACCACTTCGGTGAATTGAATTTAAAAAATATGACAGAAATTGTTTTCATCAGTAAGTAAAATGTGGTTCAATAGGATGAAAATAATTGTTGGTGAATAGTAACTTTGGAATTTTTTTTAGCACGGTTAAAAGTAAATAGTGTAATTTACGGTAAAATTAATATTATAATAATATAAAATCACCTCAAAAGATGTCCTAATTCAATTGGATAATGGTTTTTCGACCAAAATAAATCATGGGGAAAAATATGATTCATTTTGACCCACATGGGTAAGATTAGAACATTTATTATATTTTATTTAAAAAAGAGTTAAAAGTTTTAATTTCAAATTTTAATAACTAAACCATTTTGAATATAGGGTTATAAATAATATAAATTATACTATAAATATTCATTAAGAAAAAATAAATATTTCTCACATCATGGTATTTTATATATAATTTTTATACATTAAATAATTAAATTTATTTATGACATAATGATGATGTAGTAGTTACTTTATTAATGTAAGATTAATATAAACAATTTTTTAAATATTAAAATAAATTTTATTTGAAACGTTTTATGTAATAAAAAATATTTAGTTTACTATGAAATTTTATTATTGATTAAATGTGTTTTGGTCAAAGGAATTAGGTTTTTATGACTTCTACAAAAATCAAGTATTAAATAGTAACAAAATTGACATAAATGATATTTTAAAATAAATACTATTTTATTAAATAAAATAAAAGTCATAAAAAACTTAGGTTTTACCAACAAACATATATATTGTTAAAATTCCATTTATTATACACCTTATATTCGTTTGGGAGCTTATAGTAACTATATTATCTTTTTAGTATAAAAATACAAGACATAATAAGAGTTAAACTATGTAACTAAGGGTTAAATCTAAAAGATAAGCTTAATTTGATGATCTAAACATGGATAAAACCTATTAATTTAGAGTAGTTATACCCATCCTCGTTCTATCCTTGAAATATATCAATTTTGAGACATTATAAAATGAAAATTACTTTATAATAAATTAATTTTTCATCATTTTTCCCAAAGTGCCTCTCACCTGTCTTATAAAAGGGAACCCCCCTTTATTTATAATTCTCACCACCAAATAAATTTGTATTGGTCACACCCTACCCAAATATGTTAAAAACGTACCTCAATTTAACCTATAGTCCTTACCTTTAGCATAAAGCCAAACTAAAGAGACCTTTTGTTCAAATCAAAAGAAAACACCTGAAGAAGAGGTCATCATTTTATCACCTCTTTCAAAGTTATTTTCTTCCTCTATTTTCTATTTCTATATTGTTTCCATATTAAAATAATAAATAAACGACCTTATAAATTATGATATATTTATATAATTATGGGAAAACATATTCCTTATTATATCCATCCTATGAATAACAATGTCACCACACATTCGTATGTACAACTTACTGTCTCCACGCTGTGGTGTAATTTTTTATTTTCCATTATGTTATTTTGATTGATATACTGATGAGTATTATGTATATAAATAATGAAAAAATCATGATAATATTTCTGTATAATTAATATACTATCCAGTTCCATACCATTTTATCATCAAGGAAATGATATCGTCACTTGTGCATGCGTATGACTTACCGTCTCCACGACACAATGAGATTCATTTCCACATTCACCATTCAACGATGATTATAAAATTATATATTATTAATAAGTATTTAATAGATGAAATAATAATTCTACTATATGTATATATATTTATTTACATATATCTCTTTCACTTACTTCCATTCAATATGATATGAAAGCAGAAACAACGTTTATGTCTACGCACGACCTACCGTCTCCATAAACGTGTATTCCATTTCATATATATATATCTACTATAAATATTTTTGTTATGAATATATATGATATATTAATAAAGTTTTATATATTTAGGATGTAAGTAAATCATTATATAAGTGATTCAATCGAGAATAACAAGTTAAACACGTACAATAAAGAAAGCGATTATTATCCAAAATGTTACACTAACAAAGAAATTATTAGTAAATGGGTAGTATAAAGAAATAAATGAATCATATATGATATGATAAATATTATTATGGTTCTATTATAATTCAATAAAATACTATTTTCATCATACAAGAGGTTAGACATACCCTCAACTAATGTAAAATATAAGGTAAGGGTTGATTCCTCAATCTCATTATTATTTGAGATTTATTATGTGTAAGTATTTACTATGAAATATTTATCATCCATGTACATGTTTCATAAAAATGTTTTCAAAAGTAATATTTTAGGGTTTTATGGAATGGGGACTTTAACTAGATCATCATTTTAACTATTTTAATGATTTTTTTTCTAAATCTATTTAATTAATGTCCATGTTTTCAAAATGATTTTAAGGATTTATTTATATGGACATGATTGTTTTAAAATGTTAATTTTTAAAAATGTTTTAATGAGTTATGGGACAATTTTATTGATAAATCTCTTTTAAATGAATTAATTTATAAAAAGTGAAACTTTTAAATGATTTCAAGAAAAAAGGGATATTTTTCTCAAATAGTTTTACTAATTATTTTCCACTATATCAACATCCTTTATTGGATATTATTATTGAATGAGGTTGATTTATTATAATAAAATAATCTATATTGTATTGAATGAGTTATGATATGTTTGACTATGGATGTGCTATTTTTATACTATTGATGGTTTATGGTTAAAGTATTGACATTTCTTATTCTACTTTTAATATGAATGTTTATGTTATATTTCACCCTTTTAATTTAAGGAATGCATTGAACATTGTAAGTGATGGGTGAGGCCTATTATAGCCCCATGATGCATTGGTAGGTCTCATGAGACAAACTAGTGTCTTTAAACAAGGACATGAAAGAATATTTGTGAATGGTCTTCGCAGAAGGCCTCGACGTAGTAGTTATTATGTCTGGCATTATGCATTCGTTTGTTATGAAATAAGTTATTACATGTGATAATTAAACTAGTAGAATATCCATGGGAATTTTTATATAGTAATGTTTTATTTATTATTACCATATTATGTTCAATTTCATGTATAAAAGGTTTCCGTTTTTATTATACATCTTTCCATAGAAGTTTATAGCTTCTGCCAAATTATTTACCCTTACTGGGAATCTAATCTCACCCCTTTCTTATGTTTTATTTTCCCAGGATTCCATGAAGTGTATTATGATTGATATACCGAGTTTAGGTAGGGGAATAATATTAGTCTCAAAGGATTATTTATGCAGTGTTTATGTTAGAAAGTGTAAAGTAATGTTCAGGTATGTAATCTATTTTCTAAGATAGCAAAACTGATCAGTCCTTCGAGACTTGATTTCTTGTAATCATTCCAATGTATTAAAATAATACATTGAATCTAGGATTTTGGGGCCAGGGAATTACATTGAAAATATTTGATTGAATATATAATATATATATATTTCATTAAAATATTTAACGAATTATAATTAATTATGTTTATTATGGTAAAACTCCATTGAAATCATAAAAATAATAATATTTCTATTTATATCCAATTGGTTCTTATTTTAATTTTTCATTAATTAATATCCCATGAATTCATTTTATATTTATATAAAACATATATTTTCTTAATTTATTAAATACTATTCATGACATCTAATATAACGACAAGGTTATATCATATTTATATAATAACATTTTATCAATACATTATTATTTGGTGAAACTCGATCTTGTGTGTAATGCGAAATATCGAGGACGACCACTCCTGCATGTATCAAAATCTATATATGTAAGTCTCTCTTGTGTGTAATGCAATATATTGAAGAAGTTTACTCTTACGTGTAACATAAGAAAACTTGGTGTTGAGTTCTCTTAAATATATATAAAATCTATTTTTTATAGTAAATATATTATAAAGTATTAGGATATTACCTTAAACTCTTGGTGTCTCATGTCATAAATGCTCTCGAATACATGGTTATTACTTAATTTGTTCGATCCATCACATTCTCAATCTATAATCAAGAGAAAGAGTTAAGTCAGCTCTTGCTCTCCCACTTATATCATTCTCATTGGGCATTTCCACCTAATCTCCATCACTCTCACTTAGTGATTAGGGGATCTGATATTAGTGAACCTCAATATGAAACTAATTAAGTAAGAAAAAATCATGTGTTATAAATAATGTAACATCATGAGGTGCACATTCCTTTCAACCAATTTGTCCCACATCTCTGACACTATCCAATCATGATCAACGTTTCTTTATCCATTGATGAACCATGTTTTACAAGAGAGGTAGAAAATTACATCTAAATAAAATGTGTCAAGAAAGGATAAAATACATACATGAATTTACACTATACTAACCAACATAATAAATCCATTTTCACAATGTGAAAAAAAGAAAGAGAAAACAAAAATTAACTAAGTAGCAACCCTGATGGATGTTGTCACTGCTGTTCTCTAAATTATGAAGTTTTGATCTTTTTAATTGATATGTTTTTTCCTTTTATTTTCATTATATTAAAATTTAAAAATTTATCCATCAATATCATCTAAATTTAAGTCATATCCTTCTAGGAAACATCCCACACAACACCTTAAAATAATGAAATTATTAATTTTAATCATCACTAACTAGTTTATTTCTACAGTGTAAGAAATATCACTATGGAATGACTATTTTCACTCCAAAAAAACACTACTTAAATAATTATTTGAAGAGTAACCCTATGGAATATTTTAAATTCCAAAAATGAAACTCCCTCAAATAAATATATCCAAAATATGAGCAAATAATTTTTCAATTTAATTTCCATAAATATCATAGTAAATATAATTTCACACCCACAACCATGGCTATTTCTTGAACTAATTTTTTTTCTACTAATCATGCTACATAAAAAATGAAAAACTGTGATATATTCTACCAGATCTAATGACTCCTCATCCTAATAATAAATAAAATAATGATAGTATAGAAACTATATCCCTACACCATGACAAAAAACCTATTAAAACTACCATTCACTTATGATCTAAATAAAGTATAGGGAAAATGCAACCACATTGAAACCTTAACCATTTATTATCCATCTAAAATGTATATATCTTTGTAATAATGCAATAAAACCCCCATGTTATTCTTTAGAAACTACCATATCCCTCTGATAAACATTCCAGGAGACCCCTATGATGTAAAACCTCCTACATATATCCTCTTAACTACTTTTATGTTTAAATATATCTATTACAACATAATTAATTTCATTCATTATTTATTTCATGTCACTATTACATGAGTGAAATTTCTATATCTTAGAGCTCCACAAGACATAAAACCCTCATATATATTACATCACAATACTTTATGATGTAGCAACTAACAATGATGAAACAATACCCCACGAATGATTATTCTTTTATAATTAAACATTACACAACATAGTGATAATACCTTAAGGAAAGATCAACACTACTTAACAATACATGAGAACAACATTGGACCTTTACAAAGTTGGTCAATGGTCTAACCTATGTCTTATATATCAAAGACTCCATCGTTTTTATCATGATTTATTTATCTATGATATAAGATATCTCTCATGATACAAAGTCTTCTTCTTTAAAAATAGTACTTCACATTTTACCCATAGACAGTATAGTTGAAACCAATATGGTATAGGTGAAATCTCTACATCTTATAAATCTTCATGCTAGAAGCCCATGCAGTGTAATATAATCCACCATGACGTAGCGATCCTTCACAGTAGCTTGGATTCATCTCCTTTCAATGTTCATAGAGGTTCCACATCATAGGCAGTTGGATGTGATCCTGATGTAAGAAATCTGTGAAACCACCCTTTTTTTGAAGTGGGTGATACAACTGATGAACATGAATGATGATGTTTTTGTAAAAATTTAATATAACAAGGATTTATTTTTACCACATCGCACTGTGTAGTTGTTGAAAATTACATTATTAATATGGATGCAGGTTTAGTGGCCTAGATGAGTATTACCCATGCTTCCGTACTCAAGATCGTCCTACCTAGAACCGACTCCTGAAAAATAATCTTCAATTCATAGATCTACACACCTAATAGGAGCCTATTCCCTACACTGACCTGCTCAAGCATTGTTTTCACCACTACCAAGCTAGTCCAACCTTCCAATTTAGATTGTACAACATCCATCATGTGGAGATGCATCTTGACATCTGTTTAAGGGATGGACTATTGAGGGCATATTTTTTATCCTTCTATAATGATTGTGATTTCCAAATTACAGCTTCACTTCAAGATTTTCAATTTTGAGAATTTTAGGAAGATTGTTCTTCTTTTCACCTAGAAATCAAAAATGATTTTTAAAACTAAATTATAACTATTTTTTGACATTAGAAACTTAATACACAATAATTATACAAAAAAATAATTCAAATAAATATAACTAATGAACAATATATAAATATATTAGACACATAAAACTCCCCCACACATAAATATTTTATCATCCTCTGGAAAAAACTCAACATCTAATTCATGGAGGATTAGAAAAATGTAAATCAAAATTTTAAATGTATCATTCTAATAAAATAATGTTTAATGTAAGTATTTATAAAGAACCAATATCATCCAAATAACAAGCTTCAAATTAGGCTTCATTTAAAATTTAAAATCCATGGTTTTTTACTTCTCATCCACCATAGTGTTTAGCATATTTTTAATCTCCATTCCAATAATGATTTACCTCACCATAATTTACTTAAACTAATTATTAAATATCATATGTAATATATATATGATCAATATCAAGTTTGTGAACTCTATAAAAAGGATTGCAAGTTATTTACTTCCCCACTTATGAATTAAACTGTAAAAATCATGAGGAATTTTTCGTTATGGATATAATGTATCTAAGGATAATGGTTGATAGATATTGATGTTAAAAAATAAATTCACATTCTTGTGAAATATGGCTACGTTAATTTAAATATAATTCATGATATTCAAGTAAAGAATAATGAAATGTGATACTCCTTCAACTATTCTTCCAAAGATAACATTTTACACTTCCTCCCCATCATCTAAAGAAGGGTAAATATTTAAACATTAAAAATTCTGATAAATATTTATTTTTCCCTATCATTTCATAATTTTACCAATCATTATATTTTAGTGAAGTGTGTGTAAGGATAACTGAAAGGCGCTGTTGTGGGCACTCTCAAATGAAGTGTGATTTTTGGGTACTTGGGTGCAATAGAGTGGCTGACCAAGGCTGTCTCTCAAAAGAAAAATTATATTAAAACAACTTATTAAATGTATTCTAAAAAAAATAAAATAGAATAAAAACATTAATTTATAGTATGGGGGGTTTGTTATCATTAATAAAACTAGAAGAAGTTTTTTGGAATAAGATTCCAGTTTTTTGTTTTTTTTATTTTGAACTGAAGTTCGATTAAAAATACACAACAAAAATTTGTTTTTAGAAGTTATTTTAAAAGGCGTAATTGATATAAATATACCTATTAAATCTATTATTTATCATTTAAAATTAAATTTCAATTAATTATAACCCCCAAATTGTTTACCCCTCAAACCCTACAAGAGTTAACTTAACCACAAAAATGAAATTACTTAAAGGCTTGGCTAGTTTCAGAATATGAAATCACAAATCCATACTTTGATTAATGTTCTTAGGTTAGATTATGTTTAGTAGTTAATTATAGAACATATACTCTCTGTAAATGATGATTAATTGAATTTCGGTATTTTATTTTAACTCTACAAATTTATCCTGTGTGGTCTTGTATTACCGATTAAGATCGTACTCTAACAATTTACACAACTTTCGACCTCACGTGTTTTTTTGTCAATTGTTAAATTTCATAAGTAGTTTAATTTAAATTAAAAACTCAATTAATATATCATATTATGTGAATTACAATATATCATTGATTTAAATTAAATTAATGAATACTGTTAGAGGTAGATCAATTACTAAAAAGAACCAATCTTCAATGGGCGATGTAATCATCATAGAAACGTTTTGAATGTGCAAAGGTTTAGAAAGGGTAGAACCCAATCCCATTTCAACTCATGATTCCCTAATAATTAATAAGATTAAGAGAAGAATAAATTTGAACAAAACGTTGGAAAAATAATGAAACTAAAAAATAACTAAGGAGTTTATTACACAAACAAAAGTATTAAACCCCAAAGAAGAAGAAAAAGGATTCGTCGAAGGGATCCTTTAATCAAGAGCTAACCTTATTGAAATGGATGGATAATTGGAGTAGATACACATATTCTCTACCCTAAACTTCCAAATAGACGTCCCCAACCCCTAAAAAGTATAAAAAACTAATTTATAGAGTGGAAGGTTCACTAGGTTTAATGAGGTTTCAAGTGTGAATGGGGAATCTCAACCAAATATTTTAATCCAAATTGATCTTCCCATTTAACCTCCACTACGCCTAAACCAGCTATTAATCTAGAATAATGATTTGTGCCCAATTGATTTGGAGAGATCCTCTACACATTTTTGCCCCATGTAAGCTCGTATGAATAAGTTATGTCCCAAATACATAACCAATGTTCAATCTGGCCGGTCCAGACCACATTTGACTTCATGGTCTATTTAGTCCAACAAATACATGTTTTAGCTCCAATGTCCTAAAAAAAGTTGGATCCCCAAAAGTTAGGAACATATTTACAAAATTTAAAGTTAAATAATAAATATTAAAATATTTATCTTTGAAATACTACAGTGCACTATCTTGGGTAAAACTGGAATTTCCATTAAATTTTTAAATGAATGATCTAATCCCAAATATTTTATAAATAAACATATGAAACAAAATTTGTGGAAATTTTATCATTTATTATCAAAAAAATATTCAATAAAAATGTTTTTTCAACTCCCCCACACTTACCCTTTTGCATTCCTGGGAAAAACCTCATATCATGTTTTCAAAAAAATTATGAAACCTTATGCATATTTAAATTTCTTCAATACAAAGTGGAAATATATGAAAAATTAAGAATATTATCAAGAGTCGATATCAAAAAAATTTAAAGTAATTTTCTCAATAATTATGTCAAAACAATATCCAGAGATATTCATAACACTAATCACAGTGAAACAATTCATGGGTCTACCATGCCACTAATTCTCCACGTGTGTGTGTGCCAACCATTCTAAGCTTGTATCTCCACCATTTATCTAATATATTTTGGACAAAAAAAACTCTTCTTCTTACTTGATTTTATTCCAAAAAACCTTTTCAACATCCTTTGCAATCAAATTCCAAAACCCACTCATTTAAGCATTCCTAGAAGTCAAACCATGAAGTCCAGACCTAAATATCCCTACATGTTGTACATTTCTTCACTCCCCTATTTATTGATTGATTTTTTTTTTGGGTTATTTTGATTTTTTTTGAAGGGTGTACAACATTATGATATTTGTTTCACACACATATTTCAATTTGGTACAGTGATGGAAACAATCAGAAGAGAAACAAACATTTGGAAAGACCATGTTATAAGCTGAAAAGAATTACTTACTTGGAATATACATTCAGTTGGGTAAGAGAAACTCACAAGTCATTATTGTGGGAAAAATTATGTGTAGAAATCAATGACATAATTTACCATGAACAAATATCACAAATACTGATGTCAAAATATTAAAGGTTTTATAATGACACAACCATTCATATCATCGACGACTTCAATTTTTATAAAAGTCAACCCCTAATGATGAAATCTTACTCCTGCATATATTTCTACCAGTGAATTTTAAAAACATGCATTTTACATTTGTTCCACATTATAATGTTACATCATATATATATATATATATGATTTTTTTGTTTTGTTTTTGGTTTTTTTTGAAAATTGTAACAAAAAACTTAATAGAAAATACCCACAAAACACACAAGTAGAAATCCTAAATCTCTACACCAAAATGTTATCCCCTCCCCCACACTTAAAATATTTCTTTTTCCTTAATGTAAACCTATGAGATGATATGTGCACATCAAAAGAAAAATTTTAAATAAGAAAAATAATATAAAAGTGAAAGGTTTTATAATAGCTTGATATGCTCAAGTGATAATGGGGTCATGCGTTGTGAGGAAATCCACTACATTA
Source organism: Viscum album (assembly GCA_963277665.1). NCBI lineage: Eukaryota > Viridiplantae > Streptophyta > Magnoliopsida > Santalales > Viscaceae > Viscum > Viscum album. The sequence continues at coordinate 1,442,776,995 of OY728162.1, read as the reverse complement.
GTAGAAAGTAAATCAATGTATTTCATAAAGAATTTCCCATTTACTGTGTTGCTCATTATAGTGTCCTCTTATGAGAACTCCACTACAACATAAATAAAAACATTAAATACAATATAATGAACCAACCATCTAGAACACAACTTACCAGGCATCAACTTCAGTCGTGAACTATAGAGCATGACTTTCTCTCCAATTTTAAATTCACTTTTTCTGGATTATTTTGTCATGAGTGGATCTTTATCTTTCTATGTAGAGCCTTGAGTTCTCATATGAAGTCAATCTAATATCTTTAAGAATTTGAATATGTAGCTTCCTTTGGATTTTAGCTTAGGCCAAATCCATTCTACATTTATTTATAGCCCAATAAGCTCAATGCTCAGCTTACATGGGGAGTTGACACACTTTCCCAAAAACAATCAGAAATGGGGATATACCGATGGTTGTCTTGTATGCTGTCTTATAATCCCACAATGAATCATCCAAGTGCTTACTCCAATCCTTCCTATTTGGATGCATAATTTTCTCTAAAATTTGTTTCAACTACCTATTTGAAACCTGAGCCTAACAATTTGTTTGGGGTGGTATGGTGTTGATGTTTTGTGTGTCACCCCATACTTCTGAAAGAGGGAAGCCAAATTCTGATTGTAAAAGTGTGTCCCTTGGTCACTAATAATGGCCTGCGATACTCTAAACCTGCAAAAAATCTGTTCTTTGACAAAGTCCACTACAACATGAGAATCATCAGTTCTAGAGGCCTTAGCCTCCACCCATTTTCTGACATAATAAAAAATAACCAAAATATATAGGAAACCAAATGAACTATGAAAAGGACCCATAAAATAAATTCCCCATACATAAAAATTCTCCCAGCATAGTATGGGTTGTTGGGGAATCTCATGTCTCCTAGAAATATTACCAGTTTTTTTTGGAAATGTGTGCACGAATTAAAAAACACCTGAGCATCATGGAATAAAATAGGCCAATAAAATTCAGAGTCCAAAACATTCCCAGATATCTGTTGGGGTCCAAAGTGTCCAACATATGCAAGTGTATGACATAATTGATGAACAGACTCAATCTCATGATCCAGAACACACCTCCTAATAATTTGTTCACTACACATGCGCCATAAGTTGGGATCATCCCACACATAAAATCTAGACTCACTCTTAAACTTTTGGACTTGATGCTTCTTTATATTTGCAGAAATTTCATATGAAACAAGGTAGTTCACTAAATCAGCATACCAAGGATGCGTACCCGAGATGGTATAAAGATGATCATTAGGGAAAGGTCCCGAAGTGGTACCTGGGACAAGGTGTCATCCTACACTGTGTGAGTAATCCTACTCATGTTGTCTGCCACCTAGTTTTTAGACCCCTTATTTTCCTTTATCTCGATATAAAATTCTTGAATATGGATCATCCATCAGATAAGTCTTGTATTTGCATTTGGCTTCTTCAAAAGGTACCTTAGAGCTGCATGATTAGAAAAAAACTAATTTAGAGCCCAATAAATATGAAAAGAATTTATAAAAAAAAATATGATGGCAAGAAAATCATTTTCTGTGGTTGTGTAGTTTTATTTGGCTGAATCCAATTTCCTCGAAGCATAGGCAATCACATGTGAATGTCCCTTCACCCTATGGGAAAAGACAGCTCCAACCGCAAAGTTAGATGCATCACACATAATCTCAAAAGGAATGTACCATTGTGGGGGATGTATGATAGGTGGAGTGGTCAAAAACTTCTTCAACTCATCAAATGCTACCCTTCATGAACCCTCAAACACAAAATCACAATCCTTTTGAAGTAATCATGACATAAGAAGTGAAATCTTACTAAAATCTTTGATAAAGTGCCGATAAAATCCTGCATGGCCTAAGAAATATGTAACATCATGCACACATGAAGGATAGTGTAAGGATGAAATGATATCTACCATAGATCAATTAACCTCTATCCCGTGTTTTGACAATACATGCCCTAATACAATGCCATTCTCTACCACAAAATGAAACTTTTCAAAGTTCATGACGATATTCTTATCAATACAACGATTCAACACCTTTATCAAAATACTTAGACGTTCCTCAAATGAGGATCCATATATTATAAATTCATCCATAAATACCTCCATGAAGGTCTCAAGAAAATCAGAAAAATACTCACCATGCATCTTTGGAAGGTACCTAGGGAATTGGAAAGTCCAAATGGAATCCTCTAGTACGCAAATGTGCTGAATGGATAGTTGAATGTAGTATTCTCTTGATCATATGAAGCTATAGAAACATGAGAATATTTAGAAAATCCATCCAAGAGACAATAATGTGTCTTCCCAGCTATTCTCTCGATAAATTGATTAATAAATTGGAGGGGGAAATGGTCCTTGTGAGTGGACTAATTTAGATTCCTAAAATCAATACACACATGCCAACTGTTTTGTACCCTCAATGGAAATAACTCATCTTTTCCATTTTTAATAATAGTAACCCCTATTTTCTTAGGCACAACTAGAATAGGACTCTCCCACTATGAATTTGAAATGGTATAGATTATACCGGCCTTGAGCAAATTTTCAATCGATTTTTTAACAATTTATAGAAAGGTTGGCTTAAGTCTCCTTTGTGGCCGCCAAACCAGTTCAGCCACATCCTCCAAAATAATCCTATGCATGAAAATGGGGGGATTGATACCTTATATGTAAGACAAGGTCCACCCTATTACCCTGATGTTCTCCCTCAAAATATTAAAAATATTTTCTTCATGGTCAATATGAAGATTATTAGCAATTATAATAGGTAATCTCTTCCACTTAACAAGTACGAGTTTTTTAGATTTGGTGGAAATGGATTGGCTTCCAATGAAGGGGGGGGGGGGGTGATGTATGGATGGATAAATTGAAGGAAATAAAACATGTGCACAATAAACATCAGTATTAGAATATAAATCATCAAAATTAGAGAATAAAGCATCAGATCAATCATCATACTCAACAACCATGTCAAAATCAGAGTTCTCATAATCAAAATCAGAATAATAATCCATTTCAAAATCAAATATAAGATAGTATTGTGCATTTGATGTAGGTGTGGAAGTACTATTAGACATTGAACTGTAACCAATGATCATAATCTCCCTAAGCATAGGAAAATAAAATTCCATGGGGTTTTTACTTGGTGGTTAAAAATCAGAGATAACAAAAGCAGAATGGTCCTCTGAGGGGTACTTTATGATGTCCATAATAATAAATATCTAAACTTGATCTCCAAACTCCATGGAAAGTGAACCCTCATTAAAAGTTATGATAGTTTTTGCAGTTTTGAGGAAGGGACTACCTAAGATAATAGGAGAATGAGAACTTACCTGATTATCCCCCATGTTAAGCACATAGAAATCTGCTAGAAAGATCACGTCTCTTACCCAGAGATGTATGTCATCAAGGAATCCCGCTAGATATACTATATCTCTATTATCAAACTGCACCACTACACTCATCATCTTTAACTAACCAACCTGTAAAGAAGAAAATACAGTGTGAGGCATTACATTTATGGAAGATTCTAAATCACAAAGAGCATCAGAAATGTGTAACTCCCCTATGGTTCATGGGAAGGTGAATTTTCATGGATCCTATCACTTTGTTGGAATTTCTAGAGTTGGTGTAATGAGTGATGACATATTCTTTCAGGGATTTATCCTCTCATTTCCTTTGATCCATCTTCAATTGGTACAATGTTCTTTTAGAAATTTGGCATACCATGGGATTTTCTTGACGGCTTCAAGTAGAGGGATGTTGATCTTCACACGATTGAAAGTATCAATTTTTTTTTTCATTTACTCTAATTACATATTTTTGGTTTGAACAACTTTATTTGGAAAAGGAATATGTTTAGAAGGAACATCATCAATCTTTTTATTACCTTTGTCTTTATCCTTTGGCTTCTTTTCAATTGGTATGGAATGTGGCTTCTTTGGAGTTGAGATGAATCCCGGTGGAATGGTAGCACTAGTGCAAAAACACTTATTAACATCGGTTCTTATTGATTTATGACGTCTGTTATAAACCGACGTCTTTAAAGGAAACATTTAAAATAGAGTTTTCACGTTGGTTTTTCAAAACCGATGCCAAAAATAATTTTTTTATGAGTTTCGGCGTCGGTTTTATAGAAAACCGATGCCGAAAACCGAGTCCACTAGATTTTTGGCATCGGGTTTCTATATAACTGATGCCGAAAATCGGTGAAACTTGTATGTTCGGCATCGGTTTTATAGAAAACCGATGCTGGAGAACTTATTTTCGGCGTCAGTTTTAGATAAAACCGACGCCATAAGTCATTTTTTTTCAAAAAATCTTTTGGCGTCGGTTTTGAAAGTAACCGATGCCATAAATATTTTTTTTTATAAAATAATTACAATTTCACTTCCAAAATAATCAAAACCCATGAAAAAAAACACAGTATACAAAAACAATCAAACAGTATTTTTGTAGAGGAACTTGAGAGAACTCAAAGTAAAGTAGAATTAAAATACACATACCTGAAATATTAGAATATACATACCTCAAATATTAATCAGACTTAACAAAAAGTTTGAAAAAGTAGATTGAATATGAATCATATCATATTGGGAATAAGACTGTGAATCATTGAATGCCTACAATAATATTGAATGGTATGAAATTAATAAATAGAAAAAGTGGCAGAAAATATATAAAAAAATTAATACAACTAACCTTATTAAATTCAGTAGTTTCCCCAGTTGTGATTATCTCATACATGAATCGTAGAATATAATAAACACATTCAACATTTCCATTTTGATGATGACACTACAGTTATAAAACAATTAACTAATAATAAAAACCAATATATAACAAAAATATAAAAACTAATTACCTGTACGTCCACATATTTGATTTTTGTTGGTTTCTTTTCCTTTGTAAAATGTTTCCATGAACTGCATTTTTTTATATAAGAACTAATAAAACTTGTTTAAACAATTAAAATTAAACATAACAAACTTATAAAAATAAAAAACATCTTAACTGTTTAATAAGTTGGAAAATGTTTTACGCACTTTTCCTAATAAAGAACAAAACCAATATAAGGTGCATTCATTTGGGAAAAATACGCCTAACATCCAATTCCCCCTAGAATACAAAAATTTCACAATTAATGACATTATAATGATCATTAGTTCAAAATTATGTTGGTGTTCTTACTTATCAAGAAATGGGAAAAAACAGCACAGAATCTCTGTTTGTGATAATCTGTCGGATATATATTGAACTCTTTCATCATTCTTCATATGTTTTGTAACGCCCCGACCCCAGCTACCCAGAGTCGGTGCATTATTACATAACATTGGCATGATCACAAGAAAGATCAAATCTCGAAAGACCGATTGGTTTAGTAGCCTTGGAAACACTAGATATATTCATAAGTTTTACATTACATCATAAAATGAAAAACTACAACAACAACATAATGTCTCCATAATCCACACTACTATCCCCTCATAATATCCCTGCAGGTCATTCATAATTTACTTCTTCACATCCTGGGGAAAAATAAAACATAGAAAAGGGGTGAGCTCAAATGCCCAGTAAGGATAACAATATAGAGGAAACTTTCATAAATAAGAATAAACATTTAAGGCAATGCATTACTAAAACAAAAGCCTTTTAAAATTGAACTTCAACATGGTATGGCAAAAGTAAAATGAAATAATTCCATTTACTTATTCACATGGATATTCTACTAATCGAATAATCACATGCAAAAATCAATAACCACTTTCATAATGTTGGAATGCATAATGCCAGACTATCATAACCACATAGCCAAGGCCTCGTGCCAAGGCTACAAATAAGATTTTGTCAAGGCCTTGTCCCAAGACACTAGTTTGTCTCATGAGACCTACCGATGCATCGAGGAGCTATAGCGGGCTCCACCCGTCACTTATTAAGTCCAATGCATTCCCATATGAAAAGGTTTAAACATAACATAAACATTCGTATTAAAACTAGCATACGAAATGTCAATACTTTCACAATAAACTATGAATGGTATAAAAATAGCACATCCACAGTCAAACATATCACAAAACCTTCAATACAATATAGAAGTTTTGTATCATAATAAATCAACTTCAAATAATCTTAAAATCCATCAAAGGATGTTGACATAGATGAAATCAAAATTCTTTTAAAAGAAATATCTCCTTTTATTTTGAAATTATTTAAGATCCATATAAAATAAAACATTTTCTTTGAAAATATTCTTATAAGCTTGTATGGGAAGCTTCGACGATTTTATAACAGCGGAAAATAACCGCACCCGCCGTATAAGTTAAAAAAAACATTCTTACCTCAATTCTGTCGAAAAGGTTAAAAAGGACCTTGTTTTGAAAACGACGGAAAGATTCCTTTATAAACCTCTTATAAAAAGTCAAACAAGGGTATAAATGACTTTAACCCATATTCTTGTAAATAGTAAAAATGTTTTGAAATACATTTCGAAGAAACATGGATGTGGATGATAAAGAGATCCCAGTAGATTATTACGTATAATACAACCTCGGATAATGAAGAGATTGTGAAATAACCCTTACCTTGTACTTTTCCTTGGTTGTGGTAGGTTAACCTCCTGTATAATGGTGAAATAATAGTTATTAAATTATACAAGAATCATATACATTAATATGATGTCATATATGATCTTTTAATATTGATTTGATAATAATATCTTAGTATTATCGTTGTTTCGGGTGTTAACTTACTTGTTTTCTTTCATATGTTTTGTTACGTAAGACATGTTTGTAAAGGATAGGTTGTATATTATTCATATCCAGAATGATATCAAGTCCTTAAACATCATTTTTAAATCATAAAATGATAATTACGCTTTAATGGTTACGATGGAGAATGAATCTCATCGCGTTCGTGGAGACGGTAGTCCGTACGTACGCACGAGCGACAATATCATTCTTTTGATATTAAAATAATATATAAATGGATGGTATATCATATATACAGAATCATTAACATGTTATATTTATTATTTACATGAGTTACACATCATTATTATACCCATCCAAATAATATTATATTGAATAACAATTACACCACGACGTGGAGACGGTAAGCCGTACGTACGCACGTATGGTGACATGTTATTCAAAGGGTGGATAGAATACTGAATATGATTGTACCATATTTATAATAACATCACAGTATATGTGAGATACTGGAGTTATTATTTCAGAATGGTAAGAACAAAGGAAGAAGAAGTGGAAGAAGAAATGAACTTAGAAAAGGGTGGTGAAATCATTACCTCTTCTTCGGGTTCTTCCTTTTGATTTGATCAAAAGGGCTCCTTAGGTTGGCTTTCTGATCAAACTAAGGCCTCTAGGTTGTATTGAGGGATGTTGGGAGAGTATTTGGGCAGAGTTTGGCTGAACCAAAAGGCTTTGAAGGTGTGAAGAAATGAGAAGGAGGAGTGCCCTTTTATAAGAGGGGTGAGGGGCACCTTTGGAAAAGCTTGAAATATTAATTTATAATAAATTCATATTCGGTTTCTAAAGGCTCCAAAGTTGACTATTCAAATGATGAGGTGGGGATAGGTCGAAAGCAACTCATCCAATAGAATTTAGACAGGTTTGGGTACTTATATTAACCTTATCTTTAAGTATTAACTCTAAGTTAATTAGTTTCACTTTTACAATGTCTCTTTGTATTTTATATATTATGGTTAATAAACATACTATATACATCCAAGAGACCCCCAAGTGGTCCATTAATGATTAACCTATCATGATATAAGTCTCTTGGCCGAACCTTAGATTTTTAGGAATTTAATATCAATTAATAATATAATATTTGTTTTAAGAATTCTTTTATGTCAATTTTGACACTATTCATTAGTTGATTTTTTTGAAACTCATAAAAGATTTATTACTTCGAACAAAGTCAATTAAATCAATCCTAATATATCATATTATCCTAGAAAATTAGTTTAATTCATTAAAAGTTTCATATTATATTTATTTGGGTATTTATAATATCACTTATTTTAATTTTTCACTATTATAGTAATTACTGCATCATCATTGTGTCATAAATAAAATAAATTATTTAATGTCTAAAAATTATAAGTAAAATATAATTATGTAGGAAATCTTTTTAGATTTCTAATGAATATTTATAATCGAAAATACAACATGTATAACCCTATGTAAAAATTGTTCTTCTAAACAATGTAATCTTATGCCATTTTTATTTTTATTTTAAGTTTATTAATATAAAGTGTCCCTACCACATACAAGTGGCTCCAAGGGGTCCCCAAATTGACCCAAGGATGCCCATGGTCGGGTATGTGTCCACCAATAAGGTTAGGACACGTTTTAGGGTAATTTTGTATTATTATAATATTATTTTTTTAACCCTTATTTACCGGATTTACCCTTTAACCATGGTAAATAAAATATTTACCACAGTAACTATTCAAAATGTCTAAAAATAAAAGTTACCTATTTACACAATTTGAACATCCTGATTCCAAATATGGAATCCATTTTCCTAAATTCAAAACACAGAAGTGGCAGAAATTAATTTAAAATTAATTCCCGCTGTTAAAACAAAAAGCGTGTTTTTAAGAGATAATAACTATCAAAAGATTGACACTTGTTTATGTTCGGTTTAATTGTAAAATTATGTCCAATGACCAAAATTATATTAAATGGTAAAAATATATTCTAAATATACTTTAAAACCACTCAAATTCATAATTTATCACTAGTAATTAATTTGATTAAAAAAGTTGTTTTTAATTAAAATTTAGTAATTTTCACTATTCATCAAAATATGAAAGTTATCCGAAATGTACCAAAATTTCACCCTAGGATAAATTCGATATTCCGAATCCAAAACTGAAGTCCATTTTGAAATATAAAATATATATAATTTCAAAAAGTAGGTATTACTATTCATAACGGCTAGTTTGATTAGTTATGGTGTGTTAGAACTCGGTGTTGCGTACAACACACGCTATCACATTATTCAAAGAGAAGCGTACCATAGAAGCTTGGGGTGTTACATTCTCCCCTCCTTCAAATAATTGCGTCCTCTCAATTTCTAGGGTATTACTGCATAAAAAGACTCGGGTGGTTCTTCATCATAAGTTCCTCGGGTTCCCACGTTGCCTCTTCCATCTTATGATTTCTCCACAAAACTTTTACCAGACGCGTCGTCCGGTTTCTCAGTACTTGTTCTCTTGTATCAAGAATCCTGACGGGCTCTTCACAATAAGACAGATCCGGTTCCAGTTCTAATTCCTCATAGGTGAGTACATGCGTTGGGTCAGGCATGTATTTTCTCAACAGAGATACGTGGAACACATCGTGAACTTTGGAGAGACTTGGCGGCATTGCCAATCGGTAAGCTACAGCCCCAATTCGTTCTAGAATTTCGAAAGGTCCGATGTACCTGGGACTCAATTTACCTTTCTTACCAAAACGTATGACTCCCTTCCACGGAGATACCTTCAGGAAAACATGATCACCGACTTGAAATTCCAAATCCTTCCTTCGATTATCGGCATAGCTCTTCTGCCTACTTTGAGCTGCTTTAATGTGATTTTGGATTACCTTCACCTTTTCCACCGTTTCCTCCACCAGTTCTGGGCCTACAAGTTTTCTTTCACCAACGTCATCCCAACAGGTTGGTGTACGACATCTCTTTCCGTATAATGCTTCATATGGTGCCATCTGAATACTCGAATGGAAGCTATTGTTATAGGAAAATTCTACTAGTGGTAAATATTGATCCCACATACCCTGAAAATCAAGTGAGCAAGATCTCAACATGTCTTCTAAGGTCTGAATAGTCCGTTCTGATTGTCCGTCTGTCTGAGGGTGGTAAGAAGTGCTCAAATGAAGTTCAGTATCCAGGGATTTCTGAATACTTTTCCAAAATCTTGAAGTAAAACGGGGATCACGATCAGAAACAATCGATAGGGGTACTCCATGAAGTCTCACAACTTCATTAATGTATAGTCTTGCTAGACGTTCTAGGGGTAGATCTTCTCTTATAGCAAGAAAATGTGCTGACTTGGTAAGACGATCAACAATAACCCATATTGCATCGTTCCTTCTAGGAGTCTTTGGTAGCCCCATGACAAAGTCCATCGTAATATTGTCCCATTTCCACTCCGGTATGGGAAGAGGTTGCATGACTCCTCCAGGCTGTTGCCTTCCAGCTTTCACTTGTTGACAAACCATACATCTTGACACAAAATCAGCAATCTCCCTCTTCATGTTGTCCCACCAAAAATGTTCCTTCAAATCTCTATACATTTTGGTGCTCCCAGGGTGTATAGAGAAATTGGAACTATGAGCATCATCCAACAATTCCCTTTTCAAATCAGGTAAATCGGGAACACAAAGTCTCTTCCCGAATTTCAAAATTCCATCTTCATACACAAAGTCTCTCAATCTCCCATCATTCACAGCTTTAATCTTCTTTTGGAATTCTTCATCATTGGTCTGAGAACTCTTAATCCTTTCTAGTAAAGATGGTTTGGCAACCATTTGAAAAAGCATTGATGTTTCACCTTCCCTGGTTATTCCCATGTCCATCTTCTCTAGATCCATGAAAATTGGATCCCTTTCAATTCTCATATTGTTCAAAACTCCATGGTCTTTTCTACTCAAAGCATCTGCCACCTTGTTTGCCTTCCCCGGGTGGTAGTGTATCGTACAATCATAATCCTTGAGTAATTCAAGCCATCTCCTTTGCCTCATGTTGAGTTCTTTTTGTGAGAAAATATACTTCAAACTCTTGTGATCAGTATAAATCTCACATTTTTCACCATAGAGGTAGTGCCTCCATATCTTCAAAGCAAAGATCACTGCTGCTAACTCGAGATCATGAGTAGGATAGTTTTGTTCATGAATTTTCAACTGTCGTGATGCATAGGCAATAACTCTATCATTCTGCATAAGGACACAGCCAAGTCCTTTCTTCGATGCATCACTATAAATAACGAACCCATCATTCCCCGATGGTAGAGTCAATATAGGAGCATTGACTAATCTTCTCTTCAGTTCTTCGAAACATTCTTCACACTCTTTTGTCCAAACAAATTTAACCCCTTTACGTGTGAGCTTCGTTAATGGGTTTGCCAATCGGGCAAAATTCTGGACGAAACGTCGATAATAACCTGCCAAACCAATAAAACTATGTACCTCAGTTATACTCGTAGGTGCTGGCCATTCTTGGATTGCCTTGGTCTTAGAAGGATCAACAGAGATTCCATCTTTAGAGACAATATGGCCAAGAAAAGAAATCTCCTGAAGCCAGAATTCACACTTGCTAAACTTTCCATATAATTCATGCCTCCTCAGAGTCTTCAAGATAATGCGCAAGTGATTTTCATGATCTTCATAGGTTTTGGAGTATACCAATATATCATCAATAAATACTACCACAAATTCATCGAGATACTCCTTGAAAACTCTATTCATCAGATCCATGAATACAGAGGGTGCATTGGTCAATCCAAACGGCATTACAGTAAACTCATAATGCCCGTACTTGGTTCGAAATGCTGTTTTCGGAATGTCTTCCTTCTTCACACACAACTGATGGTATCCAGATCGAAGGTCAATCTTTGACAAGTAGTGAGCTCCATGCAGTTGGTCAAATAAATCATCAATACGAGGTAGGGGATACTTGTTCTTTATCGTTATAGCATTGATCTCCCTGTAGTCAATACATAACCTCATAGATCCATCTTTCTTTTTAACAAACAGAACAGGGGCTCCCCATGGAGAAACACTAGGGCGAATAAATCCCTTATTACTCAATTCCTCTAGTTGTTTCTTTAGTTCGACTAACTCTACAGTGGCCATTCTATAAGGGGTCTTCGATATAGGCCTTGATCCAGGAATCAAATCAATAGAAAACTCAACTTCTCGTTCTGGAGGATGTCCAGGTAAATCTTCCGGAAATACATCTACAAATTCTTTCACAACAGGTACATCCTCTATTTGAACATTCCTTTCCTCACCGATAGTTACTTCATTCTCTTCCTCCCCAATAATTGAATTAAGTTGAGCTACTGGGGGTGGGTCTAAATAAGAATTAGGTGGTGACGATTCTGCTCTAAAAATAAGGTGCTCCTTATCATTATCATCATGAATCGTAACCTCTTTCTTCTTACAATAAATCTTCGCATCATAGTCCGAAAGCCAGTCCATACCGAGGATTATATCAAACTCAATCATAGGTATGACGATGAAATCAGCAGATAAAGAAAATTTATGTGCTCTAATGGGGACTGATTCACAAAACTTTGTTGCAATGATACTTCCCTTAGGAGTTTTAACTGACAACTCCCTTATTAAATCAAATTGGAAATATCTAATTTTCTTAGCAAACTGGGAAGATATGAAACAATGCGATGATCCAGAATCAAATAATGCATTTGCTAAACTTGAGGAAACCATTAAATTACCTGCCACCACGTCTTTCGGAGTTTCTACCTCAGCAGTAGTGATAGCATAAGCCTGGCCTTGATCCCTTGGCCTTTTCTGAGGTAAGTTCTCCTGACGCTTAGGACATGCATTTGCATAATGCCCCATCTCCCTGCAATTGTAGCACTGAACATTGGTAGCTTCCTTCTTCCCCTTGCAATCATGAGCTTGGTGGCCTTTTTCACCACACTTGTAACAGACTCCCATTCCCTTCAGGCAAGCACCGGGGTGTTTCTTCCCGCACTTACCACAAGATGGATATTCAACCTTTCCCTTCTTCCCCTTATTTCCATTCCCAGATTGATCAGCAGGTCTCTTCTTCTCTTGCTTTGCTTTAAAGTCATAAGACTTAGAGAATTCCTTTTCGGTCTTGATAGCACATGAGACAATGTCTTCGTACGATGAAAAGGATTGTGAGACTAATGCTCGACGGAGAAATGGTTTTAACCCATCAAAGAAACGATCAATCTTACTTCTTGGGTTGCGAATATAATCACCAGCGTACCTCGCTAACCTTGTAAAGTTAGCCTCATACTTTGTGACATTATCATCCTCCTTTTGTCTCAGACTCAGAAATTGCCTTTCCATATCTGCTCGATGGTCGCGAGGAAAGTATTTTTCTAAAAACAGATCTTTGAACTCCCTCCATTCCATGTTTGATACTTCATCATCTTCCTTCATGTTTTGAATCAATGACCACCATTGATCAGCATCTCCAGTGAGGCGGTAAACTGCCATGGTAACTTTTTCCCTTTCACTACTCCCCAAAGCCTGAAATATTTTCTCTAGGGAAAATATCCATTGCTCAGCTACTAAGGGATTTGTACTCCCATTGAACGTTGGTGGTTGTTGTCTCATGAATCGATCTAACATTGATCCTCCACGCTGCGGATCAGGGTGCTCCATACGGGTAAGGTTATTATTCATAACCTGAGTAAGTTGTCCCAGTATGGTGATTAGCTGATCGGCACCAGTTGCATCACCAGCCCCACTATAATTATCTTGAGCAGGAGGGCAATCCCTACATGGAGTGCGCACATTGATACGGTTTCCATTTCTTCCACTAGGCGCCATTTCTAAACAATGGCATAAACTAGATCAGTTTATGAATCAAAATACATAATCCCATACTTATAAAACACTTAACATAAATTGAACTATTTATGGATATAATCCATAATCATAAAAATGTTTTTCTTTGAGGAAGTATATACTCATAAACCCTTCATAATGATTTGTAAAGATAATGAGAGTTATCCTAAGCATATCCCCCGGAAGTGTCGTAACCAAGAGTGCAGCAAGGCCCGTTGTCGTGCACCAGTTCCCGTTCGAGTCTAGCTGAAAGCGGTGTTTTCGGGTTTTACCCCTAGGTACATCTGTGCCAGAGCCGCCTCTACCTGCTCGTATCCAGACAGGGATGTATTGCTCGGAAAACTCACAAAATCTCTACAATACCAAAATTCTAGGAAGTTCTTCTATACTAATCCTCAAAGTTCATCTTAGGTCTACGTGCTCTAATCAGAGTTTATCTAAATCTAGCTTCCAAGGTTTGTACTAAACTTCCTCTGATACCAACTGTAACGCCCCGACCCCAGCTACCCAGAGTCGGTGCATTATTACATAACATTGGCATGATCACAAGAAAGATCAAATCTCGAAAGACCGATTGGTTTAGTAGCCTTGGAAACACTAGATATATTCATAAGTTTTACATTACATCATAAAATGAAAAACTACTACAACAACATAATGTCTCCATAATCCACACTACTATCCCCTCATAATATCCCTGCAGGTCATTCATAATTTACTTCTTCACATCCTGGGGAAAAATAAAACATAGAAAAGGGGTGAGCTCAAATGCCCAGTAAGGATAACAATATAGCGGAAACTTTCATAAATAAGAATAAACATTTAAGGCAATGCATTACTAAAACAAAAGCCTTTTAAAATTGAACTTCAACATGGTATGGCAAAAGTAAAATGAAATAATGCCATTTACTTATTCACATGGATATTCTACTAATCGAATAATCACATGCAAAAATCAATAACCACTTTCATAATGTTGGAATGCATAATGCCAGACTATCATAACCACATAGCCAAGGCCTCGTGCCAAGGCTACAAATAAGATTTTGTCAAGGCCTTGTGCCAAGACACTAGTTTGTCTCATGAGACCTACCGATGCATCGAGGAGCTATAGCGGGCTCCACCTGTCACTTATTAAGTCCAATGCATTCCCATATGAAAAGGTTTAAACATAACATAAACATTCGTATTAAAACTAGCATACGAAATGTCAATACTTTCACAATAAACTATGAATGGTATAAAAATAGCACATCCACAGTCAAACATATCACAAAACCTTCAATACAATATAGAAGTTTTGTATCATAATAAATCAACTTCAAATAATCTTAAAATCCATCAAAGGATGTTGACATAGATGAAATCAAAATTCTTTTAAAAGAAATATCTCCTTTTATTTTGAAATTATTTAAGATCCATATAAAATAAAACATTTTCTTTGAAAATATTCTTATAAGCTTGTATGGGAAGCTTCGACGATTTTATAACGGCGGAAAATAACCGCACCCGCCGTATAAGTTAAAAAAAACATTCTTACCTCAATTCTGTCGAAAAGGTTAAAAAGGACCTTGTTTTGAAAACGACGGAAAGATTCCTTTATAAACCTCTTATAAAAAGTCAAACAAGGGTATAAATGACTTTAACCCATATTCTTGTAAATAGTAAAAATGTTTTGAAATACATTTCGAAGAATCATGGATGTGGATGATAAAGAGATCCCAGTAGATTATTACGTATAATACAACCTCGGATAATGAAGAGATTGTGAAATAACCCTTACCTTGTACTTTTCCTTGGTTGTGGTAGGTTAACCTCCTGTATAATGGTGAAATAATTGTTATTAAATTATACAAGAATCATATACATTAATATGATGTCATATATGATCTTTTAATATTGATTTTATAATAATATCTTAGTATTATCGTTGTTTCGGGTGTTAACTTACTTGTTTTCTTTCATATGTTTTGTCACGTAAGACATGTTTGTAAAGGATAGGTTGTATATTATTCATATCCAGAATGATATCAAGTCCTTAAACATCATTTTTAAATCATAAAATGATAATTACGCTTTAATGGTTACGATGGAGAATGAATCTCATCGCGTTCGTGGAGACGGTAGTCCGTACGTACGCACGAGCGACAATATCATTCTTTTGATATTAAAATAATATATAAATGGATGGTATATCATATATACAGAATCATTAACATGTTATATTTATTATTTACATGAGTTACACATCATTATTATACCCATCCAAATAATATTATATTGAATAACAATTACACCACGACGTGGAGACGGTAAGCCGTACGTACGCACGTATGGTGACATGTTATTCAAAGGGTGGATAGAATACTGAATATGATTGTACCATATTTATAATAACATCACAGTATATGTGAGATACTGGAGTTATTATTTCAGAATGGTAAGAACAAAGGAAGAAGAAGTGGAAGAAGAAATGAACTTAGAAAAGGGTGGTGAAATCATTACCTCTTCTTCGGGTTCTTCCTTTTGATTTGATCAAAAGGGCTCCTTAGGTTGGCTTTCTGATCAAACTAAGGCCTCTAGGTTGTATTGAGGGATGTTGGGAGAGTATTTGGGCAGAGTTTGGCCGAACCAAAAGGCTTTGAAGGTGTGAAGAAATGAGAAGGAGGAGTGCCCTTTTATAAGAGGGGTGAGGGGCACCTTTGGAAAAGCTAGAAATATTAATTTATAATAAATTCATATTCAGTTTCTAAAGGCTCCAAAGTTGACTATTCAAATGATGAGGTGGGGATAGGTCGAAAGCAACTCATCCAATAGAATTTAGATAGGTTTGGGTACTTATATTAACCTTATCTTTAAGTATTAACTCTAAGTTAATTAGTTTCACTTTTACAATGTCTCTTTGTATTTTATATATTATGGTTAATAAAATTACTATATACATCCAAGAGACCCCCAAGTGGTCCATTAATGATTAACCTATCATGATATAAGTCTCTTGGCCGAACCTTAGATTTTTAGGAATTTAATATCAATTAATAATATAATATTTGTTTTAAGAATTCTTTTATGTCAATTTTGACACTATTCATTAGTTGATTTTTGTGAAACTCATAAAAGATTTATTACTTCGAAAAAGTCAATTAAATCAATCCTAATATATCATATTATCCTAGAAAATTAGTTTAATTCATTAAAAGTTTCATATTATATTTATTTGGGTATTTATAATATCACTTATTTTAATTTTTCACTATTATAGTAATTACTGCATCATCATTGTGTCATAAATAAAATAAATTATTTAATGTCTAAAAATTATAAGTAAAATATCATTATGTATGAAATCTTTTTAGCTTTCTAATGAATATTTATAATCGAAAATCCAACATGTATAACCCTATGTAAAAATTGTTCTTCTAAAAGATGTAATCTTATGCCATTTTTATTTTTATTTTAAGTTTATTAATATAAAGTGTCCCTACCACATACAAGTGGCTCCAAGGGGTCCCCAAATTGACCCAAGGATGCCCATGGTCGGGTATGTGTCCACCAATAAGGTTAGGACACGTTTTAGGGTAATTTTGTATTATTATAATATTATTTTTTTAACCCTTATTTACCGGATTTACCCTTTAACCATGGTAAATAAAATATTTACCACAGTAACTATTCAAAATGTCTAAAAATAAAAGTTACCTATTTACACAATTTGAACATCCTGATTCCAAATATGGAATCCATTTTCCTAAATTCAAAACACAGAAGTGGCAGAAATTAATTTAAAATTAATTTCCGCTGTTAAAACAAAAAGCGTGTTTTTAAGAGATAATAACTATCAAAAGATTGACACTTGTTTATGTTCGGTTTAATTGTAAAATTATGTCCAATGACCAAAATTATATTAAATGGTAAAAATATATTCTAAATATACTTTAAAACCACACAAATTCATAATTTATCACTAGTAATTAATTTGATTAAAAAAGTTGTTTTTAATTAAAATTTAGTAATTTTCACTATTCATCAAAATATGAAAGTTATCCGAAATGTACCAAAATTTCACCCTAGGCTAAATTCGATATTCCGAATCCAAAACTGAAGTCCATTTTCAAATATAAAATATATATAATTTCAAAAAGTAGGTATTACTATTCATAACGGCTAGTTTGATTAGTTATGGTGTGTTAGAACTCGGTGTTGCGTACAACACACGCTATCACATTATTCAAAGAGAAGCGTACCATAGAAGCTTGGGGTGTTACATGTTTGACTTCCAAGGAAATGTACTCTGGATCGATAAAACTGTAAATTCTTGTAGTTTCATTTTGTAAAAGAATCCTGTGTAGATACCTAATTTAAAAAAGAAAATATAGTTAGTCAATGACATAAAAATCTTTTATTAATGAAATAGAAATTCAAAGGTCAATTTACTTACATGGAAAACAACTGCACCACATTCAGCCCGATCTCTTCAAAATTAACTAAATTCATGATATCTTCTTTCAGTATTATCAATTGAAAATTTCTTCCACATATATCGGGCATCATCCGAAACTCATAGATAAAATTCAAGGAAGAAGAGGACTCAGATAATCTTTTCAACCCATAAGAAATATCAGAAGTATCTACAGCCGACTGTTCCTGAACATTTTGTTGCATTTGTACAGTTTCTTTTGCTTTTAGATAATCCTATATGTTAAATGTCAGAAAAAAATATAAGTAATTTGAAATCATTTGTAATTAATATTTAAAAAAACACATACCTCATGTGAAATATAACGAATAAGGGCAGTTGGCCAAAGTAAAAAATAGCCCATACTTTCCCCAACACTGGTGATCTCTACAGTAGGAAATGGTAGTAGAGCAGTAGGATCTATAATAATAAGTACTGATACTCTAACCTGACCCATCTGCATAGGCTGATGATGTACCGAGTCCCCCAAAAAATACACCTGTCCTAACGCAACAAGATGTACATGAGGATCTCCCGCAAACAACTCACAATATAAATCTTGATCCGAGGGAGGAGGTGGAGGATCAAAGTTATCAGGTGGGGTAGGGTAGTCTGGGTGAGTAGGCTGAGAAGGCAGAAAAATAAAAAGGGTATATTAGTGTTTAAAATTTATAACATAGAAAAATTGATTAAAAATTAAATAAAATAATATACCTCAAAAGGTTGCGCAGATGGGGCAGGGTAAACAGATGGGGCAGGGTAGTCCGGGTGATTAGACTGAGAATGTTGAAAAATGAAAAAGTTATATTAATATTTATAATTTATAAAATAGAAAAATTGATGACAAGTAAATAATATACCTCATAAGGCTGCCCAGATGGGGCTGAGTAATCAGATGAGGCAGGGTAGTCTGAGTGAGTAGGCTGAGAATGTTGAAAAATGAAAAAGTTATATCAGTGTTTATAATTTATAAAAAAGAAAAATTTATGACAAGTAAATAATATACCTCGGAAGGCTGAGAAAACTGTGACTGTCTTGCCAAGTGTTCTAATAAAGCCTTATGTACTACTTCTTGAATTTAATCACCCATAGACCGTTTCATATTATGCAGCTCTTCTTTTAAGGATTCGATTTCTGGGTCTCTTGATTGCTTACTATTACAAAAAACCTTCCGAATACTAACACCCACCTAATATCCTATAACATGGACGATGTGTTCTTCCTTTCCCAAAGCAGTGGCTAGGATATCTGTAGATACCTGAAGCCTAACATACATGGACATTACATTACATTTGCGGAATACTTAGTACATAACAAAAACACACACACAAGGACTGTAATAGTTTAGTGTCTTTGGAAACTTGGAATATAATCTTCTAATCGTGGTGAAAGATATTCAACATCTCCCATAAAGATATTCTTTTTTTATAAACCTAAATCCTTTCTTTATGTCCTAGGGAAAAGAAAACATAAAAGGGTGAGCTCAAATTCTCAGTAAGGGTAAACAAAAGAAATATCAATCACGTCATATTCATAAGAACATTTCTTTTGGAAATATTAACCTGCAAAAGAGATCATAGTTTCATAACATGGGATAAATCATAGTAGTGAAATGTAATCCCAATAATCATAACTTAAACATGAAACTTTGTGGAATACACACATAATCATAGATAATCATTTCTTATTAGTCAAGACTCATTGCCAATACTATCTTAGTGGACAAAGTCCCTTTCTGAACCGAGTTCACTCCCCGTTTTAGTCCAGTTTCACGGAACCGGTATAACCTACCGTTCTTGCCATGTCTATCTCATGAGACATAAAATCTTTACCCAATTCATTGGAGGGAGATATAGGTCCCACCCATCTCATAATGAAACCATTCTTATGTGTGCCACAAAAATCATAAATCATACATCATTTCATAACCCATGTAATAAAAATGGAATTCTTAAACATCGTGACATCATAAAACAATTCATATAAGATAACTGAATTCATAAAATTAATACCATCACAACATAATCAAATCAATGTAATGATAGGGATAGAAACAGAACCCTATATTATCTTATATGGAAAATAATTTTGATAAAACACTTGAACTCCATTCTTGAGGAAAATATCCTTTCTACTTCAAAAACATTTTCCTTTCATAACATGTCATACAATTTTAAACTAAAAGAAGTTGATTAAAAATAAACATGAAAACATGTAAAGTAATATTCTTGGAAATAATGTTTTAAAAATCCATTCATGCCGTATAAGTTAAAAAAAACATTCTTCTCGTACTTTTGTCGGAAAAGTCAAAAAAGTACCTCATACAAAAAAACGACAAAAGGTTCCTTTCATATCTTTTAATAAAAACTCACCGAAGGGTAAAATAGGATTTAAACAATTGTAGGTGAATATAAATAATATTACATATTGAGGAAACATGGATGTGGATGATAAAATACACCCCAGTAAATGCGAAAATATAAACAATCTCAGATAAAAATGAGATTGTGATATTTCTCCTTACCTTAGGTCCGATTTGCTTCGTAAGTGTCCGAACCTCCTGTATAATGATTTAAATACTGTCATTGAATTATTCCAGAATCATACTCATTATTATGATATCATATATGGTTAACTTATGACTTTATATTAACCGTTCTTTTGTAAATTCCATGTTAAAGAGTGTTTTGGGTAAAATCGTTTCATTTTTCATCCGTCTTTTGACTTTTAATTATTCATATGATTACTTAGATCATGATTACTTAATTACAGAATATGAAACATGATTTATATATAATATATATTCAGAATATACATATATATAATAGATTAGTAAATGGAAATAAATACACCGTTCGTGGAGACGGTTGGCTGTACGTACGCATGAACGCTGTTTTCGTTTCCTTATTGAGTTGAATGGAATTAAGTCGATGACATACATATATATATACATAAATCTAGTATCATTATTATGTCATATATTTCATGATTAATTATTATATATACCTTATAATCATTCATGAATGGTTAACGTGGAGAATGAATCTCATCACATCGTGGAGACGGTAGTCCGTACGTACGCACGAGCGATGATATCGTTCTCATGATCATGGAATTGTATTGGAGTGTATGTATACTATTTCAGAATCAATATAAATTTACAATAATAATATATAGTTATTATGTACACCATTATACCAATCCAAGTAAGGTGGTGGTGGAAAATAGATTACACCACGGCGTGGAGATGGTATTCCGTACGTACGTACGCGTGGTGATTTCGTTTTTTGTAGGATGGATAGATGGTGAAATAGGGTTGTTTCATAATTATAATAACATATCAGTATATGAGTTATACTGATTTTATTACTTCATAATTAAACAACTAAATAATAAGAAGTGTAAGAAGAAATAAAGATGAAAGAATCGGTAATGGACATTACCTCTTCTTTGAAGTGCTTCTTTGAGACCTCCTTTTAGGGCACTAAAATAGGTCTTTGAAGAAGACCAGAACCTCTAGGATGTTTCTAGGGAAGTTTAGAGGAGAAATTTTCATGGGTTGGCCGAGCTTGAAGGCTCAAAGTGGTGTGAGGAAGAGGGGGAGGAGGTGCCCTTTTATATGGTAGGAGAGGGCCACCTTTGGAATAACTAAAAATATTATTTTATTATAAAGTCAAATTCGGTTTCTTTAATATCTCGAAATTAATATATCTCGAATATAAGGTGGGTAGGGGTCGAAATAATCTCATCCAATAGAATTTAGACAAGTTTAGGTATCAATTTTAACCTTATCGTTTAGCTTTAACTTTAAGTTATATAATTTAACTTTCACCGTGTCTTCTTGTTTTCTTACACTATAAGGTTAATAAACTTACTATATCAAGACAAAAGAACCCCAAGTTGTTTATTATTAATATATATAACCTTATATATATCATTTTCCCAAACATTAGATTTTTAGGAATAAAATAACAATTAATAATATAATATTTGTTTTAAAAACTATTTTATGTCAATCTTGACACTATTTAGTAATTGATTTTTGTGAAAATCATAACAGAATTGTTAGCTCAAAACAAGTTAATTAAATCAATACTAACATGTCATAGTAACCTAGAAAATTAGTTTAATTCATAAAAAGTCTCAAATTACATTTATTTGGGTATTTATAACATCAATTATGTCAATATTTCATTAATAAGATAATTACTGCATCATCATTGTGTCATAAATAAATTAACTTATTTAATGGATAAAAATTAAAAATAAAATACCATTATGTAGGACATAGTTTTATCTTTCTAATGAATATTTATAGTCTAATTTATCTTATGTATAACTCCATATTAAAAATGATTTACTTATTAAACTTTGATTTTAACTATTTTAACCCTTCTTTAAATAAATTAATAACAAATGTCATAATCTAATACAAGTGGGCCTAAATGGTCAAATTGTATTCCTAAGGTTGTTTTTGGTCGAATTACACTTATCAAATAGAATTAGGACATATTTTAGGGTAATAATAATATCATTTTTACCCTTAATTACACTATTTACTTTTAACCGTGGTAAAAAAAGTAAAAAGTTACTATTCACCAGAAATTATTTTCATCTCATTGAATAAAATTTTACTTACTAACATCAATCCTGTATCTAGTAATTTTGAAATTCCCCTCATAGAAGCGGTAAAATTAAGTTTTATGAAAAATTCATTTTTTTTAACTACCACTTAGTGGTTTCACTATTCATCAAAAAATGAAAGTTTCCAGAAAAATACCAAAAATTAAGCCTAAGCTATATTTGACATTATGAACACAAAAATGATGTCTATTTTACCAAATTAAAAACATATCAGTTGCATTAATTAATTTAAAAATTAATTTCCGTCGTCAAAACAAATAGCGTGTTCTTAAGAGATAATAACTACCAAAAGATTGACATTTGTTTATGTCTGGTTTAAATGTGAAATTACATCCAATGACCAAAATTGTATTAAATTGTAAAAATATATTCTAAATATAATTTAAAACCACTCAAATTAATAATTTATCACTATTAATTATTTCGATTGAAAAAGTTGTTTTTAATTAAAATTTAGTAATTTTCACTATTCATCAAAATATGAAAGTTTTCCGAAAAGTACCAAAATTTCACCCTAAGCTAATTTCAATATTTCAAATCCAAAAATGAAGTCCATTTTAAAAATATAATTTACAAAATTTCAAAAAGTGGTTATTACTATTCATAACGGCTAGTTTTAATTAATATTTTAATAACATATTGTTGTTTAGTGAAACTCGTTATTGTGTACTACACACGCTATAGAGGAAGGTCGCGATTGCATGTAATGCAAGGCAAGTCAAGGATGCATGTTGTCCAAGCTCCTTTTGGTGTAGCGTACAACACAAGACATTAATGAAATTAAAAGGAATATTTTTCATAAAATCTCGGGGTGTTACATTCTACCCCCCTTAAAATGAATTTCGCCCTCGAAATTCGTCGGGGTTATAAATGGTTTACTATTCGAAAGTTTCTTTAATAGAAACCCACATCGTAAAAAGGAATACAAAAACCAATCTTTAAAAACAAAAGTACGAAATGTAACAGTTACCCAAATAAACTAATCACTAGGTTTCCACATAGGTGAAAATATGGATATGGAAGAGAAATCTAACCATCATGTTCTAATGGAGAGTGGTAGAGAACATGGCTATGGAAAATCCAGCAATCACAAAGCCATAAATTTGTTAAGATCTAAGGTACCGTCTGATTCATCATATATAAGAGCACTAGGAAAACATTTTTGGTTTTCAATATCGTTTCCCTAAAGTTGATGAAATTGGAATTAGAAGAAATACTTTCATGATTTTGGTATAGTCTCACCGTTTGTCGTTCTTTGGAAAATTTCCACTTCATCTCTTAAAGAAATGAAGTTGAATTTGTCATTTGTGATGTGTTAACATATCATTTGATTGAATTATGGGTCATTCCATCTGTCTCAAAAAAAAGGTTTAGAAAAGTTATCAAAAAATACATAAGTCCATCTATTGTGAGATTAATCATATATAGTTCCTAAAATGGACTTATATTTCATGTATCATACAGATTAATATAATAAAACTAGTTTTTACTAAATAGGGACTTCCTGTAGTCCAGTGGTAGGCGATAAAGGCCAGTTGCACTTCGGTTGTGGGTTCGATTCCCACAGCCTTGTCCGACGCGATGGGCTATCACCCGTCCTGCAGGTTGTCCTTTTTCTAAAACTACATTACTATAACATCACATAAATAATATAAAAAAAATTTCTATCCTTAAACAATACTAAATTATGGTTAACATAATCCATTTCAATCTTTAGGCTTATCTAAAATACTTCGGTCCAAGCTCATAGTATAAAGAAAACGATTACTTGAAATGTCCTCAACCAAGCATGTGAATACCATAATTTATCCCCCATATATATGACAACCCAACTTTTTATTACAACTTAAACATGCTTTATTACATAAAACTTCACTTGATACAACAAAGAAGATCGAGAGGTTTAGTGTCTTTGGGGCTTAGGATCATTACATAAAAACTTTAAACTTGAAATACAACATCCTTATTGAAAACTTCCTTTACATGACCACTACATTACTTCGTACTTAGCAGTGCATGGGATAACCTGAGGACATGCATAAGAAAAGGGTGAGCTATAAAGCCCAGTAAGGGAGTACAAAATGAATAACATGAGGAGTACAATACATGTTAGGCAATAGTCATATCAATAGAGCATAAGAGAGACATGAACATAAAGGCATGATAAAGCATGATAATCATAACATGGAAATGTGGCAACAACACTTAACATTGAATTAGCATGAGCCAAGGCTCATTGCACATGGAGCATGAGTAAACCCTCATTGCACTTGAAGCACGAGTAAACCCTCATTGCACTTGAATTAGCATGAGTCAACACTCATTGCACATGACGTATCATGATACTATACTTTACCCAATGCATTGGAGCGCTATAAAGGGCGCACCCTTCTTAAACATTTCATTTCATGCATAAGTGTGCCACATGGATCATAAAACATGGATTCATAAAACATAGTCATTTATTCCACGGTAAAAGAGGGTGGAATTCATACATGAAACTTTATAATCAATATGTAAATGTGCATAAAGGTGAATACCCTTGATGGAGAAATGGGCATGGTATTCACTACACAAAGACATTGGCTTAGAAAATCGGTGCGATTTCGGCAGCGTAACGACGTGACATAAGAATTCATAAAAAAGGTTGATGAGAGAGAAAGGGTTTCCTCATCATATTTACATGTAATGGATAGTAAGGAGATCATATATATACATGTCCCAACAATAGAAATGGAATTTAGATTCATGATACAAAAGCATTGCTTGAATGTAAAAGAAGAGAGAGAAGTTCCTTTCGGAATTTCGGCATAGTAACGGGTGTACATGGGAGGCATTTAATGAGAGAGAAAGGGTTGTCCCATAATTCAAAAAATAAGAGGGAAGTATGGGGGAGGTGAGAAACCATACCCAAACATTCATAATTGAAATAAAAAGGGAAATACAACTTAATGAAAATTGACAAAAAAATGAGAAAGGAAGAAAACCCCTTACTTGGAAGTGTGCTTCCAAAGGCTAGAGAGAGGCTTGTGAGAGGCTTATTGGGAGCTTGGGGCACCTTTAGAGGATTTTAGAGAGAGTAGGGAAGAGGTTGGACGAACTTCAAGGGCTTTGAGTGAGGAGGAAGTGGGATCTTGGGTGGGTTTATATAGGAAAGGTGAGAGAATTCTTTATTATTTAGGTTTGGGACCCCTTATATTAAAATAATCCAAACCACAAACCATCCCATGGTATTTACCCATGGTTTCTGGAAAAGGAAAGAGGAAAAAAATATTTTACAAGGCCAAGGTCCGAACGTATTAAAAAATTAGGGTTGCTTATGTGGAGGTGAGTCACACTCCCATGGAAATTAATTTAAAAAGGCAAAGTGTTGAATAAGTCTTGAGGGCTCCATTAATGCTTTGAAAAGTGATTCAAACAAACCCAAAACCTCATTATTTTAATGATAAAACACATATTGGCCGAACATAAGGATTATGGTATTTTATTACATCACCATTGGGTCATTATGATGTCATAAAACACATTATATATTTAAATGGTATTTAATTTTTACCCAAAACTTTGACTGTCTCAGAAAATTATGAAAAATTCACCGTTGGATAATTTCGACGTCCTGATTCCAAAAATAATATTTATTTTATCTAAATAATTTTCTAAATATGTGAATTTTCACTTTTAAAATAAAAACCGACATTTATAAAAAAATTCACGGGTTTTGATAGAAATGGCTTTCAAACCTTAATAAAATTTTTATTACATTCATAAAATTATAAGATCATTTATATTTAATAAAAATTAATTTAATATTAATAATAATATTTTATTAAAATATTATTTAATTCAAAAATACTTTAATTTAATAAAATATAATTCTTAATTAAATAATAACTAAAAACACCATTTGTATTTTAAAAACTAATTACAATGCATCAAAAATGGCTAGAAATTATATTTTATTATTATATACAAAAATAATGTACATGAACATGGTGCTACTTATTTGTTACATAACCCCTTAAAATAGCCGCATAAGACCTAAGGGTAAGGTGTGCGATGGTGACAGACTCTTGGGGTTGCTCGGATAACATCGCTCGAGTGGTAATCTCTATCAACTTCCATTTTTTCCGTAGACGATCACGTTCGAGCTTGAATTGATGAAGCTTAGCTTGGGCTTGGTCACGGGAAATGACCAAAGACGCCACCTCCTTTCCGAGCTCCGACAAATGGGCTTCGTAAGGGGCAATTATACTGGATGAGGCCATCACTTCCTTTGTCTGAGTAGAAAATTGGTTCGTTAAAGCCTTATATTTAAACTACCCAGATGATCACCGTTCAACGACTATAAAAGTAACGGTCACAAATCTTAACGTTAAACTAAAGAAGTTGACATCTTATAAAAACATTTTTTTATAAAGAAACATTTAACTGGATGAAATTTTGGGTCGTTACAACATTCCCCCCTTAAGAAATTTCGCCCTCGAAATTTTCCGTTTCCCACACTAAAACAAATGTGGGTAACTTAGCTTCATCATATCCTATGACTCCCATGTTGCTTCTTCAAACTTGTGGTTTCTCCACAACACCTTGACGAGGGGCATTGTCTTATTTCGTAGAACTTTTTCTCTACGATCCAAGATCTTCACTGGTTGCTCCTCATAAGAAAGATCGTCTTCTAATTGTACCACCTCAGAAGAGAGTACATGTGAAGGGTCTGGTATGTACTTCCTTAAGAGGGATACATGGAAGACATCATGCACCTTGGCCATAGTAGGTGGAAGTGCTAGTCGATAGGCCACAGCCCCAACACGATCAAGAATCTCGAAGGGGCCGATGTACCTTGGACTTAACTTCCCTTTCTTTCCAAACCTCATGACCTTCTTCCACGGAGATATGCGTAAAAACACCATGTCTCCGACTTTAAACTCAAGGTCTCGTCGACGATTATCTGCATAAATCTTCTGTCGACTTTGGGCTGCCTTGATATGCTGCTGAATGGTTTTCACCTTCTCCACCATTTCTTCGACCATTTCTGGTCCAAGCAGCTTACGTTCACCGACCTCATCCCAACATGCCGGTGTTCTACACCTTTTCCCATACAGGGCTTCATATGGTGCCATTTGGATGCTCGAGTGGAAACTATTATTATAAGAGAACTCAACTAGAGGAAGATGTTGATCCCATCCTCCTTTAAAGTCCATTGAGCACACTCTCAACATATCCTCAAGTGTTTGGATAGTCCGATCGGATTGGCCATGAGTTTGAGGATGATTGGCCGTACTGAAGTTCAGTTCAGTATTCAGAGCCTGTTGAAGACTCTTCCAAAACTTAGAGGTAAATATTGGATCTCGGACAGACACAATAGATAGTGGTACTCCATGCAACCGTACCACTTCCCTGATATATATCCGTGCCAGTTGATCCAAAGAGAAATCCTCTAGAATAGCAATGAAGTGTGCAGTCTTTGTAAGATGATCCACAATAACCCAGATTGCATTGTTGCTTTTGGATGTCCTTGGAAGTCCAGTGACGAAGTCCATGGTGATGTTCTCCCATTTCCATTCTGGTATGGGCAATGGTTGCATCATCCCCTTAGACTTCTGCCTCTCTTCCTTCACTTGCTGACACACCAGGCACTTTGATGTATATTCGGCGATCTCCTTCTTCATATTATCCCACCAAAAGTTTTCTCGGAGATCTCGATACATCTCTGTGCTCCCTGGGTGAATAGAGAAATTTGAACTATGTGCATCATCCAAAAGTTCCTTCTTCAGCTCCGAACTTGATGGGACACATAGTCTTTTCCCAAACCGCACAATTCCTTCTTCATTAACATTAAACTCTGAGGATTTTCCCTTTTTGATAGCTTCCACTTTTTCTTGGATTCTTGCATCATCCTTTTGAGCATCCTTTAACCTTTCCAAAAGAGATGGTTGAGCAATCATTTGTGAAAGGATTGATGATTCTTTATGATTCCCACGTCCATCTTCATCAAGTCTAAGAAGATTGGATCCTTCTCAATTCTCATCATTGATAGAATTGCTGGATCCTTTCTACTTAGGGAATCTTCCACCTTGTTCGCCTTCCCAGGGTGGTAATGTATTGAACAGTCATAATCCTTTATGAGCTCTATCCATCTTCTATGGAGCATATTAATCTCTTTCTGTGTGAATATATATTTAAGACTCTTGTGGTCAGTATATATCTCACATTTCTCTCCATAGAGATAATGCCGCCAGATTTTCAAGGCAAAGATCACCGCCGCCAACTCCAGATCATGCGTTGGATAGTTTCGCTCATGGATTTTCAACTGTCTTGAGGCATAGGATATCACTTTATCATTCTGCATCAGCACACATCATAAGCCCTTCTTCGAAGCATCACTGAATACCACAAAAAGTTCCCCACTTGTGGGTAAAGTGAGCACAGGTGCAGTGATAAGCCTCCTTTTCAACTCCTTGAAGCTTTCTTCGCATTCATCACTCCAAGAAAACTTTACTCCCTTTCGAGTTAGCTTGGTAAGAGGGTTGGAAAATCGTGAGAAGTTTCTCACAAATCGTCGATAATATCCAGCTAACCCCAAGAAGCTACGGATATCAGTTACCGATGTTGGCCTCGGCCATCCCTCAATTGCATCTGTTTTGGAGGGGTCCACAGATATCCCATTGCTTGTGATGATATGGCCCAAGAATGAGACCTCCTTCAACCAGAACTCATACTTTCTATACTTGGCATAGAGCTTCTCCTTGCGCAAAGTCTCCAGTACAGTTCTTAAATGCTCCTCATGGTCCTCCTTGGTTTTGGAGTATATTAGAATATCATCTATAAAGACTACCACAAATTTATCTAGGTAATCTCTAAAGACTCTATTCATCAAGTCCATGAATATTGCTGGAGCATTGGTGAGTCCAAAAGGCATTACTATGAATTCATAGTGCCCGTACCTTGTACGAAAAGCAGTCTTGGGGATATCTTCCTTCTTCACCCTTACTTGATAATATCCCGACCGCAAGTCGACCTTGGAGAAGTATTGTGCTCCACGCAGCTGATCAAACAAGTCATCGATTCTTGGGAGAGGATACTTGTTCTTTATCGTGATTTTTTTAAGTTCACGATAATCGATGCAAAGCCGCATTGACCCATCCTTCTTCTTGACGAAGAGGATTGGTGCACCCCATGGTGATGCACTTGGGCGTATAAACCCTTTATCCAGATTCTCCTGTAGTTGTTTCTTCAGTTCTTCAAGCTCAACAACAACCATTCTATATGGAGTCTTGGATATTGGTAGCGCCCCAGGTATAAGTTCAATTGAGAACTCAACATCTCTTCTTGGAGGAAGACCATGAAGTTCCTCAGGAAATACTTCAGCGAATTCCCTCACAATAGGCATTTCTTCAAGGGTGGTTTCTTCCTTGGACTCAATCATCTGAGCCGGATATGCATGCTCATAAGGCAGTAATATCCATGCTTGAGATGATGGAGCTAAAGGAGATTCATCTTCCTCCTGACACTTGTAAAGAATCGGGGGTCGATTCTCCATATAGAGTGTGATTTCCCTCTCCCGACAATTTATGTTGGCTCTATATAAGGAAAGCCAATCCATGCCAAGAATTGCATCAAATTCCACCAAAGGGAGTATGACGAGGTTCGCCGGGAAATTCAATCCACAGATTATAACAGGGGAGGACTTATACTCATGGGATGCAATGATTGCCCCATTTTCCATACTCACCGACATCTTTACATCCATGATTTGTGGTGGTGCAGGGATTGTTCTACTAAACTTTTGAGATATAAAAGAATGCGTAGAACCTGAATCAAAAAGTACGTTTGCTATTCTTGAATGAATAACTAGCGTACCTGTCACCACTTCGTTGTCGGGGTTCACTTCGGCAGATGTGATGGAAAAAGCTCTTCCTTGCTGTCTTGGAGGTTGTTGATTGCCTCCGATAACCCTTGGATTAGGGCACTGATTCGCAAAATGACCCGGTTCTTTGCATTTGAAGCATTGAACAACGCGTTGAGGTTCGAACGGAGCATTCCTCCCCTCCGTCGCAGCTGCAGGTCCTTCTTGCTGACAGTTAACAGCTAGGTGCCCTTCTCTTCCACACTTGAAGCATTTTCTTGTCCCCCCTAAGGCAATTTACAGGGTGCTTTTTTCCACACTTTTGGCAAGTGGGGTGCTGGAATTTTTTAGCGCCGTTGGATTTATCCATCGGACCACCAGCATTGAAGTCCACCTTCCTCTTCTTGTCCCCATGATACCCCTGTGATTCTCCGATCTCTATTTCAACCTTGAGGGCACATCGGACAATTTCCTCATAGCTGTCGAAGTCACGGATCGCTAATGCTTTCCGCAAGCTAGGCTTCAGCCCACCAAAGAAGCGGTCAACCTTGCATTCGGGGGTAACGACAAAGCCGGAAGCGTATCGTGCAAGCCTTGTGAAGTTTGCCTCGTACACTCCCATAGATTCCTCATCTTTCTGCTTGAGGGAAAGGAAGTCCCTTTCCATCTTAAGACGGAGGGTGCGTGGAAAATATTTATTGAAAAACATCTTCCGGAATACCTTCCATTCCAAAGCCTCGATCTCCTCCTCAGGCTTCATATTTTTGATCAACGTCCACCATTGATCAGCTTCACCCTCCATATGATAAGCCTCCAGGAGAACCTTCTCTTTTTCAGAGCATTGGAGGATGGATAATATCTTTTCAATGGAGTTGATCCATTGTTCAGCAATCGTGGGATCGGATGATCCACTAAAAGTAGGAGGCCTTTGTCTCATGAAGCTTTCAATAGCGATTTGTTCTTTCTTAGGGGGGGTTGAACGTTCCTCTTGACCAGTGTTTCTATTCAAAACTTGATTTAGTTGAGAGAGAAGCGTGACAAAGTTCGCGATTCCCGCTCCCATTGGATTGGGCATCTCATAAGTACAATCATCACACTGATCTTCACAACGGTTGTTAGCCCGAGTTCTCCTATTACCGGCCATTGGCTGGAATAAAAGGAAAGTTAGGGGTAACACATAAAGGGTAATCCAAAGACAAAAGTTGATGACTTATAAATAAACTTTAATCTCTTTAACTCATGAGTCTATAGGATTCAATCCAGGCTTTTCATGATCTTCCTTCTAACATATATTCTTAGGGGCATTTTTTTCCCTTAATAAGGGTTCATACTAAGATTGTGAATTTATCAAAACATATCCCCCGAGAGTGTCGTAACCAAGAGTGCAGCAAGGCCCGTTGTCGTGCACCAGTTCCCGTTCGAGTCTAGCTCAAAGCGGTGTTTTCGGGTTTTACCCCTAGGATACATCTGTGCCAGAGCCGCCTCTACCTGCTCGTATCCAGACAGGGATGTATTTGTTTGATAAACCACTTACTTAGTATTTACCAAAACTTAGGGATGTTTTTATTATGATTAGTCTTGTATCTAAGGCTTTACTAGGGTTTCCTAATCCCAAAAATAACTAAACCTATCCTCTGATACCAACTATGACAACCCACCTTTTTATTACAACTTAAACATGCTTTATTACATAAAACTTCACTTGATACAACAAAGAAGATCGAGAGGTTTAGTGTCTTTGGGGATTAGGATCATTACATAAAAACTTTAAACATGAAATACAACATCCTTATTGAAAACTTCCTTTACATGACCACTACATTCCTTCGTACTTAGCACTGCATGGGATAACCTGAGGACATGCATAAGAAAAGGGTGAGCTATAAAGCCCAGTAAGGGAGTACACAATGAATAACATGAGGAGTACAATACATGTTAGGAAATAGGAATATAAATAGAGAATAAGAGAGACATGAACATAAAGGCATGATAAAGCATGATAATCATAACATGGAAATGTGGCAACAACTCTTAACATTGAATTAGCATGAGCCAAGGCTCATTGCACATGGAGCATGAGTAAACCCTCATTGCACTTGAAGCACGAGTAAACCGTCGTTGCACTTGAATTAGCATGAGTCAACACTCATTGCACATGAAGTATCATGATACTATACTTTACCCAATGCATTGGAGCGCTATAAAGGGTGCACCCTTCTTAAATATTTCATTTCATGCATAAGTGTGCCACATGGATCATAAAACATGGATTCATAAAACATAGTCATTTATTCC
The DNA here is from genome assembly GCA_963277665.1 of Viscum album. NCBI lineage: Eukaryota > Viridiplantae > Streptophyta > Magnoliopsida > Santalales > Viscaceae > Viscum > Viscum album. Next base: position 1,442,744,126 of record OY728162.1, on the reverse strand, counting down.
ACGGTAAAAGAAAGTGGAATTCATACATGAAACTTTATAATCAATATGTAAATGTGCATAAAGGTGAATACCCTTGATGGAGAAATGGGCATGGTATTCACTACACAAAGACATTGGCTTAGAAAATCGGTGCGATTTCGGCAGCGTAACGACGTGACATAAGAATTCATAAAAAAGGTTGATGAGAGAGAAAGGGTTTCCTCATCATATTTACATGTAATGGATAGTAAGGAGATCATATATATACATGTCCCAACAATAGAAATGGAATTTAGATTCATGATACAAAAGCATTGCTTGAATGTAAAAGAAGAGAGAGAAGTTCCTTTCGGAATTTCGACATAGTAACGGGTGTACATGGGAGGCATTTAATGAGAGAGAAAGGGTTGTCCCATAATTCAAACAATAAGAGGGAAGTATGGGGGAGGTGAGAAACCATACCCAAACATTCATAATTGAAATAAAAAGGGAAATACAACTTAATGAAAATTGACAAAAAAATGAGAAAGGAAGAAAACCCCTTACTTGGAAGTGTGCTTCCAAAGGCTAGAGAGAGGCTTGTGAGAGGCTTATTGGGAGCTTGGGGCACCTTGAGAGGATTTTAGAGAGAGTAGGGAAGAGGTTGGACGAACTTAAAGGGCTTTGAGTGAGGAGGAAGTGGGATCTTGGGTGGGTTTATATAGGAAAGGTGAGAGAATTCTTTATTATTTAGGTTTGGGACCCCTTATATTAAAATAATCCAAACCACAAACCATCCCATGGTATTTACCCATGGTTTCTGGAAAAGGAAAGAGGAAAAAAATATTTTACAAGGCCAAGGTCCGAACGTATTAAAAAATTAGGGTTGCTTATGTGGAGGTGAGTCACACTCCCATGGAAATTAATTTAAAAAGGCAAAGTGTTGAATAAGTCTTGAGGGCTCCATTAATGCTTTGAAAAGTGATTCAAACAAACCCAAAACCTCATTATTTTAATGATAAAACACATATTGGCCGAACATAAGGATTATGGTATTTTATTACATCACCATTGGGTCATTATGATGTCATAAAACACATTATATATTTAAATGGTATTTAATTTTTACCCAAAACTTTGACTGTCTCAGAAAATTATGAAAAATTCACCGTTGGATAATTTCGACGTCCTGATTCCAAAAATAATATTTATTTTATCTAAATAATTTTCTAAATATGTGAATTTTCACTTTTAAAATAAAAACCGACATTTATAAAAAAATTCACGGGTTTTGATAGAAATGGCTTTCAAACATTAATAAAATTTTTATTACATTCATAAAATTATAAGATCATTTATATTTAATAAAAATTAATTTAATATTAATAATAATATTTTATTAAAATATTATTTAATTCAAAAATACTTTAATTTAATAAAATATAATTCTTAATTAAATAATAACTAAAAACACCATTTGTATTTTAAAAACTAATTACAATGCATCAAAAATGGCTAGAAATTATATTTTATTATTATATACAAAAATAATGTACATGAACATGGTGCTACTTATTTGTTACATAACCCCTTAAAATAGCCGCATAAGACCTAAGGGTAAGGTGTGCGATGGTGACAGACTCTTGGGGTTGCTCGGATAACATCGCTCGAGTGGTAATCTCTATCAACTTCCATTTTTCCCGTAGACGATCAAGTTCGAGCTTGAATTGATGAAGCTCAGCTTGGGCTTGGTCAAGGGCAAAGACCAAAGATGCCACCTCCTTTCCGAGCTCCGACAAATGGGCTTCGTAAGGGGCAATTCTACTGGATGAGGCCATCGCTTCCTTTGTCTGAGTAGAAAATTGGTTCGTTAAAGCCTTATATTTAAACTACCCAGATGATCACCGTTCAACGGCTATAAAAGTAACGGTCACAAATCTTAACGTTAAACTAAAGAAGTTGACATCTTATAAAAACATTTTTTTTATAAAGAAACATTTAACTGGATGAAATTTTGGGTCGTTACAATATATCTTGTTGGTCACATTCCAATCATGTGAATACCTTAATGATGTATTCTCTTGAAAAATGAATACCCATTAAACCTTAGTGAAAACATGAATGCTGTCAAATGTAAACACTTTCCACATACCAAAATCCAAAAAATTATATATACTCAAACCATTATATAATCTTCTCCTTATATCAGTCATGAGCTCATGAATACTATCAAACATTTAATTTTCTCCTTATCCCTTTATTATGCGCATATCATCTACATTCCAAAAATATCTAAATAACATTTCATGGATACTGGTAACATTAATCATACACTTTCAAAACTCAAGGAAAGACAACATTGTAACAATCCTTAGATGTCTCTTTATTCCATAGTACCATGAGATTACATATACAACATTACACATGATAAACATGTAGTCATTCCACTACATTCTTAAACCATTGACCGAGCATCAACAATTCTTTCATCTCACATATCATTTGTAGTCTCTTCATCATCATCCAAATAAATACTACCCATACGACCATACTGATTCTCTTCATGAGACTTTCTCTTAGGGAATTGGTTTGCATAATGCCCGTACATTCCACATTTAAAACATTTAACCATTTTGTATATCTTTGAAATACCATTATCCTAATCCCTGGTGTTAACTGAACCTTTTCCTTTGCACTTACTAGCTTTGTGTCCTTATTTTACACACCCAAAGCATCATCCAGTTCCTTTGAAACATTCTCCTTGATGCCTCTTCCCACATGATTTACATATGGGAAATTGAACTTTCTTTCCTCCATGGTCATCATGAAACTCCATCTTTCTCTTATTAGCTGAGTCAGGAAACTTACCAAATTTTACTTTATTGATCATATTATGAGATTGCTGATTCGGCATAATAATGATGTTTGGAATTCCAAATCCCATTTCATTTGATTTCTCATGAAGAATATCATTCCATTGTCCATCATATCCTCCATTATCGTGAATCATCTTGTTTCCAGCCATTTTCTAAAACCCAAAAAGAATAGTGTGAGAGGCAAAAATCATAATAAAGGGGGAGTAACTTCAATATCTAACATCTTTGGTTTAATCTAATATCATTACCATAGTTCTAGGACTATATCCTATAAGTATACTTATCCTTAGGGACATCCCTAGACATACCTTAGAAATATCTCTAGGGATCTCACTAACATTTTCACATCCTAGTTTCCAAAGGTTGACTAAACTTTTCCTATGATACCAACTGTAGAGATCCGAAGCCTGACGTACATGGACATTACATTACTTTTGCAGAATACTTAGTACATAACAAAAACACACACACAAGGACTGTAATAGTTTAGTGTATTTGGAAACTTGGAATATAATCTTCTAATCGTGGTGAAAGATCTTCAAAATATCCAATAAATATCTTCTTTTTTTCTAAACCTAAATACTTTCTTTATGTCCTGGGGAAAAGAAAACATAAAAGGGTGAGCTCAAATTCTCAGTAAGGGTAAACAAAAGAAATATAAACCACGTCATATTCATAAGAACATATCTTTTGGAAATATTAACCTGCAAAAGAGATCATAATTTCATAACATGGGATAAATCATAGTAGTGAAATGTAATCCCAATAATCATAACATAAAACATGAAACTTTGTGGCATACACAAATAATAATATAGAATCATTTATTATTAGTCAAGACTCATTGCGAAGACTATCTTAGTGGACAAAGTACCTTTCTGAACTGAGTTCACTTTTCGTTTCAGTCCTGTTTCACTGAACCAGTATAACCTACTGTTCCAGCCATGTCTATCTCATGAGATATAAAATCTTTACCCAATGAATTGGAGGGAGATATAGGTCCCACCCATCTCATAATGAAACCATTCTTATGTGTGCCACAAAAATCATAAATCATACATCATTGCATAACCCATGTAATAAAAATGGAATTCTTAAACATCGTGACATCATAAAACAATTCATATAAGTTAAATGAATTCATAAAATTAATTCCATCACAACATAATCAAATCAATGTAATGATAGGGATAGAAACAGAACCCTATATTATCTTAGATGGAAAATAATTTTGATAAAACACTTGAACTCCATTCTTGAGGAAAATATCCTTTCTACTTCAAAAACATTTTCCTTTCTTAACATGTCATACAATTTTAAACTAAAAGAAGTTGATTAAAAATAAACTTGAAAACATGTAAAGTAATATTCTTGGAAATAATGTTTTAAAAATCCATTCATGCCGTATAAGTTAAAAAAACATTCTTCTCGTACTTTTGTTGGAAAATTCAAAAAAGTACCTCGTACGAAAAAACGACAAAAGATTCCTTTCATATCTTTTACTAAAAACTCACCGAAGGGTAAAATAGGATTTAAAAAATTGTAGTTGAATAGAAATAATATTACATATTGAGGAAACATAGATGTGGATGATAAAATACACCCCAGTAAATGCCAAAGTATAAACAATCTCGGATAAAAATGAGATTGTGATATTTCTCCTTACCTTAGGTCTGATTTGCTTCGTAAGTGTCCGAAACTCCTTTATAATGATTTAAATAATTTCATTGACTTATTAAAGAATCATAATCATTATTATGATATCATATATGGTTCACTTATGACTTTATATTAACCATTATTTTGTAAATTCCATGTTAAAGAGTGTTCTGGGTAAAATCGTTTCATTTTTCGTCTGTCTTTTGACTTGTAATTATTCATATGATTACTTAGATCATGATTACTTAATTCCAGAATATAAAACATGATTTATATATAATATATACTCATAATATACATATATATATAATAGATTAATAAATGGAAAAAAATACACCATTCATGGAGACGGTAGGCCGTACGTACGCATGAACGATGTTTTCGTTTCCTTATTGAGTTGAATGGAATTAAGTAGATTACATACATATATATACACATAAATCCAGTATCATTATTATTTCATATATTTCATGATTACTTATTATATATACTTTATAATCATTCATGAATGGTTAACATGGATAATGAATCTCATCGCGTCGTGGAGACGGTAGTCCGTACGTACGCAGGAGCGATGATATCGTTCTCATGATCGTGGAATTGTATTGGAGTGTATGTATACTATTTCAGAATCAATATCACTTTACAATAATTATATATTGTTATTATTTACACCATTATACCCATCAAAGTAAGGTGGTGGTGGAAAATAGATTACACCACGGCGTGGAGACGGTATTCCGTACGTACGCACGCGCAATGATTTCGTTTTCCGTAGGATGGATAGATGGTGAAATAGGGTTGTTTCATAATTATAATAACATATAAGTATATTAATGATACTGATGTTATTACTTAATAATGAAAAAAATAAAGAAGAATAAGTGGAAGAAGAAATAAAGATGAATGAATCGGTAACGGACATTACCTCTTCTTTGAAGTGCCTCTTTGAGACCTCCTTTTAGGGCACTAAAATAGGTCTTTGAAGAAGAACAGAACCCCTAGGATGTTTCTAGGGAAGTGGAGAGGAGAAATTGGCAGGGTTTGGCCAAGCGTGAAGGCTCAAAGTGGTGTGAGGAAGAGGGGGAGGAGGTGCCCTTTTATAAGGGAGGAGAGGGGCACCTTTGGAATAACAAAAAATATTATTTTATTATAAAGTCAGATTCGGTTTTTTTAATAGCTCCAAATTAATATATCTCGAATATAAGGTGGGTAGGGGTCGAAATCCTCTCATCCAATAGAATTTAGACAAGTTTAGGTAACAATTTTAACCTTATCATTTAGATTTAACTTTAAGTTAGATAATTTAACTTTCACCGTGTCTTCTTGTTTTCTTACACTATAAGGTTAATGAACTTACTATATCAAGCCAAACGAACCCAAATTTGTTTATTATTAATATATATAACCTTCTCTAAGTCATTTGGCCGAACCATAGATTTTTAGGAATAAAATAAAAATTAATAATATAATATTTGTTTTAAAAACTATTTTATGTCAACTTTGACACTATTTAGTAATTGATTTTTGTGAAAATCATAACAGAATGATTAGCTCAAACCAAGTTAATTAAATCAATACTAACATGTCATATTAACATAGAAAATTAGTGTAATTCATAAAAAGTCTCAAATTACATTTATTTGGGTATTTATAACATCTATTATGTCAATATTTCATTAATAAGATAATTACTGCATCATCGTTGTGTCATAAATAAATTAAATTATTTAAAGTCTAAAAATTAAAAATAAAATACCATTATGTATTAAAGCCTTTTAACTTTATAATGAATATTTATAATCAAATTTATCTTATGTACAACCCCGTATTAAAAATGATTTACTTATTAAACATTGATTTTAACTATTTTAACCCTTCTTTAAATAAATTAATAATAAATGCCCTAATCTAATCCAAGTGGGCCTAAATGGTAGAATTTTATTACTAAGGTTGTTTTTGGTCGAATTACACTTATCAAATAGAATTAAGACATGTGTTAGGGTAATAATAATATCATTTTTACCCTTAATTACCCTATTTACTTTTAACCGTGGTAAAAAAAGTAAAAAGTTACCATTCTCCAAAAATTATTTTCATCTCATTGAATCAAATTTTACTTACTAACATCAACCGTGTCTCTAGGATTTTTGAAATTCCACTCACAGAATCGGTAAAATTAAGTTTTATGAAAAATTCATTTTTTTAACTACCACTTAGTGGTTTCACTATTCATCAAAAAATGAAAGTTTCCAAAAAAATACCAAAAATTAGGCCTAAGCTATATTTGATATTATGAATTCAAAAATGATGTCTATTTTACCAAATTAAAAACATATCAGTTGCATTAATTAATTTAAAAATTAATTCCCGTCGTCAAAACAAATAGCGTGTTCTTAAGAGATAATAACTACCAAAAGATTGACACTTGTTTATGTCTGGTTTAAATGTGAAATTACATCCAATGACCAAAATTGTATTAAATTGTAAAAATATATTCTAAATATAATTTAAAACCACTCAAATTAATAATTTATAACTATTAATTATTTCGATTGAAAAAGTTGTTTTTAATTAAAATTTAGTAATTTTCACTATTCATCAAAATATGAAAGTTATCCGAAAAGTACCAAAATTTCACCCTAAGCTAATTTTGATATTCCAAATCCAAAAATGAAGTCCATTTTGAAAATAAAATTTACAAAATTTCAAAAAGTGGTTATTACTATTCATAACGGCTAGTTTTAATTAATATTTTAATAGCATATTGGTGTTTAGTGAAACTCGTTATTGCGTACTACACACGCTATCGAGGAAGGTCACGATTGCGTGTAATGCAAGTCAAGTCAAGGATGTGTGTTGTGCAAGCTCCTTTTGGTGTAGCGTACAACACAAGACATTAATGAAATTAAAAAGAATATTTTTCATAAAATCTCGGGGTGTTACAATATCCATCCTACCCTCGGGGATAAAAGAGCCCTATGTCTCTTGCTCCTGATGTTCATCCTGAAATGAAAAATAAAAAAGTTATATTAGTGTTTTTAAATTATAAAAAAGGAAAATTGTTAACAAATAAATAATATTTACTTACAATTCTATCAACCACTTGATGATCTTCGTCTATAAGATATTGTTCATTTTTTTTCTTCTTGCTCGTTTCCATTTCTAATGGCGAGTGGGAGGAGATGGAGGACCATACTGGACCTCTTCTGAACCATTACTTGATCGAGCTCTTAATGCTTCAAATTTTTCTTCAACCATTTTATGCTCCAAATATGAGTACCCTCCACATGATAAAGTATGAAGGTATACGTTTTGCTACTGGATCTCTTGATGAGATCTCCTGGAGGTCTGTTACATAAAAATAAACTACTAAGTAATAAGGAAAATATAGCATAAATTTTAAAATATAAAACAATTACAATACCTGAAATTTCTCTTCCTTAAGACTATCAACAAACCACTTCCATGTTTCTTCATCTATATATGGATACTTAAGACATGGGTTTTCAAACCTTCTCTTTCCAAAAACATAATTTTTTGTCAGTTTGGTTTTAAAATCTCTCCATCGAACCGCCGCTAAAGAGAGATGTCTTTTCCTAATTTCTTTGGTTTCCTCAAAATTGAATGTCATATTTAATTGAAAAAAATTAAATATGTAATTTATACTATATAATATTAAAAAATTGAGATAAAATAAATAAATAAAGATATTTTACCGTCACAGCCTCCCAAAGCCGTTGTTTTGCCGTCCTTTCCACTGACTTCCAATCAGGATATAAAATACTAATCCTGCAACGGCTCTACATCACTATATAATTGACAAACTGAACTACATTTGGGCCAACTACATTATTATTATCATCAAAACAGATGTGTGCTTTCTTATCATCACGAGCAAGTGATAGTTTCGGTAAACGTGTAATACCACGTTTACCAACTAGAGAACTTGATTTTTGAGTAGTAACTGGAGAAGTCTCCTCCGCCGAGGACGCATCAGTAGTGCTGCAATTTTTTTTTGTAAATTAACAGTTTTATTTCATTAAATAAGTATATTACTGAATATTTAATAATATGTCAAAATAGATATACCTCAGTAACTGCTCCTCTTTATCTGTATCTGATATTGCTACTAGAAAGTGTGATAAAATTTTGTGTACCTGCATATCATTAGAAAACTGAATAATTAGAAACAAGGAAGATAAAAATAAATATGTAAAAAAAGAGGTCTGCATTTGTAAGTTTTAAAAATAGACACAAAATATAAATATTTACTAGAAAAATTAGGAGACTAATTTAGTGTCTTCCCACATGCCTTCATCATGATCGGTACATACTGCTTGCACTATGTCTATCTTATATTCATTGTAATCATCTGAAAATTGCGTAATAGATGAATAAGGCTCATGTAAATAACTAGCATCATCAGAATCATCCTCATCACCCAAATGGTATCTTTTCCCTTGCAAAACAACTGACCACTGATCATTCGATGGATCAATGACATAAAATACTTGTTTTTCATGTGTCGCCATGATAAATGGTTCCTCATTGTGATTAAATCTTTTCAAATCAACCAGTTTAACCCCGTATTCATCATGTTTCACGCCACTATTACTATCAACCCAATTACACTTAAAAATAGTGACTCGAAATTTAATATAATCAATTTCCCATATGTCTTCAATTACTCTAAAATATGACGTTGATGCAGAAATTGGGTTTTTATCTTTGGCACTCGAAAAATGCAATGCTTCAGCGAATACCATCACACCACTATTTTGAATGGTACTCTTGTCATCCAGGTTTTTTGTGTAAAATGTGTAGCCATTGATATCAAAACCAGACCAAGTGATCACAATAAGAGATGGTCCCCCTGCTAACCACTTCAATGTTTCTGATACAGATATATCTGGGGTGACTTTCTCTTTAAACCATGAAACAAATGTCTTCTTATGCTCAATCATCAACCAAATTTCATTTCTTTTCTGATATCTTAACTTAAATTCCGCAATATGTGAGGATATATATGGTTGAACCTCATCTGTATTGTTCAAAATGTATAAATGTGCTTGCATCACTTCATCACGTGGAATGAACTTTACCTTTAAGCCTCGAACACCTCTACCTTCTCTATCAACTGTCATATGTCGAGATACAGGGAGACCAATATGCTCCACCTCATTCAAATAATCAGCACAGAACTCAATCACCTCTTCTGATACATATTTTTGAACAATATAGGCCTCTGGTCGATAATGATTTTTAACATATCCTTTAAAACGTTTCATATATCTTTCAAAAGGATAAATCCATCTTAAATAAACAGGCCCACATATTCTTATCTCACGCACCAAATGAATCAATATATAAACCATTATATCAAAAAATGTGGGTGGGAAATATATTTCTAGTTGAAAAAGAAAAAGAGTTTCTTCATTCTCCAACACATCTAACAAATTTGGATCAAAGACTTTCCTACATATGGATTTAAAGAAATTACATAACCTGATGATTGTCTTTATGAAAACTTTCGGTAATATACCACGCACTGCTACTGGGAGAATTTGTTGCATCAACACATGGAAATCATGTGATTTCATACCTATTAATTTACAATCCTTCAATGACACAAAATTATTCACATTTGAAGAAAAACCTCTGGGTACTTTAATTCCATGAAGACACTGAAAAAAATTCATCTTTTCAATCTTTCTTAATGTGTGACAAGCCGGAGGTAAATATGTTCTGTTTCCTTTCACAGCGGGAGCTAACACCAAATGCATTCTCATTAATATCAAGTCCAATATAGCATGTAATCCATAATTTGTCTTTACTTTTATGTCTAACAAAGTTCTAATCAAACTATCACATATGTTTTTCTCAACATGCATAACATCACTGTTATGTTTTATCTCTAAAAATCTCCAATAAGGTAGTTCGAAAAAATAGACTGCTTCTTCCAGATATGTTTTTGTAAACCAGAAATTTTTCTCTTTCCAAATGTTGAATCAATATCTTTCACCCCATCATAATATTATTCATCTAACAATGGTTGAGGTGGGGGTTTGTATTCTTGTAAACCGTTAAATTCTTTTTTCAATCTACGATAAGGATGATCAATTCGCAAAAATATTCGATGTCCCAAGTACACTGTCTTTCTTCCATTCTGCAATTGATAATATGAAGTTTGTTCTTCACAAATTGGACATGCTTTATGTCCCTTAACACTATATCCAGATATGTTTCCATATGAAGGAAAGTCATTTATAGTGAACATTATCATAGCACGCAAAAGAAAATACTCTTTCTTGTATGCATCGAAAACTTTAACACCTTCCTCCCATAGAAGTTTTAAATCATCAATCAATGGTGTAAGATACACATAAATATCATTTCCCGGCTGTTTTGGTCCATAAATCATCAATCTCATCATAACATATTTTTTCTTCATACATAGATATGGAGACAAGTTGTAAAGTACCATCAAAACAGGCCATGAATGTAGAGACCCGAAGCTTATCGTACATGGACATTACATTACATTTGCGGAATACTTAGTACATAACAAAAACACACACACAAGGATCGTAATAGTTTAGTGTCTTTGGAAACTCGGAATGAAATCTTCTAATCGTGGGGAAAGATCTTCAACATCTCCCATAAAGATCTTCCCTTTTTTTTACCTAAAACCTTTCTTTATGTCCTGGGGAAAAGAAAACATAAAAGGGTGAGCTCAAATGCTCAGTAAGGGTATACAAAAGAAATAAAAATCATATCATATCTTTTTGAAAATCATAACCTGCAAAAGAGATCATAAAATCTTAACATGGAACAAATCATAGAAGTAAAAATGAGATCACCATAATCATAACATGAAACTTGAAACTTTGTGGCATGCACACATAATCATGGAAAATCATTTCTTGTTAGTCATGACTCGTTGCCAAGACTATCTTAGTGGACAAAGTCCCTTTCTGAATCGAGTAACCCTCGTTTCAGTCCTGTTTCACTGAACCGATATAACCTACCATTCCAGCCATGTCTATCTCATGAGATATAAAATCTTTACCCAATGCATTGGAGGGAGATATAGGTCCCACCCATCTTATTATGAATCCTTTCTTATGTGTGCCACATAATCATAAACCATACATCATAGCGTAACACATGTAATAAAAATGGGATTCTTAAACAACATGACATCATAAAACAATTCATATAAGATAAAGGAATTCATAAACATAATTCCATCACAACATAGTCAAATCAATGTAAAAATATGGATAGAAACAGAACCCTTTATTATCTTAGATGGGAAATAATTTTGATAAAACACTTGAATTGAATTCTTGAGGAAAATATCCTTTCTTCTTCAAAATCAATTTCTTTTCACAAAACATCATGCAATTTTAAAAGAAAGAGATTTTATTGAAAATAGTCATGAAATATTTTAGAGGAAGCTTCATGAAAATAAGGCTTTATAAAACATTATAAATCCGTTCGTGCCGTATAAGTTAAAAAAAACATTCTTCGTACTTTTGTCGGAAAAGTCAAAAAGTACCTCATACGAAAAACGACAAAAGATTCCTTTGATACGTATTACTAAAAACTCACCGAAGGGTAAAAATGGATTTAAACAATTTTAGGTGGATGGAAATAATATTACATGTTGATAAAACATGGATGTGGATGATAAAATACACCCCAGTAAATACTTACGAATAAACAATCTCGGATAAAAATGAGATTGTGATATTTCCCTTACCTTAGGTCCAATTTGCTTCGTATGTGTCCGAACCTCCTGTATAATGATTTAAATAATGTCATTGACTTATTACAGAATCATATTCATTGTTATGATATCATATATGGTTCACTTATGACATTATATTACCCGTTCTTTTGTAAATTCCATGTTAAAGAAGCGTTTTGGGTAAAATCGTTTCATTTATCGTAGGTGTTTTGACTTGTTGTTCTTGACATCATTATTACTTATATCATGATTTACTTACTTCCAGAATATAAAATATGATTTATATATCATATATATTCAGTATATATATATATATATAATAGATAGATAAATAAAATGAAAAACACCGTTCATGGAGACGGTAATCCGTACGTACGCATGAACGCTGTTTTTCTTTCCTTATTGTCTTGAAATGGAAGTAAGTAGATGACATACATATGTATATATATACATAAATCCAGTAGCTTTATAATGTCATATATTTCATTAATATTTCTTATATATACATTATAATCATTCTTAAATGGTTAACATGGAGAATGAATCTCATCGCGTCGTGGAGACGGTAGTCCGTACGTACGCACGAGCGATGATATCATTTCTATAAATATTGAATTTAATTGTAGTGGATTATACAATATATTAGAATCAATATGATGTTGTAATAACTATGTATAGTTATTCTTTACACCATTATACCCATCCATGTAAGGTGGTGGTGGAAAATAGATTACACCACGGCGTGGAGACGGTATTCCGTACGTACGCACGCGCGGTGATTTCTTTTTCCGTAGGATGGATAGATGGTGAAATAGGGTTGTTTCATACTTATAATAACATATCAGTATATGAGTGATACTGATGTTATTACTTCATAATGAAACAACCTAAGAAGAAGAAGTGGAAGAAGAAATAAAGATGAAAGAATTGGTAACGGTAATTACCTCTTCTTTGAAGTGCCTCTTTGAGACCTCCTCTTAGGGCACTAGAATTGGTCTTTGAGGAAGACCAGAACCTCTAGGATGTTTCTAGGGAAGTGGAGAAGAGATTTTGGCAGGGGTTGGCCGAGCTGGAGAGCTCAAATTGGTGTGAGGAGGAGGGGGAGGAGGTGTCCTTTTATAGGGGAGGAGAGGGGCACCTTAGGAATTCTTAAAAATATTAATTTATAATAAATCTAACCCCACTTAAAAACCTCCAAAAATGACTCATATTCGAAGATTAGATGAGATAGGGTTGTAATCGCATCAACCAATCAAATTTAGACATGTTTGGATCTTATTTTAAACCTTATCAATTAGATTTAACTCTAAGTTAAATAATTTGACTTTTACCGTGTCTTTTTGTTTTCTTTCACTATATGGTTAATACACTTACTATAACATTTCAAACGAACCCCAAATTGTTTATTATTAATATATATATCCTTATCTAAGTCATTTGGCCGAACCTTAGATTTTTAGGAATAAAATAACAATTAATAATATAATATTTGATTTAAAAACTATTTTGTGTCAATTTTGACACTATTTGATATATGATTTTTGTGAAAGTCATAACAGAATTAAATGTTCGAACCAAGTTGATTAAATCAACATTAATATATCATAGTAACCTAGAAAATTATTGGAATTCATAAAAAATCTCAAATTACATTTATTTTGGTGTTTATAACATCAATTATGTCAATATTTCATTAATAAGATAATTACTGCATCATCGTTGTGTCATAAATAAATTAAATTATTTAATGTCTAAAAATTATAAATAAAATACCATTATGTAGGAAATCTTTTTATCTTTCTAATGAATTTTTATAGTCGAATTTATCTTATGCATAACCCCATATTAAAAATGATTTACTTATTAAACTTTGATTTTAACTATTTTAACCCTTCTTTAAATAAATTAATAATAAATGTCCTAATCTAATCCAAGTGGGCCTAAATGGTCATATTTTATTCCTAAGTTTGTTTGTGGTCGAATTACACTTGTCCAATGGAATTAGGACATGTGTTAGGGTAATAGTAATATCATATTTACCCTTAGTTACCCTATTTACTATTAACCGCGGTAAAAAAAGGTAAAAAGTTACTATTCACCAAAAATTATTTTCATCTCATTGAACCACATTTTAGTCCTTGATATTAACCGTGTCTCTCGGATTTTCGAAATTCCATTCACAGAAGTGGTAAAATTAAGTTTTATGCAAAATTCAGTTTTTAACCTACCACTTAGTGGTTTCACTATTCATCAAAAATTGAAAGTTTTCAGAAAAATGCCAAAATTTCATCCTAAGCTATATTTCATATTCCGAATTCAAAAATGAAGTCTATTTTACCAAATTCATAACATAGAAGTTGAATTAATTAATTTTATAATTAAATCCCGCTATTAAAACAAATAGCGTGTTTTTACGAAACAATATCTATCAAAAGATTGACACTTGTTTATGTCTGGTTTAAATGTGAAATTACGTCCAATGACCAACATTGTATTAAATTGTAAAAATATATTCTAAATATACTTTAAAACTACTCAAATTAAAAATTTATCACTATTAATTATTTCGATTAAAAAAGTTGTTTTTTAATTATAATTTAGTAATTTTCACTATTCATCAGAATATGAAAGTTATCCGAAATGTACCAAAATTTCACCTTAGGCTAAATTCGATACTCCGAATCCAAAAATAAAGTTCATTTTGAAATATAAGATTTACAGAATTTTAAAAAGTGGTTATTACTATTCATAACGGCTAGTTAATAATATTTTAATAGCATATCGTTGTTTAGTGAAACTCGGTATTGCGTATTACACACGCTATTGAGGAAGGTCGTGATTGCGTGTAATGCAAGGAAAGACAAGGATGCGTGTTGTGCAAGCTCCTTTTGGTGTAGCGTACAACACAAGACATTAATAAAATTAAAAAGAATATTTTTCTTTATAAAATCTTGGGCTGTTACATTCTACCCCCCTTAAAATGAATTTCGCCCTCGAAATTCGTCGGGGTTATAAATAGTTTACTATTTGAAAGTTTCTTTAATAGAAACCCACATCGTAAAAGGGAATACCAAAACTTGGCTTTAAAAACTAAAGTATGAAATGTAACGATTACCCAAATAAACTAATCACTGGGTTTCCACATAGGTGAAAATATGGATATGGAAGAGAAATCTAACAATCATGTTATGATGGAGAGTGGTAGAGAACATGGCTATGGAAAAGACAATAATCAGAAATCCATAAATTTGTGACGATCTAAGGTACCATCCGATTCATCAGGTATAAGATCACTAGGACAACATTTTTGGTTTTCAAGATCATTTCCCTAAAGTTGAAAATTTGAATTGGAATAAATACTTTCTTTATTTTGGTACAATCTCACTATTGTTCGTGCCTAGAAAATTTCCACTTCATCTCTTAAATGAAGTTGAATTTGTTATCCGTGAAGTGTTAGCAGATCATGTGATAGAATGACGGGTCATTCCATCTGTCTCAAACAAAAGGTTAGCAAAAATTATATACATAAGTCGATCTATAGTGAGATTAATCATATATAGTTCCTAAAATGGGCTTATACTTCATATATCATACTGCTTAATATAATAACACTAGTTTCTACTAAACAGGGACTTCCTGTAGGTCAGTGGTAGGTGATAAAGGCCAGTCGCACTTCGGTTGTGGGTTCGATTCCTACAGCCTTGTCCGAAGCGATGGGTTGTCGCCCGTCCTGCAGGTTGTCCTTTTTCTAAAACTACGTTACTATAACATCCCATCAATAATATCGAAAATATTCTATCCTTAAACAATACTAACTTATGTCCAACATAATCCAGTCTAATATTTAGGCTTATACATAATACTGCAGTCCACTCTCATAATATAGTGACAACGATTACCAGAGATTTAATACTGTCGTTGATCCCCACATATCATAAGATATGTCTTGTTGGTCACATTCCAAACATTCAAAGTCCTTAATCGTGTATTCTCTTGAATACCTTAGTGAAAACATGAGTGCAGTTAAAAGTTAACACTTTCCACATACCAAAATCCTCAAAATTCTATATACTCAAACCATGATATCACTTAGTCTTTATATCAATCATGAGCTCATGAATACAATCAAACATCTCATTATCTTCTTATCCCTTCATTATGATCATATCATCTGTTTACCAAAAATGTCTCAATCACTTTTCATGGTTACCGGTACCATAAAATTATTGAAAACCACAATATACCAAAACATAAATATTTCAGTACACCATAAAAGTACCTCAACAACATTATTCTTGAATACCAATACATACACACTTCTGTCCATCCACTTCAATGATTGTCCTGGAGTAAGTCCTTCCTTGGTTTAGAAGTAACTTTTTAGGTCAGGGCATTGAGTTGGGTAATGCCCATGTTCTCCACAAATAAGACATTGAACTCCATAACAATCTGTCACTCTATGACCCTTTTCTCCACACAGATAACATCGATCCCTCCATTTGAGGTATTCCTCAAGGTTCTTCTTCCCTTCTTTAGAAATCTCAATCTTCCTTTCTTTATGCTCCTCAACATGCGAACATGCATAATAGTTTATCTTCCTCTTCTTTGATGAATTATTCATACCACTAAATTTCACCTTGTTAATCATATATCGCGATGACTGATTCGGCATAATCACAGTATCTTTATCTCTAGGTATTACACAATTTTGTTGCTCATAGTCAACAATTTGTTCATTGGATTCAATGTTAACCGAATTCCTTCTGGTTCCCTCCATTAACTAAAACACAAAAAGAATTTTGTGAGAGGCGAAATCATGCTAGGGAAGACAACATAGTAAAGGGAAAACACCCTCAATATCTAACATCTTAGGTTAAATTCTAAGATCGTTAGCGCAATTCTAGGACTATAACCTATACGTATACTTAACCTTAGGGACATCCCTAGACATACCTCAGAAATATCTCTAGGGATCTCACTAACGTTCTCACATCCTAGTTTCCAAAGGTTGACTAAACCTTTCCTCTGATACCAACTGTAGATACCCGAAGCTTGACGTACATGGACATTACATTACATTTGCGGAATACTTAGTACATAACAAAAACACACACACAAGGATCGTAATAGTTTAGTGTCTTTGGAAACTCGGAATGAAATCTTCTAATCGTGGGGAAAGATCTTCAACATCTCCCATAAAGATCTTCCCTTTTTTTTACCTAAAACCTTTCTTTATGTCCTGGGGAAAAGAAAACATAAAAGGGTGAGCTTAAATGCTCAGTAAGGGTATACAAAAGAAATAAAAATCATATCATATCTTTTTGAAAATCATAACCTGCAAAAGAGATCATAAAATCTTAACATGGAACAAATCATAGAAGTAAAAATGAGATCACCATAATCATAACATGAAACTTGAAACTTTGTGGCATGCACACATAATCATGGAAAATCATTTCTTGTTAGTCATGACTCGTTGCCAAGACTATCTTAGTGGACAAAGTCCCTTTCTGAATCGAGTAACCCTCGTTTCAGTCCTGTTTCACTGAACCGGTATAACCTACCATTCCAGCCATGTCTATCTCATGAGATATAAAATCTTTACCCAATGCATTGGAGGGAGATATAGGTCCCACCCATCTTATAATGAATCCTTTCTTATGTGTTCCACATAATCATAAACCATACATCATAGCGTAACACATGTAATAAAAATGGGATTCTTAAACAACATGACATCATAAAACAATTCATATAAGATAAAGGAATTCATAAACATAATTCCATCACAACATAGTCAAATCAATGTAAAAATATGGATAGAAACAGAACCCTTTATTATCTTAGATGGGAAATAATTTTGATAAAACACTTGAATTGAATTCTTGAGGAAAATATCCTTTCTTCTTCAAAATCAATTTCTTTTCACAAAACATCATGCAATTTTAAAAGAAAGAGATTTTATTGAAAATAGTCATGAAATCTTTTAGAGGAAGCTTCATGAAAATAAGGCTTTATAAAACATTATAAATCCGTTCGTGCCGTATAAGTTAAAAAAAACATTCTTCGTACTTTTGTCGGAAAAGTCAAAAAGTACCTCATACGAAAAACGACAAAAGATTCCTTTCATACGTATTACTAAAAACTCACCGAAGGGTAAAAATGGATTTAAACAATTTTAGGTGGATGGAAATAATATTACATGTTGATAAAACATGGATGTGGATGATAAAATACACCCCAGTAAATACTTACGAATAAACAATCTCGGATAAAAATGAGATTGTGATATTTCCCTTACCTTAGGTCCAATTTGCTTCGTATGTGTCCGAACCTCCTGTATAATGATTTAAATAATGTCATTGACTTATTACAGAATCATATTCATTGTTATGATATCATATATGGTTCACTTATGACATTATATTACCCGTTCTTTTGTAAATTCCATGTTAAAGAAGCGTTTTGGGTAAAATCGTTTCATTTATCGTAGGTGTTTTGACTTGTTGTTCTTGACATCATTATTACTTATATCATGATTTACTTACTTCCAGAATATAAAATATGATTTATATATCATATATATTCAGTATATATATATATAATAGATAGATAAATAAAATGAAAAACACCGTTTATGGAGACGGTAATCCGTACGTACGCATGAACGCTGTTTTTCTTTCCTTATTGTCTTGAAATGGAAGTAAGTAGATGACATACATATGTATATATATACATAAATCCATTAGCTTTATAATGTCATATATTTCATTAATATTTCTTATATATACATTATAATCATTCTTAAATGGTTAACATGGAGAATGAATCTCATCGCGTCGTGGAGACGGTAGTCCGTACGTACGCACGAGCGATGATATCATTTCTATAAATATTGAATTGAATTGTAGTGGATTATACAATATATTAGAATCAATATGATGTTGTAATAACTATGTATAGTTATTATTTACACCATTATACCCATCCATGTAAGGTGGTGGTGGAAAATAGATTACACCACGGCGTGGAGACGGTATTCCGTACGTACGCACGCGCGGTGATTTCTTTTTCCGTAGGATGGATAGATGGTGAAATAGGGTTGTTTCATACTTATAATAACATATCAGTATATGAGTGATACTGATGTTATTACTTCATAATGAAACAACCTAAGAAGAAGAAGTGGAAGAAGAAATAAAGATGAAAGAATTGGTAACGGTAATTACCTCTTCTTTGAAGTGCCTCTTTGAGACCTCCTCTTAGGGCACTAGAATTGGTCTTTGAGGAAGACCAGAACCTCTAGAATGTTTCTAGGGAAGTGGAGAAGAGATTTTGGCAGGGGTTGGCCGAGCTTGAGAGCTCAAATTGGTGTGAGGAGGAGGGGGAGGAGGTGTCCTTTTATAGGGGAGGAGAGGGGCACCTTAGGAATTCTTAAAAATATTAATTTATAATAAATCTAACCCCACTTAAAAACCTCCAAAAATGACTCATATTCGAAGATTAGATGAGATAGGGTTGTAATCGCATCAACCAATCAAATTTAGACATGTTTGGATCTTATTTTAAACCTTATCAATTAGATTTAACTCTAAGTTAAATAATTTGACTTTTACCGTGTCTTTTTGTTTTCTTTCACTATATGGTTAATACACTTACTATAACATTTCAAACGAACCCCAAATTGTTTATTATTAATATATATATCCTTATCTAAGTCATTTGGCCGAACCTTAGATTTTTAGGAATAAAATAACAATTAATAATATAATATTTGATTTAAAAACTATTTTGTGTCAATTTTGACACTATTTGATATATGATTTTTGTGAAAGTCATAACAGAATTAAATGTTCGAACCAAGTTGATTAAATCAACATTAATATATCATAGTAACCTAGAAAATTATTGGAATTCATAAAAAATCTCAAATTACATTTATTTTGGTGTTTATAACATCAATTATGTCAATATTTCATTAATAAGATAATTACTGCATCATCGTTGTGTCATAAATAAATTAAATTATTTAATGTCTAAAAATTATAAATAAAATACCATTATGTAGGAAATCTTTTTATCTTTCTAATGAATTTTTATAGTCGAATTTATCTTATGCATAACCCCATATTAAAAATGATTTACTTATTAAACTTTGATTTTAACTATTTTAACCCTTCTTTAAATAAATTAATAATAAATGTCCTAATCTAATCCAAGTGGGCCTAAATGGTCATATTTTATTCCTAAGTTTGTTTGTGGTCGAATTACACTTGTCCAATGGAATTAGGACATGTGTTAGGGTAATAGTAATATCATATTTACCCTTAGTTACCATATTTACTATTAACCGCGGTAAAAAAAGGTAAAAAGTTACTATTCACCAAAAATTATTTTCATCTCATTGAACCACATTTTAGTCCTTGATATTAACCGTGTCTCTCGGATTTTCGAAATTCCATTCACAGAAGTGGTAAAATTAAGTTTTATGCAAAATTCAGTTTTTAACCTACCACTTAGTGGTTTCACTATTCATCAAAAATTGAAAGTTTTCAGAAAAATGCCAAAATTTCATCCTAAGCTATATTTCATATTCCGAATTCAAAAATGAAGTCTATTTTACCAAATTCATAACATAGAAGTTGAATTAATTAATTTTATAATTAAATCCCGCTATTAAAACAAATAGCGTGTTTTTACGAAACAATATCTATCAAAAGATTGACACTTGTTTATGTCTGGTTTAAATGTGAAATTACGTCCAATGACCAACATTGTATTAAATTGTAAAAATATATTCTAAATATACTTTAAAACTACTCAAATTAAAAATTTATCACTATTAATTATTTTGATTAAAAAAGTTGTTTTTTAATTATAATTTAGTAATTTTCACTATTCATCAGAATATGAAAGTTATCCGAAATGTACCAAAATTTCACCTTAGGCTAAATTCGATACTCCGAATCCAAAAATGAAGTTCATTTTGAAATATAAGATTTACAGAATTTTAAAAAGTGGTTATTACTATTCATAACGGCTAGTTAATAATATTTTAATAGCATATCGTTGTTTAGTGAAACTCGGTATTGCGTATTACACACGCTATTGAGGAAGGTCGTGATTGCGTGTAATGCAAGGAAAGACAAGGATGCGTGTTGTGCAAGCTCCTTTTGGTGTAGCGTACAACACAAGACATTAATAAAATTAAAAAGAATATTTTTTTTTATAAAATCTTGGGCTGTTACAATGAACTATGTTGGATACTGAGGCTCCGATATGGATTCATTCCATCAGTACACAATCCCATTCTGAGATTTCTAACTTCACTTCCAAAATCAATAATTTTTTTTTATCAAAACTCTTCCACTATGGTGAATCGGCAGGATGACGTAAGTTACCATCAGAGATGCGCTCATCTGAATGCCATCTTTACCTTTTTGCATCAATTGAATTTGCAAATAGACGCTTCAAATGAGGAATTATTGGAAGGTTCCAAATTGCATTATCTGGAGTTTTGATTCTAGTACCCAAAAATAAATCAGAATTGAATTATTAGAATTGTATGAAAAAAATATTGGATGATATCATTGGAAAGAATTTTTTTTTCATAAGGTTACACGACATCACCTGAGAATGAATCTGAGTTGACTTTATCATCCGTCTTATAGCGCGATGCCCCACATGTAGGACAACTTGATAAATGTTCATTTACTTTCCTATACAGTACACAATCATTGGGGAAAGCATGTATCTTTTTATACCCCAATCCCATTGGGAATAATATTTTTTTCGCCTCATAATTGGAATCTGGAAGACCATTGCCTTCTGGAAGTAGCTCTTTTAAAATCTCAAGTAAACTGGAGAGACTTTTATCACTCCACCCATTTTTTTCTTTTAAGTTAACTAATCTCAAAACTGCTAATAAAACTGTATATTTACTGCAACCTGAGAATAATGGTTTCTCAGAATCTCCATACAATCATTCAACAGTTGATGTTTTTTTCAATGGTTTCAACACCTAAATCATGAATTAATTCTTCAATACGATCCTCTACCTCATTATGAATATCGTCATATACATTGGATGTTGAATTCTCAGTTCTTTCACCATGCAAGATCAAACGTGTATAATTAAGGCTAAAACCATAACAAATGAGATGATCCTTGAT
Source organism: Viscum album (assembly GCA_963277665.1). Lineage (NCBI taxonomy): Eukaryota > Viridiplantae > Streptophyta > Magnoliopsida > Santalales > Viscaceae > Viscum > Viscum album. Next base: position 1,442,721,705 of record OY728162.1, on the reverse strand, counting down.
TTCTCTGGAGTTTAACTTTCTCATATTTATACACTTCACACATGGACATAAAATCAAATAAATATTTTGAATATGTCATTTAGTAATTTTCAAAAAATTATCAACTCCTTTTTCATATTCAGTAGTAGTTCTTCGTAAATAAATCCAATTATGATCCATTAATACCTAATATCACAATATAATTGATGAATATATTAAAACATATAAACATTTAAATATCTATCAGATAAATTGTTAACAAAAACATATTCCATAAAAACTATTGATAGTCAGATAAAAGATATCAGATATGAAACACATTTACAAATAGAGTAAACAGTTTATTTTCATATTATATACATGTGTGTTATATTGATATTATAATTTAATTATAATATCATTCTTTTAAAATTTATTAGTTCATTTTATATAGTTGCAATATTTCGATGTTGCATGTGTCTAAAATATTGAAGAGTAAATTAATTTAAAGGAAGAAATAAGTGAAATGTGGGAGTACATGGAAATGTGTATAAATTATTAATAAATCTCAATTCTTTATTGAAGGTAAAAAATATAATTGGTTGTTTTAAAATGTAAGATATCAATCAAAATGGGTGTGATGTAATTTTATAACTTCAATCACAGTTATTCAAAGTCACTGATGAAATAAAATATTCACATGTTAATCCCAGATAACACAACATGACCTAAATGATAAATATAGATACAAAAAAACAAGACAAACTATAACCAAACCACACTAAGTTCAACAATAAATAACACAATAAAATTATTTTTTTGAAGAATAATTAATTAATATGGAAATGGAATTAAAAATATAGTACTTCATAATGTAATGAAACATCATTTTAAACTGAAATAATGATAATACAAACAAAAAATTTGTAGTTCAACCCGAATGGAGATGTTAAATCCAAACTACGACCGGTATAATGACTTCAAAAAACAAACACTATAAAATCTATACCAACAATGATAATATAAACCAAAAATAATGATAAAGTACAACTAAAATCGAACCAATACAGAAAATCGCGCAAAATAGGGTTCTTGAAGAAGAAATAAACAATTGGAGATGAAACAAGAGATAATGTGGAAGAACGGATACCAGAAATCGTGTAAACGGAAAAAAAACCTTCAACAATGGCCATCCAATATCACAAATCAGGTTCGAAGGTCATCGGGAGTCCAAAGCGTCGTAGCCAAAGTCGATTTCGACGATCGAACAAAATGAGGGTTTCAAACCATGAATAATTTTAAAAGACTTTTCACGTCGGTTTTAAAGAAAACGACACCGAAAATGAAAAAAAATATTTCAGAATCGGTTTTCAAAATAAACGACATGGAAAATATATTTTATGGCATCAGTTTTTTAAGAAGCCGACGATAATTTTTTATTTTTTTTATTTTCGGCGTCGGTTTTCCTGAAAACCGACGCCGATAATTTTTTTACAAATTATTTTATGCGTCGGTTTTCCTAAAAACCGACGCAGTAAACCGACGTGGAAAACCAACATAGAATTTTTTTTAGTTTCGACGTCGGTTTTGGAAAACACCGACTCTGAAAACCGATGCCGAAAATAAAAACCAACGGTGAAATTTTTTTTAAAATTCTTTTCCGCGTCAGTTTTATTAAAAACCCACGCCGAAAATATGTTTATTATTATTATCGGCATCGGTTTCTTGAAAAACGACGTGAAAAATCATCGGATAATTGTTTTTGGCGTCGTTTTTTTGTAAAACCGACCCCATAAATTCCCCGCACATACTATTTGCGTCGGTTTTTAAAAAACCGACATTATTACGACGATGTTAAGACCCATATTTCCAATAGTTTAGGTACATATGTATCATTTATTTTATTCCTATTTCTCAATATGATGGCACTAACATTACCCTTGAGATTTGGAGTAGGATGGGAAGGAATGTTTTCAGTGTTCTTACTTACAAGTTTATGGGCGATAGTGGTAATATGGCTTATTTGTGTCTTCAACTCCGAACCTTGACTCTTTAGCTCATTCTATTGATTAAGAAAAAATTACTTAAAAAGGTCATTAGTGTTAAAATATACCTTTGATGGGGGACTACCTTGTTGTTGTCTTGTTGATGATTGGGCTTCAAATCTCCTTAGGGGTTTTTGGAAACCCTGATGGTAAGGCAAAGGCTATTGGAAGTTCTTTTGAAATGGGGGACTTTGTTGTTTTCCAAATGCTTACCTCATGTCAGATTGATCCTTCCAACATTGGTTATATGCTGGTGATAAGGAATCAAACTTCTTTTGGGGATATGTCTATTGTTGTTGCTGATATGGCTTCCTAGGGAATACCACTGCATAATCCTATGACTCTTGTAACTGGGGGAAACAGTCAGTTAGGTAGTCTGTTTTAGTGCAAATTCCACATAGCCTCATAATAGTGGGTTGGGATGTTTTTCGATCCAATGTTATCTGCCTCACCATAGTGGTTAATTATTCTAACTTAGTATCAATAAAATTACTTTCATGAGAAGAAAGAATTACCAGATTTACTCCTCGAACATGTGGTGTACTCCGATCACCAAATTTTTGAGAGTGTTGGGCCATTTTGTCAATTAATGCATGTGAAGCTACGAATGTCTTGTCCACCAATACTCCTCCAGCCATTACATCCACAATTTTCCACTCCATATGTTTTATTCATTCATAGAAGTATTGGATGAGGAGTTGATCACTAATTTGGTGATGTGGGCATCTTGCACACGACTTCTTGAATCACTCCCAGTACTCATACATTGACTCCCCAACTATGATTGGTTTATCCCAATGATCTCATTTTGAATGGATGTGTTCCTTGATTCTAGAAAAAATTTCTACAAGAAAATGCATTTCAAATCATTCCAACAAGTTACATCTTCAGGTTATAAATAATACATCCAGTATTTTACAGATCCATCAAGTGAAAATTGGAATGCTCATAGTTTGATTTGATCTTCAGATTCATTTCTTGGTTTCAGGGTTGAGAAAATCAAAATAAATTATGTATGGCGTTTATTGAGATCCTCACTAGAGAGGCCATGCAATTTTGGAAGTAGATGAATTAACCCAGATTTCAGTTCAAAGTCTGATTCATGATTTGGGTATGCAATGTATTTTGGTTGATAATTAATATCAGGTGTGGCCAATTGTCGAATGGTTCTATTAAATTTATTTCTATTATTTCACCCAATGGTTCTTATTTTATGGTTAAATTTGAATTTCTTCAAATTTCAATGTTTTGAGAGTGGAGTAATTCTATAACTGGTTAAATGTTGAAACTTCCCATAGACTGAGAATGTCTAATTCGAGCACTAAGGCTACATTCAATCTCTGGGTCAAGATCTAAGTGATCCCTAGGATTTTTTCATGTCATAAATAAAATAAAAATTAAAATAATAAAAGTGGACCATAATAAAATAAAATATGGGAATTTTGAGTTGATGGTCCAAAAAGAAGAAGAAGAAAACAAAAGAAGAAGAAAAATTCAGATTGGGAAAAGAAGGAAGAAATTTAAGAAGAAGAGAATAAAATGTAAAATAAAATTAAAACCTCTAAATGGTTGAAATAATTACTTTCCTCCCTATAAACGGTTCCAATTTGGAAGGCCCTATCCTGGGAACTCTCAAATGAAGTGTAAGTTTTTGGGTACTTGGGTGCAGTAGAGTGGTTGACCAAGGTAGTCTCTTAAAGGAGGAAGTAAATTAAAAAAGTTATTAAAATTATTCTAAAAATAAAATAAAAAAATAATAAAAACACTACATGAAAGGATGGGGGTTTTTTATCGTTTTTAAAACTAGAATAAGTTTACTAGAAGAATATTTAATTTTTTTGAAATGAATTTTGATTAAAAATACGCAACAAGAAGATGTTTTTTAGAAAATATTTTAAAAGGTGTAATAGATAAAACTCTACATATTCACTTAATTATTTATCCTTATCATTTAAATTAACATCCAATTAATTATAATCCATTAATTTGTTAACCCTCGAACCCTATAGTAATTAACTTAACTATGAAGATGAAATTACTTAAATCCTTGTCTTGCTTCGGAACATGCAATCGCAACACCCTACTATCATTAATGTTCTTAGGTTAGATTATAGTCAGTGGTTAATTATATAACATATCCACTTTTTAAATGATCATTAATTGAGTTTGGTGATTATATTTTAACTCTACAAATTTATCTTGTGTGGTCTTGTATTACCAACTAAGATAACACTATCCAAATTTACACAACTTTCGACCTCACGTGTTTTGTGTCAATTGTTCAATTGCTTGATCAGTTTCATTTAAATTAAAAACTCAATTAATATATCATATTAGGATAATTTTAGTATCTCATTGATTCAAAATAAATGAATTAATAATGTTAGAGGTAGATCGACTACTAAAAAGAACTAATCTTCAATGGGTGGTGTAGTCATCATAGAAACATTTTGCATGTGAAAAGGTTTTGAAAGGGTAGAACCCAATCTCATTTATACTATTGATTCCAACATGATTATAAAGATTAAGAGAATAATAAATTTTAACAAAAAATATGCAAATAGAAGAAATTAAAGAATAACTAAGGAGTTTATTGTAGAAAGAAAAGTATTACAAAAAGAAGAAGAAGAAGAAGGCTTCGTCAAAGGGATCCCTGCTTCAAGAGCTACCCTTATTGAAATGGTTAGATAATTGTAGTGGATCCACTTCTACTCTGCCCTAAAATTTACAATGCACTTCCCCAACCCCTCCAAATGAGAAAAACACTAATTTATAGAGTGAAGAGGAGGCTAGGTTTAAAGAGGTTTGAAGGGTGAATGGGGAATCTCAGCAAAATACTTTAATCCAACTTGTACCACCCATTTGACCTCTGCGACGCGTGTACCAGCTATTCTTACATAAGAATGATTTATTACCAATTGTGTTGGATATATCCTCTCAAAATTTTACCCAATCGAAGCTCGGATGAATATGTTATAGCACAAATACAGAACCAATGTTCAATTTGGAGGTTCCATCCCACATTTGACTTCATGTTCCATTTAGTCTACCCAAATTCAACTTTTAGCTCGAATGTACTAAACAAAAATATAGCCCACTAATTCAGGAACACAGTTACAAAATTTCAAGTTCAAATAATAAATATTAAAATATTTATCTTTGAAATACTATAGTTCACTAAAAGGGTAAAATTGGAATTTCCATAAAATTTTAAATGAATGATCTAATCCCAAATATTTTATAAATTAACATATTAAACACAATGATAGGAAATTTTATCATTTATTTTCAATTAAATATTCAATAAAAATGTTTTTTATCAAAAACTCCCCATGCCCTTTGATGTAAAAGCAACTAGCAGCTCAATCCCCACCATCAATATCATAATGAAACTAATTAGAATTGTTGGCATAAGGAGTTTGAATATTTTCTATTTATTGGTTAATCTAGATATCCCACATGCTTAGATTTTCTTTTTTTCCTCTTTTTATTTTTTCATTAATATTGTTTCCCTATTTTTAAAAATATAAAGGATTCAATTTATGCTCAGAAACTGAAAAGTTGTGAACCATGTTTCTATAAAATCAAGAGAACAAAACCCAATTATTCATTTCAGTACAAGTAGTTTAGAAACATCACTAATATACCCAAATCCAATTCTTAAGAACTAATGAATGGCCATGAATTTATTCTCATAGATATATGGGTATGAAGGATAGATTTTATAGTAATTAGGCTTTATAATTAGGCATTTCATGGTTTATATGGGTTTAATAATGATCAAGTGTAGGGTAGGTATAAAGATATAATGGGATCAAATCATATCAATCGATGACCTTAATCATTTTAATGCAATTCAAATTCATAATTTTTTACCATAAAAACCAAAAATTTATAATAGTGGCATACATCCTATTTATATTCAATAAAAATGGGTTTAAGAAGAAATTTATAATACGGATTAAAATCCTCTTAGGAAAGGGAGTTAACATATAGTGAACAATCAATTCATGGAATGAACACTAACATTATTTTTATTAAATGAAATATTATATGAATTAAGTTCAAGAATTTAAATAGTATTATAAATCACTTTTAAACATCTCAAAATCAGAATATGAATGTGACTATCCTAAATTTAAATCTAAATCAATTTCATATATGGGTATGATGAATTCAAAATATTCCAATAAGTAAAAAAATATTTCTTATGTGATGATGTCTCCGAGGGTAGCTTAACCGTATAGAGATATGAATTAGGAGAATTTAATAATTCCTCCTCCAAACTTTAACTGAGCATTTCCCCAATGTTCAACTAAGGTGAGGAGGGTGCATAAATTTTTTCACAAGAATAAAATAAAAAATAATGAATGAAATAGAAATTGTCCCTAATTAAAGTATCTTATTTTCCTTGATACCTAGATGTAATGATTGGAATTGAACTATTAGCATTTTTTATCTACCTTCCTTCCATGTAATCCTTCTTTATTTATTCGTGTATTTTTTAGCTTTGGAACTGCAAAAACATTATATGAAGTAAAAGGTTATAATCTGTTCATTAATGTTAAAAAATATGAGTGAGTTAACATCATCAAAAGGGGAAATATAAAACTAAAATTCCAATTAATATTCAAACTATGTACTAAAATTTGTAAATTTTTTTATTTCCACCCAAAATATTTTTAGGTCTTTATGCTAGATCTTTACCTTAGGTTTTATGTAATTAGAGTGTGAAATAGTGATACCCATTCTATATTTAGGAATGAATTCATATTTTGTGTGTTCAAATCACATTATCTTATCTTACTTAGTGTTTTTAGCATGATACCACCTGACTTCCATTCGAAGATATGGCTTCGTCAACCTGTTTGTACGTGCTAAACTTGCCGCCTCCCCCTCCCTCATTGTTTTCGAATTCTACGGCAGATCCCCTTCCGCCTCTGGATCCCTTTTCTCAGGTGAACTCAGGTGGTGATGTCTCCTCACGCCCCTCATTGGAGGAGGTCCTCCTTAGTGCCTTTCCAGTCCTGGTGGCCTCCCACTCCTCAGCCCCTCGAGTGCCTCCCCCCTCAGCTTCTTCTAGGGGATTCTCAGGGTTCGTAGGGAGTCCCACTTGTGCTTGTGTTGGAGTCAGATTTCAAGGAGGCCTCACTACAGCTGAGGTGGTCCCTGGTGGCTCACATTGGGGATATCAAGCCCCCAATCAGGGTATTCCAAGAATTTGTTTGTGGCTGGGATCTCATCCATCTGGAAAGGGTTTTGTCCCTCAATCGCATGTCATTCCTCATTGTTTTGGAGTCCCGTGAGGACTTCATCCACGCCTGTGCCAGATGTCCCCAATCATTCAGTCGATGTAGGTTCTTTCTCTCTCATTGGTCCATAGAGGTCCACCGGGATTAGGAGTCACTGGTAGCTATAGTCTGGTTATCCTTTCCCAGCCTACCATTTACCTTCATGTGAGAAACGTTTCTATAATTGATTGGAAATTCCATCAGGGATTTTCTCTGTGCGGATGACAAGAACCTATCCCTCTAGGGTTCAACGATTGCTCGGATTTGTGTGGCGATGGAAATCACTTCTCCCCCACCGTACAAGATCCATCTTAGTTTTGGGGAGATCTTGTATTGGAGACAGGGTATTGTGTTCTCAACAATGCTCTGGTTCTGCTCTGCCTAGCATTTATTTGGCCATGCAGTGCCAAAGTACAGGAGATTTTTAGCTTCCAAGTGGTCCTTTCAGGCATCGTCCAACATCCCGCCTTTTGGCAGGCATGTTTCCTCGGTGTAGTGGATGCGACCCCCTCGACCCCTACCCTGAACCCTTCCCCTTCTCCCTACTCTTGGTTTTACCTCTTCGGTGGCCCCTGCCTCCCCCTTCCCTCCTCCCCCACCTTTAAATCTCCTTTCTCCTATCCTAGATCCTTCCAGCCCTCCAGATCTCCCCACCCCTCGGTCTGATCCTCTTAGCCCCCCAGCTCTACTTCCATGCTGGGATTTCGTTCCCTATGTCCCTCGGGGAATCCCCCCATCTTTATCTCTCCACTATGCCTTCCTGGAGAGTTCCAGTTGGCTTCCCAATGGGAAAGTTGTCATCCTCTACGATCCTCCTTGGTCCCCACCAAAACTCGTGCCTATAAACTCCCCTTCCTCCTTATCTCCTTGACCAACTGCTTCAATGAACTCATGAATGCCCCCCTCCCCCTGACTCCGGTCTGGGCCCGTCTCTGGGTCTTCCCCGCCAAGGTCTGGTACTCAGCAATCCCCCCTGCCCAATCCTCCTTCCCAACCCTCTACCTCGAGTAGGTCAGTGCCCCTTCCTAATATTTTTCTCCCTGTCTTGGCAGCTCGCTCATCTTCCCCCATCCTCCCCTTTGGCAGGATGTGCACTTTTTCTGTGGAAAAATACCTTCTCCTCTCTTCAAGGGAGCTCCATCGTGGACCTTCTCCTGGGTTCAGGACCCGTAGTATTTTTCTTTAATGTTTTCACTACTTATCTCGAATGCTAGGGGTTTAGGATCTCGTGTCAAGATGGACTTTATCTCCAATGAGGTGGCTAGGAGAAAATCCTATCTTATGGTATCCTTCAGCTAAAGCCTATATCTTCCAGAATTGGGGAGTGTGCTAGGAGAGCAGGGATGCGGTTCTCTTTTCATGGTGATCCAGAAAATCACCATATCTAGATTTTTTGGAATGATTCTATTCTAGTGGAAAAGCTGGCCATTTCTGACCAGCATCTCTTGGTCAAGGTGGACTCGGGACAATGTATTTGCTACTTCTCCTTTGTCTATGCTAAATGCGAGGCACAAATTTGTGCGAAGTTATGGATAAATCTTAGATCTTTTAACCCTGGGGACGAACCCTGGCTGGTTAGGGGTGACTTTAATTGAATCTTGGGCCTGTCGTAAAAGAAGGGGGGAAGATCCCTCCCTCAGAGTGATAGGGCCCTCTTCTCATCCTTTGTGGCCTTGGAGGGGCTTCTAGATTTGGAATTTTCTGGCGGTATCATCACTTGGTGCAACAATCAGAGTGGTGTCCATAGTACATGGTGCAGATTAGACCACTACTATAGGATCCTCTATGGTATATCTGGCTTCCCCAACTCGGAGGTCATCTACTTGACCCACGCTCTATCCGATCACTCCCCCTTCTTGTCCACCTCATGTCGGCTTCTACCTGAGGCTGCAGATTATTTTTCTGCAAAAGCTAGACATCTCTCCCCAACTTTCACGAGCTTTTCTATTCCTCTTGGGTGTCCCCCTGCAGGGGTGGGGTGGGGTGGTGCTGGACTCTCCTCCATAACAAGCTTTGGAACCTAAAGTCTATTCTTAGAGGCTGGTCGGATTCCATATCTACTGTTCAGTCCATTCTTGAGGATTTGAAGAAGGATATAGAGAGGGATGAGGCCTACCAAGAAGTTCTCTAGGATGAGGGAATTTTTTCCTGTCTGAGTATCAAGAAGAAACAATTCAGTGAGAGTTTTCTGGAGCAGGAAAGGTGCCTTCGTGAGCATTCTCGGGCCACCTGGCTCAAGGAAGGATCCGTAACTTAGCCTATTTTCATGCTTGTATAAGGGATAAGCAACAATGGAAGACTGAGAATATACAGTGTGATGATGGGTCCTTTAATAGCAACTTTAATGTCATCGGTGGTATGATTGGATCACATTTTACCTCCTTCTTCTGTAATAATAACCCTCAATGGTAGAATGGTTACCCCAAGGATCAGACCAATATTTTCAGCTCAGTCACAAGGGTAGTATCCACTCACACCAATGAGGCCATCGAACAAGCTTCAGATGAGAAGGAGGTGTGGGAATCAATTACCACATTGAATCAGAAGAGTTCTCCTAGCCTAGATGGGTTCTCGGGCCCCTTCATTGTTAGTTCTTGGAGTATTATCAAGGAGGAGCATATCAGTGATATTTGGGATTTATTCTATGGGAGTGGGCTTCCACGGACGGCCGCTACTTTTACCCTCATCCTTATCCCCATGGTTAGTGACCCCACCTCCGTTGTGTAGTACCAACCTATTTTCATGTGAATATTCACATACAAGATGTTGGAGAACCTCGTAAATAGAAGACTTTCCAAGTTTATTCACAGTTGGGTTGCGAAGAAACAAAATGCGTTCATCCAGGGGAAGTCAATTCATGGGGCAATGGATATCGCACATGAGATGATTGGTGAGATTAACAGGAAGGTACAGGCGTCCAACATCGCAATCAAGGCTGATATAGAAAAGGCCTATGATAGATTGAAGTGGGGGTTCACCATCCACGCTATGAGAAGCATGGTGTTTTCTCAATGGGTTATTGACCTTCTATTTTGTTGCTACAGCTCGCCATGGCTCAAACTGCTTTTTATGGGGAGGCAATTCCGCTTCTTAAAACCAGTTAGAGGGCTCATGCAAAGAGACCCCATTTCTCCTAGCATCATCATTCTGGTGCAGGATGTCCTGAGAAAGTTTGTGGCCTCCTCTATACAATGTATCCGTATCCGTCCTTATAACTTTGTGGCTCGTGTCCTGAGAGTATCCCACCTTCTCTTCGCTGATGTCATGGTCTTCTTCATCAATGGGGGCAGTTCCTCCATCAAGGGATTTATTAGTATCATGGATGAGTATGCTTTATGGAGTGGTCTAATGATGAACATTGAAAAAATTGGGGTTTACATGCCCTATTCTTTCCCATTCAAGTTAAAGGACAACATTTTATCCACCTTATGAATTCAGAATAAAATATTTCATATTCTCTATCCTGGAGCTCCCATTTCCCCTGTTAGGATTAGGGCTCGGTTATTTGATGGTTTGGTCGGTAGAATTACCAACTATATCCCCAATTAGATGAATAGGTTCCTGTCCTTTAGAGGAAGGGTCATCCTCATCAATTGTGTCATTTCTTATATCATTATGCATGTTCTTTCCACCCTCAAGGACCCCAAGTCTATCATTAGTCATATTGAGAAGAACGTTAATGGTTTTATTTGGGATATAAAGGGGGGGGGAGATGCTAGTGGTCCTGTTGGAATAAGCTTTCCAGGCCAGTGGAGTTGGGAAGCATTGGGGTTAGAGACTTGGGTCATGCCATGTATTTCCTCCAGGGCAGGCTTGCATGGGAGGTTATTGAGGGTAACTCATTGTGGAGCCAACTGATTTGAGGGAAGTACGACTTCTGTATCTGTGATAATGGAAAATCGCCTTCAAGCCTCTAGAGATATCCTCAGACTCATCTCCTCATGCTTCTATGCCACACACAGTGGGTCCTTGGTCAGGGGGATCTCAACTTCTGGCAGTGTGACTGGGGGGGGGGGGATGCTGGACTTCCCAGGATGCCCTTCACCAAAAATTTCCTTATTGGAATCTAGTGCTCACCCTTTATTCATCCAGGTGGTCCTGTATCCCTCTCAAAAGGCATTATTTGACAACATCATCTTAGATGGATCCCATGGTAGCTGCATCTTCACTGGTTTCCCCATAAATAAGTTCTCGGCTACAGCTTATCGCTAGTATACGACCGCCCAGCCTGGGAGTGATCCTTTGGGGAGTCATCTCTAGTGAAAATACACCTCAATTTAATTATTCTTCATATTTTGGAGAATCAGAAATCAAACACTCCCTTTGGACCTATCGATTAAAATTAAGGGGGTACAGTTTGCCTCCAATTGTGTTTTCTGTTCGACTCCCTCTGAGGAATCCATGCTGCACCTCTTCTTCCAAATATAGTGGGTCGTGCAGAGGTAGACCGTGGTTGGGAAGTTCCCCTGCCTCCTAGAACCATGGACTCCTAAGAAGATTTCTTCTTGAGCTGGTTCAGCGGCTACCTGGATAACAACCAAGAGGTTGTAGCCAAGGCAACCATTCTGTAGGAGGGCTGCTGGTGCATATAACAGGCGCGTAACCAAGCATGCCATGGGACTCGATGCTCTGCTCTGGAATTGCTTGCCGGATCCAAGCGCCTCAACTCGGAACGGTTTAGTCTCCTCCCCCATCATGATACAACGCCTTCCATCTACCACTTCTCCTCTAGGACTGCTCCTCTAGGTTGTACCAGCCCCAGGTAGTAGGGGCGATGGGTCCTCTAGATTCCCCCCAGATGAGGCCTAAAACTCAACGTTGATGGATCCTTCGGCTCCGGCACCATGCGCGGAGGCGGTGTGGTCCGTGACATAGTGGGATCAGTGATTTTTTTCCATCAGTTCCTTCTTTGGACCCCGGGAGTTCTCTTAAGGTGGAGGCGATGGTGCTTCTTAGCGGCCTTTCTCTTTGCCAATACAAAAACATTGCCCTATCCTCTATTGATACGGACTATAGTATTGTGTGGAGCTCTCTCACCGACACCTCCCCCTCTCCCTAGTATATCACTTTCTTGATCTGTAAGTGCAAGGATCTCCTCTCTAGAGACATGGAGATTCTTCATACGTGGAGTGAGGGAAATCAGGTGGCTGACTTCCTGACCCCGTTCGCTTCCCTAGAATGTCCCCTTTTAGAGTTTTGTTCCCTTGTGTCCTTCCCCCATTATGGGGCGGCCCATGTTATCCGGGAATCTCTCGGCCTTCACTTCTTTCGTCCGCCTTGATTTGTACTGCTCCTTCTTACCTTTATGAAATAAAATAAATTTTATTTGTGGTCATGAGTCCCACATGGGAGGTGTACTAGGATGTAGGAATTCCCAATTAATGAACATGTAACTCATGGTGATATCCCACCTCATTGAACTCCTCATATACCTCTTCTCCCCGTAACTCATTTTTTATTTACTTAACACATATTTGAGATTCAAAAACTTACTCCATATATCTATGTTCATGAAGTTCTTCTTCAAATATTAGATAAATTCATGGGCACTCATACCCCCACATTTATTCCTTATTCAATTATTTACTTTTTGGTGTGAACATTTTATGTTTATTAATTACCTTTATAACTTTTTTAGATGTAATATAGGCCTCTACCTTTAAAATTTCAGAAATAATCCAAAAGTCTTACTATATATCTAAAAATTTACTTTCATTATCCTTAAAGGTTGTTAAAGACTTGGTAATTATAAAACTATGTCATCATGTTCAATAATTTGAGGTTCTTATTCCATAAAAATTATTTATAAATCTATGAAAACTTCCTTTAAACTTTTTTTATTTTGCAATTTTCTAATTAATTGTTGACTTTTTAACTATACCTTTTCTCTTTTTAGGTGGTGAAGGATATTTGTCATTAAAAATAATAGCAATATCAGTGATATAAATCTACTGATTCACTATATATTTTGGTACCTCTTTAATGTTAATCCATCCCTTTTCTCTAAACTGATTATTTCTCTCCTCCAACACATCATTTAAGAGATCTATCATGGTGTAATCATCATATTTTTATTAGTATAGAAGGGAGTAAAAAAGTATTTTTATTAATATATAATTTTAGTGAGTTAAAATTATATTTTCTCACTATCCTTATAACATCTCGTTACTATCTTTTAGGTACTATAATCAATTTTTTTAGATCATCCTTTATTTAGATCTTGGTTCGAGTTATTTTTTTGGAATGATTAGAATTTTGAGGACTTTATTGCATAGAAAAATAATGCAACATAGTTAGAGAAATACTTAAGGGTTACCTATGGTAACCATGGACCATGTAATGGGTTTCAAGACGAAAGTAGGGCATGATTAGTTTAAAGAATGTGACATACCCCTTAGAAATTTAAACTTGGGAAAATGGTTAGTACAGGGTTGGCACACCATTTTCTTACTGTGTGGCCCGACAATGATCCCATACATCATTTCCCTAGAGGGAGTAAATGATTAGAACAAGGTTTGTCTAATAAAGCAGACAAACTATGCTTCTATATATAAAATCCTAGAGAGGGATCATTGTTAGACACAATGTTATCTTTAACTGTGTGTCTTAACCAAGAAAACATTGTGAATGAGTTATTAATCCCAAATGAAATGTAATTAATGACCCAAAACCATAATTATTAGTTCAAAAAACCCATAATAAAAAATAATACAACCCTTTGGATTTTATATGAACTATAGAGATGGGGTTTTCTCCTCCGTCCCATTTCTTCTTGGTTAGAATTTTCAATGGATTCAATTGTTCCCTCTCTAGTAAATATAAAAACTAGGGGTTGGGAATCCAATTTTTTTCTTCTATAACATTCTTTAAGAGTGGAAAATTTTATGGTTGCTGATGGATTGAAACCTAGTTTTGATTAGTTGTTATTCTAGGGATTCTTCTTTGATATTCCTAACCTTCTTCTCTATATTGGTGGTTATAATTTCAAGTGATTGTTTAATCATGTGAGTAAAATTAGGTTTTTATATAAAACAATTCCCTAAATTTGAAACCATTATTTATTTCTTTATTTGAAATGTTTCTTCAAATTATTTTTGAAATTTTATTTTAGAAGAATAGGGTGATTGATTTTTTTAAAGGCGGGGAATTGTGAAATGAAAACATTTTTCCCTTGCATTGAATATATTAAATAGATTTTAAGAATAAATTGATCGAAATAAAATATTATTTTATGAAAAGATTATATTTTAATTCTTTAAAAAAATGTATTTATATGGAATATGATTTTTAAAGTTATGAATATAAAAAAGACTATGTATTTTAATTTGAATTGAAATGGAATTTTGAAAATTGAAAGTAGTTATTTGAACTATGAATGATGAATTGAATTATTTTTCTCACATTTGATTAATTGAAAGAACATGTGAGCCTGGGTAGTTAGTTGATTATTAAGAAATTAATTTTAGGACTCTGACTACATTGAAATGGATTGATGATGAACAATATAATTAAACCAGGTTTTTTAGTTTTTATCCAATGGGCTGTTGACTGGGTCTATCCTGATGGATTGAGCCTTAGGGACATGTATACATTAAGAGGCATGATTAATTGACAGAGTAGTGTAGAAATACTAGATAAAAAATCTAACATTAAGTAATATGACCAAGTGCTTTATTTTGATTTGAATATTACATGCCAATGTTTATTTAACTATTTTACCCATGACCCTATAATTAATGAAAATATTTATTTAAGATTGTTTTGACATATTTTCCACTACTAGACTTGGAATATTGTTCAAATGAAAAAAAATTGATTTCCATTCACTTATTTATTTAAATTGAAGCAAAAATGATATGTTTTTTATTAAACTTCTTACAATTTTTTGTGAAATCCAATTTGTATGTTTTTCTCATGTATAACGTTTACATTCATCAATGTTTATATTTTGTTGTACTAGATCTATGAAAAGTGAATGTTCTGCTCAAAGGTGGTGGGTTTTTTTGATCCATGGGAAAATTGAAGATGGCATTGATAGGTGGAGATATGATCCACTAATTGTATGTTTATTTTGAGTTTCCATCTTGATTGATTTTGTGTCCCTATATAGAAGATGTACCATTTTGGTCTATTTTTTTGGATGTGATATTTTTATCTTTGAGGAGTACATTAAAAAACCAATTTTTCATTTTTTACCTTATTTTCTTATTTATTTAATATTTTTTCTTATGTAGAAATATTTTTTATCACTATTTATTGTTGAATTGGAACTAGTTGTTGATCTGTGGGAATCAAGAATAGCCTTTCGAGCCATGTCAGTGTCGGATCAGTTATCGATGTACTAGGGTATTAATGTTGGATCAAGAAAAAATGTTATAAAATCTTGTTGAGATTCATCAATTGATGTCCATATATAGTTTGTGATGTCCTAGTAGATATAAGGTATGATTTTATAGACTTAAGTTGTATCTGATTAGTGAGTTCCTAGCCGTATCTCATCATTGCGATCCTTAAGTCACCACAAGTATTTGGAAAATATGAACATTAGGAATAAATATACTAATTATTGTATTTCAAAAAATTTTATCTGTGTATTTTAAAATACAAAACAAAATTTAATATTTTATGATTTAATTGACATTCTAGTATTTATTGATTAATTTTATGATATGAGTGTCATTGTTGATGTTCTTGTCTTTATCTTTGATGTTGTGTTATACCATTCCCCTAAAAATTATTTTGAATAGACCTTAGGGGGAGCTGTCAATGGATCATGGAAATAAAAACCTCTAGTTGATGAAAACCTCATTGAGATAGTGGTGCATGTGGTGAATGCTTTGGGATAGGAGACAACACCCATTTTTATTCGAGATCCAGTTGGAGAACCTCAAACAAATGAAACTAGAGATCATTATCAAGAGTTTATTTTATGGAAACTACTATAATTCAAATGATTTAATGAATCTATAGAGCTATATGATTTGTTAAAAAATATTAATCTTCTTTCAGTGTTCCTAAAACACATGATTAGATAAAGGTGAAATGCACAACCTTCAACCTTGAAGGGCCTGGTAGAAGGTGTTGGGATTCAATTTTTATGATAAAGGAACATGAAGTATTATATTTTAAATAATTCATATATATTTTCATGGATAATTTCTATCAAGATACCATGGTTTTGGAAAAGTATATGGAGTTTATTATTCTACAACAATGTTCTAAAACCGTGAATTTTTATGGTAACCACTTCTCTAAAATTGTTTAGTTTTCTTTTAAGGTAGTATAAAAGGATAATTTTAATGCCCAAATATTTTAAATGGGTCTTAAATATGATACTTGGTCTCTGGTTTTCATTATGAAGCTCACCACTTTTGAAAATGTGATGGAAAGAGCTTTGATGGATGAGTTTGACCTAGATGATAAGTTAGAGTTGGTGGGAGTTCATCTTACTCCCAATGGATGTTTTGTTTGTTTCTATAAAGTAAATAGAAAGTGGAATAAGTTGCATGGAGTATTAAGTTATCATGAATTTTCTATACCCTCTATATTTTAGGGAATAATCCCCATAACTTTCATTTAATTTAGAAAGATTGGGAATTCAAATTGGGTTTGTTCTAAGGAGAAAATGATTTTGGCTCGTTTAGTTGCTGAGGCCAAATAAAAAAGTTTTTTCATGTATGTTATGCCCCTTTTAGTGAAACAGGATCATCAACACCTAATATTAAAATAGTGTTGTCAGATTCTTTAATAACTAAGGGGGTTCTATCCACAAACATCTGGAATAAATCTTCTTCACACAGTAGATGAGTATCGAGAAAAAATTGACTCGAGTCCCGTGATAGTGAGAGGTACCATCAATATAACTTCATCTTTAGTATATTCTCTATTTAATACTAGTGTATATAATTATTTCATATTGACTCACATTCATAATATATTTAACCTACATGTGGATCTTTTTTCTTATGTGGCGGATATTACTACACCCCTCAGAATAAAGAGTGAACAAGGTTTCTAAGTACTTTATTATTAATTATCAATATTTAAGATCAATAAAAAATGATATTTTATGGTTATTTACATGAAAAATTTGTATTTAATTCTTATGATGAATTTATTAAGTTTCTATAAATCAATATTGACTATTATCTATGCATGGTATCCTTTTTATCACCTGATATGGTTTGTTGTTTTTTACAGGGGGATTGGGAACTGAGATTGAGTAGAGTTGGACATAATATTTTTTTTGGGAGGATTGATATATGTTTTAGTTTTACCTATAGTAGGAATCTTTGAGTGGTAATATTCCTCATATAGTCATCATGTTTCCTCATGTGTTTCCTTCAGACTTGTCGAGTCGGCCACTGATAAAAGAAGTATTGATTTTGATTGACTTCATACAATGTTCTCATCCTATCTTTATGTCATCATAAAATATAGAACTAGATAAATTAAATAAGTTTATAAATTAGTTATATTATTTGTTTAACAAAGTATTTATTCATTAGTGTGTGTCACCATGTGAGACACCTGTGTTTTTATAGAAGGAATTTGATGGAACCTTTCACATTTGTGTTGATTAATGAAAAATAAATCAAGTTATGGTAAACAAAATGTATATATTTTCTCATATTGGATATTTTTTGACTATTGGAATAGGGTTAAGTAGTTATCAAATATTGATCTTTGGTATTGTTAGAACCAGTTAGGAATTAAATAGTCTAACATCTCATAAACCTCCTTCTAGTGTAGGTATTACTATTATGAGTACCTTGTTATGCCTTTTTGTCTAGCCAATAAATTTATGGTTTTTATGGTACTAATGAATAAGATATTACATGAGTATTTTGATTATTTTTTATTGGTACTTTTTTATCTTGATTAACTCAAAATACAAGGACGATCATGTGCATCATTTGAGGGAAATTATGGGAATTTTTAGAAATCCCTGACTGAACACTAAGCTATCAAAATGGAACTTATGGATTTGGAATGTGAAGATTTTGGGACATGTGGTATTATAACATGGTATTTTATTCAATCATGAGAATGTGAAGGCTGCTATGACATACAAACAGTAACATAATTTTTTTGATATCCATAGCTTCTTGGGAATAGCGGGGTACTACTGCAGGATTGTTAAGGTTTTCTAAAAATTGGATTCTATAATGATCTCTCTTACTAAAAAAAGATTAAATGTCCCATGGGATTGAAAATATTAGAATAATTTTGATAATTTAAAGAAACGCATGGATTTCATTCTAATTTCAGCACTTTTTGAAGCTTGGTAGGGCTATGAGGTCTTTTGTTAAACATCTATTTCATGGTTGGACTATGTTATCATTTAGGGAGACCATGTGGTGACCCATGGTTCCCAAAATATTAGTAAAAATTAGAATAACTTACTTAACATTGAATATTAACCCATTTATGTGATGAATTATCTTAATATTTTGTTAAATTACTTTTTTAGTTGAACAATTACCATTTAATCTGATAAAAAATATTGAGTTATATATTATTTTAAAAAGATTTTAATGCCATTGAAACAAAATTGGTGGAATACCTACAATCTTTTAATTTTGATATTTCCTATGTCCTTGGTAATGGGAATGTAATTTATAATTCTTTGAGTAGAAAAACTCCAACCCATAATAAAAGAATCATTTTAAGAGTGGAACATGATCTCTCTCTTTTCTAGTATACATTTACGAGCTTAGGTAGATGAGATTGATATTTTCTTGGAGATGTTACAGTTGAACTCTTATCTTTTCAAGATAATTCATCTAGAAAATAATATTAATGACGAATTATGTGGAATTAGAGAGTATATTTAAGATAGTGAGACCATAATTGAGTGGTAATTATCCTCTAATAGTATCTTATGCTTCATGATCCAATATTTCATAAATTTTCTTGTGAGAAGAACTATGATGGGGGATTACCATAATTCTTAGTGGGCGCTACTCCATGGAAAAATTAATATGTTATATGATATGTGGTGATAATTCTTTTGGTCATGTATGAGATGATATATCATAGACTTTGCCTCTTGTTTCAATACTTATTAGAAGGTCAAAGTTGAGATCTACAAAACATCAAGTTTGACAGAGCCCGTTCATATGACAACTTTGATGGGGGACAATTTTTCAATGGATTTTTTGGTTGGGTTTTCATATACCAATTATGTTAAGAATGTGATATGGGTAGTGATAAATTGGTTTAAAAAATCAGATCAATTCATTCCCATTCATGATACAACCAAATTTGATGACATTAGAGGCCTCTTTCTGAAATAGATCATTAGATTTCATAGAGATCCATCTATAACAATTTCTGACATAGTGCTTTGGTTCACTTAAAATTTTTGGAGAGGCTTTTAAGAGGTAATGTGATCCCAAGTTTGTCTGATCAGGGAAAATCATACACATATGGATGACTAGAAAGAACGTTCTCTATAGATTCTCAAATAAATGATTTAGGCATGTGTACTCAACTTTAGTGGATATTGAGATAGAAACGTGGGAGTAGTTGAGTTTTCCTATAAACATAGTTACCTATCATCCAATATAATATAACTCTTTGAGTCCATGTGAGGATGATAATGTAAATATCCATTATATTGGTTGGATATTAATGAGACTTCCCAGAAAGGACCTCTTTTGGTCCAAGAGATGATAAAAAAATTTAGTTGCTTTTTTAAGGAATGTTGAAGGATTATAGACGATATAAATCTTATGATCATTGTCAGTGATGCCTTTTAGAGTTATTATTTAGTGACTGGGTAGTTTTTGAGTTTCACCGTGGTTGGGTCGCTAACGACATGAAAAATAGGTATAGTTAGAACTAAGGTAAATGTGACCATTTGAGATTGTTGAATTGGTTTCCAAGGTGTCTCACTATAAGGATTTTTCACATCAGTTAAAGTCAATTGATAATGTGATTTACAATTCTACACTAAATAATTATCTATATAACCCATATCAAGTCTTGAGTGGGGAGGACCTTGATATGGAACATTATTTTTTCAGGAGTGATCATTGATTTTAGATTTTTATTTCGAGGGGAAGGTCCTTTATTAAAATTTCATATCTCTAATTTTGGTGCCTTGGTAACATGTTTCTGATTCACATTAGACTTGGGTGCGTGAGGCACTAATTAAATAATAATGGCCTCATATTTTTGTTATAGAGACTTCTTGATAGGCATTTTAGGGTGAGAAATAGTTTATGGTGGGTAGATTATAACATCCTGTTACTTGATTTAATGAACTTCTACCCATTATTGTGATTGTCTTTTTTTGATAAAGTTTCAGGTTTTTTGGGGACTATTGAAATTTTTTGGGACTTTTTGGGCCATTTCATGATTAGTGAATAACTAGGGAAAACTTGTCATGTCAAACCAGGGTAACATTGTTCCATGTGATAAAGTTTTAGAAGGGTGAACAATAATTTCAAACAATACATCATCCAAGTCAAACCATGAGACTTTTGATAGCAAAGAGTGCACAGTTGGTGCACAAGTTTTTAACTATAAAGACAAACCATGAACCATTTTCTAGAGTCCTACGATAGAGTAATTGGTTGGAACATGATTTTTCAAGTGGTTTAGTGAAACCACACATCTCTCTCAAGAATCCAAGCGAGGGAACATTTTAGGTGCATGGTAAGCACTTACCATGTGGCCTGACCCAAGAAATAATGAAAATATTTTTTATTCTCTTTAAAATAATAATTAAGGAACAAAATTAATCATTAGAAATTTTAAACCTATTTGAATAAAACATAATCTAATGATTTTGTTTTTGGAGTCTCTTTAGAGAGTACTTTTTCTCCTCTTTCCCATTTCGTCCTAAATCAGTCTGTTGGTGGATGAAATTGATCCCTATTCGATAAAAGTAAATATACTGGGTTTGGAATCCTCTTTTATTCTTATATCACATTATTTGAGATAAATGAATCATTTGGTTGTTGATGTATTGAAACCCCAAAATTATGAATTTTGATTATGGGTATTTCACTTTGATCTTCCTCACATTTGAATCTCCATTAGCGATTTCAATTTGTGGTGATTATTTAATTACGTGACTAAATATTGGTGTGATTCATATGGGTTTTCCTTAAAATTTATAAATGTATTAATTTATTTATTTTAAATTTATTTTTAATTTTTTTGGACTTTGATTTGAAAATATTGAGATGATATGTTTTTAAAAATAGTAGGAAATTCTGAAATGAAACCCTTTTTAAAACATTAAGAATGTTTGTTGGATTTTGAGAAAAGATGTCTTGAAATGAATGGAGATTTTATAAAATGATTTTTTTACATTACTGGGTAAAATAGTTTTATAAAAAATATGATATTGAAAGGCATTAATTTTATAAAAAACATGCTTTGGTTTTAAAATTGAAATGGAATGTTGAAACTTGAAATTGGGTATTTGAAATTTCAATAATGAATTGAATTGTTCTTCCATGATTTATTGATCAGAAAACATGTGAGGCTAGAATGTTAGTGGGTGATTCAGAAAATAATAGTAGGAAAATGAATCCCTAATAGTGGATTAACAATGAGAACTCCAACTAAACCAAGTTCAACATGAATTTCCTTGGTGAGATATTGACTAATTATATCTTGATAGCCTATTCCATATGGATGTGTGCACACTATGATAAATGATTGATTGATTGAGTAGTGAAAGTATCATAAATATATAAACAAACTATAGTGAATAATGACATAATACTTTATTTTGATTTGATTATTACATGTGATAGTTTTCTGATCTATTCAAACCATGGTCTTCTATTTAATGAAAATTTCCATTTAAACCTTTTTTGATATACTTTCAATATAAATGACATGAAAGATTAAGTACAAAAACATAAAAAAAGATTTTAAATTACCTAAATTATTTAAATTGTCTCATAAAATGTTTATTTTTATCAAATTACTTATGAAACATTTATTGAAATCATACTGGACTATTTTTTCTCACAACATAACATTGACTTCAGGCATTTATAGATAGTAATGTATAAGGTCTATGAAAATGGAAAACACCACTAAAAAGTGGAAGGTGTGCTTAATCCTTAGGAACATTGATTATGGTAGAGAACAATAGAGCTATTATCCTCTCATTAAATAAGTATTTTGAGTGTTCATCTTAATGTATTTTCTGTTATCTTTTGAATGATGTACCATTTTGAAATTTTTTATCTCTTTGTGCAATTTTTCTAATTGAGGAGTGTTTGGCATAAATATATTTTTTATTTTACCTTCCATTTTTCTTTATTAATTGTACTCTATTGGGGTAAAATCCTTCCCAATGAAAACCGTTTGATTCCCCGAAACAAGTTTCCACCCCATGGTGATCAGGAATGTCTTTCGAGCCATGTTAGTGAAATATAGGTACTGATGTACCATGGTATTTAGATTGTTTCATGATATAACTCCAAATTACGTACTTAAACCTTATAATCCTCTTAATATACTAGAGGTTATTCTTCATTATACTTACCAAAATAATCTAGTAAAAACACTTATTCTTTCACCTCTTTGAGTTCCATGTGGTTTTTTTCATATTTTCAGTTGTGATATTCATTTTCATTAGAAATTTCGGCAAGTCCTAAAATATTTTCTTCTTCAATTCCAATTATTTACTCACATAAGGTATTCTTATTTATCTCATCCAAAATTTATTCAATAAGATCCATCATGTTTTGTTACCCTTTTTTATGCATGCGTAGAAGTGATGGCTATTTTTCTTCATCTTCTTATTCTATTTACTATCCAATGGTGTACACATAAGATAGATTCTATTTTTATTTATATATTTTATTCCCTATATAAAAACATGAAAATATATTTTAAAATTTAATTCATTATATATATATATATATATATTTAACCATATATTTATGCCTCTTTATTTTTACTACAATTGTCACAATGCATGTAAAGAGCATGTCAATTATCACTTCATGTAAAATTTACTCCCGAGTTTCTTTAAATTCATAAAAATGATCATTTTAGTGTATTACTTGGATTTTTTATAAGTTGGCTGGTCCTCCACATAATTATGAGTAGGTTTCACATTAAATTTTTATTTGGAAGAATTCATAAGAATATATATTTTAATTATTCCACCCTTTTTATTATGTCCACCAATAAAAAATTTGTGTCATCCTTAAATCATACTTCTCTTGGTATATAGGGTACTTTAATTATGATGATGAATTATATTAATCCATCATATATTTTATTCTGTATATACCATCATGAAAAAACAAGCATGAAAAATCGTAATAAAAAAGCAAATAGAAAACCCACACTAAAATTTTGAAAAAGAAATATAGAGGGAAAATCTTTAAGATAATAAAATGGTTTTAAATTTATAATAGTTCTCATTGTTCCTTGAAAAAGGTTCTTAATAAATTTATGTGAATTATAGTTTTATCAATTTAATGAGGCAATAAATTATTACAACTTCTTGTTTTACTATGATCACTAACCCAAAAAGTATAGCAATGAAAAAGTGTTGGTTCATCCCATGAGGAAATGGAAAGCCTAATTATGCTCTCTAAACTTATTTGTATGTCTTCAAAATATTTTTAAATAATTTTTAATTATGAAAAATAACTAAAATAACAAATCATAAACTATACTATAATAATTCATAAAGGATGAGTAGATGGTAATTGATTTCCAAGGATAGTTTTTCCTAATTGGTAATGATTCAAGTACACTCATAAATCTACTACATCAATAGATATATGTCTTCATGAATTTACCATTTATACTAATTAGTATAAAAAATATAACCATATGTCAAAAAATTACTATTTCATGGTATTATATAACAACCCTCGGTAAATTAGAATCATTATCTATGTGAGAGGATTAGTTAAGTTAGAACTTTGTCCCCCATTCCCCTATATTACATTTGGTTTTTAGAAATAATGTATATTTATCTCACTGGGTGATTAAGGCATATGATATGAGTTAATTTATGTATAATATAAACCAAATTATACATACTCACAAGTAATGAATAATGTGCAGACAAAAGGTAAAAATCCCTTCCCACCCATTCCCCATCTTCTATGACACTAGCCCCTATTTTTTAAGTGGTTTTCATTAATGGATGAACCAAATGATAGAGGAGAGGGAAAAAATTCAATATAAATGAAATTTTATGTTCAAAGATAGTAAAATTACATGAATTTATATTATATAAACCAATATATGACATCCATGATCATATAGAGAAACAAATAATGAGAAATAAAAACCTAACTAAGAAGAAGTACTAGTGGATGCAGTCACTGTATTTCCCTATCCTCCAATTACTAATTCTTCTCGAATATGTCTATGTTTTTCATTTAGTATTATTTTATTATAATTGGGAAATTAATATGTTAATATATTGTAAATACGATTCATATCCCCATGATAAATATACCGCTAAATTTTAAAACAAAAGTAACTCGCAATTTAAAACATCACAGACTAGTTTATTTCCATGCCATGGGAAACATAATTATGACATATCTATCTTCACTTTAAGAAAAACCTGAACATGAAACTACTTCATGGAGTACCCCTATAGAATTATATAAATCCCCACTATATAACTATGTTAAAATAATATATCAGAAATATGAGGTTGAAATCATATTATTTAAATACATGAAATATCATAGAAAATATCCAACATTTCCCACATAACCAACCATGTATTAAACTCATTTTAAATAATTGAACAAGGATATGATATATATTAAACACTATGAAACAACAACATATAAAAAGTGAATCCTCATCCTTATAATACATTGAAACACCATAATTTTGTATATATCTATGCCGACGACACACAACTCAATGAAAACAACAATTATCTTCTTATATAACTATGACACCAGAAAACATACCCACGTTTCCAACATCATTGTCACATATATTTATATGATTAAATGAAATTGGTGATGATGTATAAAAACCCCAATGAAATATTTGATCTGCTACTATATCCTTCACTTCCATGTTTTAGGAGAATTATATGACTCTAATCTCCCCACAAATATCCTCTTTACGATTTCTACGATGTAGTGCATGTCTTTCTCCATAACCGGTATCCATTATTAATTACATGAAACTATGGTATACAAAACTCTCTACATTTCATATCTCTAAAACAATAAAACCCTTATATTTTCTACACCAAGGTCCTCCATTATACATCATACAACTACGATACAACCAAACCTCATGCATGCTTCTTATTATACCATTAACTGTTACAAAATATCTCAATATTTCCTTCATGAAAGTTAAATACTACTTAGAATTATTTGAGTGTGACTTGGGACCTTTATACAATCTTCATACAGTGAAATATTTTACTTCTACTCTATATCCAACTTCGTTTACATCTTCCTCTATTTATTAATGATGTTGGAGAGATCTCATTCCACATAGTCTTCATTCTAAAAAATGGAAATTCCTTCTTCCTACATCTATAGTGTATATGAAAACCCTAAATCGTAGATTATGTAACATGAAAATAAATTAGAATACATTCCTCTTTAAATAAAATTATTTCCATCATTAACTTTTATTACACACCGCACTAAGCCTATACGAACAACGAAATATTATTATTCTAATATTATAGTTATAAACTACCCATTTAATAAATAGGTATATATTAGATTTACCAAATTAAGAAAATGTATAAATTTCACATAAAATATAAAATTATTGAGAAATTATTAGTAAATTCAATAATTATTTTATTGAAGTCATTTTATGCTTTAAAAATTCATTTTCTTCAAAAATGTTTTTATTACATTTTTTGTGTCACAATTTTAACTATTTTATTAAACTTTTAGAAATTATATTTTATAAAATAATAAATTATTATATTAAAATAAACTTAAGGTGATTTTGTTTTGATTTTTTCTGAAATGATGATCTTTTAGTAAAAAGTAAAAAATACAGATTTTTCAAATATTATCATTTATTTTCATTAAATTATGTAATTTAAAAGTACCATTGTTTTTTGTCTTTGTTCTTGAAGTGATGTTTTATCCATTTTGTTATTATAATCTAATTTATTCAATTTTAATTGGTCATATTCATGATTTTAATATAAGTTAATTTTGATACTTAAAAATGCATTTGTTCTGAAAAGTGTTTTTCATTGCATTTTAAGAATTTTTATTAAAATTTATTTATTAAAATTGTAAAGAATGAATATTGAGAAATTTATAATTTATTATGAATCAAGAGTTTAAAATTTGTTAAATAGGTCCCTTTGGGCATCATGAATAGTAACCGTGGTAAATATTTTTCATGACAGTATGGGTGAAATGGGTAAAATATGGTTAATTTTATGAATTATGGAATGAAAATCACCCTGAAAACTTGACTTAAATTAATTTTCTGGGATAATATTAACCCTAGTAATCACATATTTAAATATATGGAATTTTCGTACCATCTCCCATTGATAATGACATTTATATTATTGTATGTGAAAAATAATTCCAAAATTTCACTCTCTTGACTTTAATATCTCTAATTTTTTATAAAGATAAAAAGAAGATACGTTTGTTTATTATTTTTTATTTGAAATAAGAATTATTTTTATATCATTTAAATTTATTTACCATTTTTTGTGATAGAATAATTTCCTTAAATTCTTACACAACACTGAGACAATATTAATTAAATTAATAAAAAAATAAAATATTTTTTTTGAAGTATTAAAAGTAATTCCAGATGAAAAAATTAATTTTGTTAAATAATTTTTTGATAAATAAAACATTTTAGGGTTTATTGAGAGGTTTATATTCAAATTCCATATTTTTATTAATGTATTTAATGTCTAATTTAATTAATTATGTCAAAAATGACATTAAGTATATTTTATAAAAAAATAATATTTTATTAAATTATTTAAAAATTATAAAAATTCTAAAAAGGAAAATTAGGAAGATAATTGTAATAAAATTTCACCCCTTTACCATTTATAATCCAATTATTACCTTATAAGTAAAATTATAACCCTTTAAGTTGGAAATATTCATTACCACGATTAAGATTAAAATAGGTTAATAAAGGGGTTAAACCAAAAGATAATATTTAAAAAACAACACATTCCTATAAATTTTTTATTTATTTATGTTATTTAAACCATATAATTCCTTATATATGATTCTATGTCCATTTTAAATCATTTTTCTTGATAATGAATTTATTATATTTTAATCCTTTATGAAATTTTATATTTTAATACTTTATGAAATTCCTAGAGCTTCCCACCCCTAATGTATAAAGGGGAAGAAATACTTTATCTAATTTACACCAATTTGAGACTTATATATCTAAAAAACCCATACAAAAAAAATTATCATCTACCCTGTACATGAATTAGTGGTTTTATTTATTTTAAAAAACCATTCCTATGGTCATTAAGAAGGGATCTAAAGGGGGACTACCAAAGAAGAGTTAATCATATTACATAACCTCTTAAAATTTATTTATTCTAATACCTTCTATAAATGGATGATATTATTAAAATATTATAAATTATGTTTCTTAAATATACTAAAATTGTATTATGATAATGAAATCACCTTTATTCACCCTCTTTTACATCAAATGGGAAGTGAAAGTGTCGCTCGTGCATATGTACGTCTTACCATCTGTACGTAGTGATACAATTCATTTTCCATCACCATATTCCATGGATGATTATTTCCATGGTTTTTAATTTTTATATATGATATTTATGATATAATGATTCTTATTAAATCATAATGTCATATCTACCTTGCTACCTTCCCATCTACTGAAAAATGTTAACATCACTTGTGCATACATGCAGACTACCACCTACACGAAGCGATGTGATTGGTTCTTATTTTACAATTTACATATATGGTAATAATAATATATTTAATAGATATAAATTTTATATATAAATATATGATATAATAATTATTCTATAATTTATAATTATTATTTACCTCTTTTCTTCCAATAATCTAAAATTGAAAGACACGTTCATTTGTACGTACAACCTACCATCTCCATGAACAATGTAATTACTTTTTCTATATATATATATTATGGATCATCCAAAATATTTATATAATGAATAAATATTTTCTTTATATCTTAAAAAACATTATTTAAATTATTTAACCATGATCAAATTATATGGAAAATAATTACCAAACGAAAGAATATAGAAAAAATAAAAGAGTTTTTACCTAGAAGAGTTATTTTAATATAGTTTTTAATAAATGGGTGATGAAATTTATAATTAAATCATATAAGGTGTGATATATATGAGTATTGTTTGGAATATATTTATAATAAATCTATATTAATTACATATTAGGTCCATACATGTGTCGAAGTATTCATACACGAGGTAAGGGTTTCACAGTTTTGTTACCATGAGACACATGGCATATTCACCAACCCATTCTTTCATGTAATGAATATATCTCCCACTTTTTATGATATATTATTAATATCATTATATTATTATTATTTTAATACTCATTAGAAAACATTTCTTTTATTTTTTTGATTATAAAGTTACCAAAGTTGTAAGGCTTTATTTCACTGTCACATCATTATTCAAGATTGTTTATCCGTAAGACTATCATGGCTCAGTTATTTAAAATTTATTCCATAAAATCATTCTAAATTTTTATAATAAGGTTATTTATATATATTAATTTTTTAAATTTTATTTTTTTCTCCCTTTATGTACATAATATATCTAAATAATGTTCTTAAGGAAAATTTACTTTGTTCTTTTGACTCTATGAGGATTATTATTATTATTAAAGGTTTATATTTTTCTTAACATTATATAAAGCTTTTTTTAATAATGAATATTTATTTTTGAAATATATTTTTAACCTTTTGTTGAATTATTCAAAAATATTTTAAAATGAATCTTCTTTTCATTTTTTGAATGAGGTACTTTTTGACTTTTTACTGTAAATATGAAGAGTGTATTTGTTTTAATGTACTTAGCATGAATGGAATTTCATAACATCATGAAAAATTAGTGACTTTATGCTTTCATTGTTTGTTTATTCTATTATTTTAAATGAATATTTTTTAGTTACATTTTATTATTTTTTAGTTTTTAAAATTTAATTCAATGTTAAAATGTAATTTTCCTCATGAATTTTTTAATGAACTCTAATTGTATTTCTATTCATCAATTACAAAAACCCTTTTATTTTACATTGGTGATAAGATATAATGATATCATATTTATTATTTCTTATCATGGTTTATGATTAATTTTACTGGGGAATGTTTTGATGTTATTTATGTTAGTTCTTTATTTATGGATTGTTTTTGAATAAGTCATTTTGATTAAGTTTTATCGATCATTTATATGATTAATGAATTGTACTTAGTAAGTGATAATAACGGTCCATTATGACCCCACAATTCAAAGGTAATTCTCATGAGAGAAACCAGTTTGGGTATTTGGATGAGGCATTTCCCATTTATATAAGATGTAATTGCATGAGGCCTCTATGGTATGTTTAATATGTCATACATTATGACTTCCTTCATTATGAGATTATTTATTGATATACATGTTATTATTACAATAGTTATGATATCTATGGTAAATTTTATAGGTCTGGTGATTTGTTATATGAAACTACATTATCATCAATTATTCTTTACATATTATTCTTTGTTATCAAGTTATTGATTAAATGAAATGTGTTTTTAGTTATTTACATTTCTATTTTGATTATACCATATTTAATCAAGATAGATTCTAGTGTATATAACCCTTATTGATAATTTGATATCACACTTATTTTTTACTTTTCCCCATGATGTCAAGAAGTATATTATGATATGTGTTGAAGGATATTCTGGAGATAATAATTATGTTCTAAAATAAATATGCTATATTTTTGTTTTAAAATATATTTTATATTAAAGTATGTATCTCGATTTCCATGACTACTAATATATTAGATCTATTGTGAAGTGATCACTTGTATCTAATACTAATATAATATAGTAACCATTGGCTCAGGATTACTAGGGATGATGTATTTTTAGATGAACCCTCCACATCACATAAACATTTAACAGACAACCCCATTAGTAAAATTTAGATGAACATGATATATAAAACCTACATAGTATTTTGGATTGATTGCTTTTATTTTTTGGGAGTTTACAAGAAACTGGTGGACAACTACACTGCAAGTGAGTTGTGGTAGTGAAACCATCATTATATACAAGGTGGGTGACACAAGAGGTAAACTAGATTGGAGGTCTCTTTGTAAAAATATAAATCACTAAGCAAAGATTTTTTTCTCATCAGAATTATTGATAGTTAAGTACCGCTTTTTCAATCAGGATGTGGGATTACTGTCCCAAATTGGAAGAACTTTATCTTTTATACTTGGGTTCCTCATGCACAGTGCTAACCAAGGCATGGATTCCCTTAGATCACACATGAAAACATTAACCTTTTTTCCATTACCTAAACTGACCATTTCATGGATTTACCTTCACCCTAACCATGAAAGGATTCCTTTCCCAATTTTCTTGGTCATCTTCCCTCATGTGGTAATGTGGCTTTATCTTTAGTTGAGGGATGGAGTTCAATTGGACTATTTTTTTATACTTATACGATTTAAGTGTTTTATAAATTTGAGATTCATTTATATATTTCCAATTTTGAGTTTCATTGATAGATTCTTCTCCTTTTAAACAAAAAATAATCAAACCATCATAAAACACAATTAAAACTATTTTTAATGTATCAATTTCATAAAAAATATTGGGATTGAAGATTTTAATAACTTTCTAAAAAGCATTTTCTAAATCACGTTTCATTTAAAAATTGAAATCTAAGTAATTTTACTTCTCTTCCACTGAAAGTGTTTATCCTCTTAATAATATCCATGCCAATAATGACTTACCAGACTTGAATCCAATTTTACTAATCACTAATGATCATTTGTAATGTATTTATTCTAAATCTCATTTTGGTTCACTCAATATATAGGCATAAAAGTTCTCTACATATCTACATATAAATTAAACTACAAAAAATCATGAGGTCTTTTTCATTAATGTTACGATATCATTGAGGATAAAGGTGGGTGGAAAATGATGTGAAATATTAAATTCATTAGATTGGAAATAGAAGATAAAATTATTAAATTATATAGAATGATATTTATTTAAATTTCACTAAAATGTGATCCTCCTTAAAATATTCTTAAAACATAAAACATTCCAAACTTCATCCTACTCTTCATAAGAAACTTCCACCTTTTAATATAAAAAACATTGAAAAAAACTTTTTTTTACTTCCCCCTCAAAAAATTTCCTCTATTTATTTTTAGTGTAATATGTGTATGTAGAAGAACCCACACCCTTTAAAGTAAAACCAGATATAATCTTAATCCCCACCATCAATATCTCACCAACACCAATTATAATATTTATCAAAATAATGGAGAAGGTGTTATTAGTTATCGATAAATCCTGGGCATCCAACATGGAATTTTTTTCTTTACTTATCTTTTCATTTTCTATATATTTTTCTTATTTACTTCTCTTTTCAAAATGAATAATATGAAATTTAATGTCAATCACCCAATAATTGTGAACCATGTCTCTAAAACATCATTATAACCAAACACCATTCTTTATTTAATCACTATTAATTTAAAAAACAACTGAAATAAGCCCAAATTCACTTTTAGCTCAAATGAATGGTCATACATTTATACTAATGAAAATATTGATGAGAATGATATATTATCTTGTTATATGGATTCCTACTTAAAAATTTCATCATTTATACTATTTTTATAAATATTAGATATAGGGTAGTTTTTAATGCCTAATGTGATAAAACAAATATCAGTCGATGGGAATAATAATTTTAGAGAAATTCAAAATCATCCTGATATGATAAGTATAACATGAATGCTATGTTATTAGAATACATCCTTAGATCTCATATGAAAAATTTGTATGGTAAAGAGTATTAAACAAATGACTCAAATACCTATCGGGAATGGGAATTAACATATTTCAGACAATAAATTAATGTCATTAACACTAAAAATTGGTCCGATAAATGAATACATATAATAATCAATCTCAACAATTACAAAATTATAAACAGTCACTTTTAAACATTTAAAAATTGTAATAATAATGCGAAATTCATAAACATACACCCATACATATTTATATATTTCATTAATGGGGATTATGAATTATAAATATTCCAATAAGGATAGAAATATATAATTTGTGATGTTGTCTTATATGTTAGATTTATAGAAAAAAATCCAAATATGGGAAAATAAATATTATCCCCACACATAAACTAAATATTTTCCCCAATTTTAAACTATGGTAAGGGGGTGAAAGAAATTTTTTAAATATATAAGAATTACATGAGTGGATAAAAATACAATCATAGAAACATAAATTATACCCTATAAAATTATTTTCATTTTTTGATACATAGAAGAGATAATATACAGGGAAAAAATAATTGTTATTTCTCCAATTTATTTATATGTAATCATAGTCTATTTTTTCATTGATTTGTTGTATGTATTCCTAGAAAAATATTTTATTCTATTTAAAGGGAAAATTATTTTTATTAATGATAAAAAATACAAGGGATTAAAAATAAAACATTGAGAATAATATAAAACTAAAATAAAAATTAGATATTAATAAAAGTCCTATAAAAAAAATAAAAACCTAGGTTTTCACCTAAAATAACTTTGTTTTAGGTCTTTAAGATAAACCTTTACCTTTGGTATCATGTAATTATAGTATGTTTTTTCCCAATATTGATTTGGGAACGACTTTAAAATCTATTTATCCCGGTCTATTACTATTATCTTCCTCAGTGAGTACTATTTGAAACCCACATAAGAGGTGTACTAGTATATATAAATTTTCAATAAATGAACAAGTAGATCTTTGTTAAAGAATACCTTAATATACTCCTCATGTAACTCTTCATATTTATGATTATTTATTTCCATGACATATCTTTGAGGTTCAACTACTTCCACTAAATTGTATCCCAATTCTAGAGGTTCTTCTTTAAAAATATTCATAATTCTTAAGTAGTACTCCACTCATACTTCTTTCTTCTTGTCTTGTTTTATTTCTATTGTGAACCAGTTATTTTAGACAACATCCTTCATCTCTTATATAAATTATAGATAGGACTCTAATGTGAAAATTTCTATAAGCTCCCAAAACACTTCCTCTACAATCATAACATTCACTTGGTCATTATATAAGGATTTCATCAACTTATGAATTATAGCATCTATTCCATAATTTTTTAGGTGTTAGAGTATGTTCTTCCTTGAAAATTAATTCTACCTCCAAGAATAATTCCTCTAACACTTAGATTTGGTTTTCCTCTGGTAAATTTCAAATGAATCTTTGAATTTCAACATTTGTTTTTTTCAAGTGGTGGAGGATCATTGTACTAAAAAGATGGTAAATTTCACTAAAATCAGCATCTTACCCCTATTATTCTTTTCAAACCTCTCTAATGATGTGTTTAATTTATATTTGTATAGTTTCCTTATCTCTACCACCATTTCATGGTTGAGATCCATTGTGGTTTCATCCTATTATTCATATAGGTTTAAAGAAGGAGACCCATTCTACAGCCCCTTGTAGAATGTCACCTTGTTTAATATATATTTAATCACTTTCCTTATCCTTATATTTTCCAACCTACTCCTCATACTCTTCTTCTAGTATATGTTCTTTTTTCGTCAGCGTTATATAACCCATCCTCCATCAACCCATCCTCTTGTACCTCTCTGAGTTCATTGATGGGGTGTTCAATGTTTTATGTGTGACCTTCCACTTCTTTAAACTTTTTTTACAAGTCCCAAGAATCTATCTTCTTATACTTATTCATTTTCTTCTCAAATTATGGTTTTACCCTTGGAATATGAATATTTCCCCTCTTTCCAGACCCATTTATTCAATAAAATCCATCATGTTCTGTTCCTATTCTTATAACATTCACATTAGTGATGACGTTTTATATTACACTTTTCTTCTATCTCTTATTCAAGAAAATACACTTCCTATGACATTAATTTTTAATTAGAGACATCATTTCCATATATATATATTCAGAATGATTTTTTCAAAAGTTAGTTCAATATTTTTATAAAATTTTGTTCCTCTTTAAACTGTCTCTCTATGATCTTTGTGCTTAGTTTCACGCTCTATGATTTTCACTTCATTGATCAAAGTGTATTTCAAGATAAAATATATTATACCATCATGAGAAATCTACTCTAGAGGTCCTTAAAATCCTTAAATCTACTAATTATAGTGTTCTTAATGGATTATTTTCATGTGAGGAGTCTCTCTATATGAGGATTCATTATATTCTCTCTAATTTTTTATTTGTAAGTCATTATAACCATATATGATATAATTATTCTCCCTTCATGTTGTGTCAACCAATTGGAACTTTTTTATTACATACATTAGACTACTATCATTATATAGGGTTGTATATTAATGATGATTCAATATATTCATTTATTATGTTGTTCATCCTTCAGAAATTACAATGGAAAACTAACACTGTAAAATGGGAATAAAAAAAGATGAAAAATAAAATACACTAAAATCTAGAAATATAAATTTACAGGGAAACGTATTAACCTAATAAACTAGTTTTTAGCCTATTATTAGTTTATATTTAACCTCATAAATAGTCTAAAAAACATTATTCTTATCATACAATCATTAATCTCCCAAGGTAAAAGTGTAAAATTTATAGTTTACCTATATGTACTATACCTCAAAGTTTACCAAGTCCACACTGATTTGCATGCTAGCATATTCAGGGCTTCTAACTGATGTTTTCCTTTAATCCATTTTCATTTATATTAGATATAAATGTGTTATTTACAACCCGTATATGGATTATAAAAAGGATAGTTCCTAAGATGCATCATCGCTGCTATGATATGAAAGAAATTTTTTGATTTCTTTGAAGTACATAATACCTATGCATCTATGATTCATGACCAATTCAATGCCTACTTAAATATTCCATTATCAATGTAGATTCTTAATATGTTTTTTCTTACCAGCACTAAATTGATAAATATTATATGTAATTTACAAAAAGAATTGATCTATGAACACACTCTATTCAATGACCAATCAGATCTTGTGAAGATTGTTATTGCCATCAAAATTTCAAATTTTATTAAAAACTATTAGTGAAAAATTATTTTTGTAATATTTGGATCCTTAAATTTCGTGGTATTGTAGGTAATTTTGATCCACCCTATATAAATTTTAATGTTCTCCAGACTCCCCCCCATCTGGATTGATCAAATTAAAAATGAATTGAGAATTAAGTGGAAATATAGGACACTTGGGATTTAGTGTTTTATTAATTATTTATAATGGTGGTGTTATGGGATTTTGTTTGTTTTATCTATCACCATTATGTCTGTTGACTATGAAATGATGAGTTTTATCAACACGGTTAAAAATTAATGTCATTTTGGCTGGAGAAACTTATGGTTTGAATGTGACTCAACCACAATTTTGCATGCTATATGAAACAAAACTATTTATATATCGTCATGTCTTACATATATATGGATAAAATGCATGTATTATCTCATATAGATGAACTACTTCATCATTCATACAAACCGTGAATCTAATTACCTGGATGATGTAATTTTAAACAAAGGTGTGACAATGAACAAATTTATATAGTTAGATGTTTCTTCAGATGAATTTATATCATTTATACAAAAATGCATATAAATAAATCCATGTTTCCAAAATGTGTTATTTTATATTTATTAGATAAAGAGGCTTCTAATCATTGATAATATCTCATTTTCATAAAAAATAACCCTTGAAGTATATTAAAGTTAAAGTGTTTCTTCGATCTCATGATGAATATGGAAGCCTCATTATAATATGTAATCATATTATTTAGTCTTCATAACATTTCCTCTTGATTATCAAATATACTAAAGTAACTAAATTAACTAAACATAAAAAACAATGTAAAAATATCTCAGAAAGAATGAAGGGTAGGGAATTTATTTATAGAGATGAGTTTTTTAGTTTGTAATGATTCAACTTCACTTATTAAACTAATCAAATCAATAGACAGGAGGCTTCATGAAATAACTATTTCAACATCTTGGTATAATATATAACTAATTAAACCCAAAAATCCCTCTTCCAAGTATGTATATAATCAACCATGGTAAATTAAAGTCAATATCTAATTAAAATGAAAAGTTAAGTTGGATCTCTATCCCTCGCTCTCCACTGTCACATTGGGTTTAATCCTCTAATCACCATCAATATTATTGGGTGAATTGGGGATGTGATCTTAATTAATCTAAATATGATTATAATTATATAAGATAAATTCATAAGTGATAATGAATGAAATTAAAGGTGGTACACATCCCTTTCAACCGATTTCTCCCTCTTATATGATAATATCTACGCATGGTTGAGGTTTCATAAACCATGGACAAACCACATGTCATAGGTGAAAAAATAGAATTTAATATAATAGAAAACTGTTGTATAAATATAGAATACCTAATTGAATATCCATTATAATAACAAATATATAATATCCATTGTTACCTAAATAAAAAATAAAGAGAATAAACCTAATGAAGAAGTTTCCCCAGTGGATGTAGTGACACTCATTTTCCAGCCTCTAAAGTGTCATCCCTTATAATTTATTTGTGTTTTTACTTTTATTATAATTCAATTCAGTGGAAAAAATTTAATAATATAGATATTTAAAATTTGATCCATATCACCCCTAGGAATATCCCACTGAACTCTTGTTTTTTTAAAATTAAAATATTACTAACTAATATTTTTTTTGACATGGGAAACATCACTTGGGAATAACTATTTTTAGTCCATGAAAACCCTACTTCTACACTAATTTTTAGATTAACCCTATGAATGAAGATAAATTACCGTGGAGTAACTCCCTTGAAACAATAAATCCAAAATATTAGGATAGTATCCCCCTATTTAAATTCTTGAAATCTTACCACAAATCTTCTATCTTCACAACAAGATCTACTATGAGATGAATTAGTGTTCTCCATTGAAATAGGCTATGATTTAGAAGAAACTATGAAACCAAACCTCATATATCCAATGAATCTTCCTCCCTATAATACTTTTAAACTCTACAAAATAGTATATAATTACACAACAACCACACAAACCAATAAAAACTAATATTCTCTTCTTCCCTAACTACAAACATACAAACACATAAAAATCACAACCTTATATATGACTTATCCATATATGATGTATTGAACATGGATATGGTGAAACAAAACCCCCATGAAATCCTCAATACACTTATATATCCAATTAGTACTTGTCAAAGGAGACCCCTATGGTACAAATTTATTAGTAATTATCCTCTACATTTTTTATGGTGAAATGTATATCTACACCACATCAAATATCCTTTCATATTTAGTTCATGAAACTAATACACGAGACAAAATTCTATATCATAGAACTCCAAATTCTATCAAGCCTTATTTTATTCCATATTAAGGACTTCAATGATGATATAATTGATTACACCACAACCAACCCTCATGAAATATTTTTCTTCTACAATTAATATTTAAAATGACTCACCATATTATGTTTAGGAAAGCACATAAATACTTTCCTTTACATGAGTGTAGAAATAGAACATTACATATCTAGACTATGGTGAAATATACTTATTCTACTCCATAGACACATTTATTTACACTCCCTCTACTCACATATGAAAAATTAAAGATATCATGCTATAGATTATTTTTCATCAACAAATGGTACATTCCATTTCCTCTATTCACAATGCAGATGAAAATCCTATGGTGAATATGAAATCTTCACATCATGAAAATATTTATTAAAAAAAGTTGTATAGTGAGATTTGGACCACCATGACATAGAGACCCTTCATAGTATCATCAATCTAGATACCTTTGATGATTAGAGTGGTTTCACTATGAAGATGGACAATTGCGGTGAATGTGAGTGGAGGTGGTGCACCATCTATTTATATCACATCAATAATGAGAGAATATAATTTTAATGGTGGTATTTTTATAAAAATATACTTAACATGAGATTCAATTTCCAAATATTGGATTATTCAGTGGTTGAGTGATTCTTTGTGAATCAGGGCATATGGTTAGTGTTTCAGACGAGAAATACTCATGTTTCCCTTTTTAGGATCTTCATACCTAGCACCGACCCATGATGGGGATTCCTCAGTTTAGACACACACACACACACCTAGTTTACATGCCCTATATTGACTTACACTACGATTTACATTCATTCCAATTATATCGGGTGAACGATTCTATTCACCTTATTCAGGTACCCTCAGGTGGATATGTAGCTTGCAATTTAGGTGAGGGATGGATTATAATTAGACTATTGTTTTATTCTTATAAAATTTATGTGTTTTCGAAATTCTAACTTCATTTCCAGAATTCACATTTAGAATGTTTTAGAAACATTATTATCCTTTTCATGAAAAAATCATTAAACCTTGATAAAACCCAACCAAAACACATTTGATTCAATAAATCAATTAAAAAAATTAATGATACAAAAATGGAATTTAAATCAATATAATTAATGTGGTATATATATGTGTATAAATTATAAAAATTAGTTCATTTTTACACTAGGTCAAATTCTACAAATAATACAAATAAGGAAAACATGTAAGAAAACCAAAATAAATATACTTTAAACAATATAAAGATCATATAATTAAATAATAAATTAGAGGTATTAAATGTTAATAAAGTGTCATACATACAATACCGACAATCCTATACTCGAGTTGTAGAGGCTCTTTCATGGTATCCGAATGAACTTGGATTAAATCTAGGTGGTGGATAATTTCTGAGGTACTGTATCATTTATTTTAATAGTCACTATAGAATATACTATATGAAACTATTATAGCCAAAATTATTTATTTGATTTGGGACATCATCACACTAGTTGGGCCTATGGGTCTCTAGGAATTTGACCCACCTCAGGCCTTTGGGCCATAGGTATTTCAAGCCACCTCATGCCTTCGGGACATGGGAGATCAAACCTAGAGTATTTAGAAGTATCCAAAGGAGACCACATAGGATTTGGCCCAAAAATAATATTTTTAGAAATTAGTAGAGACCAAATAAGAGATCACCAGATTAGAAGAATGAGAGGGTTTGGAAACCACCATCGATACCAAGAACCATGAATATCAGTACAAGGAAATTTTAGTTGATTACTAATTTGATGTGGAAATCTAGGCCTTTAATGATGCATATAATGTGGAGGGAAAATTCCGGTGTAGTTTGGTTGGGACTTTGGGTTATGCATTAGGCCTTATGCCTCTGGAGCTTTAGTTCAAGTGCTGGGGCTTGTTCTCTTTGGCATAGGGGTTATGTAAGTGTTTCCCCTCAACCCAGGTAAATAGGGGATTATCTAAAATAAATAAATATATAAATGAATTTGGGCCATTCGGTTAAGTGTAATATATAAAACATGGTCTGAGAACTATTAGAGAATAATAAGTCTAACTAAGTACATGAAATACATCTGGAATACGTACACTTGTTACCTTGATGGAACCCCTCTTAGATTAAGCAAGAACATCAACATCCTTGTTGAGAAATACAATCGATCCCATAACTTACTCTATCTAACTAAATTAAATTATTATTCTAGTGTATAATCTATACAAGGGATTATTTTGTCTAGTCCCTAGCTCAACCAAGTTCTCCCAGGTGTAATTAAATATAATTATTAATTTATAATGAAAACACCTCTACATAATCATGAATTATGATAAAAAAGAATGCATGAAACCCTTATGGTGTGAGTATGCCTCCGTCTCTAGCCCCTAGGTCTCTGTCGAACTGAGCGGCGTCGCCGCTGGACGCCTCTCATCAGTCCTAGTTTGGGGTCTCACCTCCGCAATCTTTCAAGGATTCTTTTCATGTGTAGATGTTCACGACACTTTATGATGTGGTGCCTGTGGTCTCTGGGCTGACGATGGTTCCACCGATTAGTGTTCAGACTAAATCGGCCAGCCTAGTTGATGGCCTTCTAGTTGTGGAGCTATTTGATCTTGAATGGAAGGAGGCAGTTGAGTTCCACAAGATTAAATTGGAGGCATGGTTAGGGCGTAGTAAGCCATCTCTCAGTGTCTTTAGTTCCTTTTTGGACTCATGGATCTTGCGTCAACTGGTTGTGGTTTCCGATCTCACCATATTTTCTTTCTTTCTACATTTCTCTAACCTGGAGGAATCTTTGGTGGCCTGGACGATGTTGAGTCGTTGTTGTGGTTCCTA
Source organism: Viscum album (assembly GCA_963277665.1). NCBI lineage: Eukaryota > Viridiplantae > Streptophyta > Magnoliopsida > Santalales > Viscaceae > Viscum > Viscum album. The sequence goes on along the minus strand of OY728162.1, from coordinate 1,442,680,905 downwards.
GTAGTTTTCTTTGCGATCATCATTTTGGTATGGAATCATCCTCAGCAGTGGTGTGAATCAAGTTACCCAAGCTTCCTCTACCGCTTCAGAACCCTTTGATCCTATATATTATTAGAGATTTGTTAGGTTCTTTCTTGTGCTCTGAGCCGCTCACTAAGATCTTGCTATCAGCAGATAGCCCGAAAATATTTGTGGAAATGGATCTAGGGGTTACGTTTCCACTACGAATTTTGTTATGCTCTGGAGATGGCTTTCATTGCTAGAAATGACTCCTATTTCTCTCCCCTCTTAAGTTCTGTACCGCCTACATCCTCTAAGGGAATTCTATGGAGGTTTTCCAGAGGTGGGTTGCCAAGGATCTTAGGGAGGATCCGGGATCGTCGACAGTCGCAGGTGGCAGGGTTGTGCACTCAAGGGTGGCATAATTGCAGGTGACAGTTAAGGATTTAGGATCCCCCTACCCATGCCTAGCCCTAATATTTTTAATATTTATGTGACACCTATGCTATATTTGCCTCATTTGTAGGTTGTAGGACCAGGATGTTCAGAGGTGTCCAACATTAGCCTCTCCGAGCAGTCCCTTTAGGTGACATCTGATCCGCTCCTTCCTCTGTTGATCTCATGGGATCGACGTGAATTTCTCACTTGTCTTTTTCCCCACCCCAATAAGGTGTTGTCGTCTCCTCCGTGCTCTTTCAGTATTTCTTCACAGCTTTCATCATATTTCCTCTACCACTCCATATGGTTTATCTCGGATGGTGGTTTGGCTCTAAAAGCGATGTCGTAGAAGGGTAAGTCCCTTGAGGGGTTGACAAAGTGGTTTAGGGTTTTTCAGGGTTCTCTGCAGAGCTCGTGTCTGGTCTCCCTGGTCCAAGAGGAGTTGGATCCCCACTCTCTTCCATTGTCATATGGCAACGAGCCACTGATCTTTGGTGACCTGGAAATGCCAGTCTCAAAAAAAACTTTATCCCTGGTAAAGAGGGGTAGGTTAGTGGAGGTCTCTGGGCCGGTCACTCGCTCTAAATCCAAAGAGGCAGGGTGGTTTTCTCCCCATTCTTACATAGGTATTAATGTTTAGAAGTCTAGTCTAAATATTCTGTAATGTGTTCCATGATCATTTAGAATGCCTGAGGAATGGGGGTGCGGGAAAAACACGCTTTCATTGCTTCTGAGGTTAGGAAGTAAAACCCCTATTTTGTTTTCATCATTGAGCTTAAGTAGAACCCAAACAAACTTTCATTTTTTTTCAGGAGTATGGGTTTTATGGGGAATATTCATGGTTATCTAGAAAATTCAAACATTTGGATATGATGGAATGGTAGTTCCTATGTGGAACTGGTTAACCATATGGACCAGTTTTTGAACACTAGGATCTCAGTGGGGGGTGTGACTCTCTTTTTCTCCATTGTATATGCTTGTTGTGATGCCTCTTGTAGGATCACCTTGTGGAACTTTCTGGCATCATTACATGTAGGAGGTTTACTGTGGTTTGTGGGAGGAGACTTCAACTCCATTGTAGATATTTTAGTGAAAAAGGGTGGGTCGAATATTTTCAACAATAACATGAAGGAATTTCAAAATTTACTAGTGTTGAAGGGCCTTATAGATATAGGGTTTTCTGGTAATAAGTACCGACAGTGTAATAACCATAGAGGGCCCTACCGCATCTAGTGTCACCTTGAAAAATTCTTTTCTATCCTTCAAGTCTTGTATTCCAATGGCTAGACATCAACCACTCACCTGGTTCACTCTCTCTCTGATCATGATCTACTTCTTGTGAATCTCAAGCAGGTTTCAGACATGAGTAGTTCCTTCTTCAAATCACCCACTTGGCATAGAACTGAAGGCTACATGGAGATGTTGAGAGATTCTTGGAGCTTCCCGGAGTAAGGGAGGTACTGGGTGGTCCTTTCTAATTTTTTAAGGTGATTAAAGAAGGACATCCAGCAATGCCTGGCTAGCATTCCCAATGAGAACTCTGGTGTGGAAAGGTTGGAGGAAGAAATTGAGGCTATCGAGGGGGACCTTCAACTCAGATGGGATGAAAAAATATATATTTTTTTCTATGTGAAAAGAGATCAATTTTGGATGAAAACCTACTTGATATGGAAACATCCTATAAAAAAAGGGCCCGCATGAGATGGCTTAAGGGGGGTGACCGAAACAGTGCGTTTTTTCAGGCCTTCTAGAGAGAGAAGAAATATACAAAAATCTACCTCATCCTAGGTAACATTTCCTATACGTCAGATGTGAATCTTACTGATAAGATGGCTCTTGAACACTTTGTGGGGTTACTGATAGGGTCAGCCATGCAAAGAGGTGATATTTCTTGTTTGGCTGAGCGTGAGGGCAGTTTTCTGGGATCTATACCACACCTAATTCTTAGTGGTGATAACAACCACCTGGTTTATTTTCCCGATGTAGAGGATATCAATAATAATGTTTCCATGATGTCTTAGGATATAGACCCAGGACTCGATGGATTCCTAGGGGCCTTCTACCTTGTGGCATTGTGGGTGGGAATGTGGTGGAAGCAGTCAGAGACTTATTTTGGAGAGGGTTGCAGGCATGGTGTGTTTGTGCTTCTCATGTGGTTTTGATCCCGATGATTAAGGACCCATCTCTTCTCACCCATTATAGACCCATATGTTTGTAACATTTCCTACAAAATTCTTGCGAGTTTGATTGCATGAACACTGATCAAATTTATTCCTAAGTGTGTTCATAGGGAGAATCATGGGTTTGATAAAGGATGGAGCATACAAGGGGAGATTGTGATTGCAAGTGAGATGGTAAAGGATATTAACAAGAAAGCCCTATGGGATAGCATCTTTATTCATATCGACATGGATAAAGCCTATGACAAAATTGAGCAGAGTTTCATCCTTAGGGTTATGAGGAATTTTGGTTTTGATTATTGGTTTTGTGACCATTGCTTCAGGTTCTTCTCATTCCCATGTCTCTCCATATATTTAATGGGGAAAATATACAGTTTTAGTAAAATGGTTTAGGGAGTTTTCCAAGGGGACCCTCTATCTCCCTCCTTATTTATTTTGGATCAAGATGATCTCTCTAGAAATATCCATAGTAGAATTTGGGATGGGAAAGTATTACCCTATTCCAACCAGAGGGGATGGGCTATGGTGTCTCATCTTATGTTTGAAGATGATATTCTGTTATTTTCCAATGAGAGGAAAAGATCTCTCTAAGGGTGCGTGGAGGTCATGCCCATCTATGGGAACTTGAGTGGGTAGAGAATTGATTCAAGGAAGTGTCTGGTATTTATCTCAAAGAAGTGTTTTGGTCGGCGCTGTAGGGATATTCAAGAAATATTTGGAATTCAACAGGGGAATTTTCCTATGACCTACCTTGGTACCCATATATCCTTTGGCCACATCAAGAAGATCTTCTTTGTGGAAATCATCAACAAGATGTTGGGTTGAATTCTTAACTGGAAGAATAAATTTCTGTCCTTCGGAGGGGGAGTTACACTGATTCACAACATACTTAATTCCATACCCATGCATATCATGTCTACCATTGCTCCACCCCAAGGTTCGATCGATAGGATGAATAATGTATTGAAATCATTCATGTGGGATTCCAATCTTTTTAGATGGTGCCATTGGGCTTCTTAGAAGCGATTGGCTAGGCCGATCAAGGAAGGTGGGCTGGGACTAAGGGATATTTCAAAAATCATGTATTGCATGCAAGGTCATATTGCATGGGATATCCGTGAATGGCACTCCCTGTGGGTGAATTTCTTTTGTGAAAAATATGGGAACTCTTAGGAGGGCTGAGTGCTCCTTGGAGGCCATCCATCCCGTCTGGATCATTATATTTTTCCTTTTTTGGATGATTTGTTGGATTCCTCTTGGTGGATTTTTGGGAAGGGCGATATAATCTTCTAGAATGTTAACTGATTGGGTGAGATCCTTTTCTTCCTAGGATGTCCAAAACCGAGAAGCTCCTTTAGGGAGGCAAGTGACCACCAGAAAACATTGAGGATTCTTCTCTCCAGAGAGCAGTGGGAGTTTTTTGAGTCGATCTCCCTCAATGATGATCTGGATAGATGCTGCTACACTGGGTCGAGCTTGGGTTCTTTCTCCTCCAATGATTTCTAGAGCTTTCACCATCCAGCGGTGGAACTTAAATAGTGGGGGACCTAGCTTTGGTGTAAGGAGATTCCCACAAAAATGAATTTTCTACTTTGGCGCCTAAGAAACTAGGCACTCCCAACAGATGATAATGTCCATAGAGGTAGGATTACTCTGGCATCCCGCTGATACTATTGTAATACCTAAATGACCGAGTTTACATCCCACATGTTCTTCCAGAGTGAGTGGGATCTCTTCTTCTGGTCCTCCTTCAGACATCAGATTCACCCCTCCGAGGAAAATTTCTCCATGAAGGCCTTCATCGCGGCTTGGTTCCATGGCGTGGAGAATGGCATGGAGTACAAGGTGTGGTAGTTCATCTTCATTTCCATATGTTGGACACTCTGGGATGCCCACAATCAGGTTTGAATGGGCCACATCGATCTGAAAGCTACCTCATTTTTAGTGTGAGATATCTGTTGGATGAGTTGGGGGCTCTCTTTAAGGGGGGATATAAACCTTTTTTCCCCTTCCATTATGATGAGTGGAACCCCTACTGCCGAACGGACTAGTGGACGGTGGGTTGGATAGTAACTTTTTTCGAATGGCCCGAAACTTAATGTGGATGAATATTTTATGAACAAGTAGATGAGAGGTGGGGTGATTATTAGGGATTCATAAGGCTTTGTCTACTTCGGTTTTAGTGATTTCTACGGCTCTAGTTGCTTGTTGGGTGCAGAAGCGAGATCCCTCCATACGGGTCTCAAGTTGTGTAAAAGATTGGATATTCAGGAGATGGAGGTCGATTTTGACTCTGTGGTTTTGGCTAGAATCCTACTGAAGAAATGTATCACTCCATTGGAATTGGTTTACATCACTAGAAGTTTTTCCTTGGATACTAATGGCGGACAGATGCTGAGGCACATTTTACATCAAGCCAACTTCTTAGAAGATAGTCTTGCACAGATTGGTAATTCGGAGGACCCTCCTATCCTCTTTGATTTAGTGGGTTCCCTTCTTTTTGAATGTAAAATTGTTGTCCAAGGATATTACCTTAGCCTTCATCACTTCAGGTCTCCTCGATACTCTTTTTTTTTCAATGGGTCTTTACCCTCCTTTTTAATAAAAGTTTAATTTTCAGTCTAAATAATGCATCATTATCAATATTTAATAGATTTTAAATACCCATTGGAGATCATTGAAAATTATTTAACTTCTTTTATTCATTTTATCAAACTATTTTCAGACATAAATTTTATATTGTGGTAATATTATTTTAATAAACCATTTGAAATACCATTTTTGATGTAATTTCATAAACCAAAAGAGTTATATGGGAAAGTCCCATAATCTAGAAAAATCTACCTAAAAACATAGAAAACCTCACCATGTCCATCTAAAACCACTAGAAAAAATGTAAGAGGGATCCTTAAGAACCTAAAAAATTTATAATGAACATTTTACCACCATCCTTAAAATTATTTTTCCACCCATGAGCTGCTATGATTTTTAATTCCAATGTAAATAGAAGAAAAACTGATGAGGGGAAGAAAGCAAGAAGAATATCAATTAATTGAATCATTACCTCAAGATAACCACCCATGATTTTTGGAAATATAATAAGAATGAAAGCGATAAGAGATATCAAGGACTTATAGGGGCTAATACACATGAATGGGGAGAAGAGGGTAAGAATTAGGGTTACATTTCCTAAGTGAAAAAAGGTATTTTTTAATTTTTAATAAGGTAGGGTGAACAACATGGTTAATTAAACCATTTTATAACCATTTGGTTCACTAAACCATTTCATAATCAGTATATATAGTTACATGAGAGTCTCACATGATTAGATAAACAATTCAATGGCCATAAAAAAGGAAATGAGAGACCTCCCCCATCTCACACAACCAAGTTAATTGTTAGGAATAAGCATTCACCTTGGTCTATTTTCCCCAATATCATTATTTGTGATACCTAACCCTAGAAAACATCAAAATTAAATAATATGAAAATAAAAAAAATTAATTCATATTGTTGACTTGATAGGTGTACTAATTCTGCCCACCATTCCACTTTCACCACCTATAAGTTATCAATGTTTGGGATTCTATAAATGGTGTGGCCACCTATCCCTTTCCAAAGCCTCATTCTGTTATGTCTTGAGACTGTCCCATCTATATTACCAAAGAACACAGACAATGTGAATCAACCTACCATGAAGTACCTTGTTATTATAATCCATGAGATGAATAGGATTATCAACAACTACATTGTAGGGATCCATCTCCAAATACTATAGTCTATCATTTTGGGTCGGTCTAGATGTAACTTATTTAGTTTGGATCCATGGTACACACCATGAGTCAAATTCATCTGATTCAATAACTCCATTATATTTTCTACCTTTATAAGATGCTCCATTGTTTTAAAAAGTCCAACACAACATTTTCCAAATTACCTTTCCTACCCAACCAAAAACTTTCTAATAAATTATACAATTTTAGTATTAATCAATCTCTACCTGCATACTTCAATAGAAGATAACCTGATTAATACAACATTTTTGACGAACATGATCTATCACCGACCTCTTATGGATCATTTTCACATTACCCATAATCTCTTGAACGAAAATCGACCATAACATGGAACACTCATCCAATTCCCTAAAAGAGAGATAATATTAATATTGTCACCCATATAGAGACTCAAATAGAGTCATCCTAATCAACATTTGATAAATTTTAACCAAATAAAATTCAAACAATGTGGTATTCTTCTCCCAAGAACCATCAAAATAAAAAAATAATTTTCAAATCATATCCTCAATTATTTTTATATACCACTCAACATGACCATATTTTTAAGTGTGATGTTTTGTTCTTGACTTTAAATGACACTCATTGTCTCCTAATGAATCTTCTAAAACTATGAAGTGATGTGAATGTATCTATCATAAAGAATTTATTAAATAATTCCATGAATACTTAAAATATATTGTACATAGATGTGTCTATGATCCTCCACTATCATTAATGCCTTGATAGAAATAAAATGGTCCAATCCAGTTAAATGATAAATAATCTCCCAAATATCATCCTTCCCATTTAGATTCCAATGCAATAAAATCATGAAATGCATAGAAATATCATCCCACTTCTACATTAGAATTATAAGAGGATATAATAAACTATAAGGCCTATAATGTTCATCCTTGACCTCTACTAGGTAAGGAAAAAATGTGAAAATTTTTAAACTGAAAATCTCATCCTAGGACACCAATACCAGTGTTTCAAATTATGAATCATTTTGGTATCCATGGAGTGAATGAACCAACTATATTGGTGTCCAAGATCCATCAAATAATACCTTAAGTCCAAGAGAATAATGGAAATCCTTTGAAAAATAATATCACCATCATGATGTTGATACATTTCACCCAAGGTATCCCCTCTATTTAAATATCTTCGAAGATGCTAGAACTTGGGGACCATTGTTTGATTAATCTGATTTTGATCATCCAAGGATGATATGAAATGCACACTTGATAATAATTATATATCATATCCATATCCTATATCCAAATTCATCTTATAATAAAATACCATCATGTTCCATTCATCCTTAGAGTTTTTCACTACTATGTTATGTAGTTTCCCACTCAGTGCATTTGCTAATAAATTCATTTTTTGGGGAATATGTGACTCTAAAGTCAATAGTTTGGTGATACTCCACCTAGAATCTATGTAAATGATTTAGGTTTGTTTGGGTGAAAATATACATCAAACTTTTATCATCTCAATATAATATAAAACAATCCTTAAAAAGGTAGTGATACCTTGTTTTCAAAGAATTCATTATTACTTCTAACTTGAGGGCATGAGTAGGAAATTGTTTTTATAAGGGTATAATTGGTGGTATACATATGATAAAACCTGATATTTTTTCAGTAATACACACCCCAAACCTTAAATTAAATCATCATAATAAATATAATAACCATTATCAATCTCATGAAGAATAAAAAATAATGCTAATTTAAACCTCCCTTTATGATACTCAAAATACCACTAACAGTTATCACTATAATTATACTTCAACACCATTCAATTCATAGATGTTAAGGGGGAATAGAACCGGGATGATTATGAAATCAAACACCAATAACATCTTACTAATAATAGGTATGTCATAATATCCTATGCGTTCTTAGGTTTATACTAAGACATAACTGCTTAAACCTTAGATCCACTAAGATTCCTTTTTTAGATATCCCATGGCCAAAGAATATCACTTACCATAATGTATAGGATTTAGTGGAAAATATTCCTATGAAATAATATATATATATATATATATATATAATAGTGTAATAAAGCGTTACAAGGGGTTATTAAAAATAAGAGAGTGAATTATACCACAAATGTCAGCCTCCAACATTAGATCACTATAGTCTAGGGAAGTGAAGGACCACATCAAAGATATATCAATTATTTATTCCTTATAAAGAACATAAAATACTTTTTTTGCCTCCCTGTAAGCAAGTGAGACAACCAATTTAAGATGAGTGACCTTATTGAGACAATCAACCCAATGAGGTAGGAGGAACAAAGGCACATTCCGTGTTATAGTTTTTAAATCCCTTACTAAAATTTATGATTCATATTAAATCCATAATAAGTTCTATTGGTAATTTAATACATATACAACTACATATATCATCGCCTAGAACTCATATTCATAAGCTATTCCAAATTCAATGTAGTGAGAGAAGTACCCTTTGACAAATCCACAATATGTTTGGAAAACACCTCTATATCCTAACAGTCCTAGTGTGCCAGAAGCTACCCCATCAACATTCAATTTGAGTTATGGGATTATTGGAGGTATCCAATGAATATAATTAACCATTTCTTGTTTTCTTGGCTGACATGACACACATAAAGAGTCAGCGTATGTTCAAATCATTCAAGATATTATTCATTCTTATAGTTTGTACCATAGTTTCTTCATAAACCACATGATGAATAGAGAGAATGACCAATTATGGAGTTGACTATTTTGTCTCGATCATTATGTCATTTTGGGTTCTCTATATAATTTAAAAAATGACAGTTGTTGCTGCCAACAGTAAGTTTGGACCTGCACACTTCATCATTAGCGCAAAGCTTTCCATGAAAGAACGGAGTTGCATACTTGTGTCAAATTTCAGACCAAACAGGGATCAAACATATTCCCAAATCTATATTAAAAAACTACATGAGAAGAATATGTGTTGTGTATTCTCTTAAGTTCTCTTGCATATGAGTCATGCATAAACCATTTGGAAGCCATCCCTTTTGAGTTGATCATGGGTGGGTCATCGGGTTTTCCATATCTTCCGAAGATAAATGAAATGATATGGTGGAAAAAAATGTGTCTTTAATTACACCAATAAGGTTGGTGGTTGATTGGATCCCCTATATTCCATTTTATAAAACTCTTAGGTGTTGAAAAGTACAAATCTGTTTGGTTTCCAGATGAGGGTATCACATTCTAGGAATGTATAGTTACAAATATCCAAATTATATTTTGATGGGATCATGCTACCATAGTTATGAATATGTGATAAAAAATAATCAACAAACATGTATTTAATAGCTGGATGAATACTCATGTTGTCCTACAATGTATTCTAAATCCATTCATTGGTCTATTAATTAAGGTTGGATACCATACTTACCAACCATTTGGTATCAAATGTGATCCTATTAAAGGAATTGTTTATAGAAGGACAAACACGTGAGGTGAGATAATATTTATATCTAGTAAACAGTATTCCTTTAGTCCTTATAGCATAGAAGTTACTAGATTCATCATTATAAATCATGCTTCATGTAAATTTCTAGATGGGACCATAATGAAAAATTCTAAGGTGTTTGATCCACAGGCCCCCCAATTCCTCTCGATTGATGCATTCCTTCCATGAAATAGTAATAATATTCCTTTCATGGAATGATCTAGTATATATAAAGTTCTTGACCAAATTATAAAGGTCATTAATATGACCCTTGGTCCATTGATAAATTGAGAATTAGAAAAAAAATATGGATGGGATGACAGAGTTAACATGATAAAATCTTCCAGTCTGGGTCATTTCATTCCCTTTACACTTTTACATTGGATTAACATTACCAGAATAGATTATTTCCAATAAATTCCTCTTCACCATGCCCCAAAATAGGGGAAACCAAGATAGTTGAAGGGGGGAGATCCCCTCTTCACCTCGAGTCATTGGGTTATCCTGTTTTTCCTACCAACTAAAATAAAATCGCTAAAGATGATGGATGATTTCCCAACTTATAACCTACACAAAAACTTCTTCATAATGTTAAAAGGGTACCTTCACAAAAGAGATGGTCTTTTTTAGGCTTGTTTGAGTAATAAAATGTCATCTGCAAAAGAAGGTGTGATGGAAAACAAGTCATTCCTATCAGAATTAATTTGATTATAAAATATAATTTGGGTGAGTTCATTGATGAATCTAGTAAAATAATCCCCTACAATGGAAGGTAAAAGTCTTGAGAGTTGATAAACTTGTCTCACAGCTCTTGAGTAGTTGAAAAAACCTATGGGTGCTCCATTAATAAGAATTTATAGCCTTGATGAGATTCAAATTTCACTATAAAGATTAATTATTCATTATAAAAACCATGTATTCAGAGTACCTCAAGTAGGAAGATTCATTTATGCGTGTTAAAGGCTTTAGAAATGTTAGTTTGAGTGAAAAATTCCATTCCTTTGACTTATTCCTCGTTTAGTTTATACCCTTAAAAGCCGTGGAAAGACAATTCTGAATACATATCCAATGAACAAATCAAAATTTATTTGGGGTGATAAAATACTAAACCATTCTCTACATACTATTCATAATTCTCTTACTAATGATATTTGGTATTGAGTTCCGAAGAGCCACAAACCTGAAGTCCTTAATATCAATTGAATTTTCCTTTTGCGGAATCAAGGAAACAAAGCACGAGTTCATTCTGTATAGAATGAAGGAGTTATTGAATATTTCCCCAATTTAATAAGTATCATCCTCCTAAAAAACTTCCCAATTAAACATGGAAATATTTTTGATAAACCATCAGGGCTGAGTGCACTCTTAATATTGAGTGAGAATAGAGCCTCATTAATTTATTCTTTAAGTGAAATCTTGATAATAGGTTAGTTATGATGCTCCTCAATGCAAGGATTGATATTACAAAGAATTTGTGTGTGTGTGGGGTATCCCACCATTAGAGTATAAACTCATAAAATTTCCTACCACTTTCTATGAGTTCACATTTTTAGAAGTATAAAGGTGTCCATTTATGTGGATTGCTTTATTCTCAACATGGCTACTCGTTTTCTTTTTAAATCTATGCAATAAATTTGTGTTCCTATCTCCATATTTAATCCACAGGAAATAATCTGATTTTTATCCAACCTTTTCTTAGTCATTAAGAATCCAAATAGCCTATTATGATCCTCAATGTCCTCCCTAGTGTAGCACTATAGTGTTGATTTTCGATCTGACTGTTTTCAAGATGTTCTTCATCTGCTCTAATTTCCAGATCCATATTTGAGAACAAATTTATTCTCCTAATTTTAAGTAATTAATTCGTGTGTTTGAATTTTATATCTATATTTTGAAGAGGGATACCAATAATATAAATTTTTCAATCCTCCAAAATCAGTTCCCTGTTCCTAGGAGTTATTAAATACACATTGTTAGAGAAAAATGGAATAGAAGATGACTTTTACATTTGTGTATTGACATCCACTATAAAAGGGTTGCGATCAGAGTGATGTTTTGGAGATTGGTGTTTTGTTAATCTATCTATAAAAATCATCTATCAAGATTTCATTTCTTCCTACCATTCATAGTGTATCGTCTCCATGAGAAATCAAACACCACAACCGGGACCTCACAAAATTTCAATTATAAATAAAAGAGGAGAACTCCAAATAGGCAATATGATTAAAATTATCTCAATTTTATCATCTAGATTTAGATTAGTATTAAAATATACCATTTCTACCTTTTTTTGATTCATAACTACTTAAATAACCTTGATTTCTCCTTATAACATCCGTATTCTGAGGTAGGATGTGGAAGCATACCCAAACAAGAATGATAGATCATAGCCTGATATATTGAAAGAGACTAAGACACTTTGTAGTCTCTTAATCAACAAGTTGATTTAGATGGTTTCAAGTCATAGGACCAAAAAATGCTTCATATTGGAATCCTGAGAGTTTTGGGAGAAAAATTTTTATCCAAGAGAATCCCATATAAATTATTTCCAATTATAAAATAAGAACTTAGATTTAGAAATGTCAATAAAAATTGGTTTATAGGTCCAAATAAAATATTGAAGGGAATTGGATGTTTAGGGGTTCCCAAACCCATGATATTTCAAATAGAGTATCTTGATTGGTAATGTGTTTTACCCATCTTGTAGGGACCTCATTTAATTTCCTTGGTTGCTTGGCCTTTTCCATTTAATTTTCATTTTCTTTCCTTTTGAGTCACTACTTTTTATTGCCTTCTGATTTCATTTATCTACTGGAGGTTCCTCTTCATTGGATTCATTAGAGGTGATGAAAACCTTCTCACTGGTTCAAGTTTCTTTAGCTTCATTAGACCGTAATACACTACTGAGGGTGTGAATTTATTCACTGACTATCCTTGCTAAGATAGTGAATCCATGGGTACCCTTTTCATGGAAATCCTAGAAGAAGGTACTTTTGATAATCCCCTATATGGATCAATGTTTTAGTTAGTTGGAGCAATAAAAAATTCTTTTGTTGAGCCTTGGGTGTACTCGCATTAAGGGAACCGGGTGAGGTTTCTATTAAGTTTGTCTCCTAAGCATCTGTGTTAGGAATATGCATGAGGGGTTCATTAGAATGTGTTACCGTTAGTTTTAGATAGGTTATAACCTATGTGTATTCATCATTTACAACTCTTTAGAACCATGAGATGCATTTAGGATGGGCGAACTAGATTGTGGGGAACACACCTGTTAAGATGCTTCCTCATTCACAATAGCATCCTGATGTCCTACTAAATTTGGAAATAAGGCCTCATTAAGGAGATGCCTACTATTTTAATCTCTGGTGCTTTTATTTGGGTTCCCCTACATAGGAAATGTTACCTTTCCTACCTAATATCCACACATAACATTAGGGAAAGGTACCTCTGAGGATACTTTTCCTTCCAATTAGGTGTGCCCTTTGGTAGTTATCTCTCTAGAAGATAAGTAAACATTGTCCTTATTCAAGTAATTAACATAGAATGATACCATTAGAGAGAATAATTGAGATGAAATCTTAGTGCTCCCATCTATAGTAGGACCATCAGGAGGCACTATTGGAGTTCACAAAGGGTCCGACTGCCCAAAGTCCGACTTGTATTTCATAAAAATATCCCCTATCTTATCCACATTAGAAAGGACATAAGAGTCCTTAATATTCAGTTCAAATACTTGAATATTATCCTTTACATTACTTTTATAGTTAGAGTCATCATGACCCTTCATATTTCTAAAGAACACTCCTTATCCTTGTTAAAAACTGAACTAAGATGACAAGAGAACATGTAATTCATGCAGAAATTTGGTTTACTTTCTCATTGGATCATCATGTTGGTAATGCCGTCCCTCATAGTTAGGACTACTTCTTTCATAAGGGTGTAATACATATCAACCTCAATAAGGATTTTCACATAGATCCCAAACCATGGGGTTTCACTCTGTCTATCCATCATAACTGGATTCCCCAAGACTAAGGCAATGTCCCATTAAATGTGAGGATGCCAATAGAGACAATTTAGATTCCAGATATGGATCCAAACATTACATTAGTGTTTCTTAACATATATTGATCAAAATTACAATCACACTCTCAGATTACTAGGAAACTAGGTTGCAAGGATAGTGAACCAAGACTCCAATCTCTCTGTTTAAGTTCATGATATGGGAATACAATATGATAATACTCCCTTCCCACTGCATTCCTCTTCCATTCACCAAATCTCCAAAGTTCATTAATTCTACACAGATCATGAAATTTCTATGTTCTTTCAAATTTCTAAACTAGGACCCGAAAAATTTTTGAGTACCCATACATTTTGACCCTTTCATCAACAACCTCCTGGATCGCTGAGACATGAGTCGTTATTCCCTTGAGGATGACCCTTCTATAAAGAAGAAGATAAAAGTCAGTGAATGAAGGGTTAGAGACTAATTTTACCGCCTCAACAAAGTTTTTCTTCACATATTCTATCTTGTATGGTGCCCAAACCTCCAGGTTCAGCTTCATGGAGGCATGCTAAAATAGCTCCTTATGACCAACATGATCTTCCACTGCTGAATTATTTGGTAACTCAGTTGGATTCAACTTATTACAAACTTTATTTCCACTAGAAACAGGTAACTATCTATTCTCCCTTTACTACTCCATCCCAAATCCAAAGAATCTCACTTCCTTGATATAAAACTTACATTTAGACAACTTATCATAAAAGTGGTGTTCTGTTAAGGATCGTATGAAAATGGATAGATGGTCCTCATTCTCACCCACAGACAAGGATTACACTAGGATATAATCTATAAAAACCAAAATTAATGGTTTAGGATTTTTTGAGTGGGTTCCCTTGAAACGAATTATATGTACTTAGTTATTACATGTATACATGGTTTATGAATAATAATTAAGTTCTTATCACATCAATGTAACAACCTATGATTATTTAATATATATTTTTTATTCAATATCTTGTGAAGAACATAACCCTAAAAATATGTGAATAATTTTTATAAAATATAAAACGAATCACAATATATAATATGTAAATTAATTATTATTGCGGAATATAATTTCTAATTTACTTAAGAACTACTACTGACAAAAAAGAACTTTTTTGAAGTGTTTTTTATGAGAATTGTTTTACAAATATGTATTTATGATAAATAATTTTAGATTGTTAAAAAAGTAATGTTATTATTAACACATTTTAAAAATGATTTAAATGGTTATGAAATTTTTAGAAATGAAAATTTATGAAATTGACGGTAAAAAAGAGATATTTGTTTCTAGAAACATGTCTTTTCCACGCAATGTATTTTTATAAATTAAAATTAATCACTTGTTAACTGATTAAAATTTAATATTTAGGTTATAAATTCAAAACAAATAAAATAAAATTCATATAATTATTGATAATTTTCAAATAATTAGAGTATGTACATTTTATGCTTGAAAAATGCATTTTACATTAAATAGTTTTCACCGTGTTTTAGGGGTTTCATTTAAAATTAGTCTTAGAAACATTTAGGAATCTAATTTGAATTTTTTTTCTATATTTGGGAATTTTTTTCTTGTTTTTTAGATATATGAATTTAATTTTTTTATAAATAATAACATGAAAGTTAAAAATTAATTTCTATGCTAATGGTAAAAAAGGGTTAATAAGGGGTAAAACCGAAGAGATAAGGGTTAAAGTGACCTATTTTTTTTCTAAATCTAATTAGTTGAATATATTTTTACAATATATATTCCAATAATTGATAGTGAGTAATTTTATCTAATTTTATTTAATTTTACCCAATATTATTTTAACGCTTATAATAATTACAAGTGTGTCACTCCCCTTATATATAAAAAGGAAGCTCTGATCCTATTACATTAAAAAATTCTTGAGTTACTTAACATCACTAGAAAATATCTAAATATATTATGGAGATCCCTATAAACATTATAGATGTTTTATTTTTCTTCACATATCATCCAAAGGGTCTTTAAGAGGAGATCAAATGGACATTTCTCAAAGAAGAGGTAATCACCTTCACAAAATAATTTTACGTTTACTTCTTATACCACCACCTATAATTATTCTATTAACATATTCATATTATGAATATTTTTTATTTATTATAATAATATGTTGTTATGTTAATGTCACAACCCTTTTTATCTTCCTTTCCATCCTATGGAAAATAAAAACATCATTTGTGTGTACATGTGGACTACCACCCCCACAAATAAATGTGATTTATTTTTCACATCCCACAAACATAAATAATCAAATGGATTTTTTTGAATATATATGATATTTATGATACTATGAAATTTTTTATAGATACATTATTATTTATATATGTCTCTTTCTATTCATTTGAAAATGAAAACATTACTCGTGCTCACATATTGACTACTATCTCCATGAAGTTATGCAATGAACTTTTCATTTTCACAATATATAAATGGATATATATTTATAAGTGTATAAAATAAATAATATGATACTTATAACAAGATTAGGATTCTGTAGATGACTATTCTATAAACAAGGTCCATGGACTAGAATTTTCAAGCTAAAATATGCATGGGAAACACAACTGTTATAAATAAATGTTGATTTTAATGAAGAATTGTTGATAAATGGTTAATTAGAAGTTATAAGGGAATGAAATATAATAATAAAAAATTTAATATGATTTTGGTATAGATATATAATAAATATATATTTATTTTATATGATCTTGAGAATGTGTATAAAGAATGTCAGTGTCTTAGGTAAGGCTTTATGCTACAATATCATTTTTAATTAGGATTGTTTATTTTTGAATCACCTCTTGGGGAATTATATACTGGTTATCAAATAAACAATTATATTTTATTATAAACAATTTATTTTTTTGTTTTTCATGATTTTCTTTAATTCTATTCTCTTTGGTATTTAAAATGATTGATAAATTATTTTTATTAAAATATAACCTTATTTCTTCTTTGGTCAAGGAATTTTTATTCCATTCACATATTCATTAATATTATTTCAAGAATATTATTTCTTATCATCCAATGAGTATTTAAATTAATTTAAAAACATATTTTAATTTATACTAAATGTTATTAAAATGAATCATTACATTTTTTTCAACCAGATTATTTATGTATTTTTTAATAAATAGTGAAAGGAATATGTATTTTAGCATTTACCAAACAAATATATATTATCACTTTCAGAAACATTATTTTATTTTAATATTCCATTAAATAATTATAAGGTTATTTGTAATAAGTATAATTTTGTTAGTATTCTAGTAATTTATAGTTTTTAATGATACCTAGAGAAAAATGATATTTTCTATATTTTCAAGGAAATATTAAAATATTATTTTAATGGTATTTTTCATTTTTTTAAATGTCCTTTAATTTGTATTATAATATAATTAGGATATGAGATAATAATACCATCCATGTTCTTTCTCTGGATGTTTTAAAAATATGTGATATTGAAATCTTTATGAAATCCATTTATTTTCAATGGTTATGCTATGATGATTTTATGAATGATTTTATGATCTTATAGAAAATAAATGAATGATTTTCAATATCTGGTAGGTGGTAATAACATTATATATCCCTTTAATGTATTAGGTAATTATTTTTATCTAATGAGATAATATTAAATAGGATATTTATTGAACCTATTCGAAGAATGAAATGAAGTTGGGGAGTGTACCCAATCACTTATGAGACTTTTTCCACTATGTGATGATGTTCATGGAAGTGATACTTGAATAATGAATTTATTTGCTTTGGTTATGATTTTTAAAAACTTTTATGGCATGTTATTATGCTTATGATATACACTCATGGTTCATTATTAATTACTAAATATTCTTAATTATTATGACTCATGTACATGGAGATGATTGAGCCTTATGCCATGAAACAAAGACTTATTATCTTTGAAAGATGAAGTATGAAATTCATATGTTATGGTCATGCTATTATATATATATATATATATATATATATATATTAGGTTGTTGGTGGTACAATTACTTTCAAACACACACAACACACACACATAGGCCAGAAAGACAGGTCATAGCCCCCAAAGGGATAACCCACCCAACCAACCACTTTATTACATTTAAAATTCTATCCCAAAGGCATAATGGGAATGAGGAGAATTAAAATTCGCAAATTACCTTAGTACCAAGAACATAGACCCACTATTGGATGTCCTGAAGTCCCTCTTTCAACATTACTATATCAAAACATGCACATTATGTCAGTGTCACCTCCCCCTTGATTCCTTGAAGGCCATGTGGACCAAAACCCCATTCAAGATGAATAATACTACTACTAAAGTACCTCACTAGACTACCTACTATGGTACCCACACTACTAAAGTTCTAAAATGTCTCTACAATTCATGCTATAGAACATCTATTGTACCTGAGGAAATTCGTTACCTCCTGGATTAGAACCTAGACCCGATACAAGATTATAGGGAGTCTACCACTCTGGTAAGCCCCCAAATACATCATCATGATTTTATACCCCTATTATTACCTTATTATTCTATATGATCATAAATTTATATCCCCTATGTTTACCCTTAATAATAATATAATCTCACCCATTATTATGTTTCCATTTTCCAGAAATTATAAATATATATTTTATGTAGGGTATGTATAAGTAGGGTACTATGTGAAAATAATATGTGAGCATTTGTAAATACATTTCATGAAATAAATTTTTTATGTATCTATTATTCAAAGACGCTAGTCATTTATATTTATATGGAATGAATTATTGTGTAATATATTATGTTTTCATCTTGAATGATTAAATATGTACGTACCATATGCTCGGGTCACCTCAGTTGGTATCAAAGCATGGTTTAGTTATATTTTGAGATTTGGTTATGAAAAATATGATGATAGAACTTAAAAAATTTATGATAAACTGAATTTTATACAGGGTTAACCTAAAATTTTAATAGGTTGATAATAAGGTAGTATAATTTTGGATACCTTTGTAATTGTTTTCTTGATTATATAATTTCTCACTCTGATTATTATAACTTGATTATTATACAATGATTTTTGGTTTTAATCAATGTTAGGAATAAAAAAGAGTCATTTTAACAATGAATGTGGTTTAAAATACAATCATTTTCCTCCTAATCAATGGTGTGACATGAAAAATGAAATGAAAAATATTATTGTTAAGCTCATAAAACCCTCTCAATACATGAATCTTATTGAGATTACAAATGTTTAAATGATGGACCAATGATCTACTGATTATTTCATGAGTTATCATCCACCTTCTTTGAGCAGGTTCTTTGATGCACTAATTTCCAAGAAATGGGTCGGTCCCACTAAAAATATACATACCATTCTCTAATTCTCAAAGAATAAAAAATTTTCTTGGTGGAATATCATCTAGAAGGTGTAGAAGATCAATAGTGGAATCTTATTAAGAATATGAGGAAAGTGGAAGAAACCGAATCCATTAAATTACATGAGTTCAAGTTGGTATTTTTCAATAGGAACCTTCTATATTTTTTTTAATGAAAATAGAAAAGGATTTGTGTGAACTTATTTTGAAAGATGATGAATTTATTGATACAATGTTGGGTATCTTTATAACACTTTCAAGGTATAATTTTGGTTTACAACTGAAATTGAAATGTAAATTGACCAATTAATCATTGGATTAAAACCAAATCCATAAGTTAAGATAAAAATATTGGCTTATGTAGCTTTTAAGAAATCATTAAATGTTCTCTCAAAGTCGAAATATTGAGATGAGGTTCATGAAATTCTCATGATTCTAAAAATGCATGAAATAAATAGTTTCAAGGATATTATAATAATTAAACCAATGTAGGAAAGAAAAAATATACCACTTTATACACTAAATTTAGAAATAGGGATTAGGAAAATGATCTTATGGAAATTGAATTGTTTTTTAAGGGTATAAAAGATGTATATCAATCATGTGAATTGTAAATAGATGTAAAGAATAAAGCCAGTGGAATTAATTTGGTGAGATCTCAATCGAATGCTCTACCCACACTCTAATGTTTAAAATATAATGTGTATGGGAATTATGGAAACCAATTCATGAATATGAGGGTCAATAATGATAATAAACATTAGAAAAATCTCTTAAGACAATATAAAAATAGAAACCTCGATAGCACAACAAACTCAAGGAGGCCTCTACCTGAAACCCATACAGGCGGACCCAACACACTCAATGAAAAAGTGCAGATGAAAAGTAGAAAAACAATTCTACAAATATACAAAAAAATGCAACAACCACTAAACAGAATGAAGGTGCGGTAGTTCAATTGAAAATTAAAAGGGAAAAAATTCTCTGAAACCAGAAACCTATCCCAATCTAAAGGAACCTAAAACAGAGTATAGCTGAGAGAGCCCGAATTCTAAATCCCAACTCCAACCACTGTATGAGGTCTATGCATCCTATATCCCTATGCTCCTATGAGATCATGATCAACATATCCAATGTCTAAAAAAGACATGATGCATGTTGGGAAAAGACTATGATGGATTGAGTATATACATACCAAGTGGGACGCCCTTAAATTGTTTAAGGGGGGCCAGTAAGAGATACACTAGAAAGGAAAGTAGTAAAGAGAAAAAGGTACCATAAAAGTGAATTGAAAGAGTAAAAATAAACCTAATAAGAGAGTGAAAGTAGACTCATAAAAACATAATGAGATCGAAATGGAAAAAAAAATTAAGTCATCATTGAGTCTTCTATACCTATAGCCAAAGATTAGACTCATCTAACCATGAGAATCTAGTCATGGAAAGCATGTGGCATACCCTACACATCTTCACCTATCTTGAGAGTAGAGTAACCAAGACCCAATGAGTGGGTATTGCAATATGATATATATATATATATATGATCAGTAAAAGAAGCTCAAATGAGGGAGTAAGGGAATATCTATCTCACAGCTCCACCAAATAAAGTGTGTATCAAATAGTTCAAAAGTAAATCAATATGTGATGCCCAATATCACATATGCGTACCCAGGAGGCACAAGTTAATGGGGATCAAGTCACGTAACCACGATACTATCCTATTTGTGTGGAACTCACTCGCCTTCCTGGTTTTTGATCACATCACATGAAAAAATCTTGGTTGTGAAAGTACCCTTCTCCCCTATGAGTCCAAATGTTAGTCAACCCACTCCTCTACACAATGCCACACAGTTGAGGGACTTATAAGAAATTCACCGAGGAATGACACCGCCTAGTCATACTTGTGTGTAAAACTTGTGGCAGTCATCGAGAAAAACCACTTCCCAAAAACTATCGAAGGGAAATCCTGGTGATTCGTAAGGGGCATGTCGCTACCCAGCCCTACTACAGGGTCACACATGGAAGGTCATTTGGGACTACACTGCCCAACCCAGCTAGAGGGTAATCTCAGAAAGCCAAGGAACTCTAGTACCAAGATCCTAATAGAGGGTAACTCAGAATCATTGGGGACAACACTTCCCAGTACTACTAGAGGGTTATACCAGAATCATTAGGGACCACACTAACCATCCCAATTGGAGGGTTAGCCCAGAACTGCTCTATTATGCCAGCCTGATTGTTTCCATCATATGGTGTCATCTCTATGAATTCCGACTTGTAACATTCATGTAATACCTAAAAATCTACTTCTGATGGAACCCTCACATTTTAAATGAAAATACAGTTAGGATAGGCATATCGTAGGCCAAAATTTAAGTCCAAACGAAGGGGATATTGGGGTTTGAAGATAAGTCGGAAGATCCCAAGAAGATCACAATGTAAAAAAGGGCCCACACGACAACTGGTCCTCCTATAATACTTGCTCGTGTCTTCTGGATAGTACACGAGTCCCATCCTTGGTGGGTTACATGCCGTGTAGGTGGACTACATAGCATATCCCACCTATCCGGGGACCGAGATGTGTCCGCTGGCCATGTTTGTGTACTCAAACTCCATGT
Organism: Viscum album; assembly: GCA_963277665.1. Taxonomy (NCBI): domain Eukaryota; kingdom Viridiplantae; phylum Streptophyta; class Magnoliopsida; order Santalales; family Viscaceae; genus Viscum; species Viscum album. Next base: position 1,442,658,960 of record OY728162.1, on the reverse strand, counting down.
CCATGTACTCTTTTACAAACATGTTGGTTCACATAAGATACAGTCCATGTGGCCAACCCATGTAGTTGTCACATGGTGTGTTCCTGGACATGTCTTCCTTAACATGACTTGTTCATATGCAAAGGGTAATACATGAAATATCAAGGGGTGTACATGTCGTGATGTCCTAATCCACCCCAAAACCCTAGAGCCGCCACTGAGGGAGGCTATACATCGTGTGTTCTTCAAGGTACATGGCGTGCAGTTAGGTTTTTTCCAGAAACCTTGAGGTTTCTCTAATTTTTAGCTGTGCGTCGAAATCTTTTATAACTACAACCAAAGTTTCTTGATTCCACTCTAAAAACATTGTATCAAACTGAAGGATGGTAAAAATAATCACATTCATCACAAATTGGGCTCATTCGGAAATGAGGGTTTTCTTGGACCTTTCGAACACTGCCAAAACCTAAATCCTCATATGATTTTCCTTAAAAATACTAATTCTTAATCCTTGCATCAATCCATTTCCAGATATATTCCTTTCCCACAATTCTGTTGCTGTTTGGAAAATCTGTCCCAAATCTGGGCACCCGATCAAGATAGGGTCACTCGACAGATGTCGTTCTAGGAACAAGAGTGTTCCACCGGTAAAGAAAATAAATTTTTGAGGGATAAAGGAACCATAATCAAGGGTTTGGGTTGTTTTACTAGAGTTCTTGGCCAACCGATCAATAATGGGCATCCATATTAGACGAACGATAAATAAAATCTATGTTTTTAGCAGTTGGGACCATGAAAAGGGGGCACATATTGAAGAATCGGTGTCCATCATTCTAAAAAATATAATCTAGGGTGTCAAAAGACAAAAAAGTATGACAATATTTTCTTGGATCGATCATATGTGAAGAAAATTCTTTCCAATAGTTTTGAGAGGATCCGATGCATTTTATGCACTTTGATTCGTCCTGAATTAGAGGTGCGCCATTCTTCATCACTTGTTCTTAATACCCCAATAGAGAGGAGAAGAAGGGAAGAACTATTGGAAGAGATCAGGGCTATGAAAACCCTAGAAAATATCTACAGTGATATATTTAAAGAGTGTCAATTAATGAATCTTTCATTTAATTTGTTATATAATTAATTATTTAACTACTTAAATGCACCTCGAATGAGTGAGGGTTCAGAACATCTTGCACAAACAAATTTCATGTCATTCCTTGGGAAAAAACCAATTTCTAGAGCCAACCATGGCTTGGGATTTTTTATTTGATCACCCACTTCAATGTTATCCTTTTATATTTAATCAACCACATGATTGAATTATAAAACATATTTTATATTTCTACCGATTTAATTACGGGAACACCATGCCTCATAATTGCATTCTGTCTCAAAGCCTATCTCTGGAAAACATTTCATATGTATTTCCATGTCTTAAATGGTAAAACAATGTCCAGAAATCATTTAATCATTCAATATTTTTTTCCTCAAAATAAAAAACTAACTAAACAATTCGGGATATTAAGCCGGTATCCATCTCTGCTACTCTAAGGTATTATCCTCCATGTTTCTATGCTACCACAAAACCCAAACTAAAGGGATGTCTAGTCATCACAAGGTACATTATTATTTTTCCTCGATCTTGACCGGGTTCTCCACGAAGGTGGATCCATCCTCGCTGTCCATCTCGAACCAAAATCTCCATCGAACACTGCTCTCTGATGGAAAGGAAGTGCATTGACTTCAAGGGTCAGTCTACAATCATCTAGATAGAGTCATGGAATTTTTTTATTCATGGAAGACCTATGTATAAGTACCTAGATATTCTATCACATTTACAATATAGAATATCAAGAGGCTGCATTAGTCCCATCAGAATTTTGATGCTCAGCCTTCACCTACTGACAAGTAAGGCATCATGAGAAGAACTCAACTTCAGTTTTTATCATGAAAGACCACCAAAAATATCACTGAAGTTCCGTATATCTTCCTTATATAGAGAATTACAACTAAGGGAGAAGTTTGGAACTCGCACATCACCTCTTTGGGCAATGTGACTGGAACCATTGTTCATCCCTAGAGCAGGAAGTCATGATTTTCTCATTGAAAATATCCATATGGTGCGTCACTTGTGGATATATGATCACAAAGAGAATCATAGTCAATCTCACCTAGATGGGACACTTTTTCATGCTCAAGGGGAGAAGGATTCAACACTATCGACTGTAAGAAAACTACACCCTCCAGCCTCATCCGGGACAACTGTAGGGAAGCCAACTGCTCTGAAGCTTCCCAAACTAGGTTAGCCCGGGACTTCTTACTAAGGTCATCTACTACAACATTTCCCTTCAATATAGTATATACAATCTCAAGGTCATAGTACTGCATGAACACCAACCAGTGTTGCTACCTCAGGTTTAGGTTCCTCTGAGTGAAGACATACATGATACTCTGGTGGTCTGAGTAAACAAAAAAGAGCTCTCTGAGAAGGTATTGCCTCAAAATCCTCCTAGAATAAACTACCATTTCCAGATCTTGATCATGATTCTCATAATTATTCTTAGGGGGTCTCAACTACCTCGACCCATATGTGATGACTATCTTTCATTGTGTCATCAAAAAACCAAGCCTCACTCCTAAGGTATCACAATATACCACAAACTCAACTTCTTCCTCTAGTAGTGTCAAAATTAGGGTACTCTTTAGCCTCTACCTCAGATACTTAAATACCTTTTGGAACATTTCAATCCAAGTAAACATCTACCCCTTCCACATCAGAGTAGTCAAAGTCTATGTGATTATGGAGAAGTGTCCCCCAAATAACATGTAGTACCCTACAAATCCATGAAAACTCCGAACCTCAGACACATTCTTGGGTGGCTTCCAAGAAATAACTTCTTCATTCTTTGTTGGATCCACAACTAGATTTTATTTCAAAATAACATGAAATAGAAAGTGAACCTAATATATATATAACTAGAATTTCAAGATCTTTCTATAAAAAAGTTTCTCCCAATGTTGGTAAAGGACCATTCTTAAGTGATCTTCATGATCCTCCTCTATCACATAGTATATAAGTATGTCATCGATGATGAAAATAAAAAACCGGTCCAAGTAATGATGGAATATCTTGTTAGTCAAATCCATTAAAATGGTGGGAGAATTTATCATGTTGAATGGGATTACAAAGAACTAATAGTTCCCATAACGACATAGAAAGGCCAACTTCAGAATATTGGCCTCAAGAACCCATATTTGGTGGTAGCCAGACCTATGGTCGATCTTAGAGAACCATCTTGCACGTTGTAACTGATCAAAGAGGTCATCAATCCTTGGAAAGGGATAATTGTTCATTATCATGGCCAAGTTCAGACGACGATAATCCACAAAAATTCATGCGCTCCTGCCTACCTTCTTCACAAACAAATCTAGAGCTGACTAGGGGAAACCATTGGGTCTAATGAAACTATTCTCACGAAGGTCCTACAACTACAACTGTAGCTCCAAAAACTCATTAGGTGTCATACAATTAGCCGTATAAGATATCAGGTCAGTCCCTAGTTTCAAATCAATTCAAAATTCCAACTACCACCTTAGTGGTAGTTCTGAAATGTATTCAGGAAAGCCATCCATATAATCATCCAAAACTAAAGGAATCCAGTTGCTTGAGAAGTATTATTCACCAAGGTTCCTAATCTATAGTTGATGGGAAATAGGCTACAACCTCTTTCTCAAATCACCAATTCATCCCGCTATGAGGTCTCTCTCGCTTAAGAAAGAGAACCTCATCCCATCAGTGCAAAGACATCTAACTAGTTTTTGATGACAGTCAATCAAAGCTCAGACCATACAAATCAAATACATGACTAAGATAATGTCATATGGTTTCATTGTGATGACCAATAGGTCTCACATGAAACTCTATCCTCCAAGAAAAAGGTCGTATTTCTGGTAGATGAAAGATACAGAGGAAGTGTTCCCTATAGGAACCTCAATGAATAGTTGAAGTGCTAGCATCTCTACTGGGAGATCTATCTTCTGCTCCATGAGTTGACAAAAAAAATAATGGCTTGAACTTGTGTCTACTAATAATGAGGAAATAGGAGAGTAAACACACATCATACCTCAAATCATATCAAGTGTTTTAGGATCATAGAAATCTAAAGGCTGAAGATACTCATGGCCCAGGACACTGGCTCCCGGATTTAGATATGGTCCACCTAGTGGTGGTGGTAGAAGAACCTCATGATGTCACCCCCACCTCCACCTCCTCCTACTCCTCTGCTAGATCTGCCTCCCTTGGGACCGCCGTCCCCGCCAAGGAGATCCCTAATCATGACACTATATCTTCTGTGGTCGTCCATCTATTACTTGTTTGGGATTCTTAGCTCGTCTTGCTGGGATGTACCATTCCATGTGACCTAGACAATCACATGTATAGAACCATCCCACTATAATATTACTTATTGTTATATGCTACCCCTATAGGGAACAACCATGTCCCTGGGAATGTTCACGAAATAGTCTCCAGTCTCAAGTTCTCTAGAATCTTCCTGCTGCTGTAGATTCCTCAGCTCCATTATTCATACTTCCAGATCCAACTATCTAATGTCCTTATGTCAGTACTCTATCTATAACATGTGCCCACTCCATCACACTGGTATAATTGGTGATGCACAAGGGCACCACTTTGAACCCGATCTCTCTATGAAGTCCCTGCTCAAACATCCATGATATGAAGTAACCATATATTATAATGTAAAGGGAGTGGACAGTAAGGTCTATAAACCTCACCGCATAATTTACCATTGTCATCCCACCCAACTGAAGCTACATATACTTCTGAATCTAAATTGAGCATAAGTAGTTGGGGTGGTACTTCTCCCTAAAGAGCTGCTATATGTTATCCCACAACATTTTTGACTCATCATTCATCTGATTAACTAAGTTCTACTAAATACTAGCTACTCAATTGAAAATAATGGATTCCAAATCCACCATATGATCTTATGGTGTCCAAAAAATACAGAATATGTGGACTAGAAACTCCATCAAATCCTCTACTGCCTGAGGATCTAGCTCACTGTGGAACCTCAATGATCTCTAGCATTGGAAATCATGAAGGGTTCTCAATATGTGTGCATCCTTAGCCTGCCCTTCTGGGAATATCTTCTACTCAATAGGTGGGGGTGCCACTACCTTCCTACTGGGTGGAAGGGGATCGTAATATAAACCCTGAACTGAGGCCTCATTTCCCATGGAGTCAATTTCATGAATCAGAGTTGGTTTCCTTGATGGATGTCATCGTAGAGGCATCCTAAAAACTATCAAGGAGTACTGTGGTTAGATGAAAACATCCACACAAATATATATATATATATGTGTGTGTGTGTGTGTGTGTGTGTGTGTGGGTGTTTGTGTGTAAAGATGATGTGGAGATAAATCAATAAGGGAAGTCAAATACTAAATCTATAGGATTCATGTACAATTGTTCCCTAAATAAATGTCTCAGGGTAATGAGTTGACAAGCTGGTCATCAGGGTCCTGGTGAATGGCTACATTTGCTGTCCACACCACCACTAGACTCACTGGCTCAAGAGCCACTCACGAGACACATCGACACTATTTTCCTAAATCCAACAAATAAATCATTAGGAAAACATCTGGAAAACATACCAAGGGTCAAACCACCATTGAAACCACTCTGTGATGACCTGACCCAAGAGGTGACTTGAGCTATAAGTTCTCCAAACCCACCTCCATAGGCTAGGGGTTGGAGATAAGCTCTGAAAACACAAAAAAAATTGGTAAGAATTTGACTGAAACCTATACATGAACACACAAACCACTCAATGTAAATGTTCAGGGTAAAAGTAGAATAAATAAAAACAGGTATAAATATAATAAAAATTGCATGAACCACTAAATAGAATGAATGTCTGGTCGTTTCAATTGAAATTTAAAAGGGAAAAACATGTTCCTAAAATAGAAACCTATCCCAACCTGAAGGAAATAGAAAACGAGTACATCTAGGAGAGTTCCTATCCAAAATCCCAAATCCAACCACCGTATTTGGTCCATGGAGCCCATATCCCTATGGTCCTCTAAGATCACGATTGACCTATCCATCATCTACAAATAAAATGACACATGTTGGGAAAATCCCAAGAAAGAGTTAGTATATACATACCCAGAAGGATGCCCCAAAAAGGTGAAGGGGGAGCATTAAGTGATGCACATGAAAGGAAAGGATTATAGAGAACAAGGTACAATAAAAATTAAGGAAAATAGTACGGTTGAACCCCTCATCAATTCTTTGCTACCTATAGATGGAGAGTAGACTCATCCAAACATGAGAATATAGACACCGAAAGCACATGACATAACCTTTGTTTCTTCGTCTTTCCTGGAAGGAAAGTAACCAAGACCCAAGGATTGGGTACTATAAGAGGATATATATATATATATATATATATATATATATATTCTCAGTAAAATAAGACCAAATGAGGGAGTAAGGGGATCTCCATCTCACAGCTCTGCCCGAGAAAGTGAGTAACCAATACTTCCAGGAAAAGACATCTATGATTCCCAATATATCATACATCTTCCTAGGTAGAACAAGTCAAAGAGGCCTAAATAATCACACCTCGATACTATCTGCATTGGGTAGAACTGACTCACCCCACAGTTTTTTATCACATCACAAGAATGAATCTCGATGGGGGAATTTTCCACTCTTTCCCATGATTCCAAAGGTAAGCTGAACCACACCTCACCACTGTGTTGCACAATATATGGACTTATCTGGTAATCATTGAGGAACATCACTTCCCATTCATATTGAAGAGTACCACTCGGGATAGTCACTTGTGAGTGAAACTACTTAGAAACTGCTAGAGGGTAAGCCCGATGAGTCGTCAGGGGGACACCACTACCTAGCCCAGCTAGAGGGTCATGCCTGGAAGGTCATCAGGGACTACACTACCCAACCCAAATGGAGGGTCGTCTTGGAACTTCATAGAGATCCACAACCCGAAATTCCACTTGAGGGTACCTCAGAATCATCATAGACTACACTACCTAGTCCCAATAGAGGGTCATCCCATAATCAGCAGGGACTACACTACCCAACCCAACTAGAGGATTAGCCTAAAACTGCTTTCGTAAGCCAACCTGATCGTTGCCATCATCAGGTGTCATCTCTATGTGTGCTAAGTTAGAATATTCACTTTATACCCTGAAAGATACTTCTAAGGGAACCATTGTATTTAATGTAGAATAACACTTAAGATAAGCATATCATTGGAAAAAATACAAGCCCAATGAAGGATATAGGGGGTCTAATGATCACTAATATGATCCCAAGAAAAACACGATGTGCATGGGGCCCACATAGTATGCAGTCCTCATCCACTTCTTGGATGTTTCTTTTGGCTAGTACATGATTCTCATCTGTGTAGGGTTACACACCGTGTAAGTTGACTGCATAGAGTGTCCCACCTATCTAGGGACTATGCCATGTTCATTGGTCATGTCAATGTACTCAGACCTTGTGTCCGTGTACTCTGGTAAATTGCGTGTTGGTCCACACAGGATACTATCCATTTAGCCAACCCATGTAGTCGGCACATGGTGTGTGCCCAGCTGTGTGTTCATTCACATGGATTGTTCACACTAAAAGGGAATACATGACATGTTAAGGGGTTTACACACCATTCCATCATTATCTACCTCAAAACCCTAGCACCACCATTGAAGGAGGATACATAATGTGTGTTCTTTGATGTACACACTATGTATTCAGGTTCTTCTAGAAACTTTGAGGTTTCTCAAAATTTTGACCGCCACTTCCAAATCCACTCCAACTGCAACTAAATTCACATGATTATACTCAGAAAGCACTGTGTCTAAACAAATAATTGGGAAACTCTTCATCATTCATCATGAATTGGTCTGGTTTAGAAATGATGGTTTGGCTGGATCTACCACATACCACTACAGCTTTGATCCATATCATATTCTCACAAAACAAATGAACTCATCATCCTTGTGTGGTTCCTTTTATAGATCTATTTCATGATCTTGATTCCATCACCATTTATAAAATCTATCCTAAATCCAGGCACCCAATTGAGCTCGAGTCACTAGGTAATTTTCGATTTAGGAATCAGAGGGTTCTGAAGGTGAAGAATGTGAATATTTGAGGGAGAAAAGCACCATAATCAAGGTTTTGGATCATTGACCAAGATATATAGGCCAATAGATCAGTAACGAACATACATATTAGATAAAAAATAAATAAAGAGTATGTTTTTAGCAATTGGGATCATGAAAAATTTGCACATATTGAAGAATAAATGTTAACCATGAACAAACATTTAATCCAGGGCATAAAAACACCAAATATGAGTTATACCTCAACTTGGATTGATCATTGGTGAAGAAAGAACTTCCCAACAGTTTCTAGAGGAGCCACTGCATTCGATTCCCTTAGATCCTTCCTAAATCATAGGTTCATCATTCTTCATCTCTCGTTCTTTGTCTTCCAAAGGAGAGGAGAAGAAGGGAGGAACTGTTGGTAGAGCATAGGGTAATAAAAACCCTAGAAAATCTCTACATAGAGATATTTAAATATAACAACATAATTAATATTTCATTTAATTAGATAAATAAATTATTTATTTATCCAATTAAATGCACCTCCAATGAGGGAGGGGTAAGAACATCTTGCTCTAACTCATTTTATTTCATGCCTAGGGAAAAACCCATGTTATTGACTGAACCATGGTCTCAAATATATGATTTGATGACCTATTTAATGGTTATCATAGTTTATTTAATTAACCACATGCATGAAATATAAAAAATATATAATATTCTTATCAATTTAATTTCGGTGACAATGGGCATTGGAATTGCAAGTCGTCTCAATGCACATCTTTGAAAAAAAAACTAGAAATATTTTAAAGTTTTATAAAAGAAAAACTAGGTCCCTACATTCTAAGAATTATTTCATATATAAATATTTTTCTTGGGGTATCAAATAACCACCTCGAATATTAAATATTAAATTATTAGTGAAAAATAATAATGGTACATTGATCACATATCAAGTCTGTAATAGATGTTTTTGGGAATGTAATTCTGAAAATATTTTGAATCTCTTTCTAGTTAAATTTGATATGATTTTTGGAATGGATTAGATTTATTTATATTACGACCTTACCAATTATTGAGGACGGGAAGTCATATTTCATATTATGAATGAATAAATTATTATCTATCAATGTGTGGTTGAATAAAAAATTCTACTGTAAATTATGTACATTAAATGGGTCTTACTTCCTATTGTGATGGGTACCTATCTCAAATGGTTAGTGAGGACCTAAAAAGTAAAGATATACAAATTTTGAATGAAAGGGATAGTGTATTTTCTAAGAAATTTCCTAGTATTCCCTTAAATCATGAAGTTGGTTTTCTAATATAATTAATACATAGTGCTATGATAATTTCAAATAATCCTTACAGAATATCCTCAATTGAGTAATGGGAATTGAATAAGAAACTATAGGTGAATCTTGATATGGGATTTATTTTTCCAAGTGAATAACCATGGTTTACACAGATTATTTTTTTATTAATAATAAATACAGTCCAATGAATCTTTTCATATATTATTTTCAACACAATGAGATCACTACAAAGAAAAATTCCAAGCAACCCCATGTTGATGATCTGTTTGATAAATTATGGGGATCTGAATTCTTTTCAATGGTTTAAGATTATTCAAGATATCATTAATTGAGGGTTATGAAGGAGGATATACCCAATGAAACATTATGTATGAGGTACGGTCATTATGAATTTATAGTGACTGTATTTCGAGTTACCAATGATCCAACTATGTTCATGGATCTAATGACTTGTGAATTTAGATATTATATTGATTATTTTGTGGTCCAATGAGCTCGTACTAGAGTGGTAAGGGCTCATTCTTAGCATCCAAGAGACCCAGGTTCAAAACCGGGTGGAGGCGAATTTCCAGGGCACTGTAGCAGTACTGTAGCAGTACTATTTGGTACTGTAGCAGCCAGACTGTTCACCTGATTTGGGCTTTCCGGCCACCAGTTTGGGCTTACGGGTCTTGGGGCCTTTAGGCCATCAAAGGCCTTCGGGCCATAGGGACTTCAGGCTATTAAAGACCATGAAGTAGCCTAGTTCACATAGAGTATGCCTCAGATGAGGATCAGAGCACCTGTAGCAGTCACCAGAAGCAGAGCTAACCTAATTGGAAGAATATGAGGGTATGAAAACCACCATCGGGACTAGGCACCATGTAGCTTTGTATGAGGCAATGCTAACCGATCAACAATGAAGGTGGGGATAAAAAGAAAATCAATGATGCAGAAGCTGGGGAGGGGCAGTTCGAGTGGGATGGGCCTACAGGTCTTGTATTATGCATGGTATGCCTCTAGGACTTCAAGTCATGTATTATGGGTCATTTCGGGCCTTGTGCCTTGGGCCTACGTGTCATGTACGTGTTCCCCTTCAACCCTTAAAAAGGGGATTATCTATAATAAAATAAAAAGAAGGCCTTAGGTCTATTTGGGCTATGATAAAGTAAGAGAATGAAGATAATTTGAGTATTTCGTTGAAGAACTTGAGAAAGGATAATTACTTCCAAATTTTTTAAAAGTGATTTCGAGCTATAACAAGTATCATTATTTGGTCATGTAATCATAAGAGAGGGGATATTTGTGGATAATTAAAAGATGGATTTTATAAAACATTAGACTAGAGAAACAACGGTGACTGAAATAAATAGTTTTCTTTGGTTGGATGGATACTAATGATTCTTTGATAGAAATTTCTCAAGTATATCAAATATACTAACCATATTAACATGGATTAGAGTCATGTTCCTTTGAACAGATAAGGGTGAAAATATATTCAATGAATTAAAGATATGTTTAGTCACTTCACCAACACTTTCAATACCTTGGAGTGGAGAAGGGTTTGTGATTTATTTTTATGCATTATATATATTGGGGATTTTTCTCATGAATAATGAAATGATTATTTTTTTATTCTTATTGAAGGTTCATATAAGATACATTCCCAATCTCATGAATTTAAACTTTAAATGGTAATTTTTTATTTGAAGATATACATGAATTAAAATATGATGAATGGTGTGAAAAATATATGGATCATAATATAATGAAATATATATTAAAATAAACAGTGTTGAATATTTCCCATTGGATATGGTTAAAAATTATTAAATATTATCACTTCTCTATACATTAACACCATGTGAAGGTGAACAAATAATTTTATTATCCGAGTATGATGGGTTGTGATAGCTTATTCAAGATGAGGATTTAAAGAGATAAAATACTTATATATTTATATAGGATTGAATTTAAAATCATAAGAAAAAGTGAAGGATCCTATCTTTCACAGATAAGTGTTCCATATTCTATTCATGTGAATATTAAAAATAAAGGGGGGTGTAGAGCACAGAAGAAGGTGAGGAATGATTCTGAGTAAACAAATGCTATTGATGAAATGATCATGTTCAGGAACCATATATGTGTCCTATAAATAACCAAATAGAAGATAATGATTTTGGATGAATCTCATAGTTAGTCATTATCTATTTATATTGGAATAATGAAGATATATATAGATCTAAAAGAGCATTTATACTATGAAACTATGGAGATAAATATTTTAGGGGATGTATCATAGTGATTTACATGTTAGTACATTAAGTTTAAGAGAGATAATTCTAAGGGTATTTCAGAATAAATAACCATATGTGAGTCGAAATGAGAAAAAATCACTATGGAATTAATTTAAGGTCTCCCCAATATACTTATTGAAATGAGAGAAGATTTATCTTATCACCAGATGCCCTGAATACATGTTAACAAAGTTTTTTGGTTACACAGAGCAACACTATCAATAATATCATATCAATATCAAAAGTTTAACACAATTTTCTTTAGAAGTGTTCAACAAGTTTTAAGAAAATGTTTAGATTTAACAATGCATTTAATCCTCAGACTGATGGTCGATATGAGAGGACCATTTAAACCCGAAAAGATACAATGATAGATAATTTTATAGATTTCAAAGGAGGATGATATCAATAACTTAATAAATTTTGAATTTCTTATATTAATAGAATTAAATATAGATTTAATATTAATTTTCATAAGTCCCTCTATGGAAAAATATTCATGACTTCAATATGTCGGGATGAATTTTTGGAACAAAAGATATTGGGACCTAGTAAAGTTAAAGAAATGGTCAAGAGGGATAGAGACATGAAAAAACCCATCAAGGTAGCTCAGATTCAATAAATTATAAACTTTAAAAATCATAAGTGATATCTAGAGTTCAAATCTTATGATAATAATTTGCTAAAAATATCTCATTGGATGTAAGTTATTAGATTTGGAAAAAAGGGAAGCTAAACCCAAGGTATAGCAGTCCCCATGAGATTCCTGATCATATCATAATAGTATCTTATCAATTTTTTTTTCTAAAAAACCACTCCCAAGTTCATGATTTGTTCCAGGTATCTATTTTAAAAAATAACACACCTTATCCTTAAAATGTTTTAAACTTAAATATCATACCATTAGAGTAGAATATTTGTTATAGATAATAAATGATACAAATATTTCATTGGAGAGGTAAAGTTCTAAAAAATAGTCTTATTGAACTTGGTATGTGTAACACCCCGAGCTTCCACGATACGCTTCTCATTCAATAATACAATAGCTTGCATTGTACGCAACTTCGAGTTCTAAAACATCGCGACAAATCAAAGTAGCCGTTATGAATAGTAATAACCACTTTTTAAAATTATAGAAATTTTATATTTCAAAATGGACTTCATTTTTGTATTCCTAATATTGAAATTAGCCTATGTTGAATTTTTTGTAATTTTCTGAGAACTTCAAAATTTTTATGAATAGTGAAAAATACTTAAAACAACTTTTTTAATCAAAATAATTCATAGTGATAAATTATACTATTGAGTGGTTTTAGAGTATAATTAGAATATATTTTTACCATTTTATCCAATGGTGGTCATTAGAATTAATTTGACATTGAAATTGGACATAAACAATTGTCAATCTTTTGATATAAATTGTTTCTTAAAAACACGCTATTTTTTTGTGACAGCGGGAATTAATTATAAAATTAATTAATGCAACTAATATGTTTGGAATTTTGTAAAATAGACATCATTTTTGAATTCGGAATATCAATTATAGCTTAGGGTGAAATTTTGGCCTTATTCTGAAAAACTTCAATTTTTGATGAATAGTGAAACCACTAAGTGGTAGTTAAATAACTAATTTTTCGTTTAAATGAAATATTACCACTTCTGTGATTTGATTTTCAAAAATCTGACATACATGGTTGTCATTAAGAAGTAAAATGTGGTTCAATGGGATAAAAATAATTTTTTGGTGAATAGTAACTTATTAAGTTCTTAATCGCGATTAGTGGTAATTAGGGTAGTTTAAGGTATAAATAATACTTTAATAATATTAAATGACCTAGACACATGTCCCAACCTCATTGGTTGTGTCATGGCCGACCAAGACAAGCCATGGCCTAACTTGGGGACCCCATGGATCCACTTTTGTTGGGAAATAACATAAATTACTTTTTATGTAATGTTAAAGTGAAAATGACACTAACATAAAGTGTTTTACTAAAACAATTTTTAAGTAGGGTTACACAAGTCCAAATTTTGATTATAAATAGTCATTGGAAAGATAAAAAGATTTCCTATATCATAGTATTTTTTTTATAATTTTTAGACATTAAATAAATTTAATTATTTATGACATAATAATGATGCAGCGATGACATCATTATTTGACGATTTAAATAAAATGGAAAGATAATATAAAATCTATGAACTACACATGGCCAAAACCAATTGGATGAGTGGATTTCGATGCCTTATCACCTTATCCACGAATTCTATCAATGTGGGACCTTTTAAAACCGAAACACATTTTCAAATAATGTAATGTTCCTTTACTTTCCAAAAGTGCCCCTCCTCTCCTCTTATAAAAGGCCCCCACCTCTACCTCATTTCACACACTCTTCAAGCCATTGGCTCGGCCAACCCCTGCCCATTTGCTCTCTCCACATCCCTATCCTCATCCTAGAGGATTCCCTTTGGGCAGAATCCTTTCAAAGGAAGCCTTTAGGCTCAACTCAAAAGGAGTTACACTTTTTAAGGTAATTCATTCTCTCATGTTCTTTTGTTTTATTTTGCTTCTCCAACCCCCTAAACTCTTTTTATTTACTTCTGTTGTAACAACACCAGTATCTTAAATATACTAGGATGTTGTTATAAGATTTATTTGAGCTACACTTCCACACAACTACATCAAATGGTTAAAGAACATAAGGTTTCCGTGGATGGCGAAATTCTGCCTCCCGAAACGATGATTGTTCAACACTCATTTAACACCTTCAAAGGTGGCCATTATGATGTCACTATTTTTATATATGATATATAATATGTTTATGTTTTCCTTAAGCTTCTGTTTTTTTCATTTTGGGCATACCTTTATGGTTTCCATTATGGGTAAAACACGATATCTTCATTTTAGGAAGCGCGGACTACCGCCCCCTGAAAGTGATTTGATTCGTTAATACCATATGTGGGATGTGTGAAGGATAAAGTTAATGATATTATATATGTTATTATACTGGAATTATAATATACTCTCATATCATTATGATTCCATTCCAGAAAATATGAAATAGAAATGGAAGTAGCGTTCATGCGTACGTACGGCTTACCGTCTCCATGAACGGTGCATTTCATTTCTTACCTCTAAATGTGATGTAATATTATAAATGAATGTATGTACTGGATATATATGACATATATGATATCTACATCATGAATACCATTCTGGATATAATGAACCTTTGACCAAATTAACAACATGTAAGTGTAAGAAGCCTATTTTTGACTTAAGAACCAAATACCGACAAAATAAACATTATTAACTTAAATAATTACATAATGTTCATATCATTGTAATAAGTGTTATAATAAGGATAATGAAGTTGAAAATGGTTCTTAATAAGGTATATATTAACTCTAGTTTATTATTCAGGAGGTTAAAGAACGGTTGAGTCAAGTCAGACACGAGGTAAGGGAACTTCTTAACCCAACTTCCATTCTTTGGGTTAATCTCCTACTTTCAAATTATGTCATGATGTTATTATGTCCTATTTTGTATTTTTACTTTCTTTATTTGTACCTATAGTGAATACACATAATATATCTACTCTATTTTAAAAATGATCTTTTTAAGGACTTCGTCTCAATCTCCTTTCATTGAGGCATATTTTGTTTTATACACAAATTTCTTTTATACGGTGTATAAACCCCTTTGACTTTTACATTTATTCAAAAGGAATCTTTTTATACGAAGCATTTTGCTAAACGACAAAAGGGAATGTTTTTCTTTCCGTACTTATCCGGCGACAATGACTTCTCCGCCGCCGTGACCATTATTTGAGTTTCGGCTTCCTCTACAAGCCATCATTTTTTTTAATGAAAAATAAATACAAAGTTTTAACTTTCTTTTATTTTGGTAATAAAAATGGTTTTGAAAGCGTTTTTATCATATAAAAGTGTTGTATTGATATCTTGTGATTGAAATGTGGAAATGTTATGTTTCCTTTATGCATGTTTTATGTGATACGATTATGTTATGGTTTATGATATGTTTAAACCTATTCATATGAGGAATGCATTGGACTTAATAAGTGATGGGTGGAGCCCGCTATAGCTCCTCGATGCATCGGCAGGTCTCATGAGACAAACTAGTGTCTTGGCACAAGGCCTTGACAAAATCTTATTTGTGGTCTTGGCACGAGGCCTTGACTACGTGGTTATGATAGTCTGGCATTATGCATTCCATCATTATGAAAGTGGTTATTGATATTGCATGTGATTATTCGACCAGTAGAATATCCATATGAAGAAGTAAATGGCATTATCTCATTTTACTTTTGCCATATTATGTTGAAGTTCATGTTTAAAAGGATTTTGTTTTAGTTATACATTGCCTTAAATGTTAATGTTTATTTATGAAAGCTTCCGCATTATTGTTATCCTTACTGAGCATTTGAGCTCACCCCTTTCAATGTTTTAATATTTTACAGGATGTGAAGAAGTATTTTATGAATGACCTGCAGGGATAGTCAGAAGAGGATATGAGTGTGGACTATGGAGACTTTGTTATTGTAGTTTTTCACTTTTTGATGTAATGAAAGACTTATGAATGTATCTAGTGTTTCCAAGGCTACTAAACTAATCGGTCTTTCGAGACTTGATCCTTTGTGATCATGCCAATGTTACGAAGTAATGCACCGACTCTGGGTGGCTGGGGTCGGGGCGTTACAGTTGGTATCAGAGGCAGTTTAGTACTAACCTTGGAAGCTAGATTTAGATAAACTCTGATTAGAGCACATAGACCTAAGATGAACTTTGAGGATTAGTATAGAAGAACTTCCTAAAATTTTGGAATTGTAGAGATTTTGTGAGTTTTCCGATCAATACATCCCTGTCTGGATACGAGCAGGTAGAGGCGGCTCTGGCACAGATGTACCTAGGGGTAAAACACAAAAACACCGCTTTGAGCTAGACTCGAACGAGAACTGGTGCACGACAACGGGCCTTGCTGCACTCTTGGTTACGACACTCCCGGGGGATATGCTTAGGATAATTCTCATTTTATTTACAAACCACTATGAAGGGTTATGAGTATATACTTCCTCAAAGAAAACATTTCTTTTTATGATTATGGATTATATCCATACATAGTTCAATTTATGTAAAGTGTTTTACAAGTATGGAATTATGTATTTTGATTCATAAACTAATCTAGTTTATGCCATTGTTTAGAAATGGCGCCTAGTGGAAGGAATGGAAACCGTATCAATGCACGCACTCCGTGTAGGGATTGCCCTCCTAATCAAGATAATTATTGTGGATCAGGAGATACAACTGGTGCTGATCAACTTATTACCATACTGGGACAACTCACTCAAGTTATGAATAATAACCGTACTCGTATGGATCACCCTGATCCGCAACGTGGAGGATCAATGCTAGACCGTTTCATGAGGCAACAACCGCCAACCTTCAATGGGAGTACAAATCCTATAGTAGCTGAGCAATGGATAAATTCCTTAGAGAAAATATTCCATGCCTTGGGGAGTAGTGAAAGGGAGGAGGTTGTCATGGCAGTTTACCGCCTCACTGGAGATGCCGATCAGTGGTGGTCGCTGATTCAAAACACAAAGGAAGATGATGACATATCGAATATGGAATGGAGGGAGTTCAAAGAGCTTTTCTTAGAAAAATACTTTCCTCGTGACCATCGAGCAGATATGGAAAGGCAATTTCTGAGTCTGAGGCAGAAGGAGGATGAGAATGTCGCAAAGTATGAGGCTAACTTTACAAGGTTAGCAAGGTATGCTGCAGATTACATACGTAACCCAAGGAGTAAGATTGATCGTTTCTTTGATGGGTTAAAACCATTTCTCCGTCGAGCTTTGGTATCACAATCCTTCTCATCATACGAAGATATTGTCTCGTGTGCTATCAAGACAGAAAAGGAATTCTCTAAGTCTTATGACAACAAAGTAAAGCAAGAGAAGAAGAGAACGGTGGAACAAGAGACAGATAAAGGGAAAAAGGGAAAGAAGGATTTTCCATTATGTGATAATTGTGGGAAGAATCACCCTGGTACTTGCCTAAAAGGAATGGGAGTCTGTTATAAATGTGGAGAAAAAGGTCACCAGGCACGTGATTGCAAGGGAAAGAAAGAGGCTGTCAAAGTTGAATGCTACAATTGTAGAGAAATGGGTCATTATGCAAATGAATGTCCTAAGCGTCAAGGAAACTTACCTCAGAAAAGGACAAGGGATCAAGGACAATCTTATGCTATTACTACAGTTGAAGCAGAATAACTAATGTATTGGTGCTTTTGGACTCAAGGATTATATTCTGGTTATAAGAATAATGTAATATATATATATGGATTGTACTGCATTACTTTTTGATTTCAGTAAGGTTTTAATATGATTAAGGTAATCATATTTTTGGTATGTGACAATAAGAGAAACATTTCTTTGTTTGGGGAATCTGATAAATTGATTTTGGAATTAAGAGACCTTTTAGAGAAAGTCTGGACAGAGGTATTTTGGATAACTATAAAGGTTGGAGTGGATTAAGTTGATCTTTGGATAGTATTGTTTAAGGTTAAAAATTTATGAAGATTATTTTTGAATATTATAATACTATAGTTTTAGGAAAAGGACAACCTGCAGGGTGGGGCATAACCCGTCGCGTCGGACAAAGCTGCAGGAATCGAACCCACAACCATAGTGCGACAGGCCTTTATTTCCTACCACTAGCCTACAGGAAGTCCCTGGTTATTAGAAAATAATTTTACTAATCTAAATGGTATGTGTTAACATTTTGAACCTTATACAATTAGGATAAATAGAATATTTTTGAGTTCCGTTACCATTCGGAGTAAAAGTTGGGGTTGTGGTAAAAAAAAAAAAATTTAACGAATGAAAGTATACATAACAAGTATGTATATTCCCTTACGTTCTTAGTAAATCTCCTAAATAAATTCCTCAACATTATAAAAGGTAGCTTAAAACAAAAATGTTGTCGGTTAACTTTTCCAACTGGGGTTCAATGACCGTTTAACCAATCACAAGTTTGTGATTTTCTTGTGGTTAAACTTTCTCCTAATCCTGTTTTCTGTAACTCTCCATCAGACCTTGATGGTTTGTTTCTCCTCCATATCCATATTTTCATATAATCCTAGAGTGGGCTATATCGGGTGACCTTTGTACTTATCCTGCTTTCTTTTAATGTTATGTATTTATTAACCTTATTTCCGATGTGGGTTTTCCTCAAAGGTATTTTCTCTTTTCAACCTTTTATTTTCCAAGAAAAATTTCAAATTGCGAGGACGCAATTTATTGAAGGAGGGGAGAATGTAACACCCCGAGCTTCCACGATACGCTTCTCATTCAATAATACAATAGCTTGCATTGTACGCAACTTCGAGTTCTAAAACATCGCGACAAATCAAAGTAGCCGTTATGAATAGTAATAACCACTTTTTAAAATTATAGAAATTTTATATTTCAAAATGGACTTCATTTTTGTATTCCTAATATTGAAATTAGCCTATGTTGAATTTTTTGTAATTTTCTGAGAACTTCAAAATTTTTATGAATAGTGAAAAATACTTAAAACAACTTTTTTAATCAAAATAATTCATAGTGATAAATTATACTATTGAGTGGTTTTAGAGTATAATTAGAATATATTTTTACCATTTTATCCAATGGTGGTCATTAGAATTAATTTGACATTGAAATTGGACATAAACAATTGTCAATCTTTTGATATAAATTGTTTCTTAAAAACACGCTATTTTTTTGTGACAGCGGGAATTAATTATAAAATTAATTAATGCAACTAATATGTTTGGAATTTTGTAAAATAGACATCATTTTTGAATTCGGAATATCAATTATAGCTTAGGGTGAAATTTTGGCCTTATTCTGAAAAACTTCAATTTTTGATGAATAGTGAAACCACTAAGTGGTAGTTAAATAACTAATTTTTCGTTTAAATGAAATATTACCACTTCTGTGATTTTATTTTCAAAAATCCGACATACATGGTTGTCATTAAGAAGTAAAATGTGGTTCAATGGGATAAAAATAATTTTTTGGTGAATAGTAACTTATTAAGTTCTTAATCGCGATTAGTGGTAATTAGGGTAGTTTAAGGTATAAATAATACTTTAATAATATTAAATGACCTAGACACATGTCCCAACCTCATTGGTTGTGTCATGGCCGACCAAGACAAGCCATGGCCTAACTTGGGGACCCCATGGATCCACTTTTGTTGGGAAATAACATAAATTACTTTTTATGTAATGTTAAAGTGAAAATGACACTAACATAAAGTGTTTTACTAAAACAATTTTTAAGTAGGGTTACACAAGTCCAAATTTTGATTATAAATAGTCATTGGAAAGATAAAAAGATTTCCTATATCATAGTATTTGTTTTATAATTTTTAGACATTAAATAAATTTAATTATTTATGACATAATAATGATGCAGCGATGACATCATTATTTGACGATTTAAATAAAATGGAAAGATAATATAAAATCTATGAACTACACATGGCCAAAACCAATTGGATGAGTGGATTTCGATGCCTTATCACCTTATCCACGAATTCTATCAATGTGGGACCTTTTAAAACCGAAACACATTTTCAAATAATGTAATGTTCCTTTACTTTCCAAAAGTGCCCCTCCTCTCCTCTTATAAAAGGCCCCCACCTCTACCTCATTTCACACACTCTTCAAGCCATTGGCTCGGCCAACCCCTGCCCATTTTCTCTCTCCACATCCCTCTCCTCATCCTAGAGGATTCCCTTTGGGCAGAATCCTTTCAAAGGAAGCCTTTAGGCTCAACTCAAAAGGAGTTACACTTTTTAAGGTAATTCATTCTCTCATGTTCTTTTGTTTTATTTTGCTTCTCCAACCCCCTAAACTCTTTTTATTTACTTCTGTTGTAACAACACCAGTATCTTAAATATACTAGGATGTTGTTATAAGATTTATTTGAGCTACACTTCCACACAACTACATCAAATGGTTAAAGAACATAAGGTTTCCGTGGATGGCGAAATTCTGCCTCCCGAAACGATGATTGTTCAACACTCATTTAACACCTTCAAAGGTGGCCATTATGATGTCACTATTTTTATATATGATATATAATATGTTTATGTTTTCCTTAAGCTTCTGTTTTTTTCATTTTGGGCATACCTTTATGGTTTCCATTATGGGTAAAACACGATATCTTCATTTTAGGAAGCGCGGACTACCGCCCCCTGAAAGTGATTTGATTCGTTAATACCATATGTGGGATGTGTGAAGGATAAAGTTAATGATATTATATATGTTATTATACTGGAATTATAATATACTCTCATATCATTATGATTCCATTCCAGAAAATATGAAATAGAAATGGAAGTAGCGTTCATGCGTACGTACGGCTTACCGTCTCCATGAACGGTGCATTTCATTTCTTACCTCTAAATGTGATGTAATATTATAAATGAATGTATGTACTGGATATATATGACATATATGATATCTAAATCATGAATACCATTCTGGATATAATGAACCTTTGACCAAATTAACAACATGTAAGTGTAAGAAGCCTATTTTTGACTTAAGAACCAAATACCGACAAAATGAACATTATTAACTTAAATAATTACATAATGTTCATATCATTGTAATAAGTGTTATAATAAGGATAATGAAGTTGAAAATGGTTCTTAATAAGGTATATATTAACTCTAGTTTATTATTCAGGAGGTTAAAGAACGGTTGAGTCAAGTCAGACACGAGGTAAGGGAACTTCTTAACCCAACTTCCATTCTTTGGGTTAATCTCCTACTTTCAAATTATGTCATGATGTTATTATGTCCTATTTTGTATTTTTACTTTCTTTATGTGTACCTATAGTGAATACACATAATATATCTACTCTATTTTAAAAATGATCTTTTTAAGGACTTCGTCTCAATCTCCTTTCATTGAGGCATATTTTGTTTTATACACAAATTTCTTTTATACGGTGTATAAACCCCTTTGACTTTTACATTTATTCAAAAGGAATCTTTTTATACGAAGAATTTTGCTAAACGACAAAAGGGAATGTTTTTCTTTCCGTACTTATGCGGCGACAATGACTTCTCCGCCGCCGTGACCATTATTTGAGTTTCGGCTTCCTCTACAAGCCATCATTTTTTTTAATGAAAAATAAATACAAAGTTTTAACTTTCTTTTATTTTGGTAATAAAAATGGTTTTGAAAGCGTTTTTATCATATAAAAGTGTTGTATTGATATCTTGTGATTGAAATGTGGAAATGTTATGTTTCCTTTATGCATGTTTTATGTGATACGATTATGTTATGGTTTATGATATGTTTAAACCTATTCATATGAGGAATGCATTGGACTTAATAAGTGACGGGTGGAGCCCGCTATAGCTCCTCGATGCATCGGCAGGTCTCATGAGACAAACTAGTGTCTTGGCACAAGGCCTTGACAAAATCTTATTTGTGGTCTTGGCACGAGGCCTTGACTACGTGGTTATGATAGTCTGGCATTATGCATTCCATCATTATGAAAGTGGTTATTGATATTGCATGTGATTATTCGACCAGTAGAATATCCATATGAAGAAGTAAATGGAATTATCTCATTTTACTTTTGCCATATTATGTTGAAGTTCATGTTTAAAAGGCTTTTGTTTTAGTTATACATTGCCTTAAATGTTAATGTTTATTTATGAAAGCTTCCGCATTATTGTTATCCTTACTGAGCATTTGAGCTCACCCCTTTCAATGTTTTAATATTTTCCAGGATGTGAAGAAGTATTTTATGAATGACCTGCAGGGATAGTCAGAAGAGGATATGAGTGTGGACTATGGAGACTTTGTTATTGTAGTTTTTCACTTTTTGATGTAATGAAAGACTTATGAATGTATCTAGTGTTTCCAAGGCTACTAAACTAATCGGTCTTTCGAGACTTGATCCTTTGTGATCATGCCAATGTTACGAAGTAATGCACCGACTCTGGGTGGCTGGGGTCGGGGCGTTACAGTATGGCTCTCTAGAGGAGATTAAAATTTTGTTATTTTAATTGGGAATCCAAGGATACGATGAGGTAGAGGTATCCTCCGTTGTTTGTGTCGTACTGGGAAAATTTGGATGGTCAAACTCTTATTAGGGTGTATAATGTAACACCCCATGATTTTAGTATATATATTTTCAATTTGATAGTTTTTGAAATATGAATCCTGGAACATACATGTATAATTATCATACATCATAAAATTAATAAATTCATATAGTATTTCAAGCATATTTAATTTTAAAAAATAAATTTTAATTGACTTTAAAAATTCTATTGGTCCTTGAAAACTATTTTGAAATGTTTTTTTATGATCATTATATTTAAAATATATTTTATTATATAAAAAATAATTAATACTATTATAGATATAAAATTTAATTTTTATAGAGGAAACAAATAAATTCAATTGTGATCATTTTATTAGAAATGAAAATAAAATTGTTTGAGGGTAAAAACATGTTTTTCAAAAAAACTTCTTTTATATTCATAATGTGTTTTTATAAATTAAAATTAATCAATTTTTTCATAATATTATGAACTTTATTGGGTAAATTATCAATGTAATAAATTTAAATCCCCATAATTATGAATAATAGGTAATTAATAAGATCAAACTCATTTTATGCTCGAAAAATAAATTTTAATAAATATTATTTTTGCTGTATTTTTATTTGTTTATTATTAAAACATTTTCCAAAAAATAATTGAATTGTTTTGATAAAATATTTTTTATTTTTCAAATGATAATTCCCAAATTTATTAAATAGTTTATTTTCATTTTTTTTCACTATAAATAATTTCCATGGTAAAAATTCATTACTATGGTATATGATAAATGATTTAACGAGTAGTTAAAAAAAGTAATAACGATTAAAATTTTAAAAAATCATTTATAAATACTATTTTTTGAATTTATTTAGAGCGCATATCATCCTAAATTATTAATTTATACAATTTGGATTCATTTTTCCATGAATGTTAGCTTATATTATTTTAATGTTTGGAATAATTACAAGTGTTCCATTCCCCTCAATAATAAAATGCCCCCTCATGTACTATAGTATTCACACATTACTGAGCTACTTATATTAACAAATCTCCACAAAATTATCCTCTAATGTTTCCTATAAAAATTCTATAGGTTCTGCTATTGTTAATAGACCGACCCAATGGTACATAAAAAGAGATCCAAAGGTAGTTTTCCAAAGAAGAGGTAATCATCTTCATTGAATCATATTATGTTTATGTCTTGTTATTCATGTTACAAATATTATATAAAATTAATAAAATTATAATATTATTATAATTATTATTCAAGAATAATTTTTTTGTTAATTGTACATCCATTTTTTATGTCATTTTCATCCTATGAGAAATGATAATGTCTTCTATGAGTACATGTCAACAACCTCCTCCATGCATTGATGTGATTTGATTTTCTTTTCCTCCAAACATAGATATCCATATAGATGGATTTAACAAATATATAAGATATTTTTGAGATTATTATGATTAAATATATATAGTATCATTTAAATTTATTTCATTACATTCATTTTAAAATGAAAACAATACTCTAGCTTATGTATAGACTACTGTCTCTAAGAAGTGATGTAAATTATTTTTCATAATCAAATTATATGAATGATTATAAAAGTGTAAATAATGAATAAATATAACACTTATAAAATTATTAATATGTTTGAGATGATGGAACCATGAACAAGGTGTACGGACAAGAACTGTCAAACTAAAACTTGTTTGAAAAAAAGAACAATTGACACTCAAATGTTAATTTTAATGAATAATAATTAGTAAATATGTAATTGGAAATTATAAGGGAATAAAATATTTTATGATAATTATGAATATTTTAAATTTATATATTTATAAAAAAATATAAATATATTATAAAGGAGCTTAAAAGTTCATATGGAGAGAGTCAGGACCTGATGTAAGTGTTTATGTTACAATCTCAATTTTTATAGGGATTAATTATGCTTAAATTTGATTTGGAGGAATTATATGTTATTTATCTATTACAATATATTTATTTTTTTATTAGGCTATTTAATGGCATTTCATGTTTTAATTTAATAATTTTCTATTTATGATATAAAATTATCGAGAAAATGTTTTTAAGGAAATACAACCTTATTTCATATTTATTTTATGTACTTTTTCCTCCATATTCATGTGATTTAATTTTTTTCAAGAATTTTATTTTATATGTTATTGTGATTAATTATATTTTTATTCAACCAAATTTTACTTTAATTAAAAAAAATTTAAATATAGTTTTTACAATTTTTATTAAATATATTATTTATTACTTTTTACAAAGAAGTGTGAGAGAAATATTTGTTATAACATTTACCACAATAAAACATTTTCCAATAATAATGGAAATTATTTGATTTAAATACCCCATTAAAAGTTTACATGGTTGTTTTAAAATAAAATATTTTTCTCAATGTTAAATTAAATTATAATTTTTATTGATATTGAAATAAAATGATATTTTACATATTTTTCAAAGAAATGTTGGCATGTTCTTTTGAAGTTATTTTTCATCTCCACAAAAATCAATCAATATTTGTCATTATTCACTAGGGATATGATCTTTAATACCACAATATTTTTATGTATGAATGTATTATGAATATTTGATGTTGATATATTTATAAAACCCATATCTTTTCCATTGGTTATTCTATGATGAGTTGGATAAAATTTTTATAATATTTTGGAACACATATGAACTTATTTCATTATGAAATTGGTGATAAAAAAATATATAGACCACTAATTAATTGGCTAAGGATTTTTATATCATGAGATCACATGAAATTGAATGGGGTTTAACACATTCCAATAATGAAAAGAGGCCGCATTGTGAACCCAATCCATTGTGGGGGTTTTTATAATATGTGATGATGGTCTTGTTAGTGAGTCTTGAGTAAAAAATTATTTTTTATTATAATAATTTTTGGAAAATTTATATGACATGTAATTATAATTATTATATAGTCTGATAGATCATTATTGATTGATACTGATTTCTCATTTTTATAACTTATTATTTCATAATGAAAAATACTTACTCCTAGACACATGATTTAATATATTTGAAATTTTTATCATAAAAGTAATCAATTATGATAATGATATAATAACCCTACAATTATTTTATATGTTCATGTGATAATATAGCTATATCTCCCTTATTTACCCTTATCGAAATTATGAGATCACCCTTTCTTATGTTTCCATTTTCCCTATGTTATAAATATTGTTTTAAGTAGGATATTTATAAAATGTGTATTAGGAGAGAATACATTTTTTAGTTATGTTAAAGATAGTTTTTTAAATATATTTATTAATTTTCTACTCTTAAAATAAACTAAATTTTTACATTTATGGGGCATTAAATACTGTTTAATATATATTTTTTCGTCTATAATTGAAAATATTTGTATGTACATTATTCTTGGGTCACCGAAATCATGATTTTTCATTTGTGTGACATTGTATGTGATAATGTCCCAAGGGATCTTATCACACTATAAGGTCATTAAAGTTTCCCTCTATGATGAGAACCTAGTAGTTCATGGAATGTATTCTTAAGGACAAGTCATATATACATATGTTATCATTTCGTGGGAAAAAAATGAGACATAATCTTAGGTTTAAGGGGATTATAAATCATTGAGAAAACTTATCATGAATATCATATGCTATAATACAAAGAGATGAGATTATGAGAAATAGAACTACAAGTAGGAATCCCACATTTATATATAATATTACATGTTCCTTTCTGAGAATGTGTTCAATGATCATTACACTTTTATAAAATTATTAATAAAAATTAGTTGTCTCATGCGCTGAAATTTTTCTAAAAATAATGATGATGTACATTCAGGGTGAATTTGGGTGTGTTTTGTACATCCTGATTGATCTGGAATTAATGAATTATTTAAGAAAGGATATATCCCTTCAATTATTTTTCAGAAGTTTATATATCAACCCTTTGATGAAAATATAACTTCCTTGTTAACTTCATAACCATAGAGTTCTAGTGAAAAATTATTTTGTAAATTCATTTAAAAATACATTAAAAAATTGGTTGATGGAACCATCATGAAACATGCTTCATTTTAGATATCATGGTAAATTGTTTATATTTTACAGTGAGTGCACATGTAAGGTTGTATATTAGTGTAACAATATGTTCTTTTTTCCATGAGATCCTTTGATTGTTTCTAGATGTTAGTCTTAGATATTACAAGGCGTTTCCTATTTCCACTAAAAAAGGGGCCTCTAGGATCACACACTAAGTGTATTTGGAACATTAGTAGAATTCTATATGATTTCAACATTTTTGATAAATATCATTCTAATACATGGTTTAATAATTAATCAAGTTAGCATGATAAAAAACATTCATTGACCAGTTACTCGTGATATTATATATTTATGAGTTGAACATTTTAAAAATATTTAATTATTTTATAGGTAGTTATTTACCTAATTATTTGAATATATAATATTTATTAATTTGAGTTTATTCGCAAGGAAACAATTTTTTTTCATTTAAATAAATATTTGATAAATATTTTCTCACCAGTTTTAGTGAATATAATATTTAATTATTTATTGGCCCAAAATATTGTGATATTTAGTTAATTAAATAAATATAAAATTTTCAAAGCTCAAAAAATATTTAGGAGGATTTACAAACCAAGTTTTACGGTCCAATAAAAAATTTCATATTAAATTTTGTTTTAATAAATAATAAATTATTAATTCATGGAAATTATATTTATTTTATCCGTGAGTTCATCATATATCATGTAAATAATAATAATTTTGTTATTATTTAGATATGGGGTTTATCTAGGATAAATAAAATTATAAGGTACCTTGTTAAGTTATTATATTTTAACCATATATCTATTTAAACCATGTAACGAAATTATCCAAAACTGTTTTCCATTCTAATCATTATGCTCAATGGGTATTAAATAGGGTTATCCCATGCCCTAGAGTTCTCCTCTCCTAGAATACTCTTAAGAATGTATTGAAGTTTTCATTAATCACCATAATGATTCTTTTTCTCTATTGAGGACTTTTATTTGATAAAAACTGATCATTATAAGAAATAGAATCATCAGTGCTAGCACATGGAGAATTCTATAGGGAAAATAGAGGGTATATTGAACACATTTGGATCAATGCTAAATGGAATCTACACTTGGTTCCTCTAAAAAAATGACAACCTGACAAGTGTTATTCTTTTGATCATGGAATATTAATAAATAATACAATTAATGAATATTATTTATTAAAATCAATTATTTATAAATTATATGTGAATAGATCCACCATTTTAGTTCTCGCATTTCTATTAATTATAATTTGGATTAATTTATTAACCCATGATGTTCTCCAATACATATATATTATAAATATCATTGATCACAAAGAAAATATGAGTTGGAAGCTGACCAATAGGTGCTTTAATATCTCCCAAAACAATGAATTTGTATAGCTGTAATAACATTCTAATTAAAAACTATTTATTTGACATTGATATATTATACACACTTGTTTAGCCTTTCACTTCTAGTTTATTCGTTCATTAATTAAAATTTTTATTAAACTATATTCAATATATTATTTTGATTCATTAAAGTATAATATGATCTTAAACTAATTTAGATTACATGATGAGTAATTAGAGATCCCATTGAGAGGTGATGAGTGTTTTGGCTAATAGTCATGGTTACATGACATGTAACTGAAATGTATATGATGCTTTCCAAGGTTCATCATTCCTCAAAATTTCATGGGGTACACGGTAGAACAAATGATTAATGACGTGTGATTTTCAATTAAATTCATTAGATATAAAAAGTATTGACTTGGTAGGCCCGTGGCATGATTTATTAGATTACACAAAATATAACTGGTGTACAAACTAGGTTGTTTACATACTTTCATGGTGAAGTTTGTGGAAACCATGTGGTAAAATATGAATAACATGATGTGTGATACTGATAGGAAATAACATTAATGAGTTACACAATGTGTAGAAGGTGTATAAATCAATTAACTAATCAATAACAACATTTAGGAAACACGATGAGTGAGGATAAAGGTTTTATAGACACATAACTATCATAGCACACAACAAGTATCTTATTAGTATGTTCCATATTTCTTAGTAAATATACACATGGACTCCCAAAGTGTCTAAATCGACTACACAACATGTGATATAATCAATGCATAGTTTTTCAGAACACATCTTGCAGTCATATAATGTTAAATGGAAACATAATATATATTGGATAATTAATTACAACATTAAAACATAATTACATTTTTAGTAGCCAGTGTGATGAATATGTAATAAGTTCTCCACACTTAATAAATACTCAATTAATTCCAAGTAATTATCTATAAAATCTTTCCAAAAAATTTATTTTCCATGGTGTAATAAATGAAATGTATCATCAATAATCTTTGGATAGAAATTATGATAAAAAATAAATAAATACATTCTTAATTAATTAATTAAATTATTTCAAGCACATTTATTGTAACGCCCCAACCCTTGAATCCAAGAGCTTGTGCATTATTTTAATACATTGGCATGATTACAAGAATTCAAGTCCCAAAGGACCGATCAATTTAGTAGTCCTGGAAACAAGATACATACATAAGTTCAACACTACAACTTGAAAAGAAAAACAACACTAATTTATTCCATTAGAAACATCCAAGCTTCTATGATTATTCCTGAAAGTCACTCATAACTATTTCTTCATATCCTGGGAAAATAAAAAATGAGGAAGTGGTGAGCTTAAAAGCTCAGTTAGAGTATGCAATACAGCTGAAGATAACATAAAAATTATGCATGGTGAATAATTGAAAACACATGCCTTTACAAATAATTAACATGAACTCTTTATGGAAAGAATATGAGATGAGTAAATAATTCCATAATAAAACATAGTCATGGGTATTATTCTTGTCCAATAACCACATGAAATATCAATAGCTAAACTCATAATGATGGAATGCATAATGTCAGACATCATAACCACATAGTCAAGGCCTCGTGCCAAGACTACAAATAAGATTTGGTCAAGGACTTGTGCCAAGACACTAGTTTGTTTCATGAGACCTACCGATGCATCAAGAAGCTATAGCGGGATCCACCAGTCACTTACTAATTCCAATGCATTCATTATATGAAAAGTTTGAAACATAACATAAACATTCGTATTAAAACTAGCATACAAAATGTCAATACTTTATCCATAAACCAGGAATGATATAAAAAATAGCACATCCACAGTCTAACATAACTCATTAAATAAATTATAGATGATTTTATTTTAATTGTTTAACCTCAATAGAAAATAATGTTGGATGTTGACATTGATAAAAATAATCATCAAAACCATTTGAGAGAAATATCTCCATTTTTCTTGAAAACATTTAAAAGTCACACGATTTGTCACGAAGCCCTTTAAAAATTGATTTTTGAATCTTAGTGACCCATACCACTTTGAAATATTTAAAAGGAATTATAATTTTAAAACTTTAATGTCCATATAAATGAATATGTAAAACCATTTTTAAAAAATAGTCACTAATGAGAAAGATTTATAATAATAAATATTTAAAAAATTTAAAATGATATTTTAGTTAGAGTTCATAACCAGAAGGGATACACTTGAATTCATATAATTGAGGTGATATAAAATTTATAATATCATGATAATAAAGGTATTCATGATATAATATTTCAAAGTACATTATATACACCATATTAAAGTGAATTGGTGTACAACAACAAATAAGTCTCAATGGAATGTAAATTGAGATGAAATCTCTTATAAAGACCATATCCTTAGGTTAAGGATAAATCAAGGAAATAATTATGTGTGAAAAATATAAATACAATCAATATGATTGGATATTCAGTGTAAATCAATCAGAGGGCATTCACACATATTCTTTTAAAAACAACACCAATTATTTGGATGTTTAACTCAATGAATGGAAATTGAGTTAAGATTACTGTTATGAAGTTCATATCAATTACTTGAGAAAATATCAATGGAGTGAGTGTGCACTGCGTATTAAAAATATATACACACAGAGGGGAGTGTAAATTAATACATAAGTAAAAAATAGTGATTCTATACATAATCTTGGAGTAAAATAGTCAATGAAATATGCGTAATGCCCAATGAATGGAAATTGAAATTTGAAATTCCCTTACAGATTTGGTAACTTATGAAACATACACCCCATGAAAGAAGGATCATACAATGAAGATGTAAATACCCATAAATTAAAGTATATTACACCAATAATAAACTCATGGGTTGTACATACACCACACAAAAGGAAATAGTGTCCAATATAGCTTGAATCTCATGGGAATAACAAGTGAGATGAAAAACCCTTACTTCGTTGTAATCAATCAAGTCATACGACCAAAAGTTAATAATCACCCAATGAATCAAATAATACCATGAATATAAATACAATCATGATAATATTATCAAATTGAAGTACAAAATACTCCACATGCAATAAATAAGTGGCGAAAAATGTAAATCTCACGGAATTAAAAGTGAGATAAGAAACCCCTTACCACAAGTCTGACTTGTCTTGTAAGTTCATTATTCGTCCTAAAAAATAAACTTAAGTTAATTTATACTTGATTAAGAACATTTTTCAATTTTATTATTCCTTTTATATAACTTATTACCTTTCTATAACAATTAGATAATAATTTGAGTTCATATTGAATATTTTATCGATGTTCGGAACTTGAGTCAAAAAATGAACTTGTTATAAATAAAATTTTTCTATGTGGTAAAAAGTACATTATCTACAGAATGATATAAATGATTTAAATATCATATATATATTATATATCCTATATATATATATATATCTATTTATAACAAGACATAACATTTTGAGATAAGAAATGAAATGTACCGTTCATGGAGACGATAAATCGTACGTACGCATGAACTCTACTTTTATTTCTATTTTGTATTATAATGGAATTAAAATATAATGATAAATAGGTATATTATAATTCCAGTATAATATAACATATAATATCATTAATTCCATCTTTTATATGTACCACATAAGTCATTAACAAGTCATATCATTTTGAGGGGGCGGTTGTCCGCACTTCCTCAAATTAAATTATCGTGTTTTACCCAAAATGGAAACCATAAAAAAATGATATAAATAGTAAATAGATAAGAATAAAGAAAAATTAAACATAATATATATATCATATATAAATACAGTTCCATCTTAATGGCCACCAAGAGAGGCGGTAGGAGATAATTGAACAATCATCATTTCATGAGGCGCTAGTTTTCTATCCATAGAAACAATATGTTCTTCACCTATTAGATGGAGGTGTGTGTAAGTGTAGTTTGAATCCATCACATAAAAACATCCTAGTATATTGAGGATACTAGGGTTGTTATAAAATAAAGTAATAAAAAGTGTTTAGGGGGTTGTATAAGTAAAAAAAGAACTTAAGAGAAAGAGTTACCTTTAATTTGGGAAACTTCCTTTGGTTTGAACAAAAAGGACTTCTTGAAATGCCTTCAGCCTAAGGTTAGTCTTCTAGGAGGAAGAGGGGGATCTTGAAAGATTATTTTGGAAGGGTTTGGACGGGCCAAGTGGATTTTGAGGTGTGTGGAATGGGTTATAAGTGGTGTCCTTTTATAAGGGGAATGAGGGGCTCTTTAGAAAAGTGTAAAAATATTATTTTATTATATAGTTTTATTCGGTTTCTAATGTTTGAAAACTAATTAAAGTCGAAGATAAGATGACTCATGTTCTAAATTAAAATCATCCAATAAAAATTGGACAGGTTTTGGATATTTTTTTAATATTTATAATGTTATTTATTTTAATCATTTATTAATTAGGTAAATACTAAATCATTATTGTGTCATAAATAATTTAATTTATATGATGTCTAAAAATTATCAAAAAATACCATAATTTACGAAATGTTTTCTTCTTTCCAATTAATATTTATAGTCTAAATTATAACTTATATAAACCCATGTCAAAATTGACATACTAAAAGATATTTTCTAATGTTATTTTTTCCTTTACTTTAAGTTAATTAAAATAAAGTGTCATTATCACACTTAAGTGCCTACATGGGGTCCCAAAATCGACACAAGAATACCCATGGTCGGCCATGAATCATCCAATAAGGTTAGGAAAAGTGTTAAAATAATTTTGTATTATTAGAATATTCTTTTTTACCTTGAATTACTCTATTTACCTTTAACCGTGGTAAATAAAAATCAAAAGTTACTATTCACCAAAAATTATTTTCATCTTATTGAACCAAATTTTACTTACTATTAACAACCATGTATGTTGGATTTTTGAAATTCAATTCATATAAGTGATAAATTTTCATTTAAGTGAAAAAGTCAGTCTTTTAACTACTATTAAGTGGTTTTACTATTCATAAAAAACGAACGTTTTTCGGAAAAATACAAAAAAATCAGCCTAAAATATATTTGATATCTCGAATTCCAAAAAGATATCTATTTTACCAAATTCAAAACATATAAGTTACATTAATTAATTTAAAATTAATTCCCATTGTCAAAATAAATAGCGTGTTTTTAAGAAATAATAAATATCAAAAGATTGACACTTATTTATGTATAATTTCAAAGTGAAATTAATTCCAATGACCAAAATTGGATTAAATTGTAAAAATATAATATAATTATTAGTCAAAACCATTCAAATGTATAATTTAACAATATAAAATTTTTTGATTAAAAAGGTTGTTTTCAATTAAAATTTAGTATTTTCACTATTCACCCAAATATGAAAGTTATCAGAAAAACACCAAAAATTTATCGAAACCAAATTTTATGTCCCGATTCTAGATAATAAGTTTATTTTGTAAAATTGAATATATAAAAGTGTCAAATATTGGATTTAAAAGGGGTATTCCATTAAAAGGTGGTAAAATTTCATTTTGTAAAAATACTTCCATTATCTAAAAAAAAATTATTTGTTCTTATATTATGTCTAATAAATAAATAATATGGATGTTAAAATTATAAAGAATATATATATATATATATAATTCAGAATTTTATTTAATACTTTTAATTACATGTTTTGAATGGCTAGTTTGGTAGGTCGTCATGCGCTCAAACTCGGTGTTGTGTGTAGTGGAAGCTATTGAATTTAAATAAAATAACATACTATGAAATCTTGGGGTGTTACATTCCTCCACCCTTTTAGAAATTTCATCCTCGTAATATTAAAATTGATATTGGGAACTTCATTGAAAGTCCCACATCGGAAAAAGAGTCTATAAAACTATCTCTTTAAAAGAAAGAAAGAGAAGTACAAAGGTCACCCGAGATAACCCATATTAGGATTCCATATAGGAAAAAATGGATATGGAAGATAAAATAATTGTCATTTTATAGTGGAGAGTGATACAAAACAAGATCAGAAGAAAGTTAACAACAAGAAAACCAAAAACTTGTGATGGGATAAATGGTCATTAGTTTCCTAGTAAGAAAAGTAAAGGGATAAATTTTTTTTGTTTTAAGTTCCATTTCATAATGTTGAGGAATTTATTTATGAGAATGAATAAGAATATAAAGTGATATAATTAATTCATAAATAGAGTTTCATCCTTTAATAAATTTCTACCACTAACTCATTTTTTTAAATGATGATTATTCAAGATGACTTGGTCACACCTAATGTCCTAGAATCAAAAATCTACAAAGGGTAAACTATATATATTTACCTTGTATTTAGAGATTAACCAAAACCAAAATGGTTTGTACAAGATCAGATGATCCCCAAAAAGGATAATACTTTTGAGAAAGAAATAATAATCTAAATTTATAAAATTAAACCAACAATACCAAAAGTTCAATAAATACCATTGAATAAACTATTGTCCATAAAATCTTTTAATATAATCCAAATTAATATTGAAACCCAAAACTCATGTGAATTTTTTAAGTAGTTTTCCATGTTCAATTATATCTCCAAATAACATCGACTAATCTTAAAGTCACATACTTAAAAGTAATTAACATAATCAAATATTATATATGATAGGTTAATCATTTCAAGAAATAACCCAAATTTCTATAAATTCAGAATAAACAAATTGAAAAATATCCACCCATATTCCTCAAATGAAATCCTATAGTATTCAATTTTCCATAGGTATATAGTGTTCCCAATAGAGTGAATGTCTTCCAAAGTAACATTTATCACTTAATCACCAAATAATTTTCTTAAACTAAGGATATACATTTGATAATAAATAATGTCCCAAATCAACTTCATAAAATAATTTAACTAAATAGAATTAATCACACTAACCAGGGACTTCACGTAGCCCAGTGGTAGGCGATAAATCCCAATCGCACTCTGGTTGTGGGTTCAATTCATACATATTTGTCCGATGTCATGGGTTGTCACACGGTCTGTGTGTTTCCATTTTTCAAAAACTATATTTTATAATGTTACCAAAATGAGATCAATTCCACAAAATAACTATAACAAAATTTCACTGAAAATTTTATCCCATACCTTGAAATTTAATCCCAAAATTTAATAACTTTTAATTCCCTCAATTTATAGGATCATATCAAACCAAATGGTTATTTATAACTATATACACAGGAGAAAAGATAATGTTTCCTCAAATATCATTTTCACATGATGAATTGTAGGGTTACACATACAAGAAAAAATTCATCCTATGTAATCTCAACAACAAAGAGAACTAATTACTCTAAACATTTTTCCATCCATTTATTTCCACATAGGTTCTTCCTTGACAAAGAGGTTATCCTATAGAATAAGGCATTGACTTGGGTGATGCCAAGGTCCCTTAAATTTTATGGCAAATGATCGTAACTGAATTCTTAGGATCATTTTTATTTTCTTCCATAGTACTCTTCATTTTTCCTCAGCAATTCTTTACTTTATCCCCTTCCTTCCCACACAAAAAGCATTTATTTGTTCAATTGAGACACTTTCCGGGGTGTCTCCTTCAACATTTCTGGCATGATGGAAATTAAGCTTTTTTCTCTCCATGTTATCTACCGCTAGATCTCTCATCATTCACCGCCTTTCTCTACTTTGTTGGGTCTGAGATTTGGTTAATATATATGTTGTTGATCATATTTTTGGAAAACTGATTCTTCATGAAGGCAGTTCCTTTTATGCCTGTCAACATTCCATTTCATTTCTCATTTCCACCACTATTCCCACCATGTACATCATGTTCAATGTTACTATTAATTCCTTGGAATCCATCCGTTAACTAAAACCAAAAATCATTTTGTGAGTAAGAATAGTCTTAAAATTATTTAGAAAATATCATCACACCTTATTTTCAATTTAAACAACCTAGGATTAACCAAGGTTATTCATTCTCATCTTATATTAAAATCCTTAAAATAGGGTTGTAATGAAAATGTGAATTATCCTAAGAATTTCCCCCAGTAGTTTCGTAACTAAGAGTGCAGAAAGGCACGTTGTCATGCACCAGTTCTTGTATCCAGACATGGATGTATTTAATGGAAAACCCACAAAATATTTACATTACTAAAAATTTTATATATTCTTCTATAATAATCCTGAAAGTATA
Source organism: Viscum album (assembly GCA_963277665.1). Classification (NCBI taxonomy): domain Eukaryota; kingdom Viridiplantae; phylum Streptophyta; class Magnoliopsida; order Santalales; family Viscaceae; genus Viscum; species Viscum album. The sequence continues at coordinate 1,442,622,394 of OY728162.1, read as the reverse complement.
TCTTAGGGTATTGTTCTCTAATTAATGTTTTTCTAAATCTAGTTTCCAAGGTTTGTTATAAGATTCCTATGATACCAACTCTAATGCCCCGACACCCGAATCCCGGAGCTGGTGCCTTATTTTAATACATTGGCATGATTACAAGGATTCATGTCCCGAAGGAACCGATTATTTTAGTTTTCTTGGAAACAAGATACATACATAAGTTCAACACTAAAACTTGAAAAGAAAAACAACACTAACTTATTCCCTTAGAAATGTCCAAGAATCCAAGATTATTCTTGAAAGTCACTCATAACTAACTTCTTCATATCCTGGGAAAATGAAATAAGACAAAGGGGTGAGCTCAAATGCTCAGTACGAGTAAGAAATACAGTAGAAGATAACATAAACATTATGCATGGTGAATAATTGAAAACACATGCCTTTACAAATAATTAACATGAACACTTTATGGAAGGAATATGAGGTGAGTAAATAATGACATAATAAAACAGAGTCATGAGTTTTCTGGGATTCAAATAACCACATGAAACATAAATAGCTAATCACATAATGATGGAATGCATAATGTCAGACATCATAACCACATAGTCCAGGCCTCGTGCCAAGACTACAAATAAGAATTTTTCAAGGCCTTGTCCCAGGACACTAGTTTGTCTCATGAGACCTACCAATGCATTGAGGATAGATAGTGGGCTCCACCAGTCACTTACTAAGTCCAACTCATTCCTCATATAAAATTTTGAAACATAACATAAACATTCATATTAAAAATAGCATAAAAATGTCAATACTCTATCCACAAACCATGAATGGTATAAAAAATAGCACATCCACAGTCAAACATAACTCATTCAATACAATATGGAAGATTTTATTGTAACAGATTAACCTGAATAAAAAAAACAATGATGGATGTTGAGATAGATGAAAATAATCATCAAAACTATGTGAGAAAAATATCTCCCTTTTTCTTGAAAACATTTAAAAGTCACACTATTTTTCAAGAAGCCGTTTAAAAATAGATTTTTGAATCATAGTGTCCCATACCACATTGAAAAATTTTAATGGAATTTTAATTTTAAAACATTAATTTCCATATAAACAAATCTGTAAAACAATTTTAAAACATGTATATTAATGAGAAAGATTTATAATAATAAATCATTAAAATATTTAAAATGATATTTTAGTCAGAGTTCCAAACCAAAAGAGAGACACTTGAATTATTATTATTGAGGCAATAAAAAATTTATAATATCATGAGAATGGAGGGATTCATGATATAATGTGTCAAAGTACATTATATACACCATATTAAAGTTAGTTGGTGTAAAACAACAAAGAAGTCTTAATGGAATGTAAATTGAGATGAAATCTCTTATAAAGACCGTATCCTTAGGTTACGGATAAATCAAGGACATAATTATGTGTGAAAAATATAAATACACTCAATATTATTGGATATTCAATGTAAATCAATAAAAGGGAATTCACACATATTCTTGTAAAAACCACACCAATGATTTGGATGTTTAACTCAATGAATGGAAATTGAGTAAAAATTCCTCTTATCAAGTTTATATCAATGACTTGAGAAATTATAATTGAAGTGATTATGTGTATCAAAAGTATATCTGCACAAAGGGGATTTCAAATTACTACATAAATAAAAAATAGGTATTCCACACATAATCCTGGAGTAAAATAATCAATGAAGTATGTGTAAAACCTAATGAATGGAAATTAAAATTTGAAATTCCCTTACCGATTTGGTAACTTACGAAACATACACCGCATGAAAGAAGGATCATAAAGTCAAGATTTAAATACCCATAAATTAAATTATATTAAAACAAAAATACCATCATGTGTAGTACATACACCACACAAAAGGAAATAGTGGCCAATATAGCATGAATCTCATGGGAATAAAAAGTGAGATAAAAAGCCCTTACTTCATTGTAATCATTCGAGTCATATGACCAAAAGTTAGTAACCACCAAATTAATCACAGAATGCCTTGACTATAAAAATAATCATGATAATATATATCAAATGGAAGTACACAATACACCACATTCAATAAATAAGTGGCAAAAAATGGAAATCTAACGAAATTAAAAGTGAGATGAGAAACCCCTTACCTCAAGTCGACTTGTCTTATATGTTCCTTGTTCTTCCTGAATAATAAAATTAATTTAAATTCTAATTGATTAAGAAATTTTTTAAATTTTATTATTCCTTTTATATCACTTATTACCTTTTTATAACAATTAATTAATTATTTTTATTCATATTGAATATTTCATCGATGTTCGGAACTTGACTAAAAAATGAACTTGTTATAATTACAATTTTTCTATGTGGTCAAAAGTCCATTATCTCTAGAATGATATAAATGACTTAGATATCAGATATATATTATATATTCATTATATATATCTATTTATAACAGTACATAATATTTTGAGATAAGAAATGAAATGTACCGTTCATGGAGATGACAAACCGTACATATACATGAACGCTACTTTCATTTCTATTTTGTATTTTAATAGAATTAAAACATAATGATATATAGGTATATTATAATTCTAGTATAATATCATATATAATATCATTAATTACATTCTTTATATGTCCCACATAATGCATTAACGAGTCATATCATTTTTGAGTGGGCGGTAGTCCGCACTTCCTCAAATGAAATTATGGCTTTTTACCCATAATGGAAACCATACAATAATGATATAAATTGTTAATAGATAAGAATAAAGAAAAAATAAAAATAATAAATTTATATCATATATAAATACTGTTCCAAATTAATGTCCTCCATGAGAGACGGTAGGATATAATCGACAATCATCGTTTCGTGAGTCGTTAGTTTTCCATCCATAGAAATAGTATGTTTTTCACCCATTAGATGGAGGTGTGTGTAAGTGTAGTTTGAATCATTATAATTAAAACATCCTAGTATATTGAGGATACTGTTATTTTCATAAATGAAAGTAATAAAACATGATTAGGGGGTTGGAGAACTAAAATAAAACAAAATAAAACAAAATAAAACAAAAGAATTTAAGAGAAAGCGTTTCCTTTAATTTGGGTAGCTTCTTTTGGTTTGAACCAAAAGGACTTATTAAAGTGCCTTATGCCTAAGGTCAGTCTTCTAGGAGGAATTGGGGGATCTTGAGAGATTATTTTGGTAGGGTTTGGACGAGCCACGTGGCTTGAGAGGTGTGTGGAATGGGATAGAAGTGGTGTCCTTTTATAAGGTGGAGGAGGGGATCCTTTGGAAAGTGTGAAAATATTTTTTTATTATATGGTTTTCTTCAGTTTATAAAGGTCCAAAACTAATTAAAGTAGAAGATAAGATGACTCGTGGTCGAAATAAAATCATCTAATAACAATTGGATATGTTTTGGATATTGTTTTAATATTAATAATGTTATTTATTTAAATCATTTATTAATGAGGTAAATACTACATCATTATTGTGTCATAAATAATTTAATTTATATGATGTATAAAAATTATAAAAAAATATCCTAATATAGGAAATGTTATTATCCTTCAAATGAATATTTATAGTAAAAAATATGACCTATATAACCCCATGTAAAAATTGATATTCTAAAAGATAATTGTTAATGTCATTTTTGTAAATACTTTAAGTTAATAAAAATAAAGTGTCATTATCACTCTTAAGTGGCTCCATGGGGTCTCAAAATCGACAAAAGAATGCCCATGTTTGGCCTTGACTCACCGAATAAGGTTAGGACAAGTGTTAAGATAATTGTGTATTATTAGAATATTCTTTTTCCTTTAATTACTCTATTTTCCTTTAACCGTGGTAAATAAAAATCAAAATTTACTATTCACCAAAAATTATTTTCATCTTATTGAACCACATTTTACTTACTAATAAAAACCATGTATTTTGGATTTGTTAAATTCAATTCACAGAAACTGTAAATTTTCATTTAAGTAAAAAAGTTTGTTTTTTAACTACAACTAAGTGGTTTTACTATTCATCAAAAATTGAAGTTTTTCAGAAAAATACCAAAAAATCAGCCTAAGAAATATTTGATATTTTGAATTGAAAAATTATATCTATTTTACCAAATTAAAAAAATATAAGTTAAATTAATTAATTTAAAATTAATTCCTGTTGTCAAAACAAATAGCATGTTTTTAAGAAATAAAAAATATCAAAAGATTGACAGTTGTTTATGTATAATTTCAAAGTGAAATTAATTCTAATGACCAGAATTGGATTAAATTATAAAAATATAATCTAATTATTCATCAAAACCATTCAAATGTATAATTAAACAATCTAATTTGTTTGATTAAAAAGGTTGTTTTCAATTAAAATTCAGTATTTTCACTATTCACCCAAATATGAAAGTTATGAGAAAAACACAAAAAATTTATCGAAACAAAATTTTTATGTCCCAATTCTAGATAATATGTTTATTTTGTCAAATTGAATATATAAAAGTGACAGATATTGTATTTAAAAGGGGTATACCATTAAAAGGTCGTAAAATTGAATTTTTGAAAAATACTTTCTTTATCTGAAGAAAATTGATTTGTTGTTATATTATGTCTAAGAAACACATAATATGGATGTTAAAATTATATAGAATATATATATAATTCATAATTTTAGTTGATACTATTCATTATTGCTTTTGAATGACTAGTTTGGTAAGTCATCATGCGCTCGAACTCGGTGTTGTGTGTGGTCCAAGCTATTGAATTTAAATAAAATAACTTACTATGAAATCTTGGGGTTTTACTTTACTCCAACCTTTTTGAAATTGTGTCCTCATAATTTTAAAATTGAGCTTGGGAACTTCATTTAAATTCCTACATTGGAAAAAGAGACTATAAAAATATCTTCTTACAAGAAAGAGTGAGAAGTACAAAGGTCACCCGAGATAACCCATACTAGGATTCCATGTAGGATAAAATTTATATGGAAGATAAAATAAGTGTCATTTTATGGTGGAGGGTGATACAAAACAAGATCAGAAGAAAGTTAACAACAAGAAAACCAGAAACTTGTGATGGGATAAATGGTCATTAGTTTCCTAGTAAGAAAACTAAAGGGATAACGTTTTTTTGTTTTAAGTTCCATTTCATAATGTTGAGAAATTTATTTATGAGATTGACTAAGAACATAAAGTGATATAATTAATTCATAAATAGAGTTTCATCATTTAATAAATTTCTACCACTAACTCATTTTTTTAAATGATGAGTATTCAAGATGACATGGTCACACCTAAAGTCCTAGAAACACAAATCTACAAAGGATAAACTATATATATTTACCTTGCCTTTAAAGATTAACCAAAACCAAAATGGTTTATACAAGATCAGATGATGCCCAAATAGGACAATAATTTCAGGAAAGAAATACAAATATTAATTTCTAAAATTAGACCAACAATACCCAAATTTCAATAAATACCATTGAATAAACAATTGTCCATAAATTTTTTTAATATAATCCCAACTAATATTAAAACCCAAAACTCAGAAGAATTTGTTTAAGTAGTTTTCCATGTTTAATAGTATCTCCAAATAATATCAACTAATCTTAAAGTCCCATACTTAAAAGTAATCAACATAATCAAATATTATCTATGATAGGTTAATAATTTATATAAATAACCCAAATTGTGATAAATTCAGAATAAATAAATTGAAAAATATCCACCCTTACTCCTCAAATGAAATCCTATAGTATTATATTTTCCTTAGGCATATAGTGTTCCCAACAGAGTGAATGTATTCCAAAATAACATTTATCACTTAATCACCAAATCATATTCCTAAACTAAGGATATCCATTTGATAATACATAATTTCCTAAATCAATTTAATAAAATAATTTAACTAAATATAATTAATCACACTAACCAGGGACTTCACGTAGCCCAGTGGTAGGCGATAAATTCTAATCGCACTCTAGTTGTGGGATCAATTCCTACAGCTTTGTCCGATGTGACGGGTTGTCACACGGTCTGCATGTTTTCATTTTTCAAAACCTATATTTTATAACGTTACCAAAATGAGATTAGTTTCTCAAAATAACTATAACATAATTTCACCACAAATTTTATCCCATACCTTGCAATTTCAACCCAAAATTTAATAACTTGTTGTTGCCTCAATTTCAAGGATCATATAAAACCAAATGGTTATTTATAACTATATCCACAATAGAAAAGATAATTCTTCTTCAAATATCATTTTCACATGATGAATTGTAGGGTTACACGTACAAGATAAAATTCATCCAAAGTAATCTCATCAACAAAGAGCACTAATTACATTAAACATTTTTCCATCCATTTATTTCCACATTGGTTCTTCCTTGACCAAGAGGTTATCCTATAGAATAAGGCATTGACTTGGGTGACGCCAAGGTCCATTAAATTTACGACAAATGATCGTAACTGAATTCTTAGTATCTTATTTATTTTCTTCCATAGTACTCTTCATTTTTCCTCGGGAATTCTTTACTTTATGCCCTTCATTACCTCACATAAAGCATTTATTTGTTCAATTGAGACACATTCTTTGGTGTCTCCTTCCACATTTTTGGCATGATGAAAATTGAGCTTTCTTCTCTCCATGGTCTCTACTGCTAGATCTCTCATAATTCACCGCATTTCTCTTCTTTCTTGGGTCTGAGAGTTGGTTAATATATATGTTGTTAGTCATATTTTTAGAAAACTAATTCCGCATGAAGACAATATATTTTATGCCTATCAACATTCCATTTCATTTCTCATTTCCACCACGGTTCCCACCATATACATTATGTTCAATGTTACTATGAATTCCTTTGAATCCAACCATTAACTAAAACTAAAAATCATTATGTGAGTGAGAATAGTTTTAAAATTATTTATCAAATATCATCACACCTTCTTTTCAATTTAAACAACCTAGGATTAACTGAGGTTATTCATTCTCATCTTATATTACAATCCTTCAAATCGGTTTGTAATGGAAATGTGAATTATCCTAAGAATATCCCCCGGTAGTGTCATAACTAAGAGTGCAGCAAGGCTCGTTTTCTTGCACCAGTTCCCGTTCGAGTCTAGCTCAAAGCGGTGTTTTCGGGTTTTACCCCTAAGTATATCTGTGCCAAATCCACCTCTACCTACTCGTATCTAGACCGGGATGTATTTATTAGAAAACACACAAAATATTTACATTAGTAAAATTTTTATATATTCTTCCATAATAATCCTCATTGTCTATATTAGGGTATTTTTCTCTAATCAATGTTTTTTAAATCTAGTTTCCAAGGTTTGTACTAAACTTCCTATGATACCCACTATAACGCCCTAGCCCCAGAAACCAAGAGATTGTGCCTTATTTTAATACAGTGGCATGATTACATGGATTCAAGTCCCGAAGGACCGATTAGTTTAGTAGTCGTGGAAACAAGATCCATACATAAGTTCAACAATACAACTTGAAAAGAAAAACAACACTAATTTATTCCATTAGAAACATCCAAGAATCCAAGATTATTCATGAAAGTCACTCATAACTAACTTCTTCATATCCTAGGAAAATTATGTATGACAAAGGGGTGAGCTCAAATGCTCAGTAAGAGTAAGAAATACAGTGGAATATAATATAAACATTATTCATGGTGAATAATTGAAAACACATGCCTTTACAAATAATTAACATGAACACTTTATGGAAGGAATATGAGTTGAGTAAATAATAACATAATAAAACTTAGTCATTGGTATTCTGAAATTCAATTAACCACATGAAACATTAATAGATAATCACACAATGATGGAATGCATAATACCACACATCGTAACCACATAGTCGAGGGCTCGTGCCAAGACTACAAATAAGATTTTTTCAAGGCCATGTGCCAAGACACTAGTTTGTCTCATGAGACCTACCGATGCATCGAGGAGCTATAGCGGGCTCCACCAGTCACTTACTAAGTCCAATGCATTCCTTATATATATTTTTTTGAAACATAACATAAACATACTTATTAAAACTACCATAAAAAATGTCAATACTCTATCCACAACCCATGAATGGTATAAAAAATAGTACATCCATAGTAAAAAATAACTCATTCAATACAATATGGAAGATTATATTGTAACAGATTAACTTCAATCAAAACAATTATGGATGTTTAAATATATGAAAATAATCATGAAAACCATTTGAGAGAAATATCCCACTTTTTTTTGAAAACATTTAAAAGTCACACTATTTGTCAAGAAGCCGTTTAAAAATAGATTTTTGAATCACAGTGTCCCATACCACTTTGAAACATTTAAAAGGAATTTTAATTTGAAAACATTAATTTCCATATAAATAATCTTTAAAACCATTTTTAAAACATTTATATTAATTAGAAAGATTTAGAATAATAAATCTTTAAAATATTTAAAATGATATTTTAGTTAGAGTTCCAAACCAAAAGAGAGACACATGAATTCATATAATTGAGGTAATAAAAACTTTATAATATCATGAGAACAAATGGATTAATGATATAATTGGTCAAAGTACATTATATACACCATATAAAAGTGAATTGGTGTAAAACAACAAAGAAGTCTCAATGGAATGTAAATTGAGATGAAGTCTATTATAAAGACCGCATCCTTAGGTTAAGGATAAATCAAGGAAATAATTATGTGTGGAAAAAATAAATACACTCAATATGATTGGATATTTAGTTTAAATCAATCAAAGGGAATTCACACATATTCTTGTAAAAACAACACCAAAGATTTGGATGTTTAACCCAATGAATGGAAATTGAGTTATGATTACTCTTATCAAGTTAATATCAAGGACTAGAGAAATTATCAATTGAGTGATTATGTGTATCAAAAGTATATCCACAAAAATGGGAGTGTAAATTTCTAAATAAATAAAAAATAGTGATTCCACACATAATCTTGCAGTAAAATAATCAATGAATAATGTGTAAAGCCCAATGAATGGAAATTGAAAATGGAAATTCCCTTAAAGATTTGGTAACTTACAAACCATACACCCCATGAATGAAGGATCATAAAGTCAAGATGTAAATACCCACAAATTAAAGTATATTACACCAAAAATACAATCATGGGAAGTACATACACCACACAAAAGGAAATAGTGGCCAATATAGCATGTATCTCATGGGAATAAAAAGTGAGATGAAGAACCCTTACTTCGTTGTAATCATTCGAGTCATATGAACAAAAGTTAATAACCACCAAATGAATAACATAATACCATGAATATACAAAGAATCATGATAATATATATCAAATGTAAGTACAAAATACACCACATGAAGTAAATAAAGGGTGAACAATGGAAATCTCATGGATTTAAAAGTGAGATAAGAAACACCTTACCTCAAGTCGACTTGTCTTGTATGTTTCTTGTTCTTCCAAAATAATAAACTTAATTTAATTTATAATTGATTAAGAAATTTTTTAAATTTTATTATTCCTTTTATATAACTTATTTCCTTGCTAGAACAATTATTTAATTATTTTAATTCATATAGAATATTTTATCGATGTTCGAAACTTGAGTAAAAAATGAACTAGTTATAATTACAATTTTTTCATGTGGTCAAAAGTCCATTATCTCCAGAATGATATACATGATTTAGATATAATATATATATATATATATATTATATATCCAGTATATAAATCTATTTATAACAGTACATAACATTTGGAGATAAGAAATGAAATGTACCGTTAATGGAGACGACAAACCGTACGTACGCATGAACACTAATTTCATTTTTATTTTTTATTTTAATAGAATTAAAACATAATGATATATATGTATATTATAATTATAGTATAATATCATATATAATATCATTAATTAAATCCTTTATATGTCCCACATAATGCATTAACGAGTCATATCATTTTGAGGGGGCGATAGTCCACACTTCCTCAAATGAAATTATCGCGTTTTACCCATAATAGAAACCATGAAATAATGATATAAATGGTAAATATTGAAGAATAAAGAAACAATAAAAATAATATATATATATATATATCATATATAAATATAGTTCTATATTAATTTCCACCATGAGAGGCGGTAGGATATAATCGACAATCATCGTTTTGTGAGGCGTTAGTTTTCCATCCATAGAAATAGTACGTTTTTCACCCATTAGATGGAGGGGTGTGTATGTGTAGATAGAATCCTTATAATTAAAACAACCTAGTATATTTAGGATACTATTATTGTTATAAAATAAAGTAATAAAAAGTTTTTAGGGGGTTGGAGAAGTAAAATAAAACAAAATAAAACAAAATAAAACAAAATAAAACAAAATAAAACAAAATAAAACAAAAGAATTTAAGAGAAAGCGTTTCCTTTAATTTCGGTAACTTCCTTTCGTTTGAACCAAAAGGAATTCTTGAAGCACCTTATGCCTAAGTTTAGGCTTCTAGGAGGAATATGGGGATCTTGAGAGATTATTTTGGCAAGGTTTGGATGAGCCATGTGGCTTGAGAGGTGTGTGGAATGGGTGGGGGATGAGGGGATCCTTTGGAAATTGTGAAAATATTATTTTATTATATGGTTTTATTTAGTTTTTAAAGGTAAAAAACTAATTATAGTCAGAGATAAGATGACTCGTGGTCGAAATAAAATCACCCAATAAGAATTGGACAGGTTTTGGATATTGTTTTATTATTAATAATGTTATTTATTTAAATAATTTATTAATGAGGTAAATACTACATCATTATTGTGTCATAAATAATTTAATTTATATTATGCCTAAAAATTATAAACAGATACCATATTGTAGGAAATATTATTATCCTTCCAATGAATATTTATAGTTGAAAATATGACCTATATAACCCCATGTAAGAATTGATATACTAAAAGATAATTGTTAATGTCATTTTTGTCTTTACTTTAAGTTAATTAAAAAAAAGTGTCATTGTCACTCTTAAGTGGCTCAATGGGGTCCAAAAATAGACCCAAGGATTCCCATGGTCGACCATGACTCATAAAATAAGGTTAGGACAACTGTTAAGGTAATTGTTTATTATTATAATATACTTTTTACCTTGAGTTACCCTATTTACCTTTAACCGCGGTAAATAAAAGTCAAAAGTTACTATTCACCAAAAATTATTTTCATCTTATTGAACCAAATTTTACTAACTAATAACAACCATGTATGTCAGATTATTTTAATTCAATTCATATAAGTGGTGAATTTTTATTTAAGTGAAAAAGCCGGTTTTTTAACTTCTACTAAGTGGTTTTACTACACATAAAAAATTGAAGTTTTTCAAAAAAATACCAAAAAATAAACCTAAGCTACATTAGATATTCAGAATTCAAAAATGATTTCTATTTTACAAAATCCATAACAAATAATTTGAATTAAATAATTTAAAATTAATTCTCGTTGTCAAAACAAATAACGTGTATTTAAGAAACAATAAACATCAAAAGATTGACACTTGTTTATGTATAATTTCAAAGTGAAATTAATTCCAATGACCAACATTGAATTAAATTGTAAAAATATAATCTAATTATACATCAAAACCATTCAAATGTATAATTGAACACTATAAATTATTTTTATTATAAAGGTTGTTTTCAATTAAAATTCAGTATTTTCACTATTCACCCAAATGTGAAAGTTATCAGAAAAACACCAAAAAATTATCAAAACTAAATTTTTATGCCTCAATTCTATATAATAAGTTTATTTTGTCAAATTAAATATTTAAAAGTGACAAATATTGGATTTAAAATGGGTACACCATTAAAATGTGGCAAAAATGCGTTTTTGAAAAATACTTCCTTTATCTGAAAAAATTGATTTTTTCTTATATTATATATAAGAAACACATAATATGGATGTTAAAATTATATGGAATATATATAATTTAAAGTTCAATTAATACTATTCATAACTACTTTTGAGCGACTAGTTTGTTAAGTCGCCGTGCGCTCGAACTCAGTGTTGTGTGAGGTGCAAGCTATTGAATTTAAAGAAAATAACTTACTATGAAATCTTGGGGTGTTAATTTTATCTTAATAAAAATAACAAATCAAAGTGGATTTTTTCTAATGTACTTTTTTATATTCATTGCATGTATGCGGATGACCACGAGAATAGATTGGCCTATGTATGCGATTGGGTTATTTTAATGTATGATAATTTTATGGTTTGGTAGTAATTTATTTAAACAAATAACATCCATTGTGTCATTCCGTTACTCTCATTATGTAAGGGTCTAAATGCTCATTTCTTATTTTAAATAATCCCCCATTAAATAATAATTTAGTTACCCTCACCTGTGTATGATTAATTATTATTTAATGGATGGATCTCCCTAAATAGTGGTGGAAGTTCATGCTTTGAGATGAGGTAAAACAAATCCCTGAGGTATATATGTGCATGGGTGAAATATTATAACTATAACTAGGTATAGTTCCAGAAATTTAGTCCAATGGGGAAAGATTTTGTACATAATCAACTAGATAAACCAACTATTAGAAAATATCATGATCCTTCTAGTTTATCTCTTTTAATTCTATCAGTTTCATTATTAAATTTATTTAACCTTTATTATTACATAAATTAAATAACAATCTCATGAGATGGATTTGAAATAAAATCCCAATATGCGTAAAATTTATATTGACATGGTTAACCACTTAATTAAAATACCCTTAATATTAAATAAAATGATATAAAAAAAAGTTGGTAGTTTACACACAAAGAAAAAAATTCCCTAAAATTAAATATTATGTAAGACAATCCTTTTTGTTATATGTATAATATTGAAACTATAAAAGAATGTTCTTACATTACCAAAGTCTGTAAAATTAATTCTATTAAGGAATTTTTTATAAATTTTTTTCCTCACCTTATTTAAATTAATATTGGATGTAGTGCTCAAATTCTATCTAATACCACTTTTTGGATTCATGGGTTTTTGAAATCCATGTTGAGGATTTCGGGATTGTGAAGTCTACTTGACATACCAAGGAGCTATGAGTTAATGTATTTTTCAAGTTACACTTAAATTGGTTTGATTAATTTACATGTCCGAAGGCAAGGTAATGAGAAGTAATGGATGTATAATTACCTCTAGAATATATATATGCATGGTTATTATAAAACCAATGATGAGGGTTATAGAATTATGAAAAAATAACAAGTGATTAATAAATCAAATTAAATTTATTATCTATTATCTAATCAAAATAATGGACTAAAAACATGATATTATTTATTATAGAAGTGGAAACCCATATGACTATTAAAATATATCTAAAATAAATATTTTAGAAGAGTAACCTCGTAAATAGATCATATTTATTATAATGTTTTTTTCATCATAATACGCCTAGGAAGGAAATTATATGTGTGAGAAACCACTATTATCAATTAACCTAATAAAAATGACCATGAGGATAACCTCTACAACTATATGAAAATTTTGGATCATTAAAAAGGCATATATTGTTATAATCCATGTACAATTATATTTTAAATAAACATGATGATATGGATTTTATATCATCATGTATCACATTCATGATCATAATGAAAAGAAGGTGAGACAAGAGAGATATATGATTTACAAAATTCTATTAATGTGGATTCTTGGATATTTGGAATCAATTAAGACTATTGTCATCAATAAAATTGGATAAATTATTCACTTAGATATTTTAGTATTGAATACCCTTGACAGCTTACATATATATCTCATATTACCCACATTTCCCAAGATGTTGTCTAGTTTAATTGTCTACTATAATATGATAAATGGCGAGAAGTGTCAGTTAGAACTCCATACATTAATTCTATATGTTCATAAGAAAATGAGGTGTGAAAAACCTATAGTCCATTATTTTAATAAAAGGAATATTAAGAAAAATGGACCTAATATTCACTAAAATTTTAATGATCTAAAGCACCATCCTTCAATGAAAAGGGAGATCAAAATAATGGAAAAGGAAACAAATGTAGTGTGTTTTTATGTTGCATGATTGAACATAGGATAAATTATTTCACATAGTTATTGAAGAAAGGGGAGTAATTGTGTACATAATCATCCCCTTTGAGAAATAAAATTCATCCCATTATCTGTCTTAGTATAAATAAGAAACATTTCTTAGTCAACACATAATATAAACATGGTTTGATTGTGTCCAATTACCAACTCACCCATGGTCTCCCATATATAATCAAATATACTAAACAATTTCTGTAGAGACCCGAAGCCTGACGTACATGGACATTACATTACTATTGCGGAATACGTAATACATAACAAAAACAGACACACAAGGACCATAATAGTTTAGTGTCTTTGGAAACTTGGAACGTAATCCTCTAATCATGGTGAACGATCTTCAACATCTCCCATGAAGATCTTCTCTTTATTTTTCTTACCTAAAAACCATTTTTTATATCATGGGAAAAGAAAACATAAAAAGGGTGAGCTCAAATTCTCACTAAGGGTAAGCATGGATAAAATAAAACATACCATATACATTTGAACTTAAAAAAAACATGAAAATTAAAAATCTTGAGCAACGACATAAATCATGGAAGTACATAAGGTATAGATCATAATGGAACATAAATCATGATAAAATAGAATGGGAATAAAACATGTAATTGTGGAATCCAGTAAGCACATGTAATGATTTCCATAGTAGCCAAGGCATTGCTTCCAAGACCATATTAGTGGACAAAGTCCCTTTCTGAATCGAGTTCACTCCTCGTTTCAGTCCTGTTTTACTGAACCGGTTTAACCTGTCGTTCCAGCCATGTCTATCTCATGAGATATAAATCTTTACCCAATGCATTGGAGGTAGATATAGGTCCCACCCATCTCATAATGAAATCATTCTTACTTGTGCCACAAAATAAACACACATCTTTCATAAAAACCCAATAAATAAAATGGGTTTCATAAACATCATCACATAATCACATAATACATATAAAAGAAATGGATATCATTTAATAATAAGAGAAGTCAAACAATGTAAATCATAGAGACATTATACTTGAAACATACACATATGAAATAATGTCATCTTAGATGAAAAATGGTTTTGATAAAACACTTGAAATGAATTCTTGAGGAAAATATCCCTTTTTCTTTAAAAATATTTTCTTTTCACAAAATGTTATGCAATTTTAAAAGAAAAGGATTTTGTTGAAAATAGTCATGAAATATTTTGGAGGACGATTCATGAAAATAAGGCTTTATAAATCCGTAAAAATCCTTTCATTCCGTATAAGCTAAAAAAACATTCTTCTCGTACTTTTGCCGGAAAAGTAAAAAACAAATACCTCGTAACGTAAACAAAAGAAATATTCCTTACATACAATATAGTAAAAGTCAAAAATGGGTAAAAAGGACTTTAAACATACATGAAAACTCTTTTATAAAACATGGACATGGATGATAGAAATAACCCCATCAAATACTTACGAATAAGCAATCTCGGATAAAAATGAGATTTGCAAAATTATCCCTTACCTTAGGTCCGATATGCTTCATACGTATCCGAACATCCTGTATAATGATTTAAATAATGTCATTTACTTATTAAAGAATCATATTCATTGTTATTATATCATATATGGTCCACATATAACTTTATATTACCCATTCTTTTTTAAATTAATGTTAATGTAGCGTTTTGGGTAAAATCATCTTATTTATCGTACGTGTTTGGACTTGTTGTTATTGATGTTATTATTACTTATATCATGACCTAATTACTTCAAAAATGTAAATCATGATTTATTTATCATATAAATTCATTATATATCCAGAATATACAAGCATTTATAATAGTACATAACATATGAAGGTAAGAAATGAAATGCACCGTTCATGGAGACGGTAAGCCGTACATACGCATAAACGCTACTTTCATTTCTATTTCTTATTTTAATGTAATTAAAACACAATGATACATAGGTATACTATAACTCCAGTATAATATCATATATAATATCATTAACCACATCCTTTATACATCCCACATAAGGTATTAACGAATCACATCACTTTGAGGGGGCAGTAGTCCACACTTCCTCAAATGAGATTATCATATTTACCGACTATGAAAACCGTAAAGGCTTGATATAATTGGGAAGTAAAGAAGCATAATATATATTATATATAAATATAGTTCCATAATAATTGCCACCATGAGAGGGGGTAAGGGAAAATCGAACAATCATCGTTTCGTGAGGCGTTAGTTTGCCATCACAGAAACATTATGTTCTTCATCCATTATATGGAGGTGTGTGTAAGTGTAGTTATAATACTTCTCATAACAACATCCTAGTATTTTCAGGATACTATAGTTTTCACAAAATAAAGGATTATAAATATTTTAGGGTTTGGAGAAGTTGAATAAAAGAAAACAACTTAAGAGAAACTGTTACCTTTAATTTTGGTAACTTTCTTTGGTTTGAACCAAAAGGACTTATTGGAGAGTCTTCTGACTAATGTAAGGTTTCAAGGGGGAGGATATGGATGTAGGGAGATTATATGGGAAGAGTTTTGACGATCCAAAAGGCTTGAGAGGTGTGAAGAATTTCATATAAGTGGTCTCCTTTTATAAGGGAGAGGAGGGGCTCTTTAGGAAAGTGTGAAAACATTATTTTATTATAATCTTTTATTTGGTTTCAAGAGGTCCAAAACACATTAATGTCGAATCTAAGATGACTCATATTCGAAATAAAATCATCCAATAGGAATTGGACAGGTTTTGTATGATATTATAATCATTATAATCTTATTTATTTAAATCATTTATTAATGAGGTAAACACTACATCATTATTGTGTCATAAATATTTTAATTCATTTGATGTCAAAAAATTATGAAACAAATACCATGATGTAGGTAATCTTTTTATATTTCCAAAGAATATTTATAGTCGAAAATATATCTTATATATCCCCTTATAAAAATTAATTACTAAAATAGTTTTGTTAAAGTCAATTTTGTCTTTACATTAAATTAATTAATCCAAATTGTCATTTTCACTACCAAGTGGCTCATTGGGGTCCCAAAATCGGCCCAAGGATGACCATGGTCGGCCAAGACTCATCCAATAAGGTTAGTACAAGTTTAAAGGTAATTTTTAATTATTATAATATTATTTTAACCTTGAATTACCCTATTTACCTTTAACCGCAGTAAATAAAAATTACCGTAGTTACTATTCATAATGCCCAAAAATAAAAAGTAGCTTATTAACATAATTTGGACCCACTAATTCCAAATTTGGAATCCATTTTTCCAAATTCAATACACAAAAGTTGCAGAAATTAAATTAAAATTAATCTCGTTGTTGAAAGAAAACGAGTTTTTGTTTAAAACATTGCAAAAGATTGAATTGATTTAACCTACGAATTCAAGGTAAAATAAATGAAAATGACATAAATTATATTAAATGGTAAAAATATATTCTATTTATACATTAAAACTATTCAATATTATAATTTAACCACATAAATTATTATAATGTAAAAATTTGTTTTTAATTAAAATATAGCGTGTTTTTACTATTCATTAAAATATGAAAGTTATCAGAAAAATAGCAAAACATTATCTAATGTAAATTTTTGTATCCTAATTCAAAATAATAATTTTATTCTATAAAATTAAACTTATAAACATGTCAAAAACTAGATTTAATGTGGGTGCACCATCAAAAGGCGGCAAAACTGAATTTTTTGAAAAATACTTATTTTACTCAAAAAATTTATTTTGTTCTCATACCATGTTCTAGAAAATAAGTAAGATTAATAATAATGTTATAAAATTCAAAATTTAGTTAATAGTATTCATAATGTCTAGTTTATAGTAATATTATAATAATATATTTTTGTTTAGTAAAACTCATTATTGCGTACAACACACGCTATCGAGGAAGGTCGCGATTTCATGAAATGCAAGCCAAATCAGGGTTGCATGTTGTGAAAGAATCCTTAGTTGTTTCGTATAACAGAATACAACCATATTTTATTTATACATTGAATATATATATATATATATATAAACACACTCAATGTTACGTAGAATGACTATTATAAAACGAACTTGAAATTGTGTGTAACACGATCCAAGAATAGCGTTGCGTATACTGCAAGCTAATACGGTGTTGTGTATAGTACAAGATAAACTTGGTGTGGTGTATAATAGAAGACATCAATGAAATTAAAAGAATATTTTTCATAAAATCTCGGGGTGTTACAATTTCTCATACAAACACCTCTAGAAAACCAAGAATGTCCATAAAAATGATTGTATAATTTAAAAAGGAAAACCCACTAGAAATAAAATTTATTGAACATTAAAAACTAATTACCATATTTTAATCATTTTATCAAATACTTTTTAGGCATAATATTGGTTTTTAAGGATGTTCATTTCAAAATACACATTTACCAATTTTATACACTAATCACAATTAACTATAAAAATACTATCAACTAGTCATACCAATACTAATTAATCAATTAAACCAAAGAAAACCCAAGATCAAAAACTATTGTATTGTAATGAAATTTTTGGTTGAGAAACCTACCTCAAAATTTAGTAAAACTATCTAATTCAACTAAAACCATCCAAAAAGTGTATGATGGATCATAAAAAACAAATGAAACTAGGAATTTTCATTAAAACCCCATACAAAACCCAAGTAACTGGACCACATGTTCTTTAAGGGTTTTAAAATCCAATGAAAATGGAAGAACATGGCAAGGAATGAAGAAGAGAAGAGTAATATAAAATAATAAACCCTTACATCAAGATATACTACCAATATGTTAAGAAATACACCAAAAAGGAAAGGGAGAATGAATATAAATAGCTACTATGAGATAATTTATATGAACGGGGAGATGGAGGAAACAATTATGGTCAAAATTTATAAGAGGAAAAAGGTAATTTTAATTTTATAATAAGACTGAATAGACTAAATTGTTGGGACATTTTTTTAGGATAAGCCTATTACAATAATAAGGGATACTCTCCCTTTACAAAATGAGGTTACATGGTTACCAAGAAACCTCACATTGTTATAAAAACTATGCAATGAACATTAAAAAATGCAGTGGGATCCATCACCCCCTCTTGTATGGTTGGGTGTTTGATTATAAATAACCATGTACAAGACAACCTTGTATACTCCACCTATAATTATCATTTTTCCCTCAATTATTAAAACTCCAATTGTAAATAGAATAAAAAGTTTCAAAATAAATACATATCCATTACACATAAAGTGTCAAAGGTATCATGATGTAATCATTCTTCCTTTTGGATGGGTTTAACAATAATTTGGTAGAATACTAATGTTTCATTACTAATATCATATAGATCTTCAATATTTAGGTAATCAAGTTTCACATGATTGGAAATCCATGTTATTCATCAAGAAAATCAATGATGACTATAGTATCAAGAATCAATATAAATTATACTATTTTTAATGTACCCTTGAGATAATGCCAAAATTTACCTTCGAGAAAAGGGTGTCTCATTTTTTGTGGTCTCAAAATGATTGAGAAGATTCCATAGGAGACTTGGATGCATCCCTTCAGATTTGTTCCGAGATGAAATTTTTATAAGTGTTCCATATTAGAAATAGATCGTCTCTACCATCAGTAGAGAATACTAAAAGTTGAATCAACACAGTACTATGTCCGCCGAGGCCTTCCCCTAAAATTATCTAGATATGGAAGTTACATCCAATTATATGACTACATTTTTTAGTACCAACAACAAGGAATACTTCCATAAAGTTGGGACGATAATGAAAAAAAATATATAATGGAATTGTATTATTCCATTTTTTATAAAACCCATGAATATAAATTCTTCTATTGAAACATCTTTGAAAAAAATACTTTTTTCTTGGATTAAGGTAAATGAAATTCCTCAAGTATTGTAAGAGGTTCATGTCAAATCATGTGGAGTACATGATAAAATATTGAAGCTCTCGCACCTGATCTTAAAATGAGTCTACTTTAATCCCACCATGGTTTTTAACTTCATTGAATTCACTAAGATGTATCATGCATTTTAGGTTCATGCGAACTTCACACTTAAGCCTATAGAGTTTTTCAACACCGCCATGTTATCATTTCCCTTCACTAATAGGGAATCTATTTCATGGGCACCTACCCATCAACAATAGTGTGGTATTTTATGTTCCTTTATACTGGAATTAGTTTCTTTTTGAAATAGACTAAATTCATCCACATTGAATGATGTTATGACCATGCCCATTTTTTAGTTTATTAAATTCA
The DNA here is from genome assembly GCA_963277665.1 of Viscum album. NCBI lineage: Eukaryota > Viridiplantae > Streptophyta > Magnoliopsida > Santalales > Viscaceae > Viscum > Viscum album. Next base: position 1,442,601,981 of record OY728162.1, on the reverse strand, counting down.
TGACCATTTAATGGTTTGAGATCCCTCACACTATTTTAATTGAAAATTTAACCAACTTTTGAACCTCTGAACAAACAAGGTTTACACCAAGTATAAAATTTGATCCAACCATACATCCCTCTATCCTAAACTGATGAATTAGAATATTAATACATTAAACAATATTCTATATAAAAATCTATAAAAAATGGTGGATGATAACAAGAATAGATCTCCGTATAAGCTCTTTAATTTTCTATGGGAATATTAGACGATTTCACGGAATTCCACCCTTTTGACCAGTTAATCTTTAGTGTATGGAAAAAATTTGTATTTCCTTTAGAATTTTATCTTCAATGACTCTAGCCATCCTAATAAGTCTAGTTTATATAGGATAAATAGTCCCATGTCTGTTTAGTTAAATTAGAATCCCTTATTGAAAACACACTCCAAGAATTTCATAATCTTATCATATATCATAATATTGTTTCTTGAGCATTCAACAAGAAGGTTATTCTTCCCTCACCCCTACAAGGCTACTTAATTCTATAATTGATGACCCTAATGATACCTGGAAGAAAACCCCCAATGGTAAGGCCCAAATGGGAGTACCCATTAGACTTTCATAAAGTATACATTAATGGTGCGTACTCATTGATCACCTTGGATTTGGAGTGCAGTACATAAAAAAAATAACATTCCTCATGAAAAATCATGTATAATCCATTCTGACCCCCTAGGGTTTCAATTTTGTAACCGTAAAATGTGTATCACATTTTCCATTCAGACACAAATATAAGCTACTTGGAATGGGTCATCATCAGATGACCAAAAAATACATGACACATAGGTCTTACCTCTATGACATTAAAATTTATATCATATCATCATAAAAAAATGATATTACATTTCATGATTAGAATCATTTTAATAGAAGTTAAACTAAAAAATTTTATTTATAGTCACATGACATTAAAATACATATCCAAAATCGTTCCATATGTTTCTACACCTAAAAACTATGATGGATTCCCTGCTCGATATGATTCCCCCTTTTACCACATTGTTGTTCACATACTTCAATAATTTCATATAGATATTAATAGCTCGATTTATTCTCCATTGTATATATAGTGATACACATGTGTCCCCCCATGATCCCAACAACGGGCCTCCCATTAACCCCTCATTATATTATTGTTGAATTCCCATTCACAGGGTTCCCTTTTCTCAAATGGAATCAAGATGAAACATAAATAAATAAAATTTTCAAAGGTTATATAACCCTTAATTCTACCCACCCATGTTCCCTAAATCACGATCTTAAATCATATGCTTAAATTTTGGAAGTTTCCTATATTAAAATTGGGCCCTTAATTCTTGCGAGGCTTACCCCTCCTTTTCCATATAAACTACCTCAACCACATTAAATCTAGGATCATGACTTTAATCTATGTATACATATACTTTGAGTTTTCAATATAGGAATCAATTATATACATTGGTATAATATTCCCCTAAGTATATACATGGAATACCTTAAGATTCCCCCATGGTCAAAGTTACGTGAGCTTAAAATAGGAACTGTTCCCTGTGGTCCAATTATCATAACCTAAAACTATGTACATCTACCCCTAACGTTGTCTATATTAAGATTTGGATCCTAGTTTATGTTGGTGATTTTTTCATATTTCAATATATATTTCCTCAACCATGGTATAATATTCATGAACATACACAATATGTATCCATTGGTGTAAGAGATTTGGGAAAAAACTCTAGTATCTCTGTGGTCTTTTCTATATTACCTTAAACTACACAACATTAGGGAAACACCTAGTTCCCCCCATGGAATTAATTATCCTTTCACACGTATCTTGATGGGTTGGAACTCAATCTAGGAAAGTGTTCCCTATCGATACATGCAATGAAAGGTAGTTTATCTATAGGGTTCTTGAACCCCCATCGAACATCTTCCATTCTTTCCCATACAAAATTTAAATCTATAGTGTTGGATCTAATCCATTAACAATTTATTTTTGAATAGAATACCATTGGAAAATAGTTATAGAACAAAATTCTAATATTATCCTTCCTCTGGTCAAGGGTACACATTCTATAGGAAACACTCTTAGTGTTAATATAGTGAAACCCATGTATTTAACACATGAATTTGTCTTTTTAAATACAAGGGAATTGGTCTTCCTAAAAAATCATTTCCCCCATTACTGATATAATAGTTATGGAAATATAATTTATTTCAAACTATTCAATTGTTAAACCCTATTCATCTATTATGTCACCAATTTATTTGTAATACTTAATATGTAATTTAAATTTTTCTACATCCATTATCTCAATTATTAATTTTACACCCTTGTTTCTACCCACTCATATATGTCTTCATGTTACCAAGATGACTCAGTTTCATGGATCACACAAAATGAGTTCCCTATTTTTAAAGGATAACTCATGGTGGTAGACTTAATATTTTTTCCTCTCCCATCATCCCTATGATGTTCTCTCATGGAATATGAGTAATCCTCCATTTTCCTTTATTTATCACATAGATATTGACTTAAGTGGGCATAGAAAATTTGTTTGGTCACTTTTTCAGCATGATTGGGATACCTCAAATTTCAATCATAGGATCAAAATAATCTCAGCTACATGTGTTTATATTTCATAGTCATAATAGGCTTAACTATATTAATTTAAACTATAAGACATATTATCCTCACCATATGAAGTTAAACTACATGTTCATCATCCTTTAAACATGAAATCAATGTTTATGGTTATCATACTCACCATAAAACATTAAAATACTTAATCAAAATCATTTTTGTTTGATTTCCAATTGTATGGTTATTTTTCTCAGTATATGATGTTAAACTGCATGATAATCATCTTCACCAAATGACATTAAACTCCCTTGTAACATACTTATTTCATAACATAAATATACATGATGCTTTAGTATTCACCTAAGAGGAAACCCACTTTTTGGAATTGGTCTCCCACTATGCTATGAATTTGGTGTTTCCAAAGCACTCTGATAACTATGTATTTCAAAATTTCAATTTCATGGGATATAGAATTGCACCCATTTGAATTTTCTTGGGCCAAAACAAAAACTCAAACCTGAAATTCCTCAAACCATTCATGTCAATTATTTAACCCATGTCCATCCACATATACTTCCCAATACCTAGATGGTTCCCATTAAATTATATCGTATATGAAATCAAAATAAGTATAGATAATTCCTCCCAAAAATACTTTTTCATGATTCCCATTATATGAGATACCAATATACACTTCGATTCCTTATCTTGGTCTCAACCATATAGTTGATCTATATTCCCCTCTCTATCACGAAAGAGAATACTCCCACTATGTTACCTCAGGATTAGAGTTATGTGTTGGGAATATATTTTCCTAACAATAATCTATAAATATTATTGATTTTGATGATCACAAATAACCTTTTTTTACTAATCATATTACGTTATGTGTATTTGAGGAAATTAATATTATTAATATTCCTTATTTTAGAAATATATTAAAGAATATTATTAAAGTAGAATATACAACAAAGTGTTTGGATCATGCCTAACTATATTTTGGAAACATTTTTTATACCATATGCTGAAGGAAAAAAACAAACATATGGATAAAAAAACCTATGTTTTGATGAAAACTTACATTTGAAAAAGAGAAAAAATATGGTTAAAGAACCCTATGTATGTATGGAACCTTACGTTTGAGAAGAAAACATATGGATCATCAAACTTACTTTGGTGATCAACTTTAAACTGTGAACCTTACGTTCAGAGAATGAACACTACATAGTTGAACCATATGTTTGGTATTTTTTAATTTTGTGAGGGAACCTTATGTTTGACTTTTAATCACCGAAGATTTGAATTTACGATTTTACCAGAGTTTCAAGCAATGGTCTTTCTAGAATATCAAGAATATTTAAAGGTTGTATCCAAATGATTAATAGTTTGTTAGGATTAATTCAAATAATCTTATTAAGTTGAGAAATTCTCTCATATTCCTAAGGAAAGATACAAATACTTTGAGTTGTCTCAAAAATTTGAATTCTTATGATTTATCGAGCGATTTTCTTGGATCTGAATTAAAAATACATGATCTATGATTTACATTTATTGGTATATTTGATCTAAATATATATGTGTATATTATTCAACAAAGTTATATATTGAGCCATATATGATGACACATATTAATGATTGAAACTGCATTCTTGTGAAGATCTTTCTCAGATCTATTACAACAATCGATCATACTCTCTAAGTCTACGGCTACTATTTGTTGCTCTTTTTATTTCAAAGATATATTGTAACCAGATTGCTTCAGAACTGATCTTTCCCTAAGAAACTATTTTCTAAATAAGAAGTTTCATCTTATGTCAGTTTTTATTCAATTATAAAGTTAAACAAAAATCCTTTATAAATAGTATTTCTTTATTTAGATTTTCATCTACACGTACTCAGTTGTGGTGGAGTATGAGCTTCTTGGTCTAAGATGTAGTTTATCTATTCTATGTTCTAAGACCAAAAGACTCTATTTTTAGTCTTGTTTGTAAAGGCATTAACTGGATACACTCTATTGTGGATTTGTCTTATGATATGAGGACCTAACTAGTGAAATCCCTCAAAATTGTAGAGAGAGTAATTGGTGGAGTGGACTAGGGGATTCTAATTCCCCGAACCACTATAAACAACCGTGTTCTATATTTCTTTTTTTGTCCACTACTCATAATTTCATATATAAGATAGACACAGCTTACTTGAATAATCATCATTCGACATCAAGAGTCAGAATTGTAAAAGATTTTGAAAATACATAATTCACCCTCTCTTATTTATATTTGTATATTTTGACCAAAAAATTGGTATCAGATGATTTTTTTTGGAAAAGGCTATAACAATATAAATTTAGAAGGTCTATTCAAATATGTCAATGACTAATCAGGGAGAATTAATGTCAATGGTTCGTGATCATTATTTCAATGGTGAAAACTATGGATATTAGAAATTATCGATGATTATATATTTGAAGAATCTGGGATTCAAAGTCTACTCTAAGATCATTACCCCTTACATAATTCATGAAAATCCTGCAACTTGGACTGCTGCTATAGAGGATGACTATAACACGAATTATAAGGTATGAATTCTATTACCTATGGTCTTGGACCAAATTACTCCAACCAAGTCTCACAATGGACTACATGTTATAAAATGTATAAAACCATTATAGACTCTTATGAAAGAATAAACAATGTAAAAAAATGATGTATGCAACAACAAAAACTAAAATTTGATACATTCAGAATGCTTGATGGATAAAGTATCACATAGATAAATGGAAGGCATAGAGAGATTATAAATAATATTATAACCTTAGGTGATCCTATCAAAAAATTAAATTAGGATATGAAAGTTCCATGATTGGTACCTACTAATTGTAATGGTATATCAATTGTAATTAGACAATCATCACCTTTAAAAAATACGACAATGAGAGAACTAATTGGGAGACTGATGATGTATGAATCTGAAATGGAATATGAAGTTGAAGATCATAATGTCTTAGTAAAAAAGAAAAATACTGTTATAAAGGTAACGTCTAAGAATTAAAGAAATAGAATAAAGCAAGAATTCAGAGAAGAAAAGAATTTAGATATATCTGATTCTGAAATAGAGTTGGTTCAATTAGCTAGAATGTTTAGAATGTTTTCTAATAAGAAAAGATGATTTATAAAGCCTTTCAAAAGGGTTGAAAAATAATCTAGGGAAGTTAGACACTATGAATACAGGAAATTTGGTCATATAAGACGTTATTGTCCCTATCTAAAAGGTGAAAAGTGTAAAATCCCTATTCCGGTTGCCGCATAGAGATGCCCAGATGCCTCGTACCCGGTTGGTCACATGGCTCAAGCACATTTACCCAAATGCTAGTGGCATCTGAAAAGAAGCGAAGGCCTTGGGTGTGATAGTGGGGAAACTATGCCCTCATTGGAAGAGTAATAAAGTGTAAATAAGTAGATAAAAATAGCTTATGTGGTAAAAACATGGAATTAGTAAACAATGGAAGAGTGAAAGTAATAAAAAAATAGAGCACATATAAAAATGATGAATGATATATATATCTAGGAAAATAGCCAAACAAGTCACAATGTTGGAATACAATAATAAACCAAACTACAAATAAAAATATAAACCCCAGCATTATAGAAAGCCTCAGTTTGGTCCCATTCTCTCCAGCTCCACAATAATCAAGTACCTAATGTAGAAGGGTGAATTCCCTTATCTTTACCTAAATCAATATAGTCTGTTTGGGACCAAAAGCATGACCCAAATAGTGTGAGAGACAAATCCCAGTAGGAAACCACCCAATGATCTATGCATAATAGTCAATGAATATTTATGGAAGTGAATAAAAAAATGAAGCAGTAAAAAGCAAGTGCTCAAAAGTAAACAATCCTATAGTTTCAATTGCATTCATTTTCATATATCAATTAAGTATATATAAAAAAAAAGTAACCCTCTGGGAAGAACTCACAGCCTAACCCCTATGGTTCAACTAATCAAACACAAGCTACCCTCTGGGATGTTCTCACAGTCTAACCCATCAGGTTCAGTATAAACAAGACTCTCTAAAGAATCACTCACTGCTAATTCCCCATTTGGTATCGTATCAGTAACTATAGACACTATAAGGAAGCACTCAATGTACAATTCCCATAGCCCTATATAAGTCAATCGTGTACAATGATGTTCAACATCCTAATTAAACATTAATATCTACTTGGCTAATAGCTTTCAAGAACTACCTGAGTAAACAACTACAAGCATATCGTAAGAACCCAGACCATCTTTTCTGGTATGTTTTCATTTTCTGGTCATTTTTGAGAAAAATAAGAAATTATGGAAATTTTCGAAGTACGTGCTATGTAATTTATGAGTACACTCCCTGTACATGGTTACATCAGGTAGCCGGGTGCTGGACATGTAGTGGCCCTGCACAAGGCTATGTGGGGTGACTTGGAGGCTGCCTAAAGTGATGTACGGAGATAGAGAGTACACACCGTCTACTTCAAAAGTAAATGTCATGTGATTTTTCCCCATTAAAAGCACTGGGGTCGCGTCTAATTGCCAGAACGCTCTCTTTACAAGTCTTTTTCAACTAAGATCTCTATACGACTGTAGATCTTTGATGAACCCATGAGCGAGCATCCATCCTCCGAATCAAACACCGTCAGTTGCATTGGAATCAAATCGGGGAGTTCTATCTTATCCAAGAGCACCACCAGCTGATTTATCCTCTCTCATGAGATATCATGGGTTGAATATTTTAGACTTTTTTGTAGATCTACCGCATTCTAGGTTGATCCAAGGGCCGGCGCCAGATTATATCAATCTCACAATGCCGAGGTATGTGGTTTATGCCTTTCTGTTGAAAGTCTTTGAGTATTATGTGCAATTATTCACAATAACCTTGAGTAGGGTATTGTGCGTTTACGATTTTACACTAGTTAATAGATAGCTATGCTGGTATGTGTAAATAGAGGCTAATTGGATATGAATAGGATTGATTTATATGCTTTGGATGTGTTTACCATGCATGTCTTGTTTACAACCATTGGTCTTGTTAGTCTTTTTGGCCACCTTGCCTGTTTTCCATGCCAAGTGCTGTAGGGTGGAGTATTTGTTTTCTAATATGCTTGATATGATGTTGAATGATTTAGCTAAGTAGTTCTTATGGTTTACCTTGGACATTTTTTTCTTGATATTCTCATTAACCTACAAAGGGCAGTGAGAACCTAGTGGAGTAGACTATAAGGGGAATTGACCGAGTGAGCTTCCTCAAAGAGACTTTGGGAACTTTAGACTATAAGGGAATTGACCGAGTGAGCTTAATCAGAGAGTATTTGAACTACTTGGGACTATAAGGGGAATTGATCGAGTGAGCTTTTTCAGAGAGTCTTTGAACCACTTGGGACTATAAGCGTAATTGACCGAGTGAGCTTCCTCGGAGAGTCTTCGAACAACTTGGGACTATAAGGGGAATTGACTGAGTGAGCTTCCTCAGAGAGTCCTTGAACCACTTGAGACTATAAGGGGAATTGACTGAGTGAGCTTGCTCAAAGATTCTTTGAACCACTAGAGTCTATAAGGGGAATTGAATGAGTGAGCTTCCTCAGAGAGTCCTTGACCTTGGGGCTATAAGGGGAATTGACCATGTGAGATTCCTCAGAGACTCCATGCCTTACTTTAGACTATAAGAAGAATTGACCGTGTGTTCTTCCTCAGAGAGTCTAGATTTACCTTTGACTATACGGGTAATTGACTATGATCACTTCCTTAGAGAGTCCTTATATATTCATATAACTGAACCAGAGGGTATAGGCTGTGTGCACTTCCAAGAAGGTCACTGTTCTTGATTTGTTTCTTTTTATATGTGGAATTGTTTTCTACTGAGTACTTTCTTGTTTACTGCTTCTGTACTTTTACCTATCATATATTCACTAACTGTTAGGCACAGATCTTTGGGTGGTTTAATACTGGGATTTAGTCTCACACCCTGTTTGGGACATGCTTTTGGGCCCAAATAGATTATATTGTTGTAGGTATAGATAAGGGAAAGCACCCTTCTACTTCAGGTACTTGACTTTCTGTGGAGATGGAGAGCATGGGACCAATATTAGGCTTGCGATAATGAAGAGCTATTTAATTGATTATTTTGTACATTGGTTTAGTAATGTTTGTATTCCAGCATTGTGACTCTTTGGATAATTTCCTAGACACATGTACCATGCAACATTTATATATGTGCTTTAGTATTTTGGTATTCCAGTCTTCCAATATTAATATTGTTGGCCTATTTACTGTTTCTAATATTATGTAATTGTTTTTCCTTCCATTGTGTTGATGGTTCTGGGAGTAGCGGAAGCACGTGGGTTGATTTTCCCACTTGTCTTTTTTTTTCGTTAGCAATGATCAATCCGGGATCAATACGATGATAAATGCCATTCTCCATAGATCGAATCATTTAAATAAGAAAAGAAGAAAGATGGTCCTAGAACCACAAATGAGGACCGTCACAAATTGATTATAATTAATTTAATTAATTGACAAGAAGTAATTTTTTGGGGTGGTTTTTATTCCTTGATATTCTTGATCACGTTCCGATGTGATTTTTTAATGCGTCACAGATTCCAAGTGTAAAATTCCTCTAGCGGTGATCCACACGTACACCATATATCTCTGGAAATCATGAATGGATTATCCGGGTGCTATCATGGAGAAACCTTTGCTTGCATTTTCTGCCTTAGATCGTCATGATCCGATGTAGGAGGATCTCTCTCAGTCTTGAAAGAGTTCTTAGAGGAAGGAGTTATTTTGGCCTTGAGATAATTCTCCAGAATTGTTGTGCACAACGATTCTTATGAAAAGAGTTGGGGTTGTGAGGATATTTATAATCAGGTTTGAGGTTGTAGAGTTATGACAATAAATAAATGCATTTTTCATTTTATTTATTTCATTAACTCTTTTGAAAACCCCATATTGAAACATTAATTCCTTGAAATTCTCCCACGCATATTATAAAAATTATCATTTAATAAAATTATATTTCCTCAAAAATCTCGATTTGAAAAGCTACACAGCATGTAATCATAAATACACAGCGTGTACTTGTTTTTCATTGAAAACAACATGGCGTGTACATTCAATATACAAGGAATGTATATCTTGTTTTCATTTATTCATTTCCATTCCAAAATGAAAACTACATGGCGTGTAATCATTAATACACGGTGTGTACTTGTTTTCATTTTATTCTCCCTCCAACATTAAAACGATTTATCCTTATTTGAATAATTGTTAGACCACGTAAGGGAATAATCTTTATTATACTTGAGATACTTGAATATACTTAGTATGTGACCCTCTAGGCCTCTTTCTCGTTGGCATTAGGTAGGCTTGCCTAAAGTCCAAAATTACTATCTAGCAATGGGTCAAAGCACCCATGAGAAAGAAGTTGATGCCTCATTGACGTGTCACCTCATACGAATGATTTCCTCGAAATTTTATCCCGTTGTACAAATATATCATCAAGAAGGTTTCATGGTAATGTCATAAACCTATATGCTTGATTTTTCATTCTTTGACTTCCAGAAATAAACTCGTCGTGTCACCATAGCCATGGAATTTTATTGACAGTTCCATTTCAATCAAAGGGCCCGAGATATCTACTTACATAAATATGGAGGGGACAAATCCTTCCTCGACTTATCCATTAACAACATGTCATTCGTGACGCAGCCAACATACCCTAATTCCTGCCAACTGTCTTCATGACAGTTTTCGTCATCAAATCTAATTACGTGAGTCATGACATGTGTTAATGGTATTCTTCTAGTCCAAGGACCATTACACATGCTTGTAGATAGTAATGTCTGATGACACCAAAACATGTGTAATTACTACTGGCGGCTCTATTCTCATAATCTCCCATATGGGAGATTACCAAATACGAATTCCATGAGAGAGATTCTCATCTTTTTACGAGTACTCATACATGACGGTTTGTATACTATGTGTCCTATCATAGTATGTAATTCAACTATAGAACTTTATTTAAGAATATTGTTATAGAATTTCAAGGTTCTCATTAAAGCAGTGATCTTCCATGACCTTATTAATGCAAAAAATATTCCTAGACATTATTATATTATATTCATGCAGAAAAATGAACAATATATAATATGTGTACATTCATGTAATCAAAGTATAAATAGGTTGTTCTCGGATCACCAACTCTAAAAAACTCCCACATGGACTAGAGCCAACAACCTATGACTTTTAGTCCTCCAAACCTCACATGATGATCATGTTTCTACTGAGACAATGATTTAGACAAGGGGTCTTCCACATTGTCTTCAGTGGAAATACTGCTCACTGCAACTTCACCTATTTGAGAAAAATACCTCAAGAGATGATACTTCTAAAGTATGTGCTTTGTCCGTTGATGTGACCTTGGATCTTTTGCAAGTGCCACCACTGCAGTATTATCACAATAGAGTGTGATATGATCTTTACTGCTAGGTAATACATCTAGCTCTTGGATGAAGCGTTGCATTCTTACTGCTTCTTTAGCTACCTCAGAAGCTACGATATACTCGGACTCTATTGTAGAATCTGCGAATGCACCTTGATTTGAGCTCTTCCAACTCACTACACCTCCATTAAAACTGTATATGTATCTAGTATGTGACTTAATGTCATCTTGATCAGTCTGGAAACTAGAATCTACATCTCCTCTGATGACAAGTTCCTCATCTCTTCCATAAACCAAGAACATATCCTTAGTACACCTCAGATACTAAAGGATAGTCTTGACTGCCATCCAATGATGATCTCCTATATTAGCTTGATATCTTCCTACCACACATAATGAGTAATCAACATCTAGCCTTGTACATTGTATAACATACATGACTAACCCAATCGCAGATGCATAAGGGATCCATTCTATTTTCTCTCTTTCCTCATGTGTATGAGGACACATTTTCATGGAATGATGAATGATCTATTACACTAGAAACAACCCCTCTTTGACTGTTCTATACAAAATCTCTTTAGTATCTTGTCAATGTACACATTTTCTTGGAATGATGAATGTTATATAACACTGGAAACAACCCCTCTTGGACTGTTCTATACAAAATCTCTTTAGTACCTTTTCAATGTATATACTTTGACTTAGGCCCAACATTCTTTTGGACCTATCACAATGGATCTTAATCCCAAGAATATATGATACCTTGCCCAATTCTTTCATAGAGAAGAATTTATCCAACCATGCCTTAACTAACTGCAAGACATGTACTTCATTTACAATTAGTAATATATCATCAACATATACTATTAAGAGAATAACTACACTTCCACTAAACCTTTTGTAGACACAAGGCTCACATTCATTCTTAACAAAGACAAATAACGTTACGACTTCATTAAAACAAATGTTCCATGACCTTGATGCTTGTATTAATCCATAAATGGATTTATGCAACTTGCATACCTTGTTGGAATCTTTTGGAGTCACAAACCCTGTAGGTTGTGTCATGTAGACATCTTCATGGAGGTTCCCATTAAGGAATGATGTCTTGAAATCCACTTTCCAAATTGTATAGTCTTGTTAAGAGGCAATTTCAAATATGATTCTGATGGATTTCAGAATTGCAACTAGTGAAAAGGTTTCATCATAGTCAATTCCTTGACGCTGTCTAAAACCTTTTACAACCAGTCGTGCCTTATAGGTGCTGACTTTCCCCTCCATGTCTAGTTTCTTCTTGAATAACCATTTATTACCAACAAGAATTACATCAACTTGAGGATCTACCAAAATCAAGACTTGGTTTTGTTACATGGATTCCATTTAAGAATTCATGGCTTCTTTCCACTTGGCAGCTTCAGTTCCTTCAACTGCTTCGTTATAGGTAAGAGGATCATCATTGTCAACCAATAATGAGTCACTGTCATCAGTGACAATAATACCATATCATTATGGTTCCCTCACCTCTCTCGTGCTCCTACACAGTTCTTGTGTCTCAGGAACAAATTGTTTTTCCACAGGGATTTGTGGAATCTGTTCTTGTACCAACTCCTATGTATCTTGAACCTTGACTTCATAGAAGTCTATCTCACTCCCACTATCTCTATTAGAGATGTACTCCCTCTCAAGGAATATAGTGTGTCTTGCCACTGTTACCTTTTTATTTGAGGGGTTATATAGGCAATATCCCCTTTTTTCATTGAGATATCCTATAAAGATACACTTTTTTCTGAAGGTGCAATCATGTTACTTGAAGATTCCATAAAAACTTCTTCACTACCCCACACATATAAATTTGTTAACATGGGCTTGCGTACACTCCATAATTCGTATGGAATACCATTTATTGATTTAGTTGGTACTTGGATTAGTATGTGTGTTGTTGTTTGTAATACATATCCACAAATGGATAATGGAAGACTCACATGACTCATCATTGATCTCACTATGTCCAATATGGCGTGGTTCCTCCTTTAACATACACCATTCCACTATGGTGTGTAAAGAGGAGTGAGTTGAGATAGAAACCCAAACTCCCTTAATAAATCAATGAATTCCTGATTAAGATATTCTCCTCCTCTATCTGAGCGAAGTCTCTTAATTTTCTTACCATGATGGTTCTCAAATTCATTATTGTATTCTTTGAACCGATCAAAATAATCTGACTTATACCTCATTAAGTAAATATATACATATCTACTAAAATCATCAGTAAATGTTATGAAGTACAAGAACCCACCCCTTTCTTCAACTAGAAATGGTCCACACACATCTTTGTGAACTAATTCTAGAAGCTATTTAGCCCTTTAACCATTCCCACTAACTGGGGCTTCGGTCACTTTCCCTTGTACACACGCATGACATACTCCAAGTGGTTTTAGTTCGAAAGAATATAAATACCCTTCTTCATGCAATTTTGTCAAACGTTTCTCATTGACATGACTTAGCCGGTGATGCCAAATTTGGGTGTGGTATGAGTCATGTGAATTAAATTTGTCATCGATTTCCATTACTTGGTTTGTGTAGTCTAACACATAAAGGCCATTATATAAATGTGACCTTTCAAAACAAATGCTATCATTAAAAAAGTAGCAACATTCATGTACAAACATAAAGATGAATCCATTAGTATATAATCTGCATACTGAAATAATTTTTTTAGTAATATATGGCACATAATAACAACCCTTTAACACCAAGTTCATTTTAGTTGGTAGTGTGAGGTGGTAGTCCTCAATAGCTACAACAGTAAGTCTAGCTCTATTGGCTGCTCGTAGATCTATCATCCCTCAATCAATCTTCCTAAATCTACATGGTTCCTATATTTGGATACATATGTGAGCACCATAAGCTATATCTAATACCCAATTTTTAGAAATAGATAGATTTCATTTGATGAAAAAAGCACCTGAAGCTTCCCCTTGCTTCCATGGCTGGGTTCAGTTTTTATTCGAGTGGCCTTTCTTGACACATGCGAAACAAACAACCTCATGTTCTCTTGCCTCCCCTTTGATCTTCCTTTTAATGGAAGGCCTTGAAGAACCCTTGGGCTTAACGCTCTTCGCCTTCCATTTCTTTTTATTCACCATAAGTACAAGAGGATTTTCACGCTTCATATCATTGTCCACTTGGAGAATAAGGATAAGAAGATCAGATAGAGACTTATCAATGTTGTTCATGTTCAAATTTACCACAAAGTTAGAGAATCTATGGGGGAGTGATGTGAGAAGGAGTTCAGTACCCATTTATTCGGGGAGTTTAAACCCTATAACCTCCAAGCGCTCAATGTAGCCAATGAGATTTACTACATGAGACCTAGCTGAGGAACCCTCTCCAAGATTTCTCTGAAATAGATCCTTAGAGATCTCAAACCTTTCCTGTCTTGCTATCTCCTTGTATAGACCACAAAGGTTCTCGAGCATGCTATAGGAATCTATTTCTTCATGAGACTTCATGAGCTCACTAGAAATTTATGATTTCATCAAACTTTGAACGTCGAGGGAATTGTTCAAATGTTGATCATAGATCAAGAAATCTTGATCACTCACCCCTTGGTCAGGAGAATTAGGAATTGGGGACTCCAACACATAAAACTTTCGTTCATAGTGTAGGATAACTCGAAGGTGCCTAAACCATTACTACAAGTTACTGCCGGTGAGGACATTGCATTTGCCCAAAATTGATCACATAGAAAATTTGGTTGAAAAGCTTGTCATATTGATTCAAAATATTAAAATAGTAAACTTATCAGTACTTTATTGGTAACATTTTATGAGAAATAACAAATTTTATTAAGTCTCCCACTATTTTATCATGTCCTAATGGCCCTCACCATTGAACTCGGAATGTCTAGTTGTTTGGACATTCTAGTGGAAAGTATCTATATTCCCCTTCGCATAACCCCAATAAGGGTTGGTCGAGCAATTTGAAGGTATTTAGGTAGGTAGGTCGCTGCCAACTATGAGATTATAGTTCCTTGATCTATTGAGTGGTCTACCCAATCCTGAAATTCTGACTTGGATTTCCTCAATACTTGCCTCCATTTTACAACAAGTCTAGCAAGGTCTTCTCCTCTTGATGTAAAATGTTTAATTCAACCTGAAATGTTCATAAGAGCTTCCTTTATAAAAGTAAGTGTCCCAAAAAGGGTTGGTCAAACACATAGTTTTATTGAGTCATTCCCTTAATCAAGTAATAGAAGGCTTGGTCTGACATAATATGGTATTTTAGGGATTTTATTCTTTATGCGTAGTTTTTCATCATCACATGCTTGTTAATATTAAGTGACGCTTTCTTAAGTTATTAACCATGTTATGATAATTTTTACGCAAAGTCTGGTTTTTATTTTATTCCATCTTTGCATGCTTTTTTATTTCATTAATAATGTGAACGCAACAACACATACATAATAAATAAACCATGAAATCAGATATAATTAAAATAAGATGGCATGATTATGATCTTTTATTGGTTAACTTATCTAGAGGTTTTGATAAGCTAACCCTGACCTAGGGAAAACACCTTGAACCTAGTGGTCCATGTTTTGCAGCTCCCATCTGTCCACCGTTGCATCTTCTTGGTTTAGTTTCACCTTAGCTTCTTATTTTTGAACTGTCTCCACTGGCTTGGGAGATCCTCTATTACATGGGGTTTACATTAAAGAAACCATGGGCACACATGCCCTACATTTTATTTGAATAAGGCTTGCATGCGAAAAAATTTAAATTAAATAAATTTAAATGAAACCATACACACATAAAAAGGGTATTTAGTTTATCTCATGATCATCCATAGCATGGAATGACATTTACCATATTTAGTGTTCAAATTATTTTAATCGTTCTATTTATTCACGATAAGTTGCACATGAATTCAATTAATTATGATCTTATAATTAACAAATTCATTATATTAAGTTCATTTCTGAATTTTCTTGAGATTATTCTCATCCATATTCCTTGTACATGTCTTTTTATTTTTGGAGGAAACCTAGTGAAATTCCATTTTTTGGAAGTACACGGCGTGTAATATTGCCTACATGCCGTGTATTTTTCACCCTTTATCCAATGTACACGTCGAGAGCTTTGGTGTTTTTTCTATACTTTGGAAATTATGGAGTACACTACTTTTATATTAATCTAACATGATGTGTAATTTCTTGTTCCATGGTTACCATCCTGGAAATACCATTTATGGGTTACATGGATTCTCCTTGTACACAGTTTCACCTGGGCCAGATCGGACTACAAGACATGTTGATTCGACATACACGCCGTGTATTCCAGTTTCCACACACCGTTCAATTTGGGCCAACACAATGTAAAATATACTTAGGTATTCTCAATTCACACGGCGTGGTTTGGAGGAACAGTACCGGTTCATTGAACCTAAGTACACGACATGTATTTTTCACTACACGCCGTGTATTCTTATGTTGTACAGACAGAAAGAGCAGCTCCTCTGGATGAGTTCCTGATTTTTATTTTAATAAAAATTAAAATTAAATGTAAGTTTTTGTGTTGTGAATTGAGAAACTCAAGAGGAAGAATAGATCTCATTCATTTAGTTTTATAGAACGATTTATCTTGAATTAAATCAGATATAAATGTGTAAATTATCAATGAAAATTAAATAACTATAATCAATGTTGTAACCTCACTCTATTACCAATTGAAGGTCCTAGGTGTAGAGGAATCTCATGGGTGGATGTGCCCACTTGGATTTTTGTCATTAGAAATTATCAATATGGGATCAATACGATGATAAACGCCAGTCTCCACGGATTGAATCATTGAAATAGGCAATGAAGAAGGATGATCTCGGAACCACAAACAAGGACTGTCATAGGTTGATTATAATTATTTTAATTAATTGAAAAGAAGTACCTTTTTGGGTGTTCTTTCATCTTTGATATTCTTGATCACGTTCCGATGTGATTCATCGTTGCATCATAGAAGCCAAGTGTAGACTTCCTCTAGCGGTGATCCACACGTGCAACACATATCTCTGGATGTCGCCATAGGATTTTCCCGGTGCTAGCATGGAGAAACCTTTTCTTGCATTGTCCACATTAGATCATGTTGATCTGATGGAGGAGGATATCTTTTGGTCTTGAGAGTATTCTTAGAGGAAGGAGTTATTTCGGCCATGAAATAATTCTCCGGAATTTTTGTGCACAAAGATTTTTAGAAAAAGAGTTGGAGTTGTGAGGATATTTATAATCGGTTTTGTGGTTGTAGAGTTATGAAAATAAATAAAAGCATTACACATTTTATTTATTTCATTAACTCTTTTTAAAACCCCATGTATAATAATTAATTCATTGACATGCACCCATGCTGATTATAATAAATATCATTTAATAAAATGATATTTCCTCAAAAATCCCGACGGAAAAAACTACACTGAGTGTAATCATAAATAAACTATGTGTAGTTGTTTTTCATTCAAAACTACACAGCGTGTACATTAAATGTACACGGTGTGTATATCTTTTTTTCATTTATTCATTTTCTTTCCGAAATGAAAACTACACAGCGTGTAATCATTAATACACGGTGTGCACTTGTTTTCATTTTATTCTTCCTCTGACATTAAAACGATTTTGGATTCCTTGAATAATTATTAAACCATGTAAGGGAATAATATTTACTCTACCTAAGATACTTGAATACACTTAGTGTGTGACCCTCTAGGCCTTTTTCTCGTTGGCATTAGGCGGTCTTTCCTAAAGTCCAAGATTACTATCTAGCAATGGTTCAAGGCACCCAAGAGAAAGAAGTTGACGACGCATTGACGTGTGACCTCATACGAATTCTTACCATGTAATTTTATCCTTTTTTACGAATATATCATCAATCAGGTTTCATGGAAATTTCATAATCCTATATGCTTGATATATCATTATTTGACTTCAAGAAATAAAATCGTCATGTCATCATGGACATTGAATTTGTTCGATAGTTCTATTTCAATCAAAGGACCCAAGATATCTACTTCCATAAATATAGAAGGGACAAATCCTTCCTTGACTTATCCATTTACAACATGTCTTTCATGACGCACCCAACACACCCTACTTCCCGCCAACTGTCCTTGTGATAGTTTTCATCATAAAATCTAATTGCGCGAATCATGACATGAGTTAATGATAATATTCCAGTCTAAGGACCATTACAAACGCTTGTATATAGTAATGTCTGATGACACCAAAACATGCAGAATTCCTACTGGCGGGTCTGTTCTCATAATCTCCCATCTGGGTGATTACCATGTGCGAACTCCATGAGAGAGAGTCTCATCTTCTTACGAGTACTCGTACATGACAATCCTTATACTATGTGTCCTATCATAGTATGTCATCCAACCATAGAACATTATTTAAGAATATTGTCATAGTATATCAAGGTTCTCATCATAGCGCAGATCATCCATGGCCATATCAATGCAACAAATATTCCAGGACATTATTATATTATAGTAATGCAGAACAATGAACAATCTATAATAAGTGTACATTCATGTAATCAAAGTACAAAACCTTTGGTTCTTTGGACACCAATCCTTACATGTTTTACTCTTCCAATGAGGGAATATTTTGCCCACTATCACACCCAAGGCCCTGGATGCTAGTCGGAAGCCTTTGGAATTTGGTAAATTGCTCTTGAGGCCATGTGACCAACCAGGTACGGGGTCCTCTGGTTGGATTCCAGAACCAGGACATTACAAAGTGGTATCAGTGGGATTCTTTTCTCATGACTTACTATTTGGAGCCTTTAGCCAGGGATTGGATGGAATAGGTACTTGGTAATAAGTTGTGCCAGGGAGTGGCTAACCCATGTACTGGGAAAATCCAATCTACCTAGTTTAATGAAATTTTTCTAGTTTTGAAACGTTACGGTTGATTTGATTTCCAATTTTGGATGATTCACATATTTTGTGTTATTACCATTAGTGTTATTATGGTTCTATTTTTATCACAACCGAATGATATGAGGGTTTTCCATCTCATGCATCATATATGCCCTTACTAGAAATCACATGTCATTCATTCTAGCCATGACATCTAGCATGCCTTAGCGATTTCATGTTATTGTGATAGATGTTTTGTATAATATTAATGTTGTTATGATAGATTCCTTGATAAAAATACCTTCTCTTTGATAGGGTATTGTTGTGTGAGGGTTTTTCTGAATGAACACCAAAATTTGGTTCTTGAGGTTGTATGGGCCCTCATAGTCCAGAATTTGGTGGATCATTTCCTTGTTTTCCATGATATAATATTTATAAGATGCAAAACTTTGGTTCGTGGGGTGTATGGGACCTCATGGATCATAATTTTCCACTTTCATTATTCATTTCAATGTTTTTCTGGGTTCCAATGTAGTTTTCAAGGCTTACTATCTAGGAAAACCCAGAATACACGCCATGTAATGTTAAGTACATGCCATGTGTTTTTATATTTGGGAAGATACTGTTTTTATTAAGTACACACAATGTAATTTATATACACGCTGTGTAGTCTCTAACCGTGTCATAGGCCATGTGGACAGAGACCCGAGATATGGAATTTCTGGGGGGAACATGCCATGTACCACTTGAACATGCCGTGTAGTGTTGACCCTATGTCCACCTGTGTAAATAACAACACAGAAGGATAAACCTTAATTAATACACATCGTGTTAGGTTAAAACATGACATGTAGTCTGACCCACATACCTAGCTGTTTCACTAACAACACGGGTGGGTGTTATCCTTTCACATACATTCTGTCTCCAAATTAAACACACAATATAGTGTGAGTCGTGTTCCCGGCCATGTCACTAACAACATGTCCAAGTGAAGATTGTATAGTACAAGTCGTGTCTACTATGAACATGCCATGTAGTCTTGTATTAGGAGAGTCATTTGGCTTAACCATGTAAAAGGACTCAGGTATGGAAGGGGAATCAAGTACACAGTGTGTGTTAAGACAACATGTCGTGTGTTTGGGGTGTTACACGACCATTTTAGGTAGGAGTGCATGCCCATGTAAATGAATTAAGGTAACATGCCATGTAGGAATTGTACACACCGTGTAGTCATGTTTTGTAAAACATGAGTTTTTTATTTCTATTTTTCCCTTATTAAAATTCTAGTTTTCAGTCCTTGATAATATTCATCTAAGGTGTACGCTTGACCTTGCAGAGTCATGCCACCGAGACGTCATCCTGTTGTACGCAAGTAGCCAGACGATGATCAGACACCAGACATAGTTGATCAGGGACTACCTGCAGATCCTCTTGTCATGCCAGTTTTGGCACTAGCCGTTATACCCGACATAGGTGCTGATGCAAAGTTCAGAGAGGGATTTTGAGGATGATCAATACCTTCCAGAGAGCGCTGCCTCTTGCCCCATCGATGGAAGAATTGATGCATGTCTTTTAGTAGTGGAATCCTACCATTTTATCAGGGGTGGAGGACCCCAGGCTGTAGAGTTAGGGCTAGAAGCCACACTGATGATTTTTGAGCATCTGGAGATACCTCCAGAGAAGAGGGTGAAGCTCTCTACCAAGATTAATTGATATTATACAAATAGGTGTTGGGATATGATCTCACAGGTGGTACGCCAACATAATATGGCTTGGTATGAGTTTCAGTAAATCTTCTATGATTACTTCTATCATGAGACCTTGATGGCCGATCTAGTCTGAGAGTTCATGAGTCTGGAGTAGGGTACTCTTACTATTATAGAGTATTCTTCTCACTTCACAGAGCTATAATGTTTCACGCCTATTCTAATAGGTGATGAGTTGTTCCTTTCATGGAAGTTTGAGGATTGACTAAGGAATGAAATCCGATCTCAGGTGAACATCTTTATGTTGACATCAATATCCTCTATCTTCAACCAGGCTCTGATCACAGAGCGTAATCCGAGGGATTCTGGAAAAGTAATCTAGGGTGGTTCGACATCCGGAGTAAGTTCTCCGCCAGATAATAGTAGGAAGCTCCGCAGGGAGACTACATGAGGAGATTAGAGTAGGAGGGATGCATCTTCTAGTAGCCAGGTGGTGTGCTACTAGTGCGGGAAGAGTGGGAAGACGAGGCCACATTTCCCTAGGGGCCCATTGGAGTGCCGATCTTGCAGCAAGATGATTCACCTTCAACGCTTCTTTCAGTTCTTCTCACTAGCAGCTAGTGACATGGGTTCTTCTATGACCCTTGTTCAGGAGAAGCATCACTAGTTTCTCACTAGTTTTGGAACTGGAGTTCTTCCGGCCATTCAGGCCGAGGTTGAGGTCCTGGCCGTGGTAGCCAATCACATAGTTTTCTGCGACATCAGGGTGGATTATCTCAGAGTGGTCAGGATGGGTCATAAGGATACGATATAGGTCATACTTTTTCAGTGGAGCAGACCCAGCAAGATCAGGATCCCGGACCCTCTACCATTCGAGGTACGATCTTAATAGCCTCAGTTGTATCTTATGCTATTTTCGATATATGGTATTCCTATAGCTTTATATATTTTATTTTTGTGGAGACCCTTGGTCTCTTCATCATTTCCTCTACCTATATCTTGACGCCAGTCACCCCGTTGGGGACTAGAATGACTAGTGTACGTCAGTTCCGGGAGTGACCTCTATAGGTTGGTTGGTGTCACTTCTTATGGAACCTCTATTTACTAGAGATGACATGGAATGATGTCATTATTGGGATGGACTGGTTATTTTTATTCCATACAGTCATCGAATGTTATCGCCACAGGGTGAGTTTCACGTCACTAGAAGGTGAATCATTTCTTTATAAGGGCGAATGGGATGTCTAGGCGAGCAGAACAGGACCCGAGCATCATGGGTTGGGAAGAGTTACATCCCAGATTGCTATTATATGTCTGGATGACCAGGGGGATTTACAATTATAATTTTCTATATTGGTGGATCGTTTGAGAGATGTATTTCCATAGGAATTTTTTGGTTTTCCCCCGGATCATGAGCTATAATTTTCTATTGATCTTGTGCTATGAGTGGCACCAGTGTCCATTCCTCCTTATAGGATGGCTACACCTGAGATGAAGGAGCTCAAGAAGAAGTTAGAGGAGTTGTAGGAAAAGGGTTTCATCTGACCTAGTACTTCTCCTTGGGGTTTTCTTGTCCTTTTTGTGAAGAAGGCATATGGTACCGTCAGTCTTTGTGTGGACTATTGGATGTTGAACCAGTTGACGGTCAAGAACAAACATCCCTTGCCTAGGATTGATGATCTCTTTGATCAACTTCGAAGATCCCGGGTGTTCTCGAAAAATTACCTGAGACCCAGTTACCATCATTTGCGCGTTAGTCCATCTGATATACCTCTCATAGCCTTCCGGAGTAGGTATGGTCTATAGTAGTATATGGTTATGTCGTTCGGTCTTACGAAGACACAAGTAGTTTTCATGGCACTGATGAACCGAGTGCTCCATACATACATGGATTCCATCATGGTGTTTTTTGTGGATGATATCTTGGTGTACTCTCATACTCAACACGACCAAACTACCATTATTGAGATCATTTTGAGTACACTGAGAGAGAATCAGTTATATTCTAAGCTCTCAAAATGCAAATTTTGGATTGATCAGATTCACTTCTTGGGTCATGTTATCTCAGAGACAAGAGTATCTATAGACCCAGAGAGAGTGAGGGCAGTAGTTTCCTGGGAGCAGCCAAAGAATGTATTTGAGGTGCAATGTTTTATAGGGATGGATGGATACTACATACATTTCATACAAGACATTTCATGCTTAGAAGCACCGTTGACAGATCTGACTAAGAAGTGTGCGATGTTTATGTGGTCAGATTCTTGTGAGTCAGCCTTTCAGGAGTTGAAAGAAAGGTTGAATTCAGCACTGATACTATTCTTTCCACTATCGGGAAAGATCTATATTGTTTACTCTGATGTATCCGGTATCGGGCTAGGAGTTGTGCTTATGCATGGATATAGAGTCGTTGTGTGCGGGTCTCAGCAGTTCCAGCCACACGAGAGGAATTACCCAATGCACGATCTTGAGTTGGATTTAGTTGTTCATGCCTTATACTATTGGATACATTATCTTTTGGGAGAGAATTTTTTGGTTTTCACTGACCACAAGAGTCTCAAGTACATTTTCTCTCGGTGTGATGTGAATTTGAGACTACGAAGGTGGGTTGAGTACCTTTAATCCTTTGACTTTGAGCTTGCCTATATTCCTGGGAAAGGCAACACAATGGATGATATTTTGAGTAGAAGGACTCAAATACAGGAAGTTCAGGAGGGTAACAGTGAGTGGAATCTTAGGGCTCTGTTCTTTGAGAAGCATTTGGTGGTGCACAACAGTTAGGGGCAGACGTTCATTTCTTCTGTAGTTGTTACCTCTTCTCTTCTTGATCGAGTGCGAATAAGGCATCTTTCAGATTAATAAGGCCTAGTCCTATGGGGGAGTGTGTCAGGAAAGGACCCTATTCCTATATGGACAGTAGGTGGGGATGAGATCTTTCATTTCCATGGGTTCGTATGGGTTTTAGTAGATATACGCAAGGAGCTGATGAATGATTTTCATTCATCGGTTTGGGAAGTTCATCCTAGTGTCACCAAGATGTATCGTGATCTACAAAGATAGTATTGGTGGCCAGATATGAAGGGGGATGTTTCTGGTTTCTTCATGAGGTGTTCCACCTATCAAAATGTGAAGGTAGATTATTAGAGGCCAACCTAGATTTTACAACAGTTACCCATTCCCATATGGAAGAGGAATGACGATGCGATGGATTTTGTAACAGGGTTACTGGGGTCGCCCTGAGGGAATGATTTAGTTTGTGTTGTTATTGACAGACTCATGAAGGTTTCCCAATTCTTTACGATCAAGAAGACCTTTAGTGTTGACGAGCTAGAATGGTTGTACATCCCTGAGATTGTACGTCTGCGTGGAGTTCCACACTCCATTGTTTCTGACAGGGATTCCTGTTTTACTTCTCGGGTCTGGCAGGGGCTTCAGAAATCTTTGGGTACACAAATAATTTTGAGTACGACTTACCACGCCTAGACAGATGGCTAGTCCAAGCGTATGATTCATGTGTTTGAGAAAATGCTCCGAGCATGCATCCTAGATTTTGGAGGTTCTTCGGGGAAACACATACCTCTTGTCGAGTTTTCCTACAATAATAGTTTTCAACCAACTATTCAAATGGCACCTTATGAGGATTTGTATAGTAGGCTATTCTGACCAACCTTATGTTTGCTGGAGGCATGATAGGTAGATTTGCTGGGACATCATCTTGTCAAGGAGACCACAGAGCAGATAGAGTTGATTTGGAAGAGGATGGCTACAACACAGTCTCGAGGGATGTCTTATGCTGATCAGCAGAGACGACCTCTGGAGTTTGAGGTCAAGGATTAGGTTGTCCTACGTGTCACACCGAGGTTGGGACACAGGAGGATTATGAGATAGGGTAGGCTTTCACCGAGGTACGTCAGACCGTTCGAGGTTGTGGATAGAGTTGGTTCGGTTACCAATCAGTTGCAGTTACCCAGAGGTACCGGGCTATGCACGACGTTTTTGATGTTTCTTAGATCCGACATTACTTTTTAGACCCATCTCAGGTCTTTCATCCCGAGGAGGTTATGCTCAAAGCGAATAGGTCGTTTGAGGAGCATCCATTCTAGATTTTTTATCATAGTACAAAGGTTCTCTATGGCCAGTCTGTTCCACTGGTACGAGTGTTATGGAAGCATGGGAAGGTGCAGGATGAGACTTGGGAGAGGGAGGCTGATGTACGAGCATAGTTTCCGGAACTGTTCGAGGGTTCTTCTTATATGCCACTCTTGGGAAATTTAGGGACAACTTTCATTAATGGGGGAAGTTTGTAAGAACATGGACCTTCATTTCAGTTATGTTTTCATTTTCTGGTCATTTTTGAGAAAAAGAGGAAATTATAGAAATTTTCGATGTACATGCTATGTACTTTATGAGGACACACCATGTACTTGGTTGCAGTAGGTAGCTGAGTGTTGGCCATGTATTAGTCGTGCACGCGACTATGTGGGGTGACCTTGAGGCTACCTAAAGTAGAGTATGGAAATAGAGAGTACACGCCGTGTACATCAAAAGTACACACCGTGTAATTTTTTTCATTAAACGCATTGGGGGCACATCTAATCTTCAGAACACTATCCTTTTAGGTCTCGTTCAACCGAGAGCTTCATACGACTATAGATATTTGACAAACCCCTGAGCGAGCATCCATTCTCTGAATTGAACACCGTCAGTTTCGTAAGAATCGAATTGGTAAATTCTCTCTTCTCCGAGAGCCCCACCTGCTGATTTCTCCTCTATCGTGAGATATCATGGGTTGAAAGTTTTAGGCGTTTTTGTAGATCTACCAAATTCTAGGTCGATCCAAGGGCCGACACAAGAGTATATTGATCTTACAATGCCGAGGTAGTTAGTTTTTGTATTTCTATTGATTGTCCTTGTGTATTATGTGCAATTATTCCCAATACCCTTGAACATGGTATTGTGCGTTTACTGTTTTACCCCTGTTAATTTCTTGTTATGTTGTTAAGTGTAAATAGAGGATAATTTGATATGAATAGGGTTAATTTCTTTTCCTTGGATGTGTTGCCCATGCGTGTTCTATTTTTGACTATTGGTATGCTTAGCCTGTTTGGATGCCTTTCATGTTTTCCATGCCTAGTGCTGTAGGGTGGAGTGTTGGTATCTAATATTCTTGATATGCTATCGACTAATTTAGCCATGTAGTTCTTGAGGTTTACCTTGGGAGTTTTTTCCTTTCTTTTATCATTAACCTACACAGGGCCGTGAGAACCTGGTGTAGTAAACTATAAGGGGAATTGACCGAGTGAGCGTCCTCAGAGAGTCTTTGAGCACTTTAGACTATAAGGGGAGTTGACCGAGTGAGCTTCCTCTGAGAGTATTTGAACCACTTGGGACTATAAGGGGAATTTCTTGAGTGATCTTCCTCAGAGAGTCTTTGAACCACTTGGGACTATAAGAGGAATTGACCGAGTGAGCTTCCTCAGAGAGTCTTTGAACCACATGGGGCTATAAGGTGAATTGACCAAGTGAGCATCCACAGAGAGTCCTTGACCTTTGGGCTATAATGGGAATTGATAGTGTGAGCTTCCTTATAGATTCCTTGACATACCTTAGACTATAAGGGTAATTGACCATGTGAGAATACTTAGAGAGTCTTGATTTACCTTTGACTATATGGGGAATTGACTGCAATCGATTCTTCATAGAGTCCTTATATATTCATATAACTGAACCACATGGGATTGGTTGTGTGAACTTTCTAGAGGGTTACCATACTTGATTAGTTGATTTTGATACGTGGAATTATTTTCTGTGGAGTAATTTCCCGTTTAGGGATTTTGTACTTTTACCTTCCATATATTCACTGACTATTAGGCACAGATCTTTGGGTGGTTTCCTACTAAGATTTAGTCTCACACCCTATTTGGGCCATGATTTTGGGCCCATACATATTATATTGCTACTGGTATAGATAAGGGAAAAGAACCTTCTATTTCAGGTACATGACTTGCTATGGAGT
The DNA here is from genome assembly GCA_963277665.1 of Viscum album. Classification (NCBI taxonomy): domain Eukaryota; kingdom Viridiplantae; phylum Streptophyta; class Magnoliopsida; order Santalales; family Viscaceae; genus Viscum; species Viscum album. The sequence goes on along the minus strand of OY728162.1, from coordinate 1,442,575,272 downwards.
TGGAGAGCATGGGAACAAGCTTAGGCTTGTGATGCTGAAGAGCTGTTTATTTGTTTCTTTTGAACTTTGGATTAGTACTGTTTTTATTCTAGCATTGTGAATTGTTTGGCTACTTTCCTAGATACATGTACCACACATCATTTATATATGTGATTCAGTTGTTTGTTATTCCAATCTTTCATTATTACTATTGTGGGAATATTTACTGCATATGCTATTGTGTAATTTTTTTCCCTTCCATTCTGTTACTCTTCTAATGAGGGTATAATTTCCCCACTATCACACCCAAGGCCCTCTCTTATAGTCAGAAGCCTCTAGCGTTTGGGGAATTGTGCTTGAGGGCATGTGACCAACTAGGTATGGGGCGCCTATGGGGGGCTTCCAGAACCGGGACATTACACATATAACAACATCAAATAACATCACTCTATCCTAACAACACTAGGCATGGAAAACAAGAAGCCTAACTAGAAAAGCTAGACCAATTAGTCAATATCAAAACAAACATGGTCAACACATCCATATCATGGAAAATAACCCTATTCACAATCAAAAAACCTATACTCAGACACAAAAGGAATAACATGCATTAACATGGCTAAAATCCTTAAACACGAAATAACCTGTTCAATAGAATTGTGAACTTATGCACAAAATATTCAAAGAATAAATACTGAAAGGCACAAACCACCTACCTCGGCGTTGTACGATCGATATACTCTGGCATCAGCCCTTGAATCATCCTTGAATGATGTAAATTGTGGTGATTCCAACACAATCAATGGCAGTTGATTCATAGAAAGGATAGAGGATAGGGTGATTGAATAATAATTGTCGGATTCAATCACTCCTAGATGATATGGTATGAGAAAAAGGGTTTTTGGTGAATGAGACATGACCCCAGTCTGATATAAAAATTAAAAAAAGAGCATCGCGTGTCTTTTAAAAGTACATGGCGTGTATATGCCTTTATCAGGACCCACTTTAGAAAATCTCCAGGAAACCCTACACAGCCATGTACTTGGATGTTACAAGACCAATACATGGTCACGTTTGGAAACCGGGTACACAATGTGTACTCCTAAGTACATGACGTATACTCATTAAATTTCCAGATTCTCATCTTTTTCTCAAAAAGACCAGAAAAGAAAAATCAAACCTGAAAATAAGGTCTGGGTTCTTTCCAACTTCCCCTATTTAAGAAAATTATCCCCAAATTTCCTTAAAAAGGTGGTGTAGAAGAACAATCCCTGAAAAAAATCTAGCCACTGTGATCGTACATCAGAATTCCTCTCCCAAGTCTCATCCTGTACTCACCTGTGCTACCATAACAATCATACCATAGGAACAGATCGGCTATAGAGTACCTTTGCAATGCGATCAACAATCTGGATAAGATTCTACTCGAACGATGAATACACCTTTATCTCAACCTCATCATGTTGAAAAACATGATACAAGTCTGAGAAGTAAAGCGACAACTGAGAAACGTGGAAGACGTCATGCATATCCCTGTACCTCTGAGTTTACAACAACCGATAGGAAACCATCCTGACTCTCTCCAAAACCTCAAACGGTCCAATATATATTGGTGAAAGCTTTCCCTATCTCCTAATCCTCTTATGTCCCAACCTTAGTGTGTCATGAAGAAAAACCTGATCTCTTAACTCAAACTCCAGAGGTCATCATTTTCGATCATCATAAGACTTCTGTCATGTCTATTCAGTATTCGTCCTCCTCCAAATAAACTCTATATGTTCTATGGTCTCTTGAACAAGATGAGGTCCCAGCATAGCTACCGATCCTACCTCCATCCAACATAAGGGTGTTTTTCATGGCCTACCATAAAATGAATCATAAGGTTACATCTGAATAGTTTCTTGAAAACTATTATTGTATAAACACTCCCCTAGAGGTATGTGTTTCTCCCAAGAACCCCCAAAATATAAGATGCATGCTTGAATCATGTCCTCCAGCACCTAAATCGTATGCTCAGACTGGCCATCTATTTGGGGATGATAATATGCACTCAGAAGTACCTATTACCCCAAGCCCTCTATAGTCCCTTCCAGACCCAAGAAGTAAAACATGCATCTCTGTATGAAAAGATGGATTATGGAACCCCATGTAGACATACAATATCCCGTATATATAGCCTTCCTTTATCATCAACACTGAAAGTCTCTTTGATTGGTAAGAAGTGTGAAAACTTCATGAGTCTTTCAATGAACACCCAAACTTCATCATTCCCTCGAGAACTCGGTAAATATGTCACAAAATCAATCGAGACATCATTCCACTTCCACTTGGGAATGGGTAACTGATGAAAATGCCTTGTTGGTCGCTGATGCTTCACCTTCACTTGATGACAGGTGGAACACCTCATCAGAAAACCAGCAACAACTCCATTCATATCGGGCCACCAATAATGACAGTGTAGATCGTGATACGTCTTGGTGACACCATAATGAACTACCCAAACTATGGAATCAAAATCCTGAAAAGCTCCTCACTTATGTCTGCTGACACCCACTCACGCCCATGAAAACACAAGATCTCATCCTCACTTCTGGTCTATCTAGGAATAAGGTCATCTCCTGACACATTCTCTTGTATAACTAGGCCTTTATAATCTAATATCCTCCCCATTCGCACTCAATAAAGTAGAGTATAGGTAATAGCTACAGAATAAAGGAACGTCTACTCCTATCTGTCATGATCATCCAAATGCATCGTAGATAATAGATCCATATGCTGGCACTCACATGTGGCCCCCTAAACTACCTATATCTGAGCACCCCTTCTCAACGCTTCAGCCACTGCATTGCCAATCCCATGAATGTATTAAAGATCAATGTCAAAGGACTGAAGGTAATCAACCCACATTTGCAGTATCAAATTTTGGTAATACTGAGTAAAGATATACATGAGAATTTTATGGCGAGTGTACACCAAAAAATTTTCTTCTAGAAGGTAATGTATCCAACAACGCAAGGAATGAACAGCTGCTGCCAAATCAAGATCCTGCATTGGGTTATTATTCTCATGTGGCCTCAACTACCAAGGCCCGTACGCAATGATGACTTCCACATGAATAAGCACTACTATCATCCCGATACATGGTGCATTATAGTAAATATTATAACTCTTTCCTAGAAATAAAAAAATAGTATCGATGCTTAATTCAATCTCCCTTTCAACTTCTGAAAAGCTAAATCACAGGAATTTGTCCACAGGTACTTCACACCCTTATTTGTCCGGACCGTCAGTGGTGCTGATAATAGGGAAAAGTCCTATCTAAAACTTTTGTAATAATTAGATAGCCTTAGAAAACAATATTCTTCAAAGGCGTTCTTCGACTGCTCTTAGGAAAATACTTCTCTCACTTTCTTTAGGTATACCAATACTCCTGTCTCTAAGATAAAATGACCGAAGAAGTGAATCTGGTCCATCAAAAAGAGGCATTTTGAGAGCTTAGCATTCAAATGATGCTAAATAAGTGTACTCCAGATGATCACAAGATGGGTAGCATGATCATGTCGAATTAGAGAGTACACCCATATATTTTCCATGAAAACCACTACAAAGGAGTCCAATTATGAATGTAACGCTCGGTTCATCAGTGCCATAAAAACTGTTGGTGTGTTTTTGAGACCAAACACCCAAACCACATACTCGTATAGACTATACCTACTCCAAAAGCCTGGAAGAAGTATATATGATTTTCTAACGTGCAAATGATGATAACCGGACCTCATGTCAATCTTTGAGAACACCCGAGATCCTCAAACCTAATCAATGAGATCGTCAATCCTTAGTAAGGGATATCGGTTCTTAGTCGTCAACTGGTTCAGATTTCGATAACCCACACATAGTCTGAGGGTACTATCTTTCTTCTTTGAAAATAGGATAGGATAACCCCATGGATAAGTACTGGGTCAGATGAAACCATTTTCCTGTAACTCCTATAACTACTTCTTGAGCTCCTGTGACTCTAGTGTAGCCATCCTGTATGGAGGAATGGACAACGATGCTACTCCTAGCACAAGCTCAATAGATAAATATACCTCCCGCTCTAGAGGTAAACTTGAAAAGTCATCTTGAAAGACATCCCTGAAATGATCCACCTCTAGAGGGAAGTTCATCGGTGAAGACCCATGGTCATCCAGATACAAACTAGCAATATGGGCTATAACACCTCCAAACCCATGATGCTCGGGTCCTACTCTGCTCACTTGGACATCTCATTCACCCATATATATAAGCAATCCGCCCAATAGTGATGTGAAACTCACCCTACGAAGATAGAAATCAACAATAGTTTGGAAGGGAACTAATGAGTCCATTCCGAGAATGAAGTCATAGCCCATAACCTCAAATACATAAAGCTCCCATAAGAAGTGGCACCCACCAACCTCAAGAGGGAACTCTTTGAACTGATGTATACTAGCACTTCTTGTCCCCAAAAGTGTTTTCATCATCAATATACCATCAGATGTAATGATACAGATCCCAAGTATGTCCACAAAAAGAAAAAGTATGAAACCATGGGAAGCCCATATGTCGAAAAGATCAGAAGCTAAAACTAAGACAACCAGATTCGTACCTCTAACTGCATAGGGTCCAATATCCTACTCTTGATGGGTCTACTCTAGTGCAAAATCCTGACCTGTTCCATGACCCTGTAAAGATGTCTGAGATCCCTAAGTTGATCCACCATATGGCTATGAAAAACCCTATTTCTGAACTCTACGACCACGACCTCCACCTTAGCCTAAACGACCAGATGAACTCTAGTTCCATGAATGATGAGAAACTGGTGGTCTTGCTTATGAATGTAGAGTCATTGGAGAACCCATATCACTAGCTACTGGTCAGAAAATATGATATAAATGCTAAATATGACCCATATTTCAACCTTATTGGCACTCAACTAGGTCTCTCAGGCAATGTGTCCTCATATTCCCACTCTTCCCGCACTGGTAGCATACCACCTGGATACCTGAAAGAGTATCCCACATACTTGGATATCTGTGAATAGACTCCTTGTGGTGCTACCTACTATCAGTCAGAGAATTACCAACTATGGATGATGAACCACCTAGGATCATAGCACTATAATCCATCAGATTTCACTATGTGATCAGTGCCTTGTTGACTACAAAGTTTATGGAAGTCAACATGAAGATGTTCATCTTAGATTGGATGTCATGCATCAGACCATCCTCAAAATTCCTAAACATAAATAACTAATCACCCCTTGGAATGGGTGTGAAGCACTATAGCTCTGTGAAGCGATAAGTGTATTCCATGACAGAAAGAGTACCATATTTCAGACTCATGAACTATTAAGATCGATCGACCCTCAAAATATCTAAGTAGAGGTAATCATAGAATGCGTGATGGAACTCGTCCCAAGACATAACCTGCTGGCACCCAACCTATGAGATTACATTCCAAAACAAGTTGGTGGAATTATGAATAATACAAGTAGCGAGATTTTCCCTCCTCTCTGGAGGAATATCCAGATGATAAATGATTGATAGAATGGATTATAACCATGATTTGGTAGCCTGTGGTCCTCCTTCCCTTGAGAAAGTGGGAGGATATTGCTATTAAAAAATCTACGTCAATTCTGCCATAGATGGGGCATGATGCGATACTCCTTGGAAGGTCTGCATAAACCTCATAATTCCCTATCAAAACTGTGCATCGACACATTTATATGGAATAATGGCTGGTGCCATGATGGGAAGAACTAGAGGATCTGCTAGTAGTCCCTGATTAGCCATTTCTAGTGTCTGATCACAGCCCTATATCTGGCATACAACAGGAGGAAGTCTTGGTGGTATGACTCTACTTGGTCAAGTGAAACATAGTTCAATAATCATAAGGACTAAAAAAATGTAGTTCAAAAATGGAACATACAAAATAAATCATTCAGGTTTTTTTTAAATTTTGATACACGACATATATAACCCTTAAATGGTGTGTTACCCTAAGCCTTTACATGGGCGTGTACTTCTTCCCGGCCATGTTGTGTAACACACCATACCCACATCGTGTTCCCCCCAAGACGACGTGTAATTCAATCATTTTCACCTCCCCATGTTCTTCTACATGACTAACCCACATGGTTCTACTAAAACAAGGCTACATGACATTTTCCCCCTAAACACGACATGTAACACTTATGTTTCAACCACCCGTTGCATTAGTCACACGGTCAGAGACATGAAAGACTCTACACGGTGTGTTTATCCCAAAAACGACATGTACTAGAAGGATTTCATCCACCCCTGTTATTTGTCACACGACTGGAAACTTGGTTTATACAAGCGATGTGTATGTACGGTACATAGCATGTTCAACCAAAGATTTCCCGACCCCATGTCTCTACCCACATAGGAAATGACACAGCTAGAGACTACATGGTGTGTACATACAGTACACTGCGTGTACTTAAGAAAAAAAGTTCCTTCCTTGACAGAAGCATACATGGTGTGTATTCAACAATACGCACCTTTTATTTTATGTTTTTCTAGATAGTAAGCCTCAAGAACTACTCTAGAACCTAGAAAAACACTAAATAGAACATTAAAGTTCCAAATTCTGATCCGTGGGGTCCCATAATCCATGTAGATCAAATCTTGGCATCATATCTATGTTATATACAAGGAATAACAAAGCAATGATCCACTAAATTCTGATCCATGAGGGCCCATAACACCTCAAGAATCAAATTTTGGCACTCAATCAGAAAAAACCTTCCATATTAGAAATACCCTATCAAATAGCAGGTATTGTATCAAGGCATCTATCACAACAACATCTATCACAAAAACATACAATCAATAATGCTTGCAAAATGTCATGAAAAGAATGAATGACATGTGATCTCTAGAAAGTGCCTATATAATGCATGAGATTGAATACCCTCATCTCATAGGGTTGAAACAGAAATATAACCTCAAAATTATCAACAATAACATCAAAAAACATGTGAATCACCAAATAGAGAAATCAAATCAATTGTAAAATTGAAAAGCCATCCAAATTGCAATAATCGAGGTAAATTATATTTTCTCTGTACACAGGTCAGCTAATCCCAGGCAAATATTTTTTCCAACTACCCATTCCATCATATATCTATCTATAGGTTCAAAAAAATAATTGATAAAGAATATAATTCCTCGGATACCACATTGTACCGTCCTATTTCCGGGTGTCACCCAGAGATTCCCAGATACCCCATACCTGGTTGGTCACATGGCGTCAAGTTCATTTCTTCAAGAGACAGAGGATGCCGACTTGTGGAGAGGGCCTTAGGTGTGATATTTTGAAAGATATGCCCTCATTGGTAGAGTAATATAGTGTAAATAAACAGATTACAAAAGTGGAAGTAGTAATAACAAGAAATAATTAAACCATAGAAGACTGAAATTAATAAACAACTGAAGCACATATATATATGATGCATGATAAATAAGTCAAGAAAAATAGCCAAATAGATCACAATGCTAGAATAAAGTACTAAATTAAAGTATAAAGAAAACAAATAAACCCTAAAATCACCACAAGGCATAGCTCAGTCCTATTCTCTTCACCTCTATAGTAGTCAAGCACTTAATGTAGAACGGTGCTTTCCCTTATATATACTTGTAGAAATGTAATATTTTTGGGCCCAAAACCATGAACCAAATAGGGCTTGACATGAATCCCTATAAGAAACCTCCCAAATATTTGTGCCTAATAGTAAGTGAATATATATAATAGGCAATAAGAAAAATGAATATGTAAACAAGGTTTTACTCAAAAGTAAACAATTCTACAGTTTCAATTGCATTTATTTTCATATATCAAGTAAGCAACTAATAAAAAACAAGTACCCCTCTGGAAAGAAATCACAACCTAAACCCAATGGTTAGACCAATCAAACACAATAAACCCTATAGAAATTAATCACAGTCTAACCCCTCTACTGCATCTTAGCAAAGACTCTTTGAGAAAGCACTCACTATCAATACCCCATGTGGTCTCGTATCAGCAACTATAAAAACTACAAGGAAGAACTCAACGTCCAATTAACCATATGGTCTTGCAATGTAGAACTATATACACTCTTAGGGATAACAAAGTACACCACCTATGTTTTCTAAATGTAAATGTATGCAAACACTCAGGAGAATCCCTTAGTGTCCATTCCCCCTATGGTCTACTAGACCAGGTTCCTACAACCCTGTGTAAGTCAATTGTGCACAATGATGTTCAACAACCAATGTAAACCATAAGAACTAATTTGGATAAAAAAATTCATTAACTACTTGTCTAAAAATCTACAAGCATATAATAGCATCAGATAATATAATTCCGTCCTAACAACACTAGGCATGTAAAATAGGCATCCTAATTGAAAAAGCTAGACCAAATGGTCAATATCAATACAAACATGGGAAACACATCCGTAGTATGGATAATAACCCAATTCATAATCAAACAACCTATAATCTAGAACACAAGGAATAGCAGGCATTAATAGGGCTAAAATCCCTAAACATGCAGTACCCTGTTCTAGGGTATTGGGCTCTTTTGCATATAATATTCAGAGACTAACTACAAAAAGGCACAAACCACCTACCTCAGAATTTTATGATCGATATAATCCATTTTCAGCCATTGAATTAACCTAGAACAATATATATCATGGTGATTTAAATGCAATCAATGACAGTTGATTCAGAGAAAAGACAACAAGTCGGTGGCTCGAAGAAGAATCGTCATTTTCGGTTGGTCTTGAATGAGACCGGCTGATAAGAAGTGTTTTCTGTGAATGGTATGTGACCCTAGTCCAATATAAAAATTAAAAAAAGTACACAACATGTATTTTCAAAGTACAAAAAATGTATATTCTTTTATCGGGCCCTGATTTAGGTGGCCTCTATGTCACCCCACATGACCATGTACTAAATCATTACACGACTAGTACGCTATCACCTACACAACTGGGTACACGGCATGTACTTCTATGTACACAGTGTGTACTCATTAAATTTCCAGATTCTCCTCTTTTCTCAAAAACACTAGAAAAGAAAACTCAAACCAAAAAATAATTTCTGGGTTCTTACAAAAAGAGAAAGACATAAAAGGCATATTATAAAAATGATGATTATGAACATTAAGGAAAGAGAGCAATGAAGGAAACTTAGAGTGTCTCTAAAGACTCCAACATCTAAACAAAATTTGATTCAGAAAAGGAAGAATAAAATCTCAATGAAAATATGTGCTTCATGGTAGAAAAAGATAATGCAAACACCTATTATTAATCTAATTCTAATTCTGATTAAAATTTTTCAAATAATAAATTGGCTTCCCACTGAAAAATGCTAGAAAGAAAATATAACTCCTTATCAATGAAACAGAAATCATTAAAAAATATTCAAAATTCTTTTCTGGGTGAAAGAGATGCCTTACTTAAACTACATCAAGAGTTAACTAAAAATTTAAACTTATCTACTGCAAACTACGATGATTATAAAAAAATTTAAAGAATCACAAGATGAAGTAGAAACTTAAAAACATGCTTCTCTCTTTTTTACAAAAGGAGAAAATATTTTTAATGAAATTCTTGGTAAAAATATCATTAAAAAGAACATATTTGGTATAGGAAGTAAATGTGAAAAATCTAAAATATATAAAAATAATTTTGTTCCCAACTCAAAAACTATTACCTATCATTTTTGTGGAATAGAATGGAATATAGAAAGAACTATTATTTAATAAATCCAAAAATAATTGTAATTAAAACGGATTTTATTTTAAATATATTATCTAAAGTGAATATGATTTTTGGAAAAAAACAAAGAAGATCTGGATTCCCAGATCTTTGATAGCTGATACTGCTAGACCCAAAAGAATATGGGCACTAAAAAAACTATTGTTTAAATTTCCTTTACATGAAATACATCACATCAAAAGAATGTATATACGTTATATGGATAATTAATTCTCTAGTAATTTGAGTGGAAACTCATAAGACATCAATACAATAACTCAAATATATGGAGTTCTAGTAGCTTTTTGTGATAACGCCAAAGGGAAGATAATTGGGCTTGGAACTATTTGAGATTCAAAAATACTCTCAATAAACCAATCACACTATGTACAAGGACTGAAACATAACCTGATAAGTATATCTCAACTCTATGGTGATGGATATTATGATGATTTTTCTAACAATTGATATTATGTGTTCAAATACAAAATACTTAAGTTTATAGCACCTAGAACTGATAATTTTTATACTTTGGATTTAAATTCATTGTGTTAAGAAAGTGAATTGTTTAACTGCTATGATAAATGAGTATTGGATATGTAATAGAAGGCTTAGTCATTGTAATATATATTCTCTATATAAATTATCTATGAAATAGTATGTTTTTTATTTTCCTTGTCTTATGTTTGTCAGTAACAGATTTTGTAATGTATGCCAAATTAGAAAGCAACACAAATCTTCCTTCGAATCTATTAATATAATTTATACCTAGACACCTCTATAACTTATCTACAAGGATCTTTTTGGACCATCAAGAGTATAAAGTTTAGATGTCAAATTATATGTATATGTTTTAGTGGATGATTACTCTAGATTTACTTGGATTTATTTTCAAGATATCAAAAGTGAAGCTTTTAATATTTTTGAAATTGTCTCAAAATTTGATCAAAATAAGTAGTTTTTAAGATAATTTACTTTAGATGTTATCATGGTGGAGAATTTGATAATAGGGAATTCAATTCCTTTTGTTAAACACACCTTCTCTACACCAAGAACACCTCAAAAAAATGTAATTGTTTAAATAATAAACAGAACTATTCCATAAATAGCTAGGTCTATGCTGAATTAATGCAGTCTTTCTACCTACTTCTAGGAATAAGATGTAAGAAGAACCTGCTATACCATGAATAGAGTTTTAATTCATCCTATTTTTAAAATGACATCTTATAAACTCTGGAATAACAGAAAACCTAAGGTAAAGTACTCTAAAGATTTTGGATGTAAGGTGTATATCCTGAACACCAAGTACAATCTTGGTAAGTTCAATCCAAAAGATGATGAAAGAATATTTTTAGGATATTATGCTACCTTTAAATCCTATAGAGTTTTTAAAACAAATTGAAGGATTTTTGAAGAATCAGTTCATGAGAAGTTTTATAAAACAAACCCTTTTATTAAAGTGAATGATCAAACTAATGAAACTTCTAACTCCTCTAAAAACATGAGACTTGAAAACCTGAAAAATGATTTTGAAAACAACACAGAATAAAATTTATTCTACTTTAGAAGAACATGATACTGATGAAGCTAAAAGGGTTTTACCTAGATAGTCAATAACCTTAAATAATCATCCTTTAGAAACTATAACAGCAGACCTTGACATTGGAATAAGAATGAGAAGAAATACAAGAAACCTTTTTGAATTCTCTTCCTTTATATCTCAACTAGAACCTAAATATTTTGAAGAATATTTTGAAGATAATATTTGGATGTTAGCAATTCACGATGAGAAAAACCAATTCAAATGGAATGACATTTGGGAATTAGTTGAAAAGACATCAAATTATCTAGTTATAGTAAATTTATGGGCCTTTAGAAATAAACAAGATGATCATGGGATTATAACTAGAAATAAATATAGATTAGTATCTAAAGGATATAATATAGGAGAAGGTATATATTATGATGATAAATTTTCCCCTGTAGCTAGATTATAAGAAATTAAAATTCTTTTATCTTATGCATCTCATATGAACATCAAAAGTATATCAGATAGATGTTAAATCTACCTTTAAAAATGGCTATTAAACGGGGGATGTTTATTTTGAACAACCTTATGTTATTAGAAACTATAAAAAATAAGATTCTTTTTTGAAACTTACTAAATCTCTCTATGGACTTAAACAAGCACCTAGAGCTCGGTATGAAAGATTAGGTTTTTTCTTTTTAAAAAATAGATTTACTGTAAGAATGGAAGATCCAAATAATATTAAGAAAACTATATGTTCTATTATATTATTACATCAAATCTATATTGATGTTGTTATTTTTGTTTAAACCAGTAAACAATTTTGTAATTATTTTTGAAAATTTATCAAAAAATTATTTGAAATGAGTATGATGAGAGAATTGACCGTTTTTTATACTTCAAATTTATATAGAATATTTTATAAATTTTTAAACCAAGGTAAATATATTACTAATTTATTGAAATTTTTTTTTCTTTAGAACAACAAGAAATATGAAACTCCCATGTGTGCCAATATAAAACATGATTTGGATGAAGCTTGAAAACCAGTGAACAACAAGTTATATAGAGGTATGATTGATATTTTATTATATCTTACTCTACCAGACCTAATATTACGTTTTTAGTATGTTTTTGTCCTTGATTTTAAACAAATCCTAAATAATCTCATCTTATTGCAGTCAAAAATATTTTTAGATATTTAAAGGGAACTATTTTACAATATATTCTTTATCAAAAAACTTATGATTTTAATTTAATATCACATTCAGATGATGATTTTGGAGGTTGTAGATTAGATAGAAAATGTACCTTAGGAACTTGTCACATTTTAGGGAAATATTTAGTATCATGGTCATGTGAGAAACAACACTCAGTTTCCATGTCAATTGTTGAGATAGAATATGTATTTCCAGGCAGTTTCTATGCACAAATATTATTGATGAAAAACACACTAATAGAATTTAGAACAAATTTTAATAGCACAAATATTTTATGTGATAATATATGTGCAATAAATATGTCAAAAAAATCTAATAAGTCATTCTAGAACTATTCATATTGATATTAGACATTATTTTATAAGAGATCATGTTCTTAAAAAGGATATATATTTATATTTGTAAATACTGAATATCAACTAGCTGATATTTTTACTGGACCACTTCCAACTGAAAAGTTTTGTTATTATTAAGGGGGAGTTCAGTTTATTTAATTTTTAAAATGTTAATGTTTTTAATATTATTCTCATTTTATTTATTTATTTATTATAGTTTATTTATGTTAAAAAATTTTACTGATTACTTTAATTAAATATTTTCTTTATATTTTCTTTTCTCTGTACATTTTACTTCATTTATTTTAATCATATATTTATTCACGGGTTGTGATTTCAAAATTTTTAATGATTATCTTACGTAATGACACAAGAAAAAAGGGATTGTTAGAAATGTTTTGAATACCAAACCAGTTCAACTATCAAAACATTTTTGAATACCGAAACCCTTGTTTTACCCTCCTCTACCTTTGCTTACTTTTGTTTTCCTTTGAAACCATAAAAACCTGAAAACCTCAGAGATTTTATTTCTAAAAAATGACTAAACTAAGAGAACCAAATAAGGTGAAGCTAGTGTACTGATGTGTTAGAGAGTTTCTGGAAGAAATATTCTAAAGGGTAAAGTAGTTGAATTTGAATGCCTTTCTCTGCAAAATTTACTCCTAAAGAAAGAACTAGATTTTCAAGGATTGGAATATGTGTTTAATGAAGTGAACTCAGAATTCCTTTATGAGGTAGAGCTGATGTCTTTCTATAACAATGTTCAGTTTAGTTTTGGTGATACTGAAGATACATTTTATGCAAGAATAGGTGATAAGGATTCTTCGATTTCTTCAACTGATATTTCCCAAATCTTGAACTATCCTCACGAGGGAGTGTTTAATTTCAATATATGGTCCCTCAGAGATATAGTCTTTAAATATGACAAAATTATGTATTTTTTTGGCTCAAAAAATGTTAGGAAAAATGTTTTTTTGGGATCTCGAGGTAGAGGATAAAATATTTGGTAAGTTTATTTAAACAGTAATTGATCCTAGAATGGATGAGATAGAGAAGATTCTATATCCGTACATGTATATCATGTTTCTATTTTTTAGTGAAATGAAGTTAAATTTGACAAGATAAATGTTCAGATATTTAAATTACTACTGTCAACCAGATGCTTGGATTACTTGTTATCCTTATAGAAGATTAATTTCCAGAATTTTGTTTAAGAGAGGAATGATTTGATTAATATATGCTCGAATTAAATTTCATCACAACAAAATTCTCAATGTAGGAACCTTGAGGAAATTAAGATTTTACTAGAGTACAATAAATGGAAAACTGTTACCATTTGGTGCGGATGACCAACGAAGATCATGATATTTTGCTTAGGGGGAGAAAAGTGAAATTGGGAATGAGGGAAATTGTGAAACACATGGAGAAGGACCTTCCAATCCAACCCAAAGAAAATTAAGACTTGTTGAAGAAGAATATAAAGAGGTAGATGATGCCATGCAAGCATAATTGGTTGTAAAACCATAGAAAAGAGTAGATCTACCTACTGTAGAACCAGTGTTGGGGTCAGGTTTGGCTACCAGGTCAGTATATTTAGAAGATAATACTATTGAGGAAAATCAACTTGTTGAAATATAGATAAGAGATCTATAGACTATTGATTTACAACTTGTTCAGGAGGTAGAACCATCTATTCAGGGAGAGAAACAGTTGAACAGAACTAAACATTTGACTATAGAAACTATTAAGAATTTACTTTTTTCTATTTACGATCATGCAGGTGAAAGACAAAAATTTTCAACTAAAGAAAAAATTGATGTACTTGATTGTTTGTCTTATTCAAGTGAAAAATCCATTAAAAAACTAGGGGAGAAGTCTATCGAAAATTCTCCTTCAAAAGATCTAGAAATTATAGTAGTTGGTTAGCTCCAAAATCAAGATGAAGGGACATCTGATTCCCTAAAAAATCAGTTTGAGGAACTTGTAATGAATTTTAATAAGTCTTAGAGAGAGAATGTCAATCTTCTAAAATAGTTGTAAGTTGAAAAGAAAATGTTACAATATCTTCACGAAAATTCTATTTCCAAGAAGGAATTAAATTATTTTCATAGAGAGATTCTAAATGAAGTAGGAAAATTAATGTATGAAGTTGTTTCTAAATATGACTTTGATGATCTAAAGTTGTAATTGGGGAGTCATTTTGAATCAGTGAAGATTATTGTTGGTCAGACCAGTAAAACTACCTCTTCTCCCATTACAAGTCCTAATCTAATATAAAGATTTCAGTCAATCACCTCTTTCATGGTTGATATAAATTATTGTCTTCAAAATATATAGTGAAATAGTTCCCCTCTGTCAATTATGCTTGGAAATAAAAAATTTCTAGTTGACCAACTGACACAGAATGAACCAGGTATCAGATTTCTACAGAACAAATTCAAAGAAAAGTTATATAAGTTTATGCAGTAAAAAGAGAGTTTGGATTACTTTTTGAAAGTCAATATTGCTGAGAATTTTCATATCAGTCAAGATTATATAGTTTTAATTATGAAATTGGGGGATAGTCTGTTGAATATGTTACACTTACAAATGGTTGAGTTTAAAGATATGTTTGAAGATGCTCATAATACTTTGAACCTTAATAGAGCCAACTCCTACAAAACGTTTTGTACCCAAACCTTTTCAGTTGAATAAACCTGTTAATCAGCCAAAATGATTATTTTATTTATAAATATTTTTATCAATAAAATATTATTATTTTTATTTTTTGTATGTTATTTAATAATTTATTTATATTTATGTCTAGAAGTGAAAAACCCAGACTTATTTATTTACACAGATTATTATAACATTAAATTATGTATTTGTGCTAAATTAAACCTATTTTATTCGTATCTATACTTTCTCTTTGATATTATAGATAGGGGAAAAATTTGGATTACACAACAATTATTTGCATTTATTTTTATCAAAATAATTATATAAAATAGAATTCCGAATTGTTTTATTTACAAAATATTTTTAAAATTAAAAATTTTGTTATTAATTTTATGGGTTTTATGATCATAAAAAGAAGGATATTGGTGGGAATGTATTGTCTAAAAAATACTCTATAAATATTATAGATTTTAATGATTAAAAAATACCATCGTCTGTTTTACTAATGATATTAAATTAAGTGTATTTTAGGAAATTAATATTCTCCATATTCTTTATTTTTGAAATATATTAAACCTTAATAGTCAAGCAGAATATTCATAAAAGTGTTCTGATTGCTCTTAAATGTATTCTGGAAATACTTTTTATACCATACATTGAAGAAATGTAACAAAAATATGGATAAATAATCTTACATTTGGAAGAAACCTTAAATTTAACATCGAGAAAAAGTATGGTTTAGGAACCCTAATTATGTATGGAACCTTATGTTTGAGAATAAAACATATAGATCATAAACCTTAATTTTGTAATCTACCTTACATAGTCAACCTTACATTCGAAGAATGAATCCTACGTAGTTGAACCCTATGTTTGGTATTTTTTCATTTTGTGAAGGAACCTTACGTTTGACTTTTCATAATAGAATATTTGAATTTATGATTTTATCTATGTTTAATATAACCATCTTTTAGGAATATCAGGCTGATTTAAAGCTCATTTTTGAAATATTTGAAGCTCATTATCATTAATTCAATGAATCATATTAAGTGGAAAAATTCTCTCCTATTCTAAAGGAATGATACGAAAAATCCAAGATATCTTAAGAATTTGATTTATTAAGATTTATTAGGATATTTTATTGGATATAAATTAAAAATATAGGCCTAATTATTTATGTATATCATTTTATTTTATCTATATATATCTTTATGTGATTTAGATAAGATATATATTGATCCATACATTGCGAAATGTATTCACAATTGAAACTAAACTATTGTGAATATATTTTTCAAATCTACAACAACAATTAGTCAAACTATATTTTTCTACAGAAGTAGCTACCGTTGAAATATATATATACAAAATTTAGTATTTACTATAAGCCTGATGCTACTTTATGTTTTTATTTAAAGGATCTATTTCAACCATTTTTCAATAGAACTGATCATTCACAAAGAAACTACTTTCTAAAGAAGAAGATTCATCTACCATTATTTCATGATCAACTATAAAGTTCAACCAGAATCCTATATAATCAATATATTTTTATTGAAAGTTTCAACTACTCATACTCAGTTGTGGTGGAGTATTAGCTTCTTGATCTATGATTTGGTTTATCTATTCTCTATTATAGAACCCGAAGACTCCATTTTTAGTCTTGTTTGTAAAGGTTTCAACATCCTGTACTCACTTGTGTATTGGTCTTATGATATAAGGACCTGAATAGTGAAATTCACCAAACTCATAGATAGAGTAATTTGTGGAGTGGACTTGGGGATTATTATTCCTCAAACCACTATAAACAATATTTTTCTATATTTCTATTTTTATCCTCTGCTCATAATTTCATATAAAAGATAATCTCTTCTTACTTGCATAATCATCAGTCGACATCAAGAGGTAGAATTGTAAAAGATTTCGAAAAGACAAAATTCACCCCTCTCTTGTGTAATTTTTTATATTCCGTCCTAATAATATTCCCCTTTTCTCTTAGGAAAAACATTTGGTTTTAGAAATTATTTTGTATGACCCAGATCTATCCAGAAATGATTTCGTCTATGACCTACATGTGGATTGGATCCCTCTCTATTTTATATGTTGTGACATCTAAACCACCTAAATTAAGCCAAACTGTGAATCTTTTTCCCTATTTCTCATCAATATAACTGGTGCTACCAAAATTGGGTTAATTCTATCCTATAGGAACTAAGATATATATGAACATTCAAGGATATGGTCTAATATATAAAACATAAATTACCAAAACTCACATTGTAAATGTTTTGTGACCTGAAGAGTAATCTCTATGGACCAAGTACCATGAAAAAATCTATGACTATCCATACTTGAGATTCCCTATATCATTATCAAGCTCCCAATTCATGATAATCCTTTCCACCCTTATTTATATAGAGGCCATATCACTCTCTACAGTTTGATTTGTAGGACCCTAAAATTATAATCGACCTAATGTTCAAATCCAAAAACCTCAAAGAAGTGAAAACCCTTCATCAATTTTATTCAACCCTAAACCGATCCACCATAATCGATGGTGCTCCATGAACTTGAACTATGTACATCATCCATAGATGTTGTTTATAAAATCATATTTTCATATCATTCATGATGGGTTTTTATTTTTTATTATTACTACAAGGAATTAATCTTCCTATGGTCTGAGTTGTATGAACATAAACTATTATCCTATATAGTTTGACCTCCAGGACCAAAAACTGGTTGTTCCCATCAGTCAAACCAATAAGAAACTAAATTAGTAGTCACAAGTATTAAACCAGTGCCCTCCACTAATAATGATTAAAACCCATTATATTTTTTAACGTTGGTTGGAATATTATTATTGTAAAGAACCGTAAATTTCAAGGATTTTTTTTAATTTATTTGGGATTTTACGTGTACGATGTTTCTGACAACACCGGATTCTAAGGCCCAGTTTTCCCAGAATCAATTTAAAATGTTTATCTCGGGTACGTTCAGTGAACGAATGAACGAGTTTTTCTATCTTTTGAACCGGTGCTCGGAATTGAAATCTGAGGGCACTGATGGAACCACAGTGTCGGTAATTGATTAAGAGGACCTTTACCGAAGATGCATCTACTTAGAGCTAATAGTAGGCCCAAAAACATCGTAAACGGCCTCAGAGAATCGGAGCGACTTAGAAGCATAAGTTTCATAGAAATCGGATCATCGGAACGATGAACAGACGCCTCGGGAGGCGTGTTGGCCAAAGGCGTTGTTTCTGGAAAATTCTAGAATACACGGTGTGTACTCTAGAAGCACACACTGTGTAGTAAAAGTGTATTGTGGCTTCCGTTTCGGACATTAGAAAAGTAACACACGACGCGTGACTCTAGACACATGGAGTTTACTCTCCACACTATTTGACAGAGGAGAATTCGATGGGCTTGGCGTGTATTTACGGAAAATACACAGACATAGACAGTAATAAACAACCAAGTAAGATGGAGTGTATTCTCTTTATAGTAAGGCAGAAGCAGCTTCGCAAGGATCGACGTGTAATCTGGGAGATACACGGACACGGGTAGAACCACATGACCAAGTGGCACAGCGTGTACTACCTTCTCCATGGTAGAAGCGGCTTCGTGATGACTCGACATGTATTCCGGGAATACACAGACACGGGGTGGAGTACATGGGCATGTACTCCATCACACAGATAGGCATGGACAACGTACACGGAGCCGGCCCCAGAAGTTTGGACACGGTGTGTCACCATACCACACGACGTGTACATACTTTTTACATGAACTACCCTTCGACATGGGTTGTGGTACACAGACAGTACCCAAGGACTAAAGACACGACGTTTAACCATACCACATTCCGTGTACTTACTTTTTACACCAACAACCCTTCGACATGGGCTGTGTTACACAGACAGTACCCGGGGATTGAAGACACGGCGTGTAAACATACCACACACCGTGTACTTAATTTTTACACGAACAACCCTTCGACTTGGGCTATGGTACATGGGAAGTACCCAAGGTCTGAAGACATGATGTGTAACCATACCAAAACGTCATGTACTTTTTGGAAAATGGCTTGGTCATCTTGTACTCAGTGCCTTGGTCACGTTTTTTTTTGTTTAGCCCCTATGACGTGGCGGACCATCGGGATACATCAACTCTGGAATTTGTGATAGTTGATGTATTGACCCCCTTTTACTCGAGGAGTAGACCCTCCCGAAATTGAGTATGTTGTGTGCAGGAACCCTTGAGCTGCCTGCGATTGCGACGACGATGGCGACTGTACTTGGATTCTATTTGGGTTCGACAGTGAGGAAGACTGTAAATGGATCCTCCATGGGTTTGGTAGCGATGACGACTGTACATGGATCCTACGTGGGTTCGGCAACGATGGTTACTGTACCTGAATCCTATGTGGGTTCGGCAGCGACGACTTCTGTACATGGATCCTATGTGGGTTTGGCATGGGAGATGATTCAGAGGCTATATCTATCATCTCCACCCCTCTTCATGAGTAGTATACCTGTGTGAGCTGATTCTTGACTTTCAATCATTATCTTTGATATGATTGTCTTGCTTTCCTGTGTGTACTGAATTGTGCTTTCATATGTGGATTTGGTTGTGTTTTCCTATGTGGACTGGGTTGTGATTGAGCTCGTGAGGTGGAGCCAAACTAGAAATGATGACTTAGGTATATGTATGGGAATATACCTAAGTAGAGTTGGTTGATACTTCATGTTTGAATCCTTCCTTTGTGGTTTTTCCTTTGTGGATTCTAGGAGAACTTCAGGGGTCTCGGGGTCCCTATTGAGTATATTATACTCACCCCTACACAGGCTATTCCCACAGTATGTTGTGTTGGTTGTAGATGATGGACAATGCTAATCGTGGTTGAGGATTATGGAGCGGGACAGTACCTGGAGGTGGACTAATAGGCGGGACTGACACAGAGCGGACGACCGGACCCGAGGAGTTGCGGAGGTCATCTATACCCACCCTTGAGGTGGGATAGCCGGAGGATGACTTGGTGGTTTCTGATTTACTTTACTGTTGTTGTACTTTCTTTTCAGTTGTACTGTACTTTCAGTTGGGTTTGTATTTTGGCCCATTTACTTTCCTGCACTTACTTTTTTACTCAGTTTGCTTAATGTTTACATCGGCTTGCGTACTCTGTGGTGTTTTTTTCTTATCAGGATTTACGCCATTGGTGCTAGTCACCCGCAACTGGCCTATGGAAGGCGGGCTTGGGGTAGTCACGACACGGGCCCTAAGGACGGGTCGTGACAAATTGGTATCAGAGGAGTTGGTTTTATCGCAGAACTCAGGACTTTGATAATTTCTACTATGTCAAGCAATAGTTCTTAGGGTATTGAGTGTGGTTATCAGTCAAGTGAGTCCAGTGTTGGTGCAGAGGCTGACGTATCCATACACCAGGACCCTGACTTCTGATTTTCGACTCAGTGCTCGAAAATGATGATTGCACGTGTGTTTCAAAAGTTTTCTTTATGATTACTTTGAGTCAGCTCAACAGATATACTATATTAACCGTGGCACACCTATTTCTCTTCAAGATGGCCCCACGATGGCATCTAGCTAGGGTTCCCAGTTACGTGTGGGATGGAAGCCCACTGAGCGACGAGGCCTCAGTGTAGGGCCCCATTACAGCAGAGGCACCAACAGTACCTCTACCCGCTGGGCCACCGATACCACCAGCCCCAGTAGCGGAGAGTACACATCGCCTAAGTGCACTGCACAAATTTCAGCGTCAGAGGTCGCCCAGGTTCTATGGAGAGACGGACCCTCAGGTATCTGAGGATTGGATGGAGGCTGTTGTCCGAGTCTTCAATTTAGTAGGGACACCAGCTGACCTCATAGGGATCATTGCGGCGAGTCTCCTGCACGTAGCAGCAGGTAGATGGTGGAGCCTGATGCTCCAGGTGCACGCCGAGGAATCTATAATTTGGATAGATTTTGAGATCCTCTTCCACTCGGTGTTCGTTTCTTCCACCCTCCATGCGGTGTGCATCTAGGTGTTACTACAGTTGTGGAAGGGCATCATGACAGTTGCCCAGTACTAGGAGAGATTTACTGATCTATTGTGCTATTCCATGGACATGATATGGGACCCATTCTTCCGGGCCCGGACCTTCGAGCAGAGACGAAGGCATGAGATCAGAGCTTCAATGATCTCACTCAGCATTCCGACGCCGGTAGGAGTACTGGAGAGAGCCCTTCTTGTGGAGAGCATTCTTACTAAGCCTACACCAGCAGCGAGTCCTACCGTAGGGTGACACATAGCGGAGTCTTCTACAGCTGGTAGTAGACAGATGTCGCAGAGGTCCAAGTGGACCAGACCATCAGGTGGGTGACCTCAGGATACTGGTTCAGAGGTGTGAGGGACACATAGTAGAGCCAGTCATACGAGAGGTAGATAGTGCTATGCATGCGGTGGGCAGGGTCACATGACTCGTGGCTGTTGGACCCGCCATGCAGAGGAGTAGCAGACAGTTGAGGGACCACTGAGGAAGAGGCAGAGGTTTGACCATGGCGGTCCATAGGGAGAAGGCAGACGAGGTAGAGGAGTTGGTCGAGCAGTAGGTGGTAGAAGAAGCTTCGAGGCTTTACCACCACCACCTCCAGGAGGTCCACCCCGACCAAATGGATCTGGAGGGAAGAGGCAGGCTCAGCTTCACGCAGTGGAGGCTTACAATAACGATGCACCTGATATGATTCAAGGTACTATCTGTGTCTACTCCACCCTTGTTGAAGTTCTTATAGATGTAAGAGTGAGTCATTATTTTATTGTTTCTGCCCTTGTTCGGAGCTCGGAGATTCCGACGGAGCCGTTGGCTGGATCCTTATTGCTAGATAATGCTACAAGAGTAGACTCGATGATTACACACTGGTTCCGGAAGTGTGAGATTACTCTAGGAGGTGAGAGATTCAGCTTGGATCTTATTCTAGTGGCGTAGAGGACTTATGACGTCGTTATGGTCATGGATTGGTTATCTACTGTCCATGCTCAGATTGACTGTATTACACACAATGTGTGGTGTGTCCTCACTGATGGGAGAGGGTTCCCCTTCACCGGCGAGAAGGGAGGGTTTGCAGCGTTGGATGGACTCACACAGAGGAGAGGAAAAACAATCACCCATCAGTCTCATCTTGGGAGAAGTTGATGTGAGAAGTCTGAGTTTTCCTATTGTGGTGGATCAGTATGCAGAAGTTTTTCCTAAGGACGTTCCAGGACTACCTCATCGCAGAGAGGTAGAATTTTATATTGACATGTACCCCAGGACAACCCCAATATCTACTCCAGCATATTGGATGGCTCCCACTGAGCTTCTAGAGCCATGAGTACAGCTGGAGGACTTGCAGGGCAAGGGATTCATTCGACCTAGAGTTTCACCATGGGATTCCCTGATTTTGTTCGCCAAGACGGCGGAAGGTATCTTGCGACTGTGTGTCAACTACCGTCGCCTGAATCCGGTGACTATGAAGAACAAGTATCCACTTACGAGTATTGATGACCTCTTCGATCAGCTCAAGGGAGCACGATGGTTCTCGAAGATAGACCTTAGGTCAGGCTATCATCAGCTCTGAGTTTGAGACAAAGATGTGCAGAAGATGGCCTTCAGGTGTCGATATGTCCACTATGAGTTCTTGGTTATGCCTTTTGGTGTAACCAAATCTCTAAAAGTGTTCATGAGTCCCATGAATTGGATATTCCAGCCTTACCTCGATCGATTTTTCATAGTCTTCATCGACGACATGTTGATTTACTCGACCACTGTGGAGGAACACGGCTACCACTTGCGGGTTGTACTGGACACACTCCGAGAGTACCAGCTTTATAGTAAACTCTCGAAGTTACTGTTTTGTATTCGAGAGGTCCACTTATTGGGGCACGTCATCTCTGAGGTGGGAGTTACAGTGGATCCTGTGAAGATCAAGGCAGTGCTAGCTTGGGAACCACCCAGGAGCGTGACAGAGGTGCAGAGTTTCCTAGGTCTGGCTGGGTACTATCAAAGATTTGTGCTAGACTTATACAGAGTTGTAGCACCACATTCAGCATTAAAAAAGAAGGGGAAACCCTTCATGTGGTCAGATAGATGTCACCAGAGCTTCCAAGAGCTGAGAAAGAGATTGTCCAGTGAACCAATCTTGAAGCTACCGGAGGAGGTGTAGGGTATGTAGTTTACTGCGATGCATCAGGGACCAGACTCAGGTGTGTACTGATATAGGAGCGGGTAGTGATCACCTATGGTTCATGACAGTTGATGCAGCACGAGCAGAACTACGCTACCCATGACCAGTAGTTAGCAGTAGTGGTCTTTTCCTTGATGATATGGCGACACTATCCGATGGGTGAGCTCTTTAAAGTCTACTATGACCACCAGAGTCTCAGATAAATCTTCTCACAAAAAGAACCTAAATTTGATACAACGGTGATGGATTGAGTTCCTCAAGGACTATGAATTTGAGATAGACTATAATCCTAGGAAGGGGAATGTAGTAGCTGATGCTCTCAGTAGGAGGTCGGGCATTCAGCTATTTGGAGAGGCGACGGGGCAGCTAGCCGCGTTACAGATATATTTTGTGGATAGAGATGGAGCAGCCTTTCTACAGTCACTAATAGTCACTCCTCTACTACTTCAGTGGGTCAGAGAGGAAAAACATGGGGACGTTGACTGTGAGACACGACGTGCATAGATATCATAAAGACATGAACCTGATGGATTTTCTGTAGGAGGAGAGCACATCATCCTTTTCATGGGACGTACCATGGTACCAGCAACATTATAGGAGGAGGTGTGGAGGGAGTTTCACACTTCCCCTCTAGCGGTACATGCTAGAGTAACAAAGATGTACCAGGACCTCAGACGAAAGCACTGGTGGCCAGGTATGAAGAAGGATGTGGCATAGTTTGTTTCATGATGCCTCACCTGCCAGCAGGTGAAGGCGGAGCACAAGGTACCATAAGTCTTGGTACAACCCTTAGAGGTCCCAGAGTGGAAGTGGGATAGGATATCTGTGGATTTTGTGATAGGGCTTCCACGTACTACCAGAGGACACGACTCCATCTGGGTGATTGTAAACCGACTCACCAAGTCGGCCCACTTCTTACCTATCAAAGAGCAGGGATCAGTAGAGAGCTTGGGATGCCTCTACATTCAAAATATCATACGGCTTCATGGTGTGCTATCGTCTATCATCTCCGATCATGATGCTGGCTTTACTTGCCGACTTTGGAAGGGGTTGCAGGAGGCTTTGGGGATGTAGCTATGCCTAAGCACCGCCTTTCACCCTCAAACAGATGGTCATAAGGTGAGGACCATTCAGACACTCGAGGACATGCTCCGTGCATGTGTCCTTGACTTTTGTCATAGCTGGGAGGATCACCTAACCTTGGTGGAGTTTGCGTACAATAACAGATACCACTCCACCATCAGGATAGTACCATACGAGACATTGTATGACCGACCTTGCAGATCATCTCTGTGTTGGATAGAGCCTGGGAAGTCAACACTTGTAGGACCAAAGATGGTCCAGGCTACAACAGAGAAGGTGCAGATCATCCAGGAATGGATGAGGACTGCACAGAGCTGACAGAAATCCTATGCTGATAGGATCCGGAGACCACTTGAGTTTGAGGATGGCGACCATGTTTTCTTACTGGTCTCACCTCGATGTGGATTACAGAGATTTGTCCAGGGAGGAAAGTTATCTCCGTGCTTCATTGGATTGTTCTGGGTTCTCATCAGGATAGGTGATGTGTCTTATCGCCTGGATCTTCCACATTAGTTGCATCAGGTGCACGATGTTTTCCACGTATCTCAGCTGAGGAGATACGTGCACGAACCGACATATATCATTGATCACAAGGAGCTGGACATCGATGACGGGGCGACATTTGTGGAGGTTCCGGTGGAGATCGAGGATCGATATGAGCGGGTCCTATATGGACGGTCGATACTTCTAGTGCGCATCAGGTGGCAGCACGGGAACCTCCAGGAGATCACATGGGATAAGGAGGCTCAGATGCATGCACAATACCATCATTTGTTTCCCTAGTTTATGATGTAGCTTTTCGGGGATGTAAACTCTTGATGTGGAAGTAATGTAAAGACTCATAAATTTAAAGGAATTTTTTTCCTAAATTTCATTGGGATTTTATGAGTATGCAGTTTCTGACGACACCTAATTCAGAGGTTCAGTGTGCCCGGAATCAATTTCCGAAGTTTAGCTCAGGTATGTCCAGTGAACGATCGATCGAGTTTTTCTATCTTTTGAACCGGTGCTCAGAATTGAAATCTGAGGGCACCGATGGAACTGCAGCCCCAATAATTGATTAAGGGTACCTTTACCAAAGATGTGACTTCTCAGGAGGAGTTGACAAAAAATGTGGATTAAAAGAAAATTAAAATAAAATTGTGTTACAATTTTATTTCTTTTTCTAAAGTGGTTTTAATCTACATGGGGAAGTTAGGGTGGGACCCACATGTTTCTAACTATTCATGCTAGGATATTTTTGAGGTGGGGACCACACGATCTCAAACCCTTCACATTCCCTAACTCCCTAACTCCCCCCTTTATGTGAGTACCTTCTCTCTATCCCTCATTAAACTTGCCAACATAACACCCAATTAATTAGATAACTCAAGTTTACTTAATTAAGTGAGTTTTTATATTGAATTGCATGGAAAAATAATAAAATAAGTGGAGGAATTATTTTATTTTGTTGGTGGTTGTGTAAGGATTTTGGGGAGAGAGAGCTCTAAGTCCCTTTGAATAACTTCATCCTCCCGCGAAGAACGACTCCCTTCGACAAAGAACGCCGTCATCACAACGAGAGACGAAGTTCCATTTCTTCTTCTCTTCATAGCTAGTGTGAGGCACTCTTCCTTCCTTGGACGTATGACAATGCCATCGTCAAAACCTCACTACGTGATGCCATCTTACGCATCGCCGGTAAATGACATCGTTTATCGAGGTAGGGGTGTGTTTGGATTGAGTAATGATTGGTTATCCTTCCATGTTGTTGTTCCTCTTAAACAGAATTTTATTGGACTACTGCGGAAGGGACCGTATCAAATTAACACAGTATGATTCCTCCACCATTCTTGTGAATATGTGGAGTTCTTCGGCCGTTCTTGATCGGTGAATGAATCTATGTTTCTGGAGCCAGTCGTTGGCCCAAATACATTGTAAACGGCCTCAGAGCATCAGAGCGACTTAGAAGCAGAAGTTTCTTAGAAATCGGATCATTAGAATCAAGAACAGACACATCAGGAGGCGTGATGGCTAGAGGAATCATTTCCCAAAAATTCCAGAATATACGGCGTGTATTCGAGAATCACATGCCGTGTAGTAAAAGCGTATTGTGGCTTCCGTTTCGGATGTTAGAAAAGTAACACATAGTGCATGACTCTAGACACATGGCGTGTACTCTTCAAACTATTTGACAGAGGAGACTTCAAGGGGCTTGGAGTGTATTTGGGGAATATACATCGACACAGACACCAATACACAGCCAAGTAACACGACATGTATTATCTTTATAGTAAGGAAGAAGCAGCTTCTCAAGGCTCGACGTGTAATCTGGGAGATACACGGACACGGGAAGAACCACACGGCCAGGAGGCATGGCATGTAATACCTTCTCCATGGAATAAGCGGCTTCATGATGACTCGACATGTATTCCATGAATACACAGACACGGGGTGGAGTACACGGGGATGTACTCCATCACACGACCATGCATGGCCAGCATACACAAAGCCGACCCCAGAAGTTTGGACACGACATGTAACCATACCACATGCCATGTACATAATTTTTCCATGAACAACCCTTCAACGTGGGCTATGGTACAGGGAAATACCCAGGGACTGAAGACACGGTGTGTCACCATACCACACGCTGTGTACTTACTTTTTACACGAACAACCCTTCGACTTGGGCTGTGGTTCACGAATAGTACCCAGGGACTAAAGACATGGCGTGTAACCATACCACATGCCATGTACTTACTTTTTACACGAACATCCCTTCGACTTGGTCTGTGGTACATGGGAAGTACCCATGGTCTGAATACATGGCGTGTAACCATACCAACATGCCGTGTACTTTTTGGAAAATGGCTTGGTAATCTTGTACTCAGTGTCTTGGTCACATTTGGTTGGTTTAGCCCCTATGAAATGGCAGACCATCGGGATACATCAACTCTAGACTTTGTGATAGTTGATGTATCAAAGCCCTTTTAATCGAGGAGCGGACCCTCCCAGAATCGAGTACGCTGTGTGCGGGAACCCTTGAGCTGGCTGCGACTACGATGATGATGGAGACTGTACTTGGATCCTACGTGGGTTCGACAACGAAGACAACTGCTCTTGGATCCTCCGTGGGTTCAGCAGTGATGATGACTGTACTAGGAACCTACGTGGGTTCGACAGTGTTGGTTACTATTCTTGGTTCCTACGTTGGTTCAGTAGCGATGCCTTCTGTACTTGGATACTACGTGTGTTCGGGATGGGTGATGATTCAAAGGCTACATCTATCATCTCCACCCCTCTTCGTGAGTAGTATACCTGTGTGAGCTGAGTCTTGACTTTCAATCATTATGTTCGATATGATTGTCTTGCTTTCCTGTGTGGACTGAGTTGTGCTTTCTTGTTTGGATTTGGTTGTGTTTTCTTGTGTGGACTGGGTTGTACTTGGGCTCATGAGTTGGAGCCGAACTGGAAATGATGACTTAGGTATATGTATGGGCATATACCTAAGTAGAGTTGGTTGATACATCATGTTTGTATCCTTCCTTTGTGGTTTATCCGTTGTGGATTTTTGGAGACCTTTGGGGGTCTCGGGGTCCCTACTGAGTATCGTATACTCACCCTTGAACGAGATATTCTTGAACTACATTGTGTTGGTTGTAGACGACAGATAGTGTTGATCGTGGTTGAGGCTTATGGAGATGGACGGTACCCGGAGGTGGACTAACAGGCAGGATGTACACGGAGCAAACGGCTGGACCCGAGGAGCAGAGGAGATCATCTATACCCACCCTTCAGGTGGGATAGACGAAGGATGACTCAGTGGTTGCTTTTTTACTTTACTGCTGTTGTACTTTCTTTTTTGTTGTACTGTACTTTCAGTTGGGTTTTTATTCTGGCCCATTTACTTTCCAGCACTTACTTTTATACTCAGTTTACTTAGTTTTTACTTCGTCTTGCATACTCTATGGTGTTTTTTTCTTATATAAAGGCAATGCCTTCCCTTAAATCAGGAATTACGCCTTTGGTGCTAGTCGCAAGCCGCTGGCCTATGGAAGGCGGGCTTGGGGTAGTCACGACACGGGCCTCGAGGACAGGTCGTGAAAATTATAGCACTCTTACCGACCATATATCTTGATATAAGCCTTAAATATTGTCAATAGGGGATCTCATATTCCTATGAGTGCTCAAAATATTCCCGAGCAACCATATCCTTCATAAGAACCCATTTTTGTTTCTTAATTTGGATGAACATCCATCTTTATTTCTAAATGCACTCCCCTCAGTCTACAATGATGGAATAAAACCCCATTCTTTACCGACCCATCGTCCTAGGTATTTGTCTCATAGAAAACATCCACGGTTACTAGTAAGTGAATCATATGTTTCTAACATGGTTAATGACCATCCTCAAATTTTTTAACCCAATTTCAAGAGACATGACATGAAAAATTATGTTTATAACTTAGTAAATGGTTACACTCAACAAATTAATCATCACATCAATCATTTTATTCTATGGAGTAATGAATTTTATGTTTTCCACTTACATTTTCTTGAATGATGTGGCACCACCCTTGGTATTTTCCCCTGATTAATTCTTTTTTGTTGATAGGGAGAATTATTTTTTAGAATCAGACCAACCCAATTCCTCCCATCATCATTTGTTTTATGGTAGTTGATAATGCAAAATTCTGACACCAACCCATCCAATCCCATTGTACACTTTCATGTAAAATTAATGATAATATATTTAAATATTATTTATCATATTGATTATGAGTCATGTGGGTGTAGAGGATTTATTATATATCATAATAAATGAAATAAAGATTTATAATTCAAAATAAGGATTTCATATAAGTATTAATTTTATTACAGAAAAAAATCAAGAGGTTCATACAAAGTCTAGATCCCCTTCATTAATATAAAAGTGGCGTATAGTTTCACCCATTTCATTGAATTATCTAAAATTATTTTTTGATAGGTATATAGATCCCTATATATCTGATATGTAACACCCAAACCCGAGTTACCAATAGTTGGTGCATTATAACATAACATTGGCATGATCACAAGGAAATCATGTCCCTAAAGACTTATCAGTTTTGTATTATTGTAAATAAGATTCATACATAAGTTCAACTTTACCACTTGAAAAGAAATAAAACAATAATTTATTACATTAGAAACATCCAAGCCTCCATGATTATGCATTCAAGTTACTCAAAACCAACTTCTTCATATCATAGGAAAATGAAACACAAGAAAGGGGTGAGCTCAAATGCTCAGTAAGGGTAAGAAATACAGTGGAAGATAACATAAATATTAACCATTGTGAATAATTTAAAACACATGCCTTTACAAATAATAATCATGAACACTTTTATGGAAGGAATACGAGATGAGTAAATAATGCCATAATAAAACATTATCATGGGTTTTATATTAGTCGAATGACCACATGAACCATCCATATTATTTTCTTAATGAGGGAATGTATAATTCCAGATATTCTGAAACATTTTTTCAAGGCCTTGGCCAAGATTTCTAAAAATGATTAAGGCCTTGACCAAAACCATATATCAAATTGTGAAAGGCCTCAGCCAATTCCATGTCTAGTTGTCTCATGAGACCTACCGATGCATCGAGGAGCTATTCTGGGCTCCACCCATCACTTACTATGTCCAATTCATTCCTCATATGAAAATGTTTAAAGATAATCTGAACATTCGTATTAAAACTAGCATACGAAATGTCAATATTTTAATAAAAAACCATGAATGGTATAAAAATATCACATCCACAGTCAAACATAACTCATTCAATACAATATGGAATATTTTATTATAATATATCATCCACAATAGATAATAATGAATGATATTGACATAGATGAAAATAATCATCATACTATTTGTGAAAAATATCCCCGTTTTTCTTGAAAACATTTAAAAGTTTTACTATTTATTAAGAACCCATTTAAAATAGATTTTTGAATCAAAGTGTCCCATATCAAATTGAAAATTTTAAAAGGAATTTTAATTTTAAAACTTTAATGTCCATATAAATAAATCCTTAAAACCATTTTTAAAAGATGGGCATTCATGAGAAAGATTTAGAATAATAAATCTTTAATACATTTTAAAATGATATTTTAGTTAGAGTTATTAACCAAAACAGAGACACTTGAGTAAAAATAATTTTTGTAATAAATACTTTAATATATCATGGGAATAAAGGGATACATGATATACTATGTCAAAGTACATTATATACACCATATAGAAGTGAATTGGCTTATAACAACAAATAATTCTCAATGGAATGTAAATTGAGATAAAATCTCTTATAAAGACCATATCCTTAGGTTAAGGATAAATAAATGACATAATTATGTGTGAAAAATATAAATACATTTGATATTATTGGATATTTATATTAAATCAATCAGAGGGCATTCACACATATTCTTTTAAAAACAACACCAATGAATTGGATTTTTAACTCAATAAATGGAGATTGAGTTAAAATTTCTCTTATCAAGTTCATATAGATGACTTGAGAATTTATAAAAGGAGTGATTATGTGTATAAAAAGTTTATTCACAAAAAGGTAAATGGAAATTACTACACCAATAAAAAATAATTATTCTGCACATAATCATGGAGTAAAATAATCAATGAGGAATGCGTAAAGCCGAATGAGTGGAAATTTAAATTTGTAATTCCCTTTCCAATTGGGTAACTTATGAAACATACACCCCATGAAAGAAGTATCATAAAATGAAAATTTAAATACCCATACATTAAATTATATTACAAAAATAATATAATCAGGGCCAGTACATCCTCCACACAAAATAAAATAGTGGCAAATATAGCATGAATCTCACAGAAATAAAAGTGAGATGAAAAACCCTTACTTCGTTGTAATCAATCGAGTCATATGAACAAAAGTTAATAAACACCAAATGAATCACATAATACCATGAATATAAAGAGAATCCTAATAATATATATCAAATTGTAGTATACAATACACCACATGTAATAAATATGTGGAAAACAATGGAAATCTCCCAGAATTAAAAGTGAGATAAGAAACCCCTTACTTTGTACTTTTCCTTGGTCAAAGGTTGGTTAAAATACTTTATAATGGATAAATAACTGTTATAAAAGTATTAAATAATTAGATAAATTCATATTATATAATATATGATCTTTTAATATTGCTTTATAAATAATATTGTACTATTATCATAATTTCGGGTGTTAACAGATTTGTTTTCCTTTATATGATTTGTTTCTTTAGCTATGTTTTTTAGGAATAGGATGTATCTTATTCATATTCAGAATGATATTACGTCTTTAAACATTATTTTTAATAATATAAAAAAAATTAGTCTTGAATGGATTATGATGGGGAATGAGTCTTATCACGTTTGTGGAGATGGTAATCTATATGTATGCATGAGCGACAATATCATTATTTTGATATTAAAATAATATATAATTAGATGGTATATCATATATAAAGAATAATTATCATGTTAAATTTACTATTTACATCAATTACACATAATTATTATACCAATCCAACTAATAATATATGGAATAACAATTACACCACGACGTGGAGACGGTTAGTCGTACGTACGCTCATTTAGTGACATGTCTTTCAAAGGATGGATAGAATAATGAATATGGTTGTACTATTTTCACAATTACATAAAATTATATAGAAGATACTGGATTTATTATTTTAAAATGTAAATATCAAAGAAATTGGAATTGGAAGAAGAATGGAACTTGAAAGAGGTGATGAAATATTTACATTTTCTTCAGGTTATTCCTTTTGATTTGATCAAAAGGGCTCTTAGGTTGGGTTTATGACTAAAGTAATGCCTCTAAGATGATGGTAGGATAGTTGAGAGGGTATTTGGGTAGATTTTGACCAAGACAAAAGGCTTTTAATGTGTGAATTTGAGGGATGGGGGAGTTCCCTTTTATAAGAGGGGTGAGGGGTACCTTAGGAAAATATTGAAATACTATTTTATAATAATTTTTTTTTCGATTTATAAATGCTCAAAAATGAATTATTTAAAGGTTAATGTAGGGATGAGTCTAAAAACATTCAACCAATAGGTCTTAGAGAGGATTGGGTCACTATATTAAGCATATCTTTTAGATTTAACTCATAGTTATATAGTTTGATAGTTAACATGTCTCTTTGTATTTTTATATTATATGGTTAATAAAATTATTATATACTACCAAGAGAACCCCAAGTGGTTCATTAATGATACAAATATCATTATATAAGACTTTTGGCAGAGCCATATATTTTTTGGTATAAAATATCAATTAATAATATAATATTTGTTTTAGAAACTCTTTTTTGTCAATTTTGACACTATTTGGTATTTTGTTTTTGCTAATTTAATAACAACATAATTTTTTAGAAAAAAATTTATCTAACCAACACTAACATTTCATATTAACCTATAATTAATACATGTTTAGGGTTATAATAATATCCTTTTTACCCTTAATTACCCTATTTTCTTTTAATCGTGGTAAATAAATGTCAAAAGTTACTATTCAACAAAAATTATTTTTATCTTATTGAATAACATTTTACTTACTGATATCATCTGTGTCTCTCATATTTTTGATATTAAATTCACCAAATCAGAAAAATTATGTTTTATTCAAATTTTCAAATGCTTCTAAGATGTGGGTAAAATACGGTTAAAAAGTTCAATAAAATTTTTATATATCTAAAATTATTATAAACAAACTCTAATGAATTAAATTGAAATTATATAGGTAATATGTATCTATTTTGACCTAAAGAAATTTAAATATAATAAAAAAAATTAAATAAAAATTAGGTTTTAAACTATAACTCAGTGTTTTTCCCTATTCATCAAAAATTGAATGTTTTCAGAAAAATACCAAAAATTTACCCTAAGATAATTTTGATATTAAAAATCCAAAAATGATGTCCATTTTGAAAGATAAAATTTATAAAATTTCAAAAATTGGGTATTACTATTTATAATGGCTAGTTTGATTGGTTGTGGTGTGTTAGAATCTCGAAGTTGCGTATAATTCAAGCTATTACATTATTCAAAGGGAAACGTACTATTGAAGCTTGGGGTATTACACGAGCTATCTCTTCCACTACCTTTGGATGTAATAAAGCCAATCCTATTTAAAACCAATCTTATTAATCCCAATAATCCACAATTCAAGAGAAGGTTTTGACTATTGAAACTTCAAATGTGGCCATATGGATCTTTAGGAATGAAAAATCCAAATCCTATATCCTAGAGAGTTCATTCAATTGACACTCTAACATCTACCCTTCAACAATCTCATAGAATGTAGTAAAATGATCCACCATTCCTGGATCCATAAACTTATCCAGGAATAGCCAAACTACCATTCATCTAGATTCTTCTTCCCTATCAAAAGGTCATGTCAATGAAATTTCATGCACTATATTCAAACCCACATGTCCTAAGTTCACTATCTAGTCATTGAGGATTCATATACTAATCTTTACATGACCCAAATATGTGTAGGTGATGAGGATCCAAATGTTCAAATATTCCATCCATTAAATTTCATGATTTTCATTATCCTTATCCAACCTCAATCTATATTTTTATTCCTGGTATAAGTTACATACTAGAAATATCTTGAGTAAGTTTGGTAGAAACATCACTTCTTTATATATTTCAAATGAGTTTGGATCCAATGTTAATGGAGGGATCAGGTTTCTAGCTTCATCCTATACAACTAGAAATGTCTCTTCTGTAATCAAAACATGTTCTTATTGAATTTTTGGAACCTCATGGTCATTTACAAACTAATAAAAATTGATTAGTTGATATCAAGATCAGTATATTATTTAGTTTCTACCTCTATGTACATCGTGTTAGTGATTAGTTCTCCCTAGCTTATTGGTATACCAAGCCCCTGCTCAACTATGGAAATAATATAAAGGAAAGAGTTATACATTAGATCAAATATTTGGTATTAATAATAAATCTGAAAAATAGAAGTTGTATTATGACTTTTAGACTATGTATGTTGTCCCAATAACATTTTCCCATGTTATTAAGAAGATAGAGGACCACAGATCCGAGCCTTCCTCAGATAATGCACCCGATAGTAGGATAAGGCCTGAAGCACTTGATGGAATTTCTATTGTCATTATCCTTTAAAAAATTGTAAGGAACTTAGTGATCACATTAAGGCTCACCATATTTGGTCATACTGGATATGTAAAGATAAGTCCAAGAAATTTAATACCAAATGAAAAGAGGACTCAGAGGAAACTGATAGGGTAAGAATTTATCTCTCAAACAGAACAAAATACATAGTGATACATCTTAAAAAATAGTGGATTTCAAGAATGTAATACAGAATTTTTAATTAGGGTTATATAGCTATGAATCCAACATGTCCATGGTTGAGTAGGTGTATCCCATTAGTTTAGATTAGCCTCTATTTCTCTCTTTATAAGAACAATATCTATAACTATCCCATGTACTGCATCCTTTAGGGAAATATGTGTCCTCTATTTTTATACTACTAGGGATAAAACTCTTCCTAGATGATCATACTCTATAGTCCCATATGATTTTTCAAATATCAAACCCATTTCATAAGGAGAATTTCAATGGAAGGTGTTCCATCCATAGATGACTTACCTTTATGATGTGTGAGAGGTCTCAAAGTACCTTAAATACCATCCATTAATTCAATAGTGTCTATTTTTTAGACATTAGGTCTCTCTAGAATAGATATATCATTCACCCAAACACACTTGATAATTCTTTGACGTATCTATTTAGATCAATAGATCTCTTAGAATTTCCATAGGTTTCACCATCATCCATATTTATGTATAACCATAGAGTAGAAAGATTGGGTCATTGGGTTATGTTAGCTTGATCATTCCATCAATGCCTTCACGTGTGGGGGAAAAAATATTTTACACTACCATGTGGTTTAATTAATGGTTAAATATAGTGTATACCCTCAATATGAGTCACTATAGGCAATGGAACTGATACCTGAACCAATTTGGGGTATATCGATCACAAATAATGTTGTCATTGGAGCATGAAACCGATAAACCACATTTATAATACCCAAAGTATGACATATGAAACACATTACATTGTTTTTCAACCATGATATATCTATATTATAAGATTAATGGTGTAAAATTAAACCCCTCAAACATTATAATTGTGACAACCATCCCAATCCTATCATTTTTTTTATTTCACATATAGATGATATTGAGAAGCATCGGCTTGAAGTTTCTATTTACATAGGTGGGATATTGGTTTTAAGTACTCATCTATTGAGAAGTGTGTAATGACCCAACATTAAAATAACCTTAATGAGACATTGGCACATTGGGGGAACTTACATGGACTAATGTTATTTAATAAACTATATAGATTCATAATCACTACGATGCGAAGTTTGATTGTTTTCCCCCATATATATGAACCCAATATTATAATTCATGGAAATTACATTTTTTATTAATAATAATTAAATTACAAAAAACAAACACATAAGGGACCTAATTGTTTAATGTATTTAAAAATGCGGATACATTGACATTAGTCCGTAGGTGAGATATGACATCTCCAATTACATTCTTCGTAACTAGAACCAATATTAGAAATATCAATAATAATACATATGTTCAGAACATGGGGAAATAAAACATAATAAATGGTGATCATAGATTCTTTATAAGGATAAAAAAGCGAGATATATAAGCATAATATTAACATAAGGGTATGAGAACATGAGAAAAAAATTTGAAACCCATACCCTGCATATCAAATATCTTAAACATGATTCATCACATAAGGATTGTCTTCTTATGATACATGAATGTTAATATAATAAAAGAACATGATCCATGAGAGAATAACATTGGCATAAGACTTGGATTTTTGGAATACACGTAAGCATTGAAAATCACTTCCATGTTAGTCAAGGATCATTACCACAATAATCATATTGGAATGGGTTCAGTCCTCAAACTATCATAGTTGTCAAGGTTCACTCCAAAAATATCATAGTGTAAAAAGGTCCATACTGAACCCAGTTCACTCCCCATTCCATTCTTTTCTTTATCAGGAGATATAAATCTTTACCTAATTCATTGGAGGGAGATATAGGTACCACCCTTAACATAATGAAAACCATATTTATTAATGACACAATATCATAAAAATTCATCGTATAATAATCCATTAAAATGAAATAAGTATCAAAAAAATTTCACTATATCATAACATATGGAAAAGAGAAAGGTTTCATAATCCTTTCATCATTGTATAACATGTGAAAACAAGAAGGTTTCATAAAACTCATGTCATCAAAACATAAACCATTTAGAGAAAGAATATGAGTGGTATCCTTGGATCATATCCCTAGTAAGGCATAGGTAACATGAATGGATTTCATCTTAGTTGCGAAAATATTTTAAAATTTCATATACAAATTTTTTTATGAAAATGTCATTTATTATTTAAAAAATATATTTTAAAACATAAAACATCTTAAAAACCCTTTTATTTGAATATAATCTTGAAAAATTGTTATGGAAGATATGAAAATAATTTAATTTTATTTAAAACAAAAAAGATTTTAAAAATAATGTTTAATGAAAATTTTATTAAAAATCATTTAGAAACATTTTTTTGAAAAATTTTCATAAAAAATTGTTTTGAAAGAAAATATATTTCCTACGGATGATAAAAATATTGCCAGGTTTTATTAAAAACATTTTCTTAAAAATTGTAATTATGAAAGTGTGAAAGAATATTACCATTAATTGAAGATATCATAAATAACCATATGAGAATTAAATTCATGATAATTATTGAGAGGTATATCATGAGATTTCAACAGTGGAGACTTAATCATAAACAATCTTGATAATGATGATATTGTAACATTAAATTTCTACTACATTGGAAACATTGAATCATAATACCCATAATGTAATAACAAAAAATGAAACTTAAAATATATTTAGTATGATTAAATTTATAATATTTAATTCCAAATGGGCTGTATATAGACCCCATAAAAGTAAATTGGTGAATAATATGGTATAAGTCTCAAAGAAAGAAAATTGAGACAAAAATACCTTAATGATTTGGTAAATTTAGAAACATAAACCCCATAAAAGAGAGATACTAAAATTGATATAAAAATAAATATTATTTTATATACAATAATCATCAATTAAATTTATGGGAATTATATTCCCCATATAAAAGAAACATAGGGTCATCATGGCATGTGTCTCATAGAAAAATCAAGGTGAGGTGGAAATCCCATACCTTAAGTATTGTCATCCATCATACTCATTGAAAACTACTATGTATTAAATATAAATTTATTATATACTATTATATAACAAAATGAATTATTTATCATAACATATATTGTTTTATTATGACCTTTTATTACTCATTTATTGACGATTTCATGTTAATGTTACGTTTCAAGTAATAACCACTTTGTTTTTCCTTATATATTTCAATTTATAATACTTTTTTTCGTTTTAATTTAATATTTATTTAATAATATAAATAATTATAACCATGATATAAATATTACATAGAATCAACATATATGTATTCATAATAATATATAAAATATATAAATAACAAATTAAATACACTGTTCGTGGAGATGGTAGGCCAAGCGCATGCATGAAAATTGTGTCCATTTTCTTATTGGATTGAAATAAAGAAAATTATAGAATATTTTATCATTTAATAATAGTCTTTATCTCATATATATTAAATGTTTTTTTAAACCATCCATAATACATTCCTTATAATGGTGAACGAACCACATCGCTTCGCGAGGTGGTACTCTACCGTACACATGAATGATGTTATCATATTCCCAAAAAATGGAAATAAAGAAGGTATGTAAGATATAATCATTAAAAAATCACAATAACATCATATATACCATATATAAACCATAAATACATCATTATTCTCAACCATGATAGGTAGTAATGAAAAAATGATCAACATCAGTTTACGAGACAATAGTCCGCCGAAAACATGAATGATGATTTCAAAATGAATTTGATAAAATTTTGTGTGGTTTTAGGTCATAAAGTTAACATAAAATCGTATATGTATGTTGAATATAATTATTTAATTATATAATCAGGGTATATTAAGAATTTTATGGGTTGTATGATGAAGTAAAATGAATGTTCTCATTGATAAACGTTACATCTTCTTCAGGTATAATCTATAGGTTTGAACTAAAGCCTTGATTGGTTGGATTTTTACCAAAATAAGGATTCAAGGATGAGATTAAATATATTATGAAATTATTTTGTTTGATAATTTTCAAGAAAAATGTGTTGAGATGTGTGAAGAAGGTTAGAGAGTGAGTTTCCTTTTATTTGTTGAGGAGTAGTGACATTCTTGTAATTACTCAAATGTATTCACTATAGGGTAGGTCAATATTACCTAAACTAGATAAAAATATGATAATTAAATGTATTATTTGATTATTATTCCAATGAAATATAACAGCCCATGTCCTCCAAGTCTGTTACTTTTCCAACTTTTGGTTGTTAGAGATGTTCAGAAGAGGTACTAGATGTTTTCAATGGGATTTTCAGTAGAAGTCAACAGCGGGGAATTAAACAACATGAAATGATATTACATGTCATGTAATACCCCTCTTCTATAATTTTTTAAGCATTTTTTCCATTTGTTTAGGTTGTCAAACCCAATGGATGTAGTAGATATTCCTTATCCCTAGGTGACTCGACTACCCCTCTTTAATTTTTTGAGTATTCTTTCATCAAGGATTGATTCATTTCTTTATTCCTTCAATATATAGTGATCCATATTTAATCTATGGTGTGTTATTCCTTTATTCTTGATGTTTCTTCCAGTTTTTTCTCTTTCCCCTCCTGTTTCTTCTTTACATGTAATGGAAGATGATATCCCATAGTTCTAAATGGGCTTCTCTTCATTTTTTTATTGTGATAGTGCTGCGGAATCCTTGTATGGATTTAGATCTTGTGGGAGAGGTGATTAGAAATCCATTTTAAGGGCTATTATTGTGAAAATATCATTTAAACACTTTTGAGGTAGGATTTAATATTTTTCTATTCATGTGTGCATCAAGTGGGAGGGATCTACTTTTTTTCACCTATTTTTCATGGTTGTGGTAGGAAAATCAAAGATAAGAATATGTTAAATTAAATTAAAAGGGGTATAAGGATTATATTTTCATGCATTTGACGTTTTGATATTATGATTGTGATATTTTTAATTATATGGGCATCTTGCCTTGTAGAAAATAATGTCTATTTTGGTTCCTTCTCTGCACACTAAATGGGTTTCATGTTGTCTAGAACTTGTTGAAACATTACATAGGGAATTGGTTAATCCTGTAATATGGATAATGAATAGATGCTCTAATATTGATTTTTTATTATAACTCCATTAAATTATTAAGTAGAATTAGATAAGATTACCCTTTTATAAATCTGAAAATGTTTTATATCGTGGTCATTATTGTGATGTGTGGGTTATTATTGGTCTGTGATGTGGTATGTCTGTAAAAATGAGTCTGTTATATGGATTTTCCACGGTGGTGTTATGAACAAACATTCAAATGATATATTAACTTGGCTATGTGATGGAATATCAGGTTGTGGGGTTGATTGTTTGTGGAATGGATGATAAGTGTTGTGCAATATGGCTACAAGTGGGTTTTTTGGGAATGTGTTACCAGATGAGGTTGTGTGTTGGGGGTTGGTTCTATTCATATGTGATCTGAACAATATGAGTTTGAAGAATGACAATAGTGTTGGTATGGGTTCTTCACCATTAATAACATGAAGAAATCTTCACCCCATATGTACATATTGATATATGATATACCATGAATGGGTGTTAAACATGGATAATATGGAATGATTTGTATTTAATGTGGATCCACCTTAATTTATTAGTCTCTAATATTTATGAAATAACTATTTTTGTTTTGTCTATAGTGTGTTGTGGTTATTGGTTTCCTATGTAGTGATAGAATAGATAAATAATTTATTAATTAAATGTGGAATGAATTTTGTTGGATTGGATAATGGAATGTAAATGGTTAATGTATGAATAAATGATGGGATGTGTGGTTAAATGTGTTTAATTATAAACAATAAAATTAATATGGAAGTAAAATGATATTGGTTGGAAATTTAATGGAAGTTGTGGCATGTTGTGTGGTGTTATATATTTAGAGGTAGCAACAATGTTGGAAAGTGTTTTGAGTTTTTGGTTTGTCTAAGAACCCATAGTTTATGATTCTTTGTTTGGTATCATATATGTATATAATTTCGTTTACTTGTGATTTATATAAGCACCCAACCATAGTATATCACTAAGTTCTGAACACCCCCAACATCACGGGGGGTCTGGGGGTGGTTTTTTTCTCAAACATCCTAGTGAGAGGATGGATGGATGGACACCCACTCTTCCGTGATCTGTCTTCCATGTGGTGATATCCCAAGATTATATGGGTAGGTTTTAGTTTGTTAGGGCTTGGTGTGTGTGGGATAGTTCTTTTTTCCCATTTGTCTATAGGATGGGGTGAGTTTTACATTCCTATGTTTCATCAGGTTGAAATGAGTTTTGATTTACCATGTGTCTTTGGGATGAGATGAGTTATGATTTCCCGAGTTTCCGTGGGAAGGATGTGGTTTGGTTTGTGTCCCAAGTGTATGCGTGTGATATGTGATGTGGTTTATGACCCATGTGTCTATAGATGGGATGTGTTGTAGTTTGTGTCCATGTTTTATGTGGAAGAGATGTGATGTGGTTTGTGTCCCAGGGGTATGTGGGATGATTTTGATTTGGCTTGGTAGGCCTAGGTGCATGGGGGAAAGTTGTGAAGTGGTACTTTCAGAAGTGGTGGGAGCATGAGGAAATTTTCCATTAGGAAAGAGTATCTAATTAGTGGGAAGTGATGTGGGGTACCCTATCATCAATGTGTGTTATTTGGTGAGAATTCATTGGTGAGGTCGAGATTTAGTTAACATTTTAGGATCTATTTGGTTATGTTGTTTTCTCAAAGAGGCATTAGTATGTTTATTTATCATGTGCATGAGAGATATAGGTTTTCCTACTGTGTAAAATTTTATACTCAACCTATTTATATAAAGATTCTTTCACGTTTTTATGAGGATTACATAAACTGTGTTCGGAATTACTAGCATAGGATTTCAGACAGTTGTTGAGTCATTTCTTTAGATTGATTTGGGATACATTAATTTAGAGTTTTATTATATTTTTATTAGTTCTATTTTATAAATGAATATGGGATGGTTTTTGGATTTCTTTTACATATGTCTTGGAGTTTTTTTGGGGATGATCTATCATATCTCCGAATCTTGTGTCACTAAAAAAGGTAATGCCTTCCATATTATGTGATATGTATACCCTTGGTTCTAGTCTCCAACTCAGGACCTACTGGAGGAGGGACTCGGGGGGTCGTTATCTCCCTTCTCCATTTCTATCCTATTAGGGGTATCTTTGGAGGGATGGGGTTGTGAAATAATGGTATTATAGGTTGATGGTTGAGAGATAAGGTGGAGTTTGGGGTTAAGAACTATGAGGATTGCATGGGGTTTTTGGGAAATAGTGTCACGTGATTATGGTGGATGACATAAGCTAGAGAATACTGGTTATGAAACATGATTTTATGGCCCCCATGATCTGACGCAAG
The DNA here is from genome assembly GCA_963277665.1 of Viscum album. Classification (NCBI taxonomy): domain Eukaryota; kingdom Viridiplantae; phylum Streptophyta; class Magnoliopsida; order Santalales; family Viscaceae; genus Viscum; species Viscum album. Next base: position 1,442,532,644 of record OY728162.1, on the reverse strand, counting down.
GACATTGAGTTTACGAAATGATCAAGTGATGCTACACTGTTTTCTTGGGTAGATACCTTTAGAAAGGTACATACATTATAATGGGTTGCATTCTTGTTTGAATTGGTTTGGTTTGAGGGGGGGGGGGGTTGGAATGAATAAAAAATATGTATGAAATTGGTTAAAAAAAATCTTAATAAAAATTCCATATTATTCAGGCTTAGGAAGTCTTTGTTTATCTTTTTTATTATAAGTCATTATCATCGTCCATGTGGGGCTCAAGCAGTAAAGGTTCAGTAGGATGATCTGATTGATCTATGGAGTGTTTATATAGTTGTGGATGATTAAAGTAGAAGTGGACGTTTCACACTTTCTAGTGGTAGGATTTTGCGAAGTACAAGGGATATTTTTCAAACACGTAGATAGAGAGTTGGATAAATGAAATTTACATCACCATCAATTTGATCTGGGCCCTGACGAAGTACTAGGTTTCTTTGGTGGTCATCCATATGCGTGAGCTATGTGTCAGTGGTGGATGCAATATCATAGGGAATGGAAAGAGGATGGAGAAACTCTCCCTTCACCGGGGGTGTATGTTTGTGTAGGATATGGGATCCAGTTCAAGGATCTATTTTTACCTAGATCTCTTTCTATACGAGGACTCTTGTGTGAGATGTCTTGTGGAGGCACTTCATCCTTCTATCTATCAGAAAATTACTCGTTTTATGTTTCTAACTTACCTAGAGGTTTATATGATGGAATAAGTGATCTATTGGATGCACTAATGAAGAGTTTTATCGAAATTGGGGAGACAACATGGTTCTTGATGAGGTATTGTTACCAATGGTTGTTCTCTAGCACTAAGACAGTCAAGGTTTTAACCAGTAGGGAGTCGACCTCAATAGTTTCTTTTCCAAACATCAATTCCTCGTGCCTTTTGTATGAAATTGGGACCGAAGTGTTTCTATTGTGTAGTTCATGACCATCTTCAGAATCAGTTTTAAGTGTTTCTTCATGTTCAATTTGGTATAGTTGGATGAGTTCAATGCCATCCTCAGTCCTAGTTACCAGTCAGTCCATTCCTGTATTAGGTCTATCGTGCTCATGTTCCATCAAGGTCAGATGAAGTTGGTAGAGGTTGATCTCAGGATGTTCCCCATGTTTAGGGATATCGACCAAGCCCTAGTCATGGAGTTGGTCATCAATAGAGAGGTAGAGGAGTTGGGCATGGTCTGTAACATGTATCAAATGTAGCAGTTCCAGTAGGTCCTAAGATCATCAAAGGTACGATCAATTTTTTTAATACCCTTGATTAAGATTGTTTTTGATTTAGGAGATTCAAAATACTTTTTTAAAACCACTCTATCCCACACTTTGAAACGAGACATAGATAGGCTTCCTATTCCCATGGTGTTGAGTACACCATTCAGAAGCCATACCAACTTGTTTGATGTGTGATGGGGGTGTAGACTGATAATGGGACCACATAAATCCCCAGAGGATTTTTAATTTCATTTTATACATCCATCGGATTTCATTTTTAGTATCATATTATTGTATTCCTTTAAGGAAATTATAAAAAAAATTTGGAGGAGAGTCATGTTTTTAGATACGGATGACAAGAAAGTGGTTTTCATTGGCCATCTATGTTTTCCGGTGGACAATTAGTGTGTGGATCCCCTCCTATCTCTTCTGGATGAGTTGTTAGTGGAATAAATGAATGTTTGAATTATAGAGGTTCCCATGGTTGTTTGGGAGTTCCTTAATGTTTTCCCCAAGGAGGGTGTAATGTAACCCCCTTGACATGATATTTGGTTTAGGATAGACATGTATCATTGTACATCTTTGATTTCGATGGACCCTTACTAGCTGGAAACTTATGATCTATGGGAGATGAGGATTGTAATAGATGATATGATTCATAATGGTTTTATCTTAACCAGTGTGTCACTACGAGGTTATCCAGTGTAGTTCTCAAAGAAGGAGGACGGTGGTTTGAGGTTATGCTTAGACTACTGGAGGTAGAAATAAGTGACATTCAAAAACTTTTACCATCTTTAAAGGATATAATATCTTTTAAACTAGCTAAGAGGGGTGCATTGGGTTCCTATGATCGATGTCTGGTCTGCATATCACCAGTTTAGGGTGAAGGAGGAAAATATCTAAATGAATTCCTTTAGATGTAGGTATGGGCAGTTCGAGTTTGTGGTCATGTCATTTAGTGTTACGAATGTAACATATGGGTTCATGGGGATTATAAACTCTGTGTTCCATGATTTCCTGGAATGGTACATCATCATGTTCAATGATGATATTATAATCTACTCGATGTAAGAGGAGTATCTTGTCGAGAATATCATAACTTTATTGCAAGTTCTTCGACACCATCAGATCTGTGTAAAGTTTTATACGTGTAAGTTATTGAAACAATAGGTATATTTCGTTGGACTTTTAGTGTCTTATCAGGGAGTGGTAGTAGACCCATCGAATGTTGAAGTGGCTATTTCTTAGGATTCACTAAAGAATGTGGCAGAAGATCAGATTTTTCATGGTCTCGAAGTCTATGATCATAGGTTTGTACCTAATTTGTCTCTAGTTTTATCCACATTGATATATTTGACCAGGATGGATAAAGATATTGTGTCAATTGATCAGTTCTAAGAAGTGTTTGACTATCTGATGTGGAAGTCAGTTAGTGCTCCAGTGCTCTTGTTACCTAATAAAGGATTTATGTTTGAGGTGTTCTGTGATGCTTCCCGTATGGTTTGTGGATGCATCTTGATGCATCTATGTGTAGTGATATCTTATTTGTATTGGATGTTACGTCCCCATGTGGGAGACTATGCCACTCATAAATGAGAGTAATAAGTGGTCATGTTTTCACTGAATATTTGGCAGTATTACCTCATTAGGGAGTACTTTGTGGTCTTTAAAATCACTGGAGTTTGAGGTATATCTTTAACCAATGATATATGAACACGAAAAAATGGAGGTGGGTGTATTTTATTTAGGATTATTATTTTTAGATCTCCTACACCTCATGAAAGGGGAATCCTTTGGCCAATTATTTGGGAAGGAAGTCACAGAAGACGTTTCTCGAGAGTCTGCGGATGCTTGGAGAGTGATAGAGTAGTTGGAATCCTTTTACTTAAATGAAAGCATGAAAGAGGGATTATTATTTTTGTTCATGATGATAGTGAATCATTCTCTAATTTATCCAGAGGAAGATTCACGGTTGGAGGAATTCAGGATGGAGGTGTTGCACGATCGTGTTGGCCACAATGATGCTTCCGAGGGATGGTCAGAGGATGGTTAGAACCAGATGTTGTTTCATGGGAGGTTTTTTATTCCGGTAGAAATTCACAATGGATTCCATCATGAGATTCATAACTCAACTTTTTCAGTACAAAAAGGATTTTACAAGATGTATCGTGGCTTGAAGATGCAGTTTTGGTGGCCCTAGATTAAATGGGAAGTGTTAGAGTTTGTGGAAAAGTGCTTGGTATTATAGCAGGTAATGGTTGAGCATTGTGTTCATGATGGTGTGTTTCAACAATTCTATGTTCTTGAGTGTATGTAGGATGAAATATTGATGGATTTCATCATAGGGTTACCCATATCATTAGGAGGTTGCGATGATGTCTGGGTGATAGCATATTGGTTGAATATATCAGCTCACTTATTAGCAATCAAGGAGTTAGGGACAACGGATGTCTTGGAAATTTTTTTTGTGGATCATGTGACATGGTTTTATAGAGTTATTAAGTCCATTTGATAACATCAGGACACACATTTTACCTCACAAGTTTAGAGGGGATTTCAACATGCTTTTGGAAGCTTGTTACATGTCAGTACTACTTTTCACCCTCAAACAGATGGGTAGATGGAACAGAATATACATACATTGGGGGACATGTTGTGATCTTGCATCTTTGACTTTAGCATACCATGGGTGTGACACCTTCTCTTGTTATATTTTTCTTATAATAATATATATCACTCTTCCATTGGCATGGCACTATTTAAAAAATTGAATGGAAGACCCTTTCATTTACCATTATGATGAACAAAGGTTAGGTAGACAATTATTGGTCTTGAGGTAGTGTATAGCACAACATATAAGGTTCATCATGTCCATCAAAGAATGAAATCAAAAAAAGGAATAGTAGAATTATTTTTCCGATCAGAGGAGGAGGCCATTGAAGTTTGAGGTTGGGGGCCATGTGTTCTTGATATTTGCCCATTAACATAGACATTAGAGGTTTCGTAGAAGAATTAATATTTCTCCCAATTTTATTAGGACCTTTGAGGTGTTAGGAAGAGTGGGTGAGGAGGAATATTAGGTGGAATATCCATCACATTATGGACGATCAATGATTTGTTTCATGTATCTCAGCTTCATGAGTGTCTACACGATGACTCCCATGTAATTGAATAGGGAGAGTTGGATTTAGAGGATGACACGATATTCATGGATAGACCATTGATATCCATGATTGTTGAGAGAAGTCATTGTGTGGATATACCATTCCTTTGGTTTATGTGTTGTGGATGCATGGTAGTCAGGAGGAGAGTACATTCTAGAGGGAAATACAGATTCACACCCAATACCCAGAATTGTTCGGTGTTTTTCTTTGTTCTCTCTTTTCCTTGTGATGTGATGTTTGAACCTTATTTTATGAAATGAGCAATTTTCCCCTATTTTGAGATGTGAGTGGTGTGATTCATGATGAGTTACTGATAAATAAAAATACAAGGACCATACTTCTAATCGTGATGAATTAACTGTGATGAAATTAAACCCATTAAATCAATTCAATGCTGCCTTGTTTAGATAATATCTTGATTTGGAGGACAGAATTACACAATTCGTGGTGGTCGGGATGGTGTTGTTCATTGACTATAATAGTTTTTTTGTCTGGAATGTACAGTGATTTAGATAGTTACGCGGTGGTTGTGTGGTAGTGTAGTTGTGTTCATTTGGTTTGGTGTGTTTTTCTAGTGGTAGTTCTTGAGGAGTGGTGATAATATTGAGAGGTATCTCAGAGGGTTGTTGTTTGGACCCCCCATTTCCTTCTAGGATTGGTTTTGGGTTCTCAAAGATGATAATCATTCTATAGGTTTATGATTTAATGGTATGTGTGATCTTAGTCCATTACTTTGATTGTTTTTTGTTATTGTAGATGTTTAGAGGAGGTTCTAGGAGTTATTAGAGGAGGGGGGGGGTGCAACAAAGATGATATAGGGGTTACACACCATGTAAATAGATTACACAGAGTGAAGTTTTGTTTTAAATTTTGTTTGGGTGGTTCATGACATGTAATGTTTTAGGGACTGAAAAATAAAAAAAATCAAAAGGTGATGGGGTTTTTAGAAAAATTCAACCAAGGCGTAATACACTACATGAATGTGTATAAAAAGTAATATAATACCCTATTGTTGAAATGTTTTATGCATTTTCCCTTACAATGAGGTCGTAAAACCCTATGAATTATGTGACTCTACCTTGAAACTAGGTGATCCGACTACCACCCTTTATCATTTTGAGGATTCATTCATCAAGGATTGACTTATATCATCCCTTCTTCGATGCATAGATATAAATATTTTGTAACACCCAGATATTTAATGAGAAATATTTTTATGTCTTATGTTATACGCAACACCAAAGGAATCTTTCACATCACACAATACAGACTTGACTTGCATTACACGCAATTGCGACCGTCCTCTATAGCGTGTGTAGTACGCAATACCAGGTTTCAATAAACAACGATATATTATCTGAACAATCTGTTATGAATAGTATTAACTACATTTTGAATTTTATTATTCATCTTACACATTTTCTAGAATATGGTAATAGAACAAAATAATTTTTTCGGGTAAAATAAGTATTTTTCAAAAAATGCAGTTTCGCCGCCTTTTGATGGCGCACCCACATTAAATCTAGTTTTTGGCATATTTATAAGTTCAATTTGACAAAATAAAATTCTTCTTTTGAATCAGGGTATAAAAATTTAATTTGGATAAATTGTTGATATTTTTCTGATAACTTTCACATTTTGATGAATAGTAAAAATACGTTAATTTTTAATTAAAAACAACTTTTTTCATTGACATAATTTATATGGTTAAATTATAATATTTAATGGGTTTAATGTATAAATTGAATATATTTTTACCATTTAATATAATTTATGTCATTATCATTAATTTCAGATTGAATTCATAGGTAAAAACATTTCAATCTTTGGTAATGTTTTAACTTCTAAAACCCATTTTCTTAACAAAGAGATTTATATTAGATTAATTACTGCTACGTATATGTTTTGAATTTTGAAAAATGGATTACATATTTGGAATCAATGGGTCCAAATTATGTTAATATGATACTTTTAATTTTTGGGCATTATGAATTGTAACTACGGTAAATTTTAATTACCATAGTTAAAGATAAATCGAGTAATTAAGGGTAAATATAAGATTATACAATTACCCTAACACCTTCCAAAATCCTATTTCATGACTAAAAGTCGACCCATATCACCTAAGGGTCGGATTAGATTAATTTAATAGACTTTTTTCAATTAACAAAATTTAATTATTATTAAAACCAAAGAATGTGACAACATGTCACTTTCTTAAATCTGATAAGTATAATAATTTTAATTTAGTGATAAACATAATGAAACTTCGAACATGAATAGTATCCCGAAATATAATACTATTATATACATCACAGAAATTTATTTAGAATTTTTAGGGATTAAATAATTATCATTAATTATGACACAATAGTGTTGTTGAAATTATTTTATTAATTAAAATATCAAATAAATGGTTTTAAAAATACTAAAATAAATATTATATGAACTATTTAATGTGCTCCACTAATTTTCTAGATACAAATGACATTTTATGAATCTATTAAAGCTTTTATTTCGAACATATCTTCGGTATATATTTTATTTAAATTCAAATAAATGAATAGTGTCAAAATTGACACTATTGTTATTTTATAAAAATAACATATTATAAATTTTTTTAAAAATCACACAAATATTTAAAAATTATAAATTAAAATTTATATGGTCGACAATGTCATAAAGTGTAAAATTTTGGAATATTCACAACACATATGTAATTATTTATAATAATTTAAAATTTAGAATATTATTACCACAAATAAAATTAAATTGATAAATAAGGATAAATCAAGTTGATAACGTTTAAAATAAATTCCTAACATGAATAAATTTTATTGGTTGATGATATTAAAACCCTATCTTATCTAATCATTATATATGAGTCATTTTGAAAGTTTTTAAGTGGGGTTGGGATTTAATATAAACTAATATTTCTTATATTTCTAAAGGTGCCCCTCTCCTCCCTTATAAAAGGGCACCTCCTCCCTCTCCTAGTCACACCAATTTGAGCCTTCAAGCTAGGCCAATACCTACCCATTTCACTTACACACTTTTCTAGAAACATCCTAGAGTTTTTGGTCCTCTTAAAAGACCAATTTTAATGCCATAAGAGGAGGTCTCAAAGAGGCGCTTCAAAGAAAAGGTAATGTCTGTTACCGATTCATTCAACTTTATTTCTTCTTCCACTTCTTCTTCTTTAGTTGTTTAATTATGAATTAATAACATCAGTATCAATCATATACTGATATTTTATTATAATTATGAAACAATCATATTTCCCCATCTATCTATCCTACAGAAAACAAAATCACCCCGCATGCGTACATACGGAATACCGTCTCCACGCCGTGGTGTAATCTATTTTCCATCACCACATTACTTGGATGGGTATAATGGTGCAAATAAATAACTATATTTTATTATTGTAAAGTTTTATTGATTCTTAAATAGTATACATACACTCCAATACAATTCCACGATCATGGGAACGATATCATCGCTCGTGCATACGTAAGGAAGACCGTCTCCACGATGTAATGCGATTCGTTCTACATGATCTTTATTGAATAATGATTATATAAATGAATTGAATGAATAAATATGATATATAGTACAATAATACCATTCTAGAAATGAGGAATTTATAACCTAAAGAGTAGAATAAGAATTTATTCGACAAAACACGCATAAGAGCGAAAAGTAATAAACACCCGAATAACAATTAGTAATGAAATATTACTAATAATAAGCTAAGCATATGACCATATATGATATCATAAAAATATTTATGATTATATAATAAGTCAATAACATTATTTAAATCATTATATTGGAGGTTCGGACACTTACGAAGTAAATCAGACCTAAGATTAGGGAAAATATCACAATCTCATTTTTATCCGAGATTGTTTATACATTGGTATTTACTGGGGTGTATTTTATCATCCACATCCATGTTCCCTCAATATTAAATATTGTTTCCATCCACCTACAATTTTATAAATCCAATTTTACCATTTGGTGAGTTTTTAGTAAAGGATATGAAAGGAATCTTTTGTCGTTTTTCGTACGAGGTACTTTTTGACTTTTCCGACAAAGGTACGAGAAAAATGTTTTTTAACTTATATGACATGAATGGAATTTTAAAAAATTATTTCCAAGAAGCTTCCTTTATAATTTTTCATCTTTATTTTTAATCAACTTCTTTTATTTTAAAATTGTATGACATGTTAAGAAAGGAAAAATATTTTTGAAGTAGAAAGGATATTTTCATCAAGAATGGAGATCAAGTGTTTTATCAAAATTATTTTCCATATAAGATAATATAGGGTTCTGTTTCTATCTCTATTATTAAATTGATTTTATTATTTTGTGATGGAATTATTTTTATTAATTCCTTTATCTTATATGAATTGTTTTATGATGTCACGATGTTTAAGAATCCCATTTTTATTACATGGGTTATGCTATGATGTATGGTTTATGATTTTGTGGCACACATAAGAATGGTATCATTATGAGATGGGTTGGACCTATATCTCCCTCCAATGCATTGGGTAAATATTTTATATCTCATGAGATAGACATGACTGGAACGGCAGGTTAAATCGGTTCAGTGAAACATGATTAAAACGAAGAGTGAACTCGGTTCAGAAATGGACTTTTTCCACTAAGATAGTCTTGGAAATGAGTCTTGAATAATAAGAAATGATTCTCTATGATTATGTGTGTATACCACAAAGTTTCATGTTTTAAGTTATGATTATTGGGATTACATTTCGCTACCATGATTTATCCCATGTTATGAAATAATGATCTATTTTGTAGGGTAAGATTTCCAAAATGTTATGTTCTTATGAATTAGATGTGATTGATATTTCTTTTGTTTACCCTTACTAAGAATTTGAGCTCACCCTTTTGTGTGTTTTATTTCTCCAGGTCAAGAAGAAGTGTATTATGTAAGGTATGTCAAAAAGAAACTATAGATATGATGAAATAAATAGAAGATAGTGTAGATGCTTTATGAACCAGTTGTTTATGATTCCTAGTTTCTAAAGACACTATACATATACGGTCCTTTCATGGTTTTGTTATATGTTGTAATAAGTATCCTTCAATTTTAAAGTATTAACCATGTATGTAAAGTATGGGTCGCTATAGTTGGTATCGGAGGAAAGGTATAGTCAACGTTTGGAAACTAGGAAGTGAAAGCCTTTGTAAGAAACATAAGGATATGTCTAAGCATAAAACACAATCTTAGTGTTTTAGAAATGTCCATGAAAAACCTATGATAAGACCTTAAGTGTGAAATTTTATTCTTTATTATGGGGTTTTCCTATATTAATTAGTGTTGCTCACACTATTCTTCTTGGTTTTAGTCAATGGCTGGAACCCGAAGAAACCGTGTTAATGCGGAATGTGACAGGCAATGCAATGATTGTCCCCCTGAGCAACCAAATGTTATGGGAGCTAGAATGAAAAATCTTGTAGCCATGCTCACACAACTTTCTAAAGATATGAATCATGTAGGACTTCCAAATGAGCAAAGTAAGGAGCAACATTCTGTCGAATCCTTCATGAGGCATCCTCCACCTTCATTCAGTGGGTCTTCTGATCCATTAGTGGCTGGACAATGGATCAGTACCACTAGAAATATATTTTCTGTTCTTCAATGTTCTGAACATGATAATGTCATCTTAGTAGTGTATCATTTGGAAGGTGATGTTGATCAATGGTGGAATCTTATTAAGTATACGAGGCAAAGGGATGAAATTGAGTCCATGGAATGGGAAGAGTTCAAGAACTTATTTTTCAATAAGTATTTCCCTTGTATTCTTTGAACAAAGATAAAGATGGAGTTTCTTGAACTGAAGCCAAAGGATGATGAATCCGTTGGTACCTACGAATAAAATTTTACAAGACTTGCAAGGTACGCTTCCAGAATTATTATCTAACCTGAGAGTAAGATCGATCGATTCTTTAGTGGCTTAAAACCAAGTCTTAGAAGGGAGTTAGCCATAAGGGACTTCAATATCTACGAGGAAATTGTCCGATGTGCGCTCAATATTGAGATGGATATTGCTGTAACCCATCAGTCCCATGGGATTGATAAGAAGAGGAAAATGGATTTTAAAGGAAAATATAGAGCCCACACTGAAAAGAAGATGAGTTTTCCCTTATGCTCAAAGTGTGGAATGAAACTTATAGGAAATTGTCTTGAGGGGACAAGAAAATGTTATAAGTGTGGAAAAGAAGGTTATCGAGCAATTGAATGTCGAAATAATGGGAAGACGATGTCTAATGATGCAAACAAAGGAAGGGATACACAGAATAAACTTACTACACTTCAATGTTTCATGTGCAAGGAGATGAGGAATTATGCCAATCAATTCCCAAATCCAAGGGTTGATGATGATGATCGACGTCAACAAACTCATATGGCCAAAGAAAAAGGAAAGTCACATGAAATTACTATCGGTGATTTGGAGTGTGACAATGAAGTGGTTAGAGGTACACTTACCATCCACTCTAAAGTAGAAAATGTTTTATTTGATTCTGGATCCACCAAATCTTTTATATCTGAAGAATTTTATAAGGGTATCACCGTATTACCTCAAAAATTAGATGTTGAGTTGGTTGTGACAACTTCTAATGGCACAACAGTCATATCAAAAGTTTAAAATTATTCTCCGATTGAAGTTTGTGGGAATGTTCTTCCTGCAAATCTTGTGATACTTCCTATAGTGGAATTTGATGTGATTATTGGCATGGATTGGATTTTTGTATACGGAGCTCATATCAATTTCCATAGAAGGGAAGTCACATTTCATATTAGAGATCAATCTATGATTATCTATCGATGCAAGGATGAACATAACCTTCGAGTGGAAATTTCATCGATCTTATAGGTCTTGATTCCACTAAATGAAGGTTATTTATCTCAAATGGTTGGAGAGAAACTCACGATTAATAATATGCCCATTGTACGGGAATTTGATGATGTCTTTCCGGAGGAATTGCTAGGTCTTCCACCAAATCGTGATGTTGAGTTTTCAATAGAACTCTTACTAGGTGATTTGCCTATTTCAAAGACACCTTATAGAATGGCCCCAATTGAGTTGCAGGAATTGAAGCAGCAACTCCAAGAGAATCTTGATAAAGGATTCATACATCTTAGGGCGTTACCTTGGGGAGAACCTGTTCTGTTTGTTAAGAATAAAGATGGATCAATGAGACTCTACATTGATTATCTAGAACTTAACAAGATCACTATCAAGAAAAAATATCCTATCCCACTCATTGATGACCTATTTGACCAACTACGCAGAGCTGAATACTTTTCCAAGATAGATCTTCATTCAGGGTATCTTAAATTAAGGTTAAAAATTGAGGATGTACCAAAGACAGCTTTCCGTACAAGGTATGGACACTATGAATTTATAGTGATGTCATTTGGTCTTACTAATGCCCATGCTATCTTCATGGATCTGATGAATAGAGTCTATAGAGACTATCTTGATCAGTTTGTGGTAGTCTTTATAGGTGATATTCTTGTCTACTCAAAGAGCAAGGAAGAACATGAAGATCACTTGAGAATTGTATTAAAGACCCTAAGAAAAAAGAATCTTTATTCTAAATTTACCAAAAGTGAATTTTGGATTCAAAAAGTTTCATTTTTGGGTCACATAATCCCAAAAGAGGGGATATCTATGGATCCAGCAAAAACAGAGGTTATCTAAAGATGGTCGAGACCAACAACAGTAACTGAGATCCGAAGTTTTCTTGGTTTGGCTGGATATTACCAATATTTTGTGAAAGAGTTTTCAAGGTTTTCTAACCCAATCACCAAGTTGACTCGAAAAGGAGTTAAGTTTGTTTGGACGAAGGAATGTGATGAAAATTTCAATGAGCTAAAAAGAAGGTTAGCCAGTGCACCTGTGCTCACACTACCTTGCAGTGTATAAAGGTTTGTGATCTACAGTGATGCATCCAAGAAGGTACTAGGATGTGTTCTCATGAAAAATGATATGGTGATAGCTTATGCCTCATGACAGTTGAAAATCCATGAGCAAAATTACCCAACTCATGATTTGGAGTTAGCTGCGGTAATCTTTGCATTAAAGATTTGGAGGCATTACCTTTATGGTGAAATGTGTGATATTATATTGATCATAAATTTTTAAAGTATATTTTCACACAAAAGGAGCTGAATATGCGTCAATGAAGAAGGTTAGAGCTGATGAAGGATTACGACTGCTCAATTCATTACCACCATGGGAAAGCAAATAAGGTAGCAGACGCATTAAGTCGATAAGACCATGCTAGCTTACCCATGATGAGGATTAAAAAAGATCCAATATTTATGGATTTACAAATGATGGATCTTGGAATTTTAATGGAAGGGGAGAAATATTATCTTCCACAAATGAATGTTCAACCATCTATACATGTGAAGATTCAAGAGGCACAGAAAGAAGATGTCGAGTTTCAAAAGAAGGTGAGAAATGTTCATGAATTCAACCTTGATTGTGATGGGAGAATAATGTTCAGGAATCAGGTTTGTGTTCCTCCCATCCCCGAATTAAAGAAGGAGCTTCTGGATGAGGGTCATAGTTCTTCATTCTCTATTCATCCTGGAAGCACGAAGATGTATAGGGACCTGAAAGAGTACTTCTGGTGGGATGGCATGAAAAGAGATGTTGCTGAATATGTCTCTCGATGCTTGGTTTATCAACAAGTTAAAGCCGAGAGATAGAAGTCTAAGGGCATGTTACAACCATTACCCATACCAGAATGGAAATGGAAAAACATCACAATGGAATTTGTCACTGGACTTCCTAAAACATCCAAAGGCAATAATGATATCTGGGTCATAGTTGATCGTCTTACAAATTCTGCACACTTCATTGCTATTAGAGAGGATTTATCACTAGATCAGCTTGCCAGGATATATGTAATGTAAGTGGTAAGATTTCATGGAGTACTACTTTCTATTATATCTGATTAGGATCCGAGGTTTACCTCAATGTTCTGGCGAAGTCTTCAGCATACTCTTGATACAGAGTTGAGTTTCAGCACTGCTTATCATCCTCAGAAAGACGGTCAGTCTGAGAGGACAATTCAAACTCTAGAAGATATGTTGAGAGCTTTCTATATAGATTTCAAAGGTGGTTGGGATCAACACCTACCTTTGGTGGAATTTTCTTATAATAATAGCTTTCACTCCAGTATTCAGATTGCTCCTTATGAATCTCTATATGGAAAGAAATGTCGGACTCCAAGTTGCTGGGATGAAGTTGGGGAAAGAAAGCTATTAGGACCTGATCTAGTTGATGAAATGGAAGAAAAGGTCAGATCTATTCAACAACACATAAGAGCAGCTCAGAGTCAATAGAAAATTTATGTTGACAACCGAAGAAAATACCTAGAATTTGAAGTGGGTGATAAAGTGTTTTTATGAATATCTCCATGGAAGAGGGTCATGAGATTTGGAAATAAGGGAAAGTTGAGCCCTAGATATATCAGTCCTTTTGAAATTATGGATCGTGTTGGGAAGGTAGCTTACCGATTGGCGCTTCCATCGAATCTCTCTCAAGTTCATGACGTGTTCCATGTATCTCTCTTGAGAAAGTATATACTTGATCCTTCACATGTTCTCAGCTCAGAAAATGTACTACTGGAGTAAGATCTTTCTTATGAAGAACAACTGATAGAGATTATGGATCAGAGCGAAAAATTCCTACGGAACAAGACCACTCGCTTGATGAAATTTTTATGGAGGAACCACCAATTAGAAGAAGCTACATGGGAACTTGAGGATATGATGAGGGAGAGGTATCCTCATCTGTTTGTAATGAAGTGACGAATTTTGAGGGTGAAATTCATTTTATGGGGGGTAGAATGTAACACCCTGAGATTTTATGAGAATTTTTTATGTCTTATGTTATACGCAACACCAAAGGAATCTTTCACAGCACACAATACGGACTTGACTTGCATTACACGCAATCGCGACCTTCCTCGATAGCGTGTGTAGTACACAATACCAGGATTCACTAAACAATGATATATTATTATGAACTAGCCGTTATGAATAGTATTAACTACATTTTGAATTTTATTATTCATCTTACACATTTTCTAGAACATGGTAAGAGAACAAAATAATTTTTTCGGGTAAAATTAGTATTTTAAAAAAAATGCAGTTTTGCATCCTTTTGATGGTGCACCAACATTAAATATAGTTTTTGACATGTTTATAAGTTCAATTTGAAAAAATAAAATTATTATTTTGAATCAGGGTATAATAATTTAATTTGGTTAAATTTTTGATATTTTTCTGATAACTTTCACATTTTGATGAATTGAAAAAATACGCTAATTTTTAATTAAAAACAACTTTTTCCTTGAGATAATTTGTATGGTTAAATTATAATATTTAATAGTTTTAAAGTATAAATAGAATATATTTTTACCATTTAATATAATGTATGTCATTATCATTAATTTCACATTAAATTCATAGGTAAAAACATTTCAATCTTTGGCAATGTTTTAACTTATAAAACCCGTTTTCTTAACAATGGGATTTATTTTAAATTAACTACTGAAACTTATATGTTTCAAATTTTTAAAAATGGATTCCATATTTGCAATCAGTGGGTATAAATTTTGTTAATAGGCTACTTTTAATTTTTTCGAATTATGAATTGTAACTACGATAAATTTTATTTACCATAGTTAAAGGTAAATCAGGTAATTAAGGGTAAATATAAGATTATAAAATTACCCTAACAACTGCCAAAATTATTTTGGATGACTAAAAGTAGACCTATATCACCTAAGGGTTGTATTAGATTCATTTAATGGACTTTTTTCCATGACAATAATTTAATTATTATTAAAACCAAAGAATGTGAAAACATGTCGCTTTATTAAATCTTATAAGTATAATTCTTTTAATTTAGTGATAAACTTAATGAAAATTCAAATATGAATAGTCTCAAAAACTATAATACAATTATATACATCATAGAAATTTATTTAGAATTTTTATGGATTAAATATTTATCATTAATTATGATACAATAGTGATGTCGATATTATTTTATTAATTAAAATATCAAATGAATTGTTTTAAAAATATTAAAATAAATATTATATGAACTATTTAATGTGATCCACTAATTTTATAGATACATATGAAATTTTATGAATCTATTAAAGATTTTAGTTTGAACATATCTTCTATATATATTTTATTTAAATTCAAATAAATGAATAGTGTCAAAATTGACACTAATGTTATTTTATAAAAATAACATATTATAAAACTGTTTAAAAATCACAAAAATATTTAAAAATAATAAATTAAAACTTTATATGGTCTACAATGTCATAAAGTTTCAAATTATGTAATATTCACAACACATATGTAATTATTTATAATAATTTAAAATTTAGAATATTATTACCACAAATAAAATTAAATTGATAAATAAAGACAAATCAAGTTAATAATGTTTAAAATAAATTCCTAACATGTATAAATTTTATCGGTTGATGAGATTACAACCCTATATCATATAATCTTAGGATATGAGTCATTTTGGAAGTTTTTAAGTGGGGTTGGGATTTAATATAAACTAATATTTCTTATATTTCCAAAGGTGCCCCTCTCCTCCCTTATAAAATGGCACCTCCTCCCTCTCATACTCACACCAATTTGAGCCTTCAAGATCTTCCAATACCTACCCATTTAACTTCCCCACTTCCCTAAAAACATCCTAGATTTCCTGGTCTTCTTCAAACACCAATTTCAGTGCCCTAAGAGGAGGTCTCAAAGAGGCGCTTCAAAGAAGAGGTAATGTCTGTTACCGATTCTTTCAACTTTATTTCTTCTTCCACTTCTTCTTCTTATTTAGTTGTTTCATTATGAATTATTAACATTAGTATCACTCATATACTAATATTTTATTATATGTATGAAACAACCCTATTTCACCATCTATCCATCCTACGGAAAACAAAATCACCGCGCGTGCGTACGTACAGAATACCGTCTCCACGCCGTGGTGTAATCTATTTCCCATCACCACCTTAATTGGATGGGTATAATGGTTCAAATAAATAACTATATATCATTATTTTAAAGTGTTATTGATTCTTAAATTGTATACATACACTCTAATACAATTCCACGATCATGGGAACGATATCATCACTTGTGCGTACGTACGGAATACCGTCTCCACGATGTGATGTGATTCGTTCTACATGATCATCATTGCATATTGATTATATAAATGAATTGAATGAGTAAATATGATATATAGTACACTAATACCATTCTGGAAATGAGGTATCTATAACCTAAAGAGAAGAATAAGAATTTATTCGACAAAACACGCATACGAACAAAAAGAAATAAACACCCGAATAACAAGTAGTAATGAAATATTACTAATAAAGAGCTAAGAATATGACCATATATGATATCATAATAATACATATGATTCTTGAATAAGTTAATAACATTATTTAAATCATTATACAGGAGGTTCGGACACTTACGAAGAAAATCAGACCTAAGGTAAGGGAAAATATCACAATCTCATTTTTATCTGAGATTGTTTATACTTTGGAATTTATTGGGGTGTATTTTATCATCCACACCCATGTTACCCCAATATGTAATATTGTTTCCATCCACCTACATTCGTTTAAATCAAATTTTACCCTTCGGTGAGTTTTTAGTAAAGGATATGAAAGGAATATTCTGTCTTTTATCATACGAGGTACTTTTTGACTTTTCCGAAAAAAGTATGAGAAGAATGTTTCTTTAACTTATATGGTATGAATGAATTTTAAAAACATTATTTCCAAGAAGATTACTTTACAAGTTTTCATGTTTATTTTTAATCAACATCTTTTTGTTTAAAATTGTATGACACGTTAAAAAAGGAAACATGTTTTCGAAGTAGAAAGGATATTTTCTTCAAGAATGGAGTTCAAGTGTTTTATCAAAATTATTTTCCATCTAATATAATATAGGGTTCTTTTTCTATACCAATTATTACATTGATTTGATTATGTTGTGATGGAATTATTTTTATCAATTCCTTTATCTTATATGAATTGTTTTATGATGTCACGATGTTTAAGAATCCCATTTTTATTACATGGGTTATGCTATGATGTATGGTTTATGATTTTGTGGCACACATAATAATGGTATAATTATGAGATGGGTGGTACCATATATCCCTCAAATTCATTGGGTAATGATTTTATATCTCATGAGATACACATGGGTGGAACGGCATATTAAACCGGTTCAGTGAAACATGACTGAAATGAGGAGTGAACTCAGTTCTGAAATGGACTTTTTCCACTAAGATAGTCTTGGAAATGAGTCTTGACTAATAAGAAATGATTCTCTATGATTATGTGTGTATGCCACAAAGTTTCAGGTTTTAATTTATGATTATTGGGATCACATTTCAATACTGTGATTTATCCCATGTTATGAAATTATGATCTCTTTTGCAGGGTAAGATTTCCAAAATGTTATGTTCTTATGAATTTGATGTGATTGATATTTATTTTTTACCCTTACTAATAATTTTAGCTCACCCTTTTGTGTGTTTTCTTTCCCCAGGTCAAGAAGAAGGGTATTGAGTATGATATGACAAAAAGGGACTATAGATATGACGAAATTAATGGGAGACAGTGTAGATGCTTTATGAACCAGTTGTTTATTTTTCCCAGTTTCTAAAGACACTATAACTATACGGTCCTTTCATGGTTTTGATATATGTTGTAATAAGTATGCTTCAATTTTTAAGTATTAACCATGTATGTAAAGTATGGGTCGCTATATATTTGATCTATGGAACATTCTTCCTCCGTTATTGCATTTGCTTATGGTTTGGTATATTTTCCCTCCCTTTGCATCCTTCCATATAATGGTATATGATATCCTATGATTCTAAGTGGGATAATAATCATTTTTTTGTTTGTGAAATGGTTCCACAAAATCCAAATATGGATGATGAACTTTTAGGATAAGTGATCTAAAATCCGTTTCATGGTCCATTCTTGTGTGAAGATCATTGAAACCCTTAGAAGGTATGATTTCCTTTATTGCCTTTTATTTTCACATCATGTGGGAGGGATCTAATTTTTTTCACATATGTATCCTTATTGTACAAGGATAATCAAAGATAAGAATCAGATAAATGAAATTGAAAGGGTTCGAGAGATTCAATTATCTTGTTTTTGTAGTTTTAATATTATTATTATGATATAGTGAATTATACGGGATTAGTTCCCCTCTGAAAATTGTTACTGTCAGAGAACCGTGTTTCCACACCAAATGGGTTACATGTAATTTGGTTCCTATTGAACACTTATAAATAGAATTGGTTAATCATATAAATATGAATAATTAATAGATTCACTAGTATTGGTTTACATGATAATGCACTTAAATAATGAAGTGGAATTGGATAAGTTCCCCCTTTTCTAAATCTAAAAATGTGTAATGTCATGGTCTATATTGTGATGTGTATATTTTCCGAAGTTTATGTTGGGTTATGTTTGTAAGAACAAGTGTGTGCTATGGGTTTTCCTGGGTGGTGCTACAAATGAACTTGTAGATGATTCATCAACCTGGATATGTAATGGAATCTTAGGTTGAAAGATTGATTAATTGTGGAATGGATGAGAAGTGCTGTGCAGTAGGGTTGTGATCTGGTTATATGGTTACGTTTTACCTAATGAGGTTTCCAGTTGGGGGTTAGTTCCATTGACATGTGATCTGAGTGGGGTGAGTTTGAAGAATTATAGTAGTGTTGGCATGGGTGCTTCACCATTAATAACATGAAAAAGGATTCACCATGTATCTATAGATTAATATATGATATACTATGAATGGGTGTTAAATGAGGAGAACATGGAACAATGTGTATTTAATGCAGAGCCTACTTACTTTATTAGGCTCTTTTCCTTCTAAAATGACTATTTTTATGCTTTACCTGGTGTGTTGTGCTTAGTGGTTGCCTGTGTAGTGATGGAATGGATAAATAATTATTTTAAAAAATGTGGAATGACTTTGGTTAGATTATTTTATGGAATCAATGTGGTTAATGGATGAATAAATGATGTTTTACACGGTTAAATGTGGTTAATGCTAAATAATAAAATGAATGGGGTGGTTAAATGAAATTGGTTGGAAATTAGAGGGAGGTTGTGGCCTATTTTGTTGTGTTATCCATTTAAAGGATGCAGAATTGTTGGAAAGTGTTGTTAGTTGGTGATTTTTCTGAGAACCCATAGTTTGGTCTAGAGTGTTTGGTATCATATATGGATAAACTTTTATTTTCTTTTTAATTTCTACACACACCCACCATAGTGAAGCATTATGTATTGATCACCGCCATTATCATGGGGGAGGGTGTCATTACCAAACAACCTAGTGGGAGGATGGATGGATGGCCACCTGCTGTTCCCTGCTCCCGCTTCCAAGTAGTGGTATCTGAATATTCTTTATGAAAATTTTGGTTTGGGAGGACAATGTGTGTGAAGATGAGTTGTGCTTTCCCATATGTCTTTGGTATAAGATGAGTTGTTGTTTCATAGTCGTCCTATGGATGAGATGATTTGTGCTTTCCCAGGTTTCTGTGGGTGGTATGTGATGTGGTTTATGACCTAGGTGTTTTTGGGCAGCCTGTGATATGGTTTTTGGAATAGGTTCTATGGGAGGTAGGTGATGTGGTTTGTTACTGAGGTGTTTGTGGGGGGGGGGGATGTGATGTGGTTTATGGACCTAGTGTCCACAGGTGTGATGTGAGGTGGGGTTTGAGGCCCAGGTGTGTGAGGGTGGGTGTTGATGTGGTACTTTCAGAAGGGGTTGGTGCACGAGGATGTTTTCCAATAGTCTTGAGCTACTAATTTGTGGGACGTTTTTCATGGTACCCTATGATCAATGCTCTTTAATTATTTCACATTATTGGACTTGTGTTATTTTGTGAGCATTTTTTTGTGAGTTTTGGATGGTTAGTATACCTGTTAGGTGTTGTATGGTTATGTTGTTTTTCATAGAGAAGTTAGTATGTTTCTTTCACAGGTGATCAAGAGACTTAAGTTTTCTTTAAGAGTATAAATATATGATAACCCTATGTATATAAAACTAATTTCAGGTTTTCGGGGGGATTATATATACTGTGCTAGGAATTACTATCTCGGGATTTCGGTCAGTTGTTGAGTTGCTGTATTATCTTACTTTGGGTACATTACTTTGGAGTTTTATAGTTTTTCTACCAGTTTTGTTTTATGCATTCAAATGTTATGGTTTTCAGATTTCTTTTACATATTTCTTGGAGTTTTAGTGTGAATGATTCATCATATCTCCCTATAAAGTTTCACTGAAAAGGTAATGCCTTCCATATAGTGTGATTTGTATACCCTTGGTGCTAATTTCCTATCCAGAGCTTACTAGAGGCGGGACTCAGGGCATCATTATCTCCCATCCTACATTTCCAGCCCTAGAGGGGTATCATTAAGGGTAAGGTGTTGTGAAAAGAAATTTCCATATCAAAATAAAACACATGTTTTGAAAATTTCATTACATAACTTTTATGTGTCCCTATTTTTAACATTTTGGGTTTTCACTGTGGTAACTAGTTTTCTAATGTTGGTAATTTATCCATAAAGACTAAATTTACGTGAAAATTATTAAATAATTTGGAAAATATAATTCAATATATAAAAAATAATTTCAAAAATATAAATCCTATGTGTGTTGGAAATTAACATTAACATAAGCGCATGTACCGTGCAAAAACATTACATTAACATTAACCATGCCTATAGAGTTTCCATTATTTATAGGCCAATATTGTCATTATAAAAGAGTAAATTGGTCCATTAATGTAAAATTGTTAATATTTATTAACAATTAAAAATGAATTTTTAGAATATAATATTTTTTGTAATTTTAAATCATTTAATAAAATATCATTTATTATAGAATAACATTAATTTCAATTTTGGCACTATATATTTAATTCCAATTTACAAATATCATGATAATGATGTAATTTAAATATATTAGTGTATCACCTATTTAATATGATATATTACTTGAAAAGGCAATTTAAGAAAACTATTCATTCAATTTACTACCCATAAGTATTTTTATTATTATATTTTAACTTAATTATTGACTAAATAATTACTGTGTTGGTATTTATAAATCATTTAAAGTAATTATTTAAACTCTAAAAATTAATTATAAATAATGATGATAAAAAAATATTATATTTCAAAAAAATATTTACAGCCAAACAAATAAATTTTTCCCTATCCCAAAGCATTTTATATATTAAAAGGATGAAATGGATGTTTTTTTTTCTATTTTTCATTACTTGAATTATTATTTGGGTCATATTCAGTGGAAAGTGTAAATTAATTGCCAAATTTCATTGATATTTGGGGAATGTTCTAAATAAACTAATTATGTAATCTTTAGATAAAATTTTTGGTCATTTTCTCTTTTATCATTATAGTTTAACACTCTGCTAAAACCATTTTTTACTTTAATGGAGATAATTATTTTTTACCGCATTCACTATTCATTTTTGTCATAACTTAATTTGGAATTAATATAATCTCTAAATTATTATTATAAAAAATATACAATACATTTCTTCAAATTAAATTCAATTAAGTGGAAATGGTTAATTTAAAATTATTCCCGAAGGCATGATGAAAATGTGAGTTTTTAAAGAGAAAAAAACTCATAAGTGTGAAATGTTTTTATATCAAAATTAAAAATTAAATTGATTTAAATTACCTAAATTAGATTAATGGATGTATAATTTAACAAATTTATCTTTTAAAATAATTTAAAATTTCTTTTATCTTTATAAATAATTTAATCACAAATGTAATTTTTTATTTAAAATTTAGTACATTTTTTTTATTCCTAAAAAATGATTCTTTTTAGAAAAATCACCAAAATTTGTGCTAAGATAATTTTTTTATTACACTTAAAAATATTAAATATATTTATAAAATTAAATTTTATAAAAGTGGTAAAAATTAATCATAAAATAAATGTACCATAAAAGGCGATAAAACTCTTTCTTGAAAACTGTACAGTTTTAAGCAAAAAGATGGATTTATTTTTACCTTTTGTTTAAAAGCACATAGGATTAATTTTAAACAATATATTGACTATATATTATATAATTTTAATTAATATAATTATATAATATTTATTTTTTTAATTTATTAGTATAGAACTCAAATATTCACATTTTGGTTTTTTAGAAAAAGATTTACTTTCATTTCCAAAAGAGATTTATTTTCATTTATAATTTGTTTGTCACCAAATAATTCATTATATAATCATGTGTAAACCATAATTTTTTTTATTTTTTTGTTATTCCTCATAGCCTCCATTCCAATTTCTAGGTGATAACTATCATTTAATTATAGTTTAATAATATGTTATGTTTTATTTAATATCAGTGTTGTGTGTAATAAAAGCTAAACTCAATATTGTGTGTAGCAAAAACCAAACTTCAGGTTTCATGTAATATATTATAGATATATTATAACTTTTAATACTATTAAAAATCATTTTTTCATGAAAAATTAAATATTTAAATGATTAAATTAATTTGAGAATAACATTTCACAAAGTCACATGGTGTTACATTATACCCCTATTAAAACTAATTGCATCCATGAATGTTTTTTTGGTCATCAAAGGTTTAACTTTTGAGAAATTTCCATCACATAATACCACATCATAAAATTTAACAATAAAAATTCCTTTTAAAATGTAATTTTTGAAACCTAATGGTTACCCAACATAACTCATAATAAGGTTTTTACATAAGATGACATAGGCAGGATGTGAAAACATGAAAATGGAAGAGAAAATTTACACCCAAATATTGATGGTGGGTGATAAAGAACATAGTAAATAGAAATTTAATGATCATAAATACATTAACCAAAGTGTCTCAGAAAGGGACTTTAATATCATAAAAAATGATGATAAAATGTCAACATTTTTTTCAAGACCCTTTTTCAAATGTTGAAGAATTTTCATGAGAAGATATACTTACTTGATTTCATTCCATTTCA
Organism: Viscum album; assembly: GCA_963277665.1. Lineage (NCBI taxonomy): Eukaryota > Viridiplantae > Streptophyta > Magnoliopsida > Santalales > Viscaceae > Viscum > Viscum album. Next base: position 1,442,509,074 of record OY728162.1, on the reverse strand, counting down.
TAATAACACTCTCACCCTGTTGTTTTGACTTGATTTATTTCCACCTCATATCTTTCGTGAAAAAGGTGATTTTTTAAGCAATAAGAACTAATGGATCATAATATCCATAGATAGAATGATAAGTTATTCCACATATCTTTAGTTATCATAAATAAAAGTTTTAGAACATGTTATCCAATATGAATAAAACATCATATTGAGAAATAATACATTAATCACTAAAACCTAATTAAAATTTCAAATTATACCATTTCATTAATGATTATCCTTTTAACCCTTACAAAAGATGAAGATACAAAAATTTATAAATAATGTCAATAAATTTATAAAAATCAACTTAATGTTTATCCCAAATATATCAGAAAACATCCATTGATTTTCTAATAAAAAGCATGTGAATAACTTCATAATTTATTCTATTTAAACATGGTAATAAAATTAATTAATATAAAACCATTTTGAAAAAAAACATTATTCCTCATTCCTTACATAAAATATAATATATTGGATATATTTCTTTAATACAAAAATAATCTTAACTCTATCAATGATTTCATAAACTACTTTGTCAATAAATACTTTATCAGTTATGAGTTCATAAATACTATACAATTTAATTTATCCAAATAAATCATATCTTTATCCCAACATCATTATATTATTATTTGGAACATATTAATGGTTATCTTTCCCATAATCAAGTGTTTTCCATGAATAAAACCTTGAAATTAAATAAATTTTACAGATAATAAGTCAATTTCAACATATTGTATCAAAATATTAATAAAAAACATATACTAAAATATAATTATATATTTCATGATTTTTGTAACATAGTATATGAATTACAATACATAAATACTTAAATCTTACCACTTACTTCCCATATATTTAACGAGGATTCATCATCTTATTCATTAACACTTATTTTCATTAATATTTCATTTGTGTATTCTTCATCATAAGAAATATAACCATTACTCATAAGACCTTTTTTATTTTCTACACAATCATTCCCCCAATGAAATCAATTTTCAAGTTTCACATACTTTCCACAAGTAATGAATTCATCCATTGATAATACTATAGAGAAACCAACTTTTACATCCATTGCGTTAACCAAACTCTTTATTTACCATTATTTTTACCTACATTGTGTCATATTTTTCCACAATCAAAACATCTTACATCTCCTCTAAGACATTTTCTTAGGGGTTCATTCCAAAATTATTAACCCATTGGAAACCATATATTCCTTAATATATGTTCTTAACTACTGAAAATCTTATTAAACTATTTCCTTCTCATTATTAGTGTGTCTTAGAGTTACTTATGAACATGTTGTCAATCATCTTTCCCTAAAATTTAGTAGGCATAATAAAAAAATCCTTTAATATAGTCATCATCCAATTTGGATTCTCATTAGTAAATTTTATATCATATTCAATGTTACCCTACTTCATTTTGGTTCCCGCCAGTAAAAAAACAAAAAATCGTAGTGTGAGGAATGATAATCACAATGGAAAATTATATAGTTTGAAAAATAAATTAAGAGGTCTAAATCAAGACACATTTTTTTAATATATTATACCTTATGTTTTTCCTAGGTCATTCATAGTAACCATATATTTAAATCCTTCATGATGGTTTGTAATGGGTTGTTAATTTCTAAGTATATTCATTAAGAGTGTGAAACTATGTGTGTAGAAATTCATATTTTTGTACACCTGATCCCTATCAAGTCAAGATCAATATAGTGTTTTTGGGGTTATTAACCTTAGGTACATATTTTCCAGAGCCACATTCACTTTTTGTATACAAAATGGATATAAATTATTAAAAATACGACTCTCTATCATTTTCCAAAATTCAATGAAAGTTTATTATACTTTAAATTATCTATAGACTTATCATTAAATAAATTCCTAGACATATACTTATAAATATACCTAGGGATATCACTCAAATTTTTATCATTCTAATTTCTAAATGTTAACAAAATATTAACTCTTATACCAACTATATAAACCCTAGATAATCATATATGGATGTTACATCATTTTTATTTAATATTCATTACATTACACAAGCACAAGCCCGAGGACTATAATATCATACTTTCTTTAGAAACATGGAAACATAAACACTACTCCATTGGTGGGAAATGTTATGTAACAATACATGATTCATTACTATAACCCTTCTTAGAATGAACAATAATAATACATATCTTCATAAACTAGGGGAATGACACACAAGAAAGGGTGATATCAGATGCCTGGTAACGGTAAAAAGTGAGATACATAAGAATAAAATGAACATAAGGGTGTGAGGACATGAGCATATCATTTTAAAACAACAACCTACATATCAAAGATTATATAATAGAGTCATTTAATAAATATTATTAGATCATAAGATGCGGATCAAGAAATAATCAATGAAAATGAGCCATGATAGCATAACATTTTCAAAATACATGATGTTTTTATATACACATACGCATAGAAAATAATTTTTATATTAGTCAAGGATTACTTTCAAGGCTGTCATATTAGAATGGATTCACCCCCAAACCATCATAGTAGTAAACATTAAATTTCAAGATCATCATAGTGATATAATTCCCATACAAAACCGAGTTCACTACTCATTCTAGTCATGTCTATATCAAGGGATTTAAATATTTAAACAATTCATTAGAGAGAGATATAGGTCATACCCGTCACAAAATTAAAACCATTTTAATATATTCCATAAGATCATTAAAATTACTCATATCATAAAATATGAAATGAAATGGGAATCATATACATTTCATCATATTATAACCAATATAAAAGAGATTGGTTTTACAATCATTTCTTCTCAGAATATCCAATAAAAAAGTGGGTTTCATAAGCATCATGACGTCCAAAAATAAACCATTCAGATAAATAATATGAGTGGTATTAATAAATAATATCCATGTTAAGGAATATGTAACACCAAAAGAAGTCAACATATATTGAAACAAAATCCAAAATTTAATTTAGAAAATTTCTTGAGTAAAATATAATTTCCTCTTTGATAAACTATTTTGAAAACATAAAATATTTTGAAAACATTTTTCTTAAAAAATAACCTTGAAAAATTATAAAATAAGAATAGAAACCCTTTTTAAGAACTTTTTGAAACATGAAACATTATCAAAATCCTTTAAACTAAAAATGACTTTAAAATATCATTTAATTTTGTTTGTAAACATTTTAATAAAACATTATTTTGAAATAAAACAAATGTCTAATAGTATAGAAATAAAGTTGGATTTTATTGAAAATATTTTCTTAATAATTTTATGTAACAAAGGGTGAAAAAATCTTACCATTACTTGAATATATCATGAATAAAAAATGAGAATAAAATTAAAGATAATTAGTGAGATTTATATCATGAGAGTTCAATATTGGAGACATAATCTTAAACAATCCCAACAATTGATGAGATTGTAACCAAAATTATCTACCACTTTGGTAACATTTAATAATAATTCCCATGATAGAATAACATAAAATAAAACCAAAAATATAATTATAATGAATTAATTTATGATATTAAATTTCATATGGGAGGCATATATACTTTATAAAATAAGTCTGATGAATAACATGACAGAAATCTCAAAGAAGGCAAATTGAGACGAAAAAACCTTACTGAGTTGGTAAATTTTGAATCATAAACCCCCTAAATAAATATCTTAAAATTGATATGTAAATAAAAATAAATGTAATTATACTAATAATAATATAAATTCATGGTTTGTATATACACCACAAAAAAAAGAAACATGTAGTGAACCTGGCGTGTATCCCATAAAAAAAGAAAGGCGAGAGGGAAATCCCTTACCATAAGTATTTCCATCCTTTGTACTCATTAAAAAATACTTCATAATAAATATAAAATTACACAAAATATATTATATAACCATATTCATATATATTATTTGATATAAGGTTTTCTTATGACCACTTATTTCCCATTTATTAATGATTTCATGTCAAAGTTACGTTTCAAGTAAAAACTGCTTTATTTTTCATATATGTTTTGATTTGCTATATTTTTTGTCTTATTAAATTTAAAATGACATAATAATTTCTATAATTATTACCATGATATAAATAAAATATACAATAAAAATATGTTTGTTCATAATAATATAAAAAATATATAAATAGGAAATAAAATACACCATCATGGAGACGATAGGTCGTACGTACACATGAAAATTATTTCCATCTTCTTATTAGATTGAAATAAATATAATTATATGATATATAAAAATTATAGAATAATTTTTAATTCACATATATGAAATATGTGTATTTATCAAATCTTTAACACATTCCATGTAAAGCGTGAATTATTTGCATTGCTTTTTTAGGCGATAGTTCGTCGTATACAAGAACGACATTATCATGTTCCCAAAATAGAAATCATGGAGGTATGTGTGATATAATAAATCATGAATAATAATAACATCCTAAATTTCACACACACACACACACACACACACATATATATAAAATGTAAAAACTATAAATCTATCATTATTCTTAACCTTGATCGGCAGTGATAAAAAATAAAGGTCATTGGTTTGCGAGATGATTGTTCAATGTACACAAGAATGGTAATTTAGTAACCCATTTTATGGAAGTGTGTGAGGTTTTAGATAATAAATTTAAAATAAAATTGTATAAGTATATTTAAAATACTAAAATTATTATATAATAATTGTATTATATAAATTTAATGGGGTGTAGGATGATATAAAATGAATTTTCTTGTTGATGATTGTTTAATATCCCTTATGTATCCTCCTTAGGTATCAACTTAAACTATAATTAATAGGAATTATATAAAAAAGTTTTTTAGAATTAGAGGATGAAAATTGGGATGTTTTTTGTGATGATATTGTTTTATCCAAACGGATTGAGATGTTTCAAGAATGGTGGAGAGTATGTTCCCTTTTATAATTGAGGAACGTAAATATTATAAATAATGAAAAATATTACGATGAGGTCAATCACACCTCAAGTGGAAAAACAATTATAATTAAAGGTTTGGATGGATTATATGGTCAATCCAAACCTCCATAAAATAATTACCCAATTTTTTCCATTTTTGTTTTTTAGTATGGTAACTAGAAGAATTAGTGAAAGTGGGGGTGGCACCCCAATCTCCCAGCTCCCATATCCTCTCTCGGGTCCCATCCTAGGGTTTCTAAACCCTTCCTCGGTGGTGATGGATCTCTACTTCGGACATCCTCATTTTCAGTACTTCCCCTTTTCTTCATTCTCCTTCTTCGTGGCGGTTCCCTTCTTCTTTGGTATTTATCCTTCTTTACATTGATTCTTGATGCTGTGGATCTTCTTCTTCAACTCCATCGGTCTTACCGTCGATAGTTTCGTCTTGTGGATCCCGAGGCCGTTCAATCCTTGTTCTGAACTCAAGTTCCTCTGATCCTATCATTGTTGGAGTAGGAGTAGTGGTATCATAGAGGTTTTGGGTTATGCGGATTGACGATCGATGTATCTTTTGGATCTACCTGATTCGGCATGTTTTGGTTCTGCTACCTATGGATTTCTACTGCTTCGACAATGATGGTGTTCAGAGTCCACTACTGCTCAAATCCCTACTCTGTTATCACATTCCTCTGTACCTTTCCCAGTCATATTTGGATCAGTGGTTACTTGAGGCTTTTCTATTTGTGGTTCAGTGGCTATCGGTCCTCCAGGTGTGACATTAATGGGTTTTCTCCCTCAAATTTGTGTTTTGGGTTTTGGTGTTTTTTTGATGCGGTGACGATGAAGGCGTAGCGAAAATGGTTTTTCTCATACGAATTTGTGTTTTTTTCATAGGTGTTTTTTGTTTTTGATGTGGTGATGATTGAGGCGTATAAACGATGGTGAAAATGTTTTCTGTGATGGTTAGAGATGATGGAAAATTGATGATGTTTTTATGGTGGGTAGATGGTCTTCAATAGTCCTCAGGCCCGACCGAGGTGCGATCCCTCTCATTTCACTGAATAGGGTGTAGCTTACCGACATGACGTCCCATCGACGCACCGTATGTGGCATAAGGAACCTTGTGACAAGGATGTCATTTGGTGATACTTTAATTGAGTATGAAGGAGTTTGACATGTGAACTGGATTGAATCAAACTTGAATCCAACTAGGAACTTTTTACAAAAATGCCCATATCTCACAAATCGAGCGTCCGATCGATGTGTCATATATCACGTTGGGAAACCTATGACGGGGTGGTCCCTTGGGTATGATTTTTGTGAGAATTCTTACTTGTTGAAATATGCCTGATGTCTTGAGAAGAAGAATCATCCGAAGATCATGCGTTCTTTGTGCGGGAATCCATTGGCTAGTTGTGGCATGAAGAAGAAGAGTGACCAATATGGGTCTGCATCAGAAACTCCGTAGTAAGATGATCTAGCTATAAGACCAATTATCCCAACCTCTGTAACAGCGAACAATATTAGTCCTAACCAGTGACCAATATGGGCCAGCACCAACAACCATTATGGTTCATCCTCGACGTCCAATATGGGTCAACATCTAGAGACCAATATAGGTCATCATACAGTGCCTTATATGATTCAGTAGTAGAATTACTACAGATATGATGATCTAGATTTATGACTAGGCTTCTCTATCGCAGTAACCATTAAGTTATACCATTAGAGTGAGATGACTATTTTCTTTATTCTTCATGATTTATATCATTCTTGTGATATTACCTTTTTTTGTGGTATTACCTTTTTTCTGATATTACCTTTTTTGTGGTGTTTTTCTTTTCGGATTACTGAGATACCTTTGGGGGTCTTAGGGTCCCCTATAGAGTTTTTATACTTACCCCTGCACGGGCTTCGCCGCACATGTGTGTCTGGTGCAGACTATTGACGCACTGATGTTGACTTTGGAGGTTCTAGACATGGTGTAGATTTGTGCAATGAGAGTATTCGAGATCCTATTCTTAGGCTTCAAAATTACAGCTACTACACTCTAGGTAGAGCTCTCAAGAAGATGCCACAATTGTTTACTTTATTTTCAATTTCTTGGGCTTGTATTCTTGCCCAGTATTTTCAGTTTATAGTTATACTTGTAGTTGTACATTACACACGTGGTTATACCTTACTTTTTTTGGTTGTTTACTCCAGTTTTTCTTTTTTAGTGTGTACAAATGTATAAGGAAATGCATTCCTTGTTCAGGAAATGCTTTCTGGTGCTAGTCACAAACTTCCATCCTTTGGAGGACGAGCTTGGTGTAGTCACATCCGGGCCCTATGGGATGGGTCATGGAAAATTCGTATCAAAGGGAGGTAAATTATACCAGAATAACTAAGACTATACTTTTAATGTGGAAATGGTGTAATGTGTCTTTAGTTATATTTTCAATAAAGGTAGTCTTGTGTTGGTGGGGCAACCGACGTATCCATAAACCAGGTCCCCGGATTCTATTTTTTGACTCGGTATACGAAAACACCAATTTCTAGTGTTTTGAAAAGAGTTCTTGATCTTTCATAAGTCAGATAACCAGGTATAACTTATTGATTTTGGAACATCTATTTCTTAAATGAAACCTCCACAAATATATCCATCCTAGATTCAGGATAGATAACATGAAAGTATCCCACCGATTGATGAGGCGTTAGTATAGGGACCACTCACGTAGAAGGAACCTATGGGTGGTGTATTGGCAGTCCCACCACCTGTTGAGCTGCAGATTCTACCAGTGGATCATGCACACCACTTGAGAAAATTTCATTAGTTCTAGAGATAGAGGTCTCTAAGGTTTCAAGGCACGATAGAACACCAGGTAGTAGAGGAATGGATTGAGGTGGTTTCACTTGTCTTTCAATTAATAGAGACACCCGCAAAGCCGATGGCGATCATTGTTTCTATCCTTATTCAGGGCTCGGAAGGACGATGGTGGAGCTCAATTCTCCAGGTGCATGAGTAGATGAACCTCACCTAGCTGTACTTTGAGAAGTTTTTTAGGGCGGAGTTCATGCCAGCGAAACTACACTTTGAGAAAATTTAGGATCTGCTACATCTGCAATAGGGAATCCTGATTGTGGCTCAGTAATCTGCATGATTTACTAACCTCTCACAATACTCCACCGACATGGTATACGACCCTTAGTTCAGGGCCCACACCTTAGAGCAGGGGATCCAATGAGATATCAGTGATGAGACAGTTTCTATGAGAATCCCAATGCATTCTGGGGTGCTGGAGAGAGCTTTGTTGATGGGGGGATTCCTTTCCACATAGGCACCGACAGTGATAGACCATACCAGAAGATAGGTAGCAGAGCCATATTCAGCTAGAAGTAGACAGATGATGCATAAGTCCATAAGGTCTAGACCTTCTGGATGGAGACCCCAGGACACTTCATCAGAGGTGCAAGGCTTAAGAGGTCGAGTGATCCACTAGTGGGGTATGATATTTATTTCTTGTGTGGTACAGGTTCACAGAGCACATGACTGTCCGACTCCCCATGTTGATGATCGAAATATGGTGGAGGGGCCACCGAGGTAGAGACAATGACATGAGCATGAATTTCAGCCAGGCGGAAGACGTGGTAGGGGAGTGGGACGTGCAACATGAGTTAGCCGGGGTAACCAGGAACTACCACCCCCACCTCCCCTAGGCAGTCCAATCCAAGGTCAGGGAGTAGGTGGAATGGGATAGGCCTAGATACAGGTAGTAGAGGCTCACAATCCGGTCGTCCCTGAGATTATATGAGGTATGATCGATATCTTCTTTACTTGAGTAGCTGTTCTTACCAACACCAGTGCTTTCCAATATTTCCTTGCTGCAGAAATAGTTTGGGACTCTGAGATTCTAACTAAGATATTAACTCGACCATTGCATTTGGATACTCTTGCTGGAGGAGATTTAGTAGTCACACACTTATACCGATAGTGTAATCATACTATCATAGGAGAGAGTTTTAGATGGGTTCTTCTAGTAGTGGCCTTGAATCCCTACGATGTTATTCTAGGAATGGAATGGATATCAGAAGTTCATAGACAGATTGACTGCTTGATATGAACTTTGTGATGTACCCACGGTGATGGGGGCCAATTCTCCTTTGTTGGTGAAAAGGAAAACAGAGCAGAACGGGTTGGACATTCACTTAGGAGGGTGCATCCAATTATATATTAGTTGGATTTCATGAACTTTGACATAGTGGATGAGGTGAATCCATGGTTTCTAGTAATGGTGGATGAGTATGAGGACGTCTTTTCAGAAGATTTCCCAGGACTACCTCCCCATAAATAGGTTTACTTATTCCTTAATTTTTACCCATGAACAACAATGATATCAACCCCAGCAAATCAGATGGCCCATGTGGAGCTCTGGGAGGTGGGGGTACAATTGGAGGACTTATAGAAAAAGGGATTTGTGAATCCTAGTGTATCTCCATGGTAATCTCTAGTGTTGTTTTCTAAGTAGGAAGATAGATGTTTGAGGCTATACATGGACTTCCGGCCCCTAAAAAAGGTAATCGTTAAGAACAAGTATACACTACTAAAGATCAATGATATCTTCAACCAGTTGAAGGGAGCTCATTGGTTTTCAAAGATAGATCTTAGATCAGGCTATCACTAGCTTAGGGAATGAGACAAGGACATAATGAACACAACCCTCAGATGTTAGTATTTCCATTACAATTTCTAGGTGATTCCTTTCATTATGACTAACACTCCATCAGTGTTCATGGGACTCATAAAAAATATTGTCCAACCATTCCTCAACCGCTTCGTGGTGGTCTTCATCGACGACATCTTACTGTACTCGACATCCGAAGAAGATAATGTTGTACACTTGAGGATAGTTATAGACACACTCAAAGAGAACCAGTTATATGGGAAGCTCTCGAAGTGTGCGTTTTGGATACAGTAGGTCCACTTATTGGGGCACATCATCTCAGAGGAAGGAGTTGCAGTGTATCCAGCAAGGATAAAGGTAGTTGTTTCTTGGGAGCCACCTAAGAGTGTTACTAAGGTGAAAAGCTTCCTTGGATTAGAAGGATACTATTAGAGGTTCATACTCAATTTCTCCAGAGTAGTAGCACCTATGTATGCCTTGAAGAAGAAGGGGGAACCCTTATTGTGGTCAGAGAAATTCCAGTAGAATTTTCAAGAGCTAAGAAAGAGCTTGAACAATGCTCACATCCTGGGGTTTCTGAAGGAGGGCACTGACTACGTGGTTTACTGTGATGCATCAGGGACTGGACTCGGTTATGTCATAATGTAGGATGATGCAGTGATTGATTATATATCATGATAGTATAGGCCTCATGAGCTGAATTATAAGACTCGGGAATTGGAGTCTACAGTAGTAGTCTTCACATTGAAAATTTGGTGACACTAATTGATGGGGGAGTAGTTTATTGTTTTCTCAGACCACAAGATTCTCAGATATATCTTCACACATAAAGATATGAATCCGAGATAATGAAGTTGGATAGAGTTCATCCATGACTATGACTTTGAGATAGTCCATACTCATGGGAAGGGGAACTTTGTGGCAGATGGACATATCTAGAGATCGATTTCATTGCTAATGAATGAGGATTTAGAGCAATTACCCTTGCTTCTAATATCCTACGTGGATAGATATGAGACCGTATTCCTCTAGTAAATGGTAGATTCCCCTCCACTTATTATGTGAGTCAAGGAGGTGCAACTTGATGAAAACAACTACGATACTACACATGCTGAAATATCCTCAGGCCATGCACCTGAAGGATATTCTGAAGGTGGGTAGAACACTATCATTTTCAGAGGACGTACAGTTGTACCGATGGTGCTATGTGAGGGGATGCTGAGGGATATCCATACATCCCCCTTGTAAGTAAATCCAAGTGTGATGAAGATGTATCCGGACCTCTGACATCAGTATTTGTGGCCGGGGATAAAGAAAGTTGTGGTAGAGTTTGTTTCTAGATGCCACAATTGCCAGCAAGTCAAGGCAAAGCATGTGGTACCAACAGGCTGGACCCAACCCCTCGAGATACCAGAGTGAAAGTGGGAAGGGGTATAGATGGAATTCGTGATATATTTACCACATACATCTAGAAATAACGATACCCCCTGGGAGATCATTTCCCAAATCACCAAGTTTCCCCACTTCCTTTCTATTCGAGAGAAGGGTTCGGTAGAGAGCTTGGGACGTCTCTATGTTCAAAGGATCATGAAACATCACGGGGTGCCTTCAATGATAGTCTCAGACCAGGACACACACTTCACTTCCCAATTGTGGAAAGAATTACAGGAGGATTTTGGGACTAAGATTTATTTGATCACATCTTTTCATCTTTTGAAAGATGATCAGACTGAGCGGACCATCCATTCCATAGAGGAAATTATTTGTGCATGTGTCCTAGATTTTGTTCACAGTTGGGAGGACCACCTACACTTGGAGGAGTTCACATACAACAATATCTATCACTCTACCACTGATATGGGCCCTTTTGAGGCTCTGTATGGATGGCCGTGCATATCACCTTGTGCTGGATGGATCTAGGAGAGTTAGAACTCATGGCCCTATAGATGGCATAGGTTATGACTGAGAAGGTGTGGGTCATCTGAGTGCAGATGAAGACTCCACAAAGCCAACAGAATACCTATGATAATAGGAGATAGAGACCAGTAAGGTTCCAGGAGGGGGTCCATGTATTCTTGCGAGTCTCCCCTTAACGGGTACCACAAAGATTTTTCCGGTGCAAATAAACCTCACAGAGGTTTATCAGAACATTCGTGATACTTTAGAAGATTGGAAAGGTGGCATATCGATTCGCACTGCCCCCGAAATTGGAGAGGGTGCACGACGTCTTCCACGTATCCCAGTGCAGGAGATACCTGCATAACCCATCTCACATCATCAACCATGGCGAGCTGGAGGTTGATGATGGGGTGACTTTTGCGGAGTACCCGGTGGAGATAGAGGATCGACATGAGTGCAACCTTCATGGACAGTCGATACCTCTGGTGTGAATTCTATGGATGCACATAAATCTCCAGGAGATAACTTGGGAGCTAGATGCTCATATGCATTCCTAGTAACCCTATTTGTTTGTGAATTAATATTTGGATTTTGGGGAATTAAATCCATATGGTAGAGAGAATATAAAGACCTGGAAATTCCTTGTATTTTTTTAATTTATTTTTATTTTTTATGAGTCTATGAAAATTGATGGCGCATTATTGCAAGGCTCATTGTGCCTGAAATGAATCTTTGACCCTTTTTAATTCATGTTCAGTAAATGCGTGGGATGCATTTTTTATCTTTTGAACTGGTGCTCGGATTGAAAATATGAGGGAACTGTTGAATCCACATTGTTGGGATTTGTTTAAGGGGAGATTCACTTCAACCAATGAAGGTCATAAGAAAAACATAAATTTTGGACATTAATGAAAAATAATAAAAAACATATCAATTTATTTTATTTATTTTTTCCAATGGATGAGCAGCAGTGGTGGGGATCAGTGACTTGTAAAGACCTTTATTGGATTGACTCATCAACTGTGTAACTCCACCATTGGAAATTAAAAGCGGCTCATTAATTCATTTAATGAACCTCATTAATTCTTCAATGTGTAACTCATCTTTCCCCCTCCTATTTAAAAGTATCTCAGGGTGGGGTTTTGGAACGACTTCATTAAGAGAGGAAACTCTGGAGAAGTCTTACGACCACATCCACCTGGAAGACGAGACTAGATTTAGCAAGTGGTGATGAGCAACACCAAATCACCAACCACTGAAAACGATGATGGAGGTTCTGTCAATCATCCTCAACAGACGACTCATCTAGGTAGGGGTTTTTATTTTTGATATTAGAAAATTCCCCCTTTGTCATTCTTGATTTATACGAACAATGTGAATCAACCGACTAACATGTTGATCTAAGGATCGTTCTTGAAACATAGGAGGTTGATGCAGGGTTACATGTTAGGATTTATTTCTAAATACCCTGTTTATTGTGAAATCCCCTTGTTAAAATGCTATCACAGAGGGCGCGGGACAATCCAAACAAGGACTGGACGCTATGCTGATCTTGTTGTTTTTTTGTTTCCCGTGCATGGATGAAACATTTTGCGGAAAGATAGAGATAGGGGTCACCCAGTTGTAGAGGTGACCTGAGAGGCTTGTAGGCATAGAAGACTCCAAGAATGGACCACCGAAGCATGTCCGGTGGCCCACAAAATGAGCCGCTGACCCCCTATAATGGAAGCAGACAGAGGAGGTCTGCGATAACTAGTCGTGGGTTGCGGGAAGGCGGTGGGACGTTGTGCGATGTTATGGCTCGAGGTGGCCAGACCGAGCCAGCCATGCGAGAGAAGGGTGCAGCCGATAGTAGTAGCCGCGGCTAGTCGACCGCTTTGGGTGGGCGTGGCATGGCCCCGTGCCACACTGCATCGACTGGAGACTGCTCGGCCACTTGGACGATTGTTGCACGTTGTGGGGAAGCACCCCACCAGATGAATGAAATAATCCTCCTTCCGCGGGGCCAGCTGGAGACGCAGTCTGCCTTGAGGAAGACATTGCCGGACCCACCCTATGGGCTAGTGCATGTAGGACATTCCCCACCTGGTAGGAAGAGCCAACCGAGGCCCAGGCCCACAAACCATCCGTGTAAAACCCGATCGAACAATCCATGCGAATCAAGCCGAACCTTAACTAGTCAAACCAAGGAGGGGAAAGGTAGACCCCAGGACCCGTAACGTTAGGCCTGGATGACCGAGTCGGACCGGGCCTAGAATCAACTTGCCCCCGAATAATGAAAAACCCAAACCTGACGAACTTAGTGTCTATTTGACATGCCATCAGTGAAATTAGGACCCCTTTTGGGAAGCTATCCTTTTGGCATATTCTGGTGGTCCCGACTAAGCTGCGTTAGATGGAGGTACAATAACCCTCATTTTACAGAATGAGGCATAACTAATAGACTGGGTGTCCAATTGACGCACTGTATGTGGAATAAGGACCATTGTGACAAGGCAGTCCTTTAGAGATACTCTAATTGAGATTGAAGAAGTTGGACGTGTGACCTGGGTTAGATCAGACATGAATCCAACCGAAAAATTTATACAGAAGTATCCTTATCTCACAGACCAGGCGTCCGATTGACGTGTCATCTATCATGTGAGGACCCCTATGACTAGGCAGTCCCTTCGGTATGATTTTTTAGGAGACTTCATTCCAGTTCAAATATGAATGATGGATTGAGGATCATAATCATCTATAGATCAAGCATTATTCTTGCAGGAATCTCATGGCTAGCTGTCACATGAAGAAGAAGAGCGACCAATATAGTTTAGAATTAGACACTCTTAAGTGGCATGATCTAACTGTATGACTAATCATCCCGACCTATGTACAAATGACCAATACGGGTCAGGAGCAACGACCAACATGGGTTAGCACCAACGACCAATACAGGTCAGCCCCAATGGCCAATTCAGGTCAACACCCATTACCAATATCGGTCAGAATCTAGCACCCAATATGGTTCAACATATAGATACCTATAAGGGTCAGTATTAGAGTTACTTCAGATAAGATGATCTTCCTTTATGACTAGTAATCCCTATCCCAGTAACCTTGATGTTATACCGCTAGAGTGAGTTGTCTCTTTTGCTTTGTGCTTTATAATTTATATCATTATTGTGATATTACCTTTTTGGTGTTTATTATGTTGATTTCCTTTATTGATTACCGAGAGACCTTTGGGGGTGTCGGGATCCCCTATTGAGTTGTTATAGTCACCCCTTCACGGGATCTGCCTTCACGTGTGTGTTTGGAGTAGACTAATAACGCTCTGAGGCATACATTGGAGGTTCGGGACATGGTGGTTCTTGTTACAATGGGAGCAGTCGAGATCCTCTTCTTTGACTTCATAATTATAGCTACTACCCTCCAGGTAAAGCTCCAAGGCAGATGCAATAGCTATTTACATTCATTTCAATTTAATGGGCTTGTATTTTGGCCCACTGTTTTTAATTTACAGTTGTACCCGCAGTTGTACTTTACTCTTAGGGTTATACCATACATTTTTTTTCTTGTTTACTTCAATTTCCATTTTTTGAGTTTGTACATATCTCTATGGAAACGACTTCTTTGTTTGGGAAAATCCATCATGTGCTAGTCACCAACCCTGAGCCTTTGGAAGGCAATATTGGGGTAGTCACGTCCAGTCCCCATGGGATGACCCCTGACCTATGGAAGGAGGGCTTTGGGTAGTCACGTCTGGGCCTTGTGGGATGGGTCATGATAATTAATGATGTTATTTCTTGGTATATTTTTAGATATTTATTTATTTGAAAATAAATGTATAATTTTTTATTCTTTATATGTTGTTTGAGTTTCACATGAATTAAAAAATGATGATTCATGTTTAACCATGTGTAATATTCCCAAATAAGAAATTTTTGATTTTTCTTATAATGTTTCCTCACTGATAGAGAACCAAGAAAGGTATTTCGTAAGAATTTTATCATAACTAGTGAATAAATTTAACAATATAAATAATGGATAAAATGTGGAATAAATAAAATTTATGAAATATATACATATAAATCTAAAAAATCATTATTTAAATATTTTTTCATCATTTGAAATGTAAAATAGATAACAAAAATTTTTTTACTAAAAAATGGTTCAATATTAAGTTATGTTCTACTCATATTGACCTTATATAAGGAGACAAAACCTTTAACGTTTATATAATTACTATATAAATAAAATATATTTAGTTAGTTGTGGACAATGAGTTTTAAATAACACATTTTAATGAAAGAACCAACTTATGTTTTTTTCTTAACTATAAACTAAAAAATGTTTTAATTCATATTTAAAACTAATTACATAATCAAATATTTAAGAAAATAAGCTACATTTAGTTTTGATAAATTTTCATGTTTCATTTAGAAAAATAACCTTGGTAATGAAATCGAATAGATTTAAGAACAAAATAATTCAATTAAATTGGTATAACCCAACCATTACATCATAATTGATTCATTTTTAACCGAAGTTAATTATTTTTTAATAATAATTAATTGACCCTAGTTTTGGTTGAGTGAACTTGATTATTATTCAATACATAAAAAAATTCAAAATGGCATGATTAATTATGGTATATTCATACCTCTCCAATTATATCATTGAAAATAAAACATAGGTTTTTAGAAAGTAATCGAGAAAAAAAATGAATCTAAATCAAATAATAATATATTTTCTTTACCCAAGGCCCACAACATATAGAAATTTGTTTCTCATAATCAAAATAAAGTCAAAGGAAATAACCTACACCTAAAAAACAATATTTTATCTATCATAAAACTAAAATAATATTCTCTAATTTCATTATTGAGATAAAAAATTTAAATGAAAAAAGGTTTATCCAGAACCAACATTTCTAAGGGGTTGAATAAATGTTATAAGGAAAATAATAGTTTACCAAATACCATAACATTGGTTCTTACAAAATTCCATTTAAAATATTTTACATAATGTATTAAAATTTTATTTATAATAACCCATTCATATAATTTTACTTTTTATAGAACTTGGGATATGATAAATATATCCAACAAGTAGGTATTATAAATTATAATTTTCGTAATGCTATATTCTATGTAATTTATTCATCTAAATATGACATATTATATGCATACCATCAGTACATTTTTTAAATATTATCATTTTAAAAACATATATAATGAATACTAATTGATAATTTATTGATGATAATCTTCTAAAAAAGATATGGGGATAGGGTAAGACATTTCATCATATTTGTAATAGAGTGTAAAAATGACAATTATCAAATCAATTTTTGGTGTTTCTCTTATTGTCATTTTCAACTTATTTTTATAGCTAATAAGGAATAATAGTTAATACATCCTAGAATAGATTGGTGTTTTAAATATTTAACTAAACAATGGGAAAAAAGATTATCTAGTGATTGGTATAAATATATGATTTCTTGGTTGTTCGATTTGAGAAAAACAAAAAATGATTATGGATATCATATTGAGATATTCATTATGATAGTTGAAGATGAAATTATTGATTGTCTAAATATTTTTGTGAAGTTAATGTGCTATTAAAAGGCATAATTTTATATTAGTTATATTAAATATAAAATATTTTTAGCTATACTGAAGTTAAATTTTCTTAATGTGGAAATATATCGAGTAAAAAAATATTTATAAAACCGATTTCTCTATTAAATAATATCTTATCAGAAAATAATGAGCTTCCTTTTCAATAATACGATACAAAACAAATTGTATGTTTAGTAGGCATGATCTATGAAAGAATAAATATCATTTAAAGTGATGGTATATTACTTTTGAAGAACTATGAAGCACATAATAAATTCTCTATACATGGAACAACTCAATAAAATAAATACAAATCAATTTCATTTAATCGTTGTTTAAATTGTAACATCATTGAAATATTTAGATTAAAATATTTAAGTGAGGACATTCATGTCGATTTACATTTCATGTAGATATATAAATTGAATCTGGGTAACAAAGGTAACACATTAGTATCTACTCATTAGATGAAAATTTATCACGACTTTCCATAAATTATAATTGAGTGGATAAAACTCTAACTTTCCCTATCTAATAATTAAATGAATCCATTTGGAGTAAAAAGTAGCAGTAAAAATGTATGGCCTATTATGTTGGTAATTTATAATTTTCTGTTGTGGTTCTGTATGAAGTGTTACTATAGTATGTTTTCTCCACCTATATAAGGACCATAAAATCTTGGTAATGATAATGATATGTATTTTGTTCTATTGATCAACTTCCTAAAATTCGTATTAAATTCAAGTGTTATATTGTTTTGTTGATCAGTGAAATGAAGATTTTATGTTTGGACATGTGTTGTTTCAGATGATAAATTCCTTTCATTGTTATGGAAAATTTTCATGATATATAATTAAATGAATTATAGGGTGACCCATGTTTGAATATAGTACAGACTTTGTTAGGTTAAATTTTTTGTTGAAGATAGTGTTTCCTGTCCATCATCAATTTTTGAATTTTAAACATAAATGATGATCTTATATAGCATCATTTGATGAGAAATAAAAAAATGTACACCCCATTCTTTATTAATAGGTGATGAAAAATTTGATAAATTAAAATATATTTTCAACATTTTTTTGTAAAACCATAAAATCTATATGAAAATGGGTTTGAGAAAGAAATTTATATTTTATGAACTACCATTTTTATTTTTTTTGTAAATCAGATAAATTATTGATGGTATGAAGATAAAAAATTATAGAATAGTTTCATTGGAAATTTTCTAAATGCTCCCAACAAAAAAAGAGATATTAAGGATATTTTAAACATGATTTTTATAGGGATAAGTGAAGAGATGGATTTTTTGAAGTGTGGAAGACAAAATATTATTATTTTAGTGGATTATACTATTTCCTGCAAATATATATTTTATTTTTGTAACTTCAAATATGATGTGAAGGTATTAATGTGGTATTACTCAAATATCATGAAAATCCTAGTGATGATTGATTTGAAGTTAAAGGAAATAAAATCACATAAATGTAATTTTTTGATGAAATATTTGTGGTTTTTAAATTTATATTACATTTTATCTTAAAATATCTCACACCAATAAACCAAGCGTCACTTTATTTGTGGGGATATATATGTATTAATGATACTGACCCAATGATGTTTTCTACTAATGAAAATGATTTTTATCATTTAAAGTGACATATAAATGATCTTCCAATGAAACTCACATATCACTATAGTGATCAATATTCATTATTTTAAATAATCTTGGGTATTTTCGAGTTATGATATTTTTGGTCATGATTTTTTAAATTATTGGATGCTTTTAGTATGTTTTATGGTTTACCCATGATTAGAGGTAACCGTGTAAGAACCATGCAGAGTGGGATATCCTTGGGATAAAAGAGGTTTTAATTGCTTCAATATGGTTTTTCAAACCCTACAGAGAAACCCAAAAACCATCAGGGTGGGCTTGGTATAGTTTATGGCTTCCGCATGGTTTAAAAATCCATGTAGTCAACCCTTATGGCCTTCATTGAAACAATTAAAGTGTTATTTTACAAAAAATACACCATTCTAACAAAAAAATTGAAGTTTCCTAATCTAAAAATATCTTAAATAGTAAATTAATCTCATGATTAATATAATACATATCATAAATATTTATATAACCATAAAAACAAAAGGTTTGTTATTTTGGACATTAGATACATAAACATATTATTTAATAATAACTGTAAATATTTCTCAATAATTTTATCACCTCGACCCTTTTCTATATTTCCCACATACTAAAATCATATTCTAATCCTATGGATTAAAAACATATTAATGGGGTGAGATCGGATTATCAGTGAGTGAAAAAAACATCATTACATGGAGGAGAACACAAGGGAGAAATAAATATCATAATTAAAGATCATAATATAATATATCATAATGATAAAACATGTTATATCAATATATTATCATAAAAATAATAATTAATTAGGGATAAATGAAATGAAAAGGTGGAAAAATGAACTCAATATTCATATAACAAGTGAATATGATATAAAAGTGTGTAGTACCATTTAAAAAAAATGCATAGTCATGAAAACATGGGATTTCTTGGGAATGAAATGTATCTTAAAAATATTAAATAACATGATAAAAAACATGAAAATTTGGCACACCAATAATAATATAGAATATTGTGAAAAAATATTTATGCATTGTGTTCAAATATCTTGTGAAAACATATTCTCATATATCATTCACATAACAAAATTGTAATCAAATATTCTTTCATCTCATTCCTGAAACAAAACTTGTATAAAATGTTTCCCACATCTCATTCATGAAATTTTTCATCATATCAATTGTTATGAAACATTAAATAGTGTATTGGATGATGATATATAACCCCACCCTTCATTATAAATACACATATGTTCTATTTTTTAAATCAAAAAATATTTCATAATGAACCCATGGAAAAAGAATGGGTTTCTTAAAACATTAAAAAACCTCACATAAAATCAACTAAAGAAATTATAAGAAAATAGAATAAAGTATATACAAAATTAATTATATCATAATAACATATATATATATATGGTTATCTAAATATAACTACATGAAATATGAACAATGAAGGTTAAATAGATGTGAAAATAATAATTTTTCATAAAACTATTTATAACATTTAAGTATAAAAACAATATAGTTAAAGAAAAGGGAAGACTTTTGAAAAAATTATTATCAATATTTCCTAATAAAGGATCTTTGTAATTACAAAATGTTTATCAAATGAAATTGTGGTGTGAATGATAACAATCTTTTATTTTGAAAGGGTGGAAAAACCCTTTGACTATTATGGAATAACCATATGGAAGTCCCAAATTTTTAAAAGGATGATGAAACATGTTCTTAAAATTAAAATGAAATTATAGATATAAAAACAAATTTAGATTACATTTAGTATGGTAGTTGGTGGGATGTAAAAACATGGATTTGGATAAAAGAGACATTAAAATAAATGGGTATTATTCTTAACAAATAGAAATTTTCACAAACATATATAATTGTTTAGGAAGATAAATTTAGAGTGAAAAATTATTTCCCTTATATAGAATTTTTAAATAAAAAATAACATAATTATATATAATAACATATCAATCTTGAAATAAAATTCTCAAAGAATATCGAATATGACCCAAGGAAGAGATTTGAGTCATGAAAACCCGTACAGCATTTGAACCGTTTGAATGAAAACCCCATGGATGGTATAACACTAGATAGAACATTGAACATCATGAATTATAAATGGATCATGATAAAAATTTGAAATAGATTATTATTCACACCATTGTAAAGGAATCAGAGTGTATAACATAAACATGTATCAATGGATTCAAATTTGATATGAATCACTTTTGACTTTATTAATTTTTGAATCCATAGATATTAGATTCTTGAAAGAAATAGTGTTTTATAGACAAATGAATTAAATAATATTCTATTCCAAAATAAATTCATGGGTTGTATTAACACCAAATAAATAATAAATTGTCTCATAACATTAAAACATTTCTCAATGAAGAGAAATTGAGACAAAAAACCTTACCACTTATCCAAATATGCTATGTACATACAATTAACTTCCTGGTTAATGAAATTATGTTTATTATATATATATATATAAATATCATATAACATTATTCACTTACATTTAATATTCCATGTACCTTTATCTATAATATTATATATTTTTTTATTATATAATGTTTTTCTACATCGGTTAAATGAGGTTGTTCGATGAACTACTTCATTACTCCTTATTTATGTAGTCCATGGTAGAAATAACAAAATAAAATTTTCAAAATATATATAATATTTAAAGTGTTATTTTAATATTTTTTATATCTTATATATATTTTTATAGGGAACCAGGATTGGAAGTAAAGAAAAATAAAACTCATTTCTCATTGAGGTGATACTTTGCATGTACCGATGATTACAACTGTCATATTTCATGGAATTATATGGAAATATAGTAACTCATAATTAGAAAGTTCAGAATCAGAGTAATATTATAGATATCATATTTATACACCCACGAAATAATTTTTTCTAGAAAATAATGGAAGTGATGAAAAATGAAAGATGTGGATTTTTGGAGGTTGTATTCTTCACAACACAATAACGATGCTTTTATTTTTATAAGAGGATGAATAGGAATAAATAATGTCTTTTAAATGAATATAATAACATATAATTACGAAAATAATATTTTCCTAATTATATTTTAATGTATAAAATAGATCATTAATTACAATATTGATGGTAAAAATTATTAGAAGAAAATAATAATTACGTTGGAGACTTCAACTTTTATTTTGGAAACTTCTTATAAGTAAAGTTATAAAGAAAATATAGTGAGAAAAAGGGCATAATAATATGTGATTTAATTATAGGAGAGCATAATCAAGTATATTTCAAATTGTAATTATAATTTAATGTCTTTGTTGGCAAGGGTTTAGGAACCTCTTTTATAATAATTGAAAAATTTACTTTTTGAAACACCCATTATATTTTAATAATTCCAAGACTACATTCCAAAGTAAATGTATCCAATAGTTCTAAATAATGGATTTTTGGGAATATTTGGATCTATAAAGACTCAATAAATGATTTTTTATTTTTTTAAACATCTAACCATGTTATTGTGTCTATGGTTTTGACTTTTACACAATTACTTTGAAACTAGGCAAGTAGTTTTTATCTATGTGATTTTATGTTTAAATAAAAATATTACACAACCATCACAACCAAATTTAGAGTTTATAAAAATACATTTATCCTGTATTTAATATAAATAATTTTATAAATTTTATAATCTATAATTATATGTTAAACGATATAATGTGTGTAAAAAATGTTTCACTAGAAAAATCATATTTTCACAAGGATGAATTATTAATCTTATTTAGTTTGATTAAAAATATAAGAAGTGTAAATATATTTATTTATGTATTTATATATAATATAATATTAAATTTTAATAGATATTTTAAAATTTAATTTGATATAAATTCTTTTATTCTAATAAACTAATAATTTTAAAATTATTGTTTCATCATTAATGTGGTAAATCACATTAATCATAATAATCTAAAATTTATAACTAGAAATGAAATTTTACATATAAAATATTACCAAAATTATTATCTCAAAAATAACCATTTAAATATATTAAATTTATATGTGTAGGGAAATTAATCTTAACATTAGTGTATGTAATGCACACATAAATGTTTTTAAGGAAAGTAAATGTCAATGAAACAACATTATTTATTTGAAAAAATTATCAATGTTATTGATTAAAATTTATTATTTTTATTGAAATAAAAGGATTATTATTGATCAATTCTTATTTATTTTTTAGTGAAATAAACCCAAAAGATATTTTTCCCATGATCAAACATAATTAATTAAACTAGTTAAAAATAGTTAAAATAAAATATTTCAAAATTTTATTAAATGTTATGCAATGATTTTTTTGAATCCATCATAGATTTTTAAAATGATTAATTTAACTTTGTAATATATAGATATATATATATATATATATAATGGTAAATAGGTTTCAATACCTTTATATCATAATTAATTAAAATTGAAAGTATAAGAAAAAAATATATATTTTACTACTCACATAAAAGTAATTAATTTTATTAAAAACTAAATATTTTATTATAAGATAATTTTGATATTATATATTCAAAAATGAGAATTATTTTGTGAAATTTTATTTCTATAATATTATATTATAATTTTTAATTAAAATGATAAAATAAAATGAGAGTTTTTTTATAGGAAATTGTCTTTGTAAAATACTAGTTATTTTTATTCCTAATTTTTATAAACCTATAATAAAGATATAATTTTTAAGTAAATATTAGCTTTTATTATGATGAAAATTTTATAATAATTTACAATTTCTAATTTAATGAAAAGTAAATCACATGAAAATAAGGGCTCCAAAACATATTATTAAATTAAGAAAATTTATACAATACAACCATTATATATTTATATATATAAATATATTTTATAATTTAGTTAATCATGTTCATATCTAAAAATTAATTTACCAGACTCTAATTGACTAAACATATCATAGATTTGTCTTGGTTTTGTGTTCTGTGTCGGTAAATCTATCCATAAGATTGGTATGAGTTGATATTTGATTTTAAATATTGTATAAACCTTATTAAATTGGGTGATAAAATGAAACTATCTAATATTTCTTCCAAAGATGAATATCGAAATATTTAGTTTCTATCTAACCATTAAAGATAAATCCCCATTTGGATTAATTTCCTTAGATAGTTTATTGTCAACATTACACTGAAATATGAGCATAGGTTAATTTGAAAAATGATTTGTGAGTTCCTTATTCTTAAAATTGGATTGGGATCCATGTAAAGTGAGTTATTAAAAGCCCCAAATCATTTCAAATTACCATAAATGAATAATTAATAACATTCATATGAATAATACTTCTAAAAATATCACATCGGTGTACAATAACAATATATTTATAAGTTTCCCTTGTCAATAAAATCAATGGTGTGGTGATTTAATTGACATAAAAATATACAGGATATGAAAGGGTTCTAAAATGATACCCCAAAAATAGATACATAACAATATAGTGAAGGATAAGGGTTCCTTAATTACATTGATTAACTTCAATTGTAGTTAAAGAAACGAATGTTCCTTGTTCCTTTTTTTTAGTTGGTTGAGGTTTATTTTCAATCACAAACCCTATATATGGGGAATTAGTTTGCAAAAAACCCATAATAATTTTATTTGAAACATTGAAAATTATTTACCTCTATCAAGTTTTAAATATTTTTATGAAAATCACAAGCTATATGTCCCTTCATCCCACACTTAAAACCTTCACCTCTTCTTTTTCAGTAAGTTCTTGGTTGATTCTTCCCACATTTTTGACGTATAAGTTATTTATCATTCTTCCCAAAATTTTATTTATAACATGAGTTTCTAAGGGAATCCACTATAAATTTATTGTCTCTAAATATATTAGTATAATCTGTTTTTTCTTGTTCTATTTCAACATTAATATCACATCAAACAATCCTTTCGTAGCTACCAAAGTCTCTTAAGACTAATACACTACAAAGGATATGATTTACCAGAGTAAAGAAGATGATGATTTTTATCTAATTATCAAAGATGAAACCAAAGTAATATCTCACATGAATTGTGAATTTTTTCTCATTTTATCCAATAGATTCACCTTTTTTTCATCAATTCCAAAATTCCTTACTTTTTTTTAAAGAGCACAAGGAATGTACTTAGAGGGAAATTATTTCTTGATGTTTTTCCATTCCGTATAGTATATTATTAAATTTTATATGGTATAATTAATGATACTCCACTAATTTTCATCATTATATTTTAAATAGTGTAAATAAACACAACCTTCTCAACAGTATGAGAACTAGTGAATGTAAAATACATTTTCCATTTCTCTATCCTAATGCTTAGAGACTAGTGGATTAGAAGGCCCACTAAAACGAAGTGGGTGTTGTCTCATAAATGAATCTATCACGAGTTTCTATATCCTTTGTGAGTTTGATAGGTAAACAATATTTTCATAATTTCCCACATATTTATAAATTTTGGTGATCATTTCCTTGATGTTTTGTATTTTATATAGAATCACATAATGTTTATTGTTGGGATAATATTAATATTATCTACTGAGACCGTTGTTAAATTGGTTTATTATATATCCCACCATTACATATTCTAATATGAAATTGGATGTGAGTATACATAAATTAAAAAATATGAATAAAATTAAACTATATACTTTGTAGGAGGATTTCAAAAATGACGTGAATATGTCGGCCTAGGAATCTATATGTTTTTATCTAGGTAATCCACATTAATTTTCCTATTGATTAATAAAACCTAATTTATAGAAATTATAATCAAATAATTCATTATGGTTTATACTGATACTTTTATTAACCAAAGAATATCCCCTGAGTGTGTTAAACTCAGAGTGTTGTTATTCCTATTTTTCATGCAAAAGGTCATAGTTGAGTAAACACTGAATACACCCTATTCAAGGTCATTTACACATGGTAAAATTATCAAATATCTCAAATTCTCAAGTAGTATCAAAATAGGTATTTTAATTCATAGAAGAACCAAAAAAATATTTACTTTACCCAAAACTCATGATGTTATCCTATACTTAGAATCATCCATAACACTTTAACATAGGGTTTCTTAAATATTTCTCTAAACTAATATCTAAAAGTGAAAGAACACTATTTTGATACCAAATGAATAAAGCAAAGATAAATAATACACTAATCAAATGATTTAAATAACACATCACACTATAAGTCATATAACCTAGATACAAAAACGTTTATTTTCAAGGAGATTAAATACAAAAACATATTATTTTATTTGACTTGAAGTCATTTATCCGTAATTTTTCTTCTTTAGACACTTTTATATATATATCTAAATATATAATAATCTTCATTAACTTGGGATTGAAAATATATTAAAGGGGTGAGATAATATGCTCATTAAGGAAAACAATATCATACCATGAACACTTGGGAGACATAAATACCATAATAAATGTTCAGAATACCACATATGATAATAGTAAATCATTTATTTGAAACCTAAGATCCAAAAAAAATATTTAAGAGTAATTAAAGATATATAATGGATCAAACATATCTCAATATTCATAAAATATTTGGTCATGAAATAGAAGTATAGAATATGTAAAAAATATAATACATAGTCATGAAAACATGAAGTTTCATAAAAATGAAATTCCTCTTGAAACTTTTCCAAACATATTGAAAAAAAGAAATATAGAAAATCTATAATCATATAAAATCTCGTGAACAAATATTTCTTCATTTCCATAACATAATAACTTGTGAAGAATTCTTCCCACATCTCATTTTCACAAAGAACATGTGAAAAAATATTCCCACATCTCATTCAAACAAATGTTTTGTGTTAAAATACTCCCATAACTATTTCAAATGAAACTTCATAAGCTCCTGAAATATAGAACCTTAACAAATATATTTTATGGTTTGCTAAGAAACCACCCTTCATAATCTATACACATGTGTTCCATTTAAGGAGAAATCATAAAAATATCTCATAATCCCATGGAAAAAGAATGGGTTTCTTAAACTGTTAAAAAACATCACATACCATAAAACCAAGAAGTCAAAGTACATAGAAAATATAATTTTATAGAATAAATTATATCACAATAACTTATATAAGGTGATCAAAACATCACTTTGTGAAATATAAACAATGACGGGTAAATAAATGTGACAATATTAATTTTTTCAAAAAAAATAAAGAAATAAAGTATATAAACCATTTAATAAATTTAAAGAGAATATTTTTGAAAAACTCATTATAAATATTTGTAAATAAAGAATCCATGTAAATAAGTAAATGTCATATAAATAATATTTTGAGTGGATGATAAAAAAAATATTTTAAAAGGATGGGAAAACCTTTCATAATTATTGATATAATCGTATTGAAAACCCAAATAATTATAAGTATGATGAAACTATTGCTTCTAAATGAATAATGTGAATAAAAATTATCATTGGAGATAAAAAATATTCAACTTTACATTTGGAAAATGATAACATTTTTTGTAATTAAAAACATATATTTGGATGTAAAATCTAATAAAGTAAATGATAATTTTTATTAAAAAAACAATTTTCACAAAACCATCAAATATTCAAGGAAGAACACATTGGCGTGAAACCTTATTTTCTTTAAAAATTATGTGGGAATAAAACAAAACATCATCATATTTTGTAATACCCTCAAAAGGGATCCACTAATCCAATACCTTGAGATAGTTCATTAGGTGGCCTCAGGTATGCCTTCACTTACTATATAGGTTCCTGACTAGAAGCGCATGCCCATAAAAATAAACTGGGGATACTATAGCCACTTATTAGAGTAAAATAAAATTGGAATAATACCTATAACAAACCATGTACTAATAAAATAATTCATTTTAATTCTGATACTAAAAATTTATATTTATTATAAATGTATAATCAAATAAGTGGTATTTAAAGAAATTATAGAGTTTATACTAATGTAATAGTATCTTGACCATATAAATAGTAATATGGCCAATAGAATAGTAACACCACCTATTTATCTATAAATAAAATTCATGTATCTTTAAAGTTCAAATATTATATATTTATATTATGGAATAAGTAAATAAATGTCATGAAAGTTATAAATCAAGTATTGATATTTTTAGCAAACATAAATTTTTATTTACAATTTTAAATTAATATAATGATACAAAAATATTTCATAAAATAGATTCAAAAATAAATATTCATCTGTATTATGATTTTTTGATAATTTTATGAGACCTTCATTAATATTTCAATGTGTTTAAAATTATGTTATTGTTTTAAAATATGAATTTATCAAATAAATTATGAATTTAATTAAAAATTAAATTTATTATATTTAGAAAATTATGTTCATAAAATGGTGTTAATTTTATAATTCCACACATAAAAAAATAGTTAGGCTGAATATTTTTTTTATTTTTTTGAAATACTTTATTTTTTATTGAATAGTGAACAACAATAATTTTCTATATAAGATAAATACCTAAATTATTGGGTCATACATGATCTAGATCTGATTTAATCCCAATATTCCTAAATATAATACATTAATATAAAATATTTGGTGATAATTCTTGAACTTTTCCTAGTCTTGAGCCAAAATAATAAACTAATGAACAAAATAATGAGAAAACACTCCTTTCCTCCACTATAAATACCTCCCTCACCACCTCTTCTCCTCACAACTAAATACCCTATATCTTGTTTAATTTTAACCCAATTACCTTCCCAAGAAATCTTTATATGTCCAATACCTTCTGGTCTCACCAAAAGGCCAAAACCAAGGGCCTTAAGGAGGTTCTCAAGGAAGAGAATTCAAGAGGTAAAATCCTATTTCATTTTCTTTTATTTTATTTTAAATTATTTTTATTTTATTATACGATCTTGAACTATCCTTATAAAAGTGAAATTAAAACTTTATTATCATTTATATACTATAATTTTATCATTCTTATGGAAAATTCATCATCAAACTTATTCTCCTCACCCTTTTATTCTAAAAATGAGAACATCATCCGTAATGTATTGATTTACCACCATCATGGATGATACACTTTAATTTTCCATTATCCCCCTCAAGGCGGATAATAAAACCATTATTATGGATAAATTATATTTTATTATACAAATTTTAATTTATTTAATTTTTTTAATATTATATATAAAAATTATATTGAATAAAATGATATATGTCTGTGATGATCATAAACATCTTTAAAATAAATTAAATCATTCTCATTAAAGTTTTATCAAATTATTCATCCTAATGTTATAAAAAAGGTATGTGGTATCAATTAAGGTTATAGAAACATATTAATACCATTTTCACTCCACTTCTGGAGTTTTTCATCCATTCAACATGAAAATCCATAATGAAACAATAATGAAGACAATGAAATAAATGCACCCGAAAAATTGAATACAACAAAATATTATTAATAAATGGGTTGAAATATGTTATAATAATAGAATATATTAAATCTTATATATAAATATGGTTTATTAATATATTAATAACACACTTTAATCCATTATAGAATATATTTGAACACATTGGGAGTAAGACAAACCCGAGGTAAGAGAATTATTAACGCAATTTTCATTCATTGGGTTAACCTTCTACTTTATTGATTATGTGGTACTAACATTAGGAGTGAAATTAATATTAACCATATTCTATCTTATAATTTTTATTTATAGTGTATACACATATTCTATTTTTTTATTAATTCTCTCTTCAAATATATGATATTCATTAGGGGATTATCTTTAAAAGTCCACTTCTAAATTTATATTTTAAAAAAATTAAAAATGAATGTTTTTATGAAAGTATTAATATTTTATGATTATAGTTATTAGAAAATATTTATGATGAGTTTTGGGACCTATATCTCCCTCCAATTCATTAGGCATGTTTCTGCTAGAGGTTGACTGTGTGTTACTCCATGTGTAACATCGATGGTTAAACCATAAGGTAGTCGTGAGGGTTGCATCATAAGGTAACCAAGAGGGTTACATTATAAGGTAGCCATAAGGGTTAAAAATCATGTGTTATACATGAGGGTTACAACATTATGTACTTAATTATCCAAGTCATTTATTGTATTATTTATTTTTTCTATGTTTTATTGAAATATCATGTTTTCACAAAGAAATAATATGATACTAATGGGGTGAGAAGTATGAATTTGTGAAAATAATTTCATATTTTTATATGTATTCATGAAAAAAAAGTTTTTATCCTTCTTTTTTACTTCACTCACTGAGATATTTTTGCTCATTCAATGCTTTAATTTTTTTTACAAAGGGTTTAAGGATGGATAAGAGAAACGAAGAATGTCAAAGATAACTGAAGTGAAGAATGATTGAACAATAAGATATATACTTTACCTATTTAGAAATAATTAAATCAGAATGTCAAATATGAAAACTAGGGAAAACCCAAATGTTGTCATAACTCCAAACCCAGTCTTAATGTGCCATGTTACATCCTATCATCCCAAATATAAAACAAAATATATGTCCCTATAATGATCATGTATTTAAAAAAAGAAGAAACTTCTTGTATTCCCAAGTACCATGGAATCCTGAGAAAGGTGTGAGTACAAATTAATAAGATAGAATTAATGGTTTATAAAGAAATAACCAGTATAAAAAATATGTTATATTCATAGAAAAACCAAAAAATAAAAAATGAAGGAAAATAATCATGTTTCCCAATAAACATTTATTAAATAGCCATATGGATTAATAGGTTTTATTATGTCACTCAACCATCCAATACTACAATTTCCCTATATAAAATATGAATCATAAATCATAGGGGTTATACAATCTAAATGAAAAAGTACATTATGAATCATTTATATTCATGGTTTTAAAGAGGTGTTGATCTAATTAGAAATCCCATATCAAATTCTCTTAGAGATGATATCATCTTACCATTAGCCTAGACAAATATACAGAGTTCCATATGCAACATATCAAATAAATATTCCAAATTACATTTTAACCCATCAAAAATAAAAAATAAAGATATCTATGTTCAAATCCTTACTCATTGGTTTTGATATTCATGTCCATCCTATTAAACCAAGGATTTTGAATTCTAGGTTTAGCGATAATAAATCAAGGAGAAGGAGTTCCATGTCCAAAATCCTTACCCATGGGTTTGAAGAATCATGTTGAGAATCAGTAACCATTTATTTATTTCATAATTTCAGAGGCCCAACACACTCAACATTTTCATTCGGTCCTTACCCATTCAAAATTCCATTCATTATCAAGGTCTATTATTCTCTTCCTCTTTATCCAAATTGTATACTTGAAATATTTTACCAATTACACATTTAACTCAAAAATTTAATTTTCATCAAAACCATTAATACTATAAACATACCGCTTTAACCATTTCCCTTTTTCTTGTAATAAACACTAAATAAAAAACCCTATAGTAAAACACATTGATGCCACTCTCCAAAACATGGGTCTTTATCTTATGAAAAATTAAACAAGGCCCAAAAACTTCATTACCTTTAAAACCATTATAAGATTCATTAAGTCATTATCAAAAAATAAGTAACTAAACACTCATTTAAAATCATCCTTTGACATATTTTTTTAAAACCCCTTTAAAATATTCTTGGGTTCAATGCCTCATTTTTAAATTTTATACACATTAATGAATTATTTTACCTCATTAAAAATCACAATCAGATCAATATTTATGCATACCATTTAATGTATTAAAAAAACTCTTACATATATCAGAAAATATTATCATAGAAATCAATTGAATTCTTCTTATTAACATGACGTAAACAATTATCCCAAAATTATACCATGTATCCCCTTAACCATGCTAAAATACCAAAGTTAAATTACTACAGTTTACTCTCATAAATTATCTATTTAATCATTTAAAACTTCATTAAACCACTCTCTAGGGATTGGTATACCCCATGGGAAAACCTAGGCCTATTCTCAAATCATCAGCTTTCCTGATATTGTCTGTGAAGGGTCTCACACATCAATTTAATACCTAATTTAAATTTCTTAGTCAAGGGGAAAAAGAATTGCATTTTAACAACCACATGATAAATAAAAACATCAACACTATAGATAAAATCTCATATACTACCAACATCATGCTTGTAGACCACACTCTCCCAACCAAAACCCTTGATTTGAGCTAAAATGACCTCAATCACAAGGGGGATGAACTCATTTGAAATAGGGCTCACAGGCTGTAAAATTTAATGAATAACTAACAATGAATATTTTAAATAATAGAAATGATCTTAGTTAGGTACTTACATATGGACTCAAATTGAAACCAATGACACTCGAAACACCATTTAATAAAAAGATAAGCATCCATGAAAGATTTAGAGGAAGGAGGGTAACGCCCTAGGATACTAGAGAATAATTGGGGTACAAATTGAGGCATAAATATTTAAGACCATGCAGAAATAATGGTAAATTAACCATTTTTATGGGGTTTCATGGTTTAGCAACACAGTTTCCCAAGCTATGCTCCAATAGTGTTGTCTCCTCTATTAAATGGGAAATTGAGATGAACTATTTCTCTAGTCATCTGGGCATTTTGGAAAACCATATTGAAACCAATAATTCCCCTCTATACATGAGACCAACATCCACATGGGCAACTTTTCCACATTGCATGATTTTTCAAACCATAATCCTTTATAGTTTTGGCCACACGGTCATGGTTCATTGTTATAATTAACTATTCATTATGAAGTATAATTCTAATTTTCCCACTTTTTCATTCCCTGAACTCTTAGGGCACTACCAAAACCTTCCCAACTACATAAAATCACTTCATTAACCATTAAAAAATTATTTTATCCAAATTTAAAATGAAACATTCCTTTTTTAAGTTCCAAGATCATACAACCCCTCCACTATATTACATATCATCCCCTAGAAGCCTCAACGATCATCCATCCACCTCACCCATACTATATCGGTCCCCACATATAGACAATTACAATGATTATCTTAATAAATAATGCATAAAAAAAGTTCCAAAATCTAACTCAAGGTGATCAACCAGCCAAATCCCATTCCAACACCCATTGCCAATACAAAAACACCAATATGGTGATTACCCAATCAAAATATTGATTATGAATTCTACTGATTACATTTTATATCTTTAGTGCTTCGAATTTTAAATATAACCATATGTAAACCAATATATTCTTATTGCCTCTTATTCCATTAGAATATTCTAATGGATCATTGAAATTTCAATCTCACAATGTGACCAATGTAGTTCCCACATATCATTTCCAAAGACCCCTGATATTTCAAATAAATATCCACACAAATATTCATAATAAAAAATCCAATAGGAAAGGAAACATACCCAAAAATCATGCATGAAATAATAAAAAGTTATAAATATTTCAATGTAGTAGTTTTATAACACAAATTATAACAAAGGTTTCAATATATATTATCCAAAGTCAGACCACCTCACCCATCTCATCCTGAAAATGCATGTATCTAGTAGCAGGTAAGTCATCACCACTCATGGGTATGACATCTTTACACACATAGGCATTCCAAAACCACCAAAACATGCCCACTAACGTTTATATCTGACTCACAATGAGATTCTACATTCAAAAAATATACAATATCAATACCACTCTAGTACAAAAACAATTTTTTTATTTCATGTTTTTTATCTATTTAGCATTGGGTTTGAGGTAATGACATTGAGAGCGACATTAAAAATGGTTTATTTTTTTTCACATCTATTTTTAAAAACCTAGGTGAAATACCATCTAGAAATGATGTTAAAAAGATATTTTGTACATTGATTGAAAAAAATGTTAAAAGTCATTTTTGGTCATTTTTTTAAAAACCGAAATTAAAAGTCATTTTTAATGTTAATTTTTAGAAAAACCATGTAAAAAATGTTTATTTTCTTATAAATAATTTCTTAAACTTTGATTTGACATGTTGTAGAGTTCAAACAGAGTTACAGATCAAAAGTTATGATCATCATAGGTTTGATATATATTTTTCAAAGAATGATCGAATGACCAAATTATATAATCATCTTATAAGGAATTTTAGAATCCAAAAATGGATTTATAGTTTAACCATGATATGAAGAATTATTCATAATTATAATAAATTAATAATAATTAAATGGTATATCAATTAATAAAAATACTCATAAAAAATATTAATCATGGAAAAATAATTACAAAATACATGGATGAGATCTTAGAAAAAAGAAATAGTTGATTCACATGAAAGATGAAACATGTCGAGTCAGTGAAAAGATGATGGTTGAATGAAATGACCGTTAAATGGTATATAAATTTTGAAAACGAATCATAAAAAACATAAATCATGGATAAATAATTACAAATACATTGACGATATAGTGGAAGGACGAAATAGTTGATTAACGTTGAAGATCAAACAAGAAAATTTGGGGGAATGATGATTATTGATAGAAATGATCATTAAATTATGATATATTTATAATGAAAACATATAAATAAGATCATAAAAGAAAATTTGTTATTATAAAATTTATTCTGAAATTGGAAATTTTGATGTCGCGATGTAAATAAATCGAAATTTTGTGTTGGTGGGATTTTAAAATTATCTTTCATGCCAGTCTTACGATAACCATCTTGAAAAGATATTAAAATTTTCGCATATTTTTCATGTTGGTTATATAAGAACCAACATAAAAAATAAAATTTAATGACATTTTCACTTCAGTTATTTAATAACAGAGGTTAAGAGGTATTTTCACATCAGTTATTCAATAAAAGACCTGAATTGTTTTTAAAAAAATTTATTTAATTTCTCAAGATTATATTTGATGGGTTTCATAGCTCAAATGAAGTTAAGGATCAATAGTTTGGGACACTAGAAGTTGTCCTTCACTATGACATTTCTAAGAGATGATAAAATTCTAATGTCCATATCATTTGTTCCGTATCTTCGTTTGAGCTCCGTGACCTGTCAAATCGAAGATTGGGAAATGAAATACACATTTCCAAACATTTTTAATGTTTATTATTTAATATCCTATGTGAAAAATTTCTTTTTTTACATTGTTTAGTAAATAAAAAACTCTAAAATGTCAATAAAATTGATTTTTCAGGTTGGTTATTATAAAACCGAGGTGAAAAATCAGAAAAACTATATTTTCACGTTTCTAATATATTAATTGATGTGAAAAATAAATGGTTAGAAATTTTTACAATGGTTATAAAAAACCAATAAGAAAAAAAGGAAACATTAAAAATAGTTTTTGTACTACTACCATCATTACGATCTAGCATACCCACTGATGAATCTATGACATATGAACCTCAATTTACATTTAAAACAACTTCAATCCCAATGAAAATTATAATATCAATCATCACCACATAAATATTTCTAGTAACATTACTTATTGATTTTAATATCCCACCACTTTGGTTTCTCACCACCATCCCACTACCACCTGAACTAATCCACCACTAGTTCCATATTACCATGACCCATCCAACCTTATTACTACTTCAAAATTGACCTATACCCTTGGTAAATAATCATGAATATATCCAAAAAACCATGTATTGTATTGTTGTCGATATAGATAAAATCTATAGGCACCCAGTTTTGTGGGATATTTCCGTGGTATTGCATTGCGGTAAGAGAATCTATACCCTCTGTTTTGACAACTGTTGCAATATCTACCATAGTTTTATACAATGGATGTTTATATATAGCTACAAACATGTCTATAGGTGCTATTTATATATTGGAAACCCATATTTATAAAATAGGTAAACCATGACTATATACCTAAAATAATATGTTTCCAGTATGATTAAATATTTGTACCTCTCTTATAAGATATCAACCACCTAAGAACTACACTATAGAAAAATTTGGGTATATATATTTATATTCTGATATATATATATATATATCATTAAAATCCATGTAAAGAGTTATTCTTATTTTTTTCATGGGAAATTATTTCCCCAATCAATAATGGGAAACTAATATCCATGATTTTGAGAAATAATGGAAAAGGGAAAACTCAATAGCCACGATTCCATGAAAGGTGAATATATCCTTTGATGAAGCAACTTTAATCATGGTTATTAGAAAAAAATGGCAAAAGGTATAATATATAGCCATATTTTTTTGGGAAAATTGTCTCTATAGGTCTGTTCTATATTAGTGGAGGGTTGTACTCCCATAGCGGACATATCACTCCCCACCATAGGGGTCTCATTTCAATTGACTGACTCAAGAAAATACAAGTACCACTACCCATGATCTAATTAATAACAAAAACCAGAACTGAATGTGTTCATCTAGATATCACCTGAGAAAAAAAATCAAACTTCAACTATCATCTATTCCAAATTTTTTAGAATGGAACCGAAATATTTTCGAAATTTTAGTCCATACCAAGGGCCATACTCATAGATGGGTGATGGTGAACTTCATAACTTAATAACTCACTAACAACACTCCAAGAGTGAAAAATCAAGGGAGGTCCTTACTCAAACCAAAGAATTCCTTCAAAAATATTGAAATATAGATGATGATATCAAATTATAATATGGAAACTTCCCATATATTGGTTATGATCATCTTTGGAATGGGAGTGCACTAATATGTCATTTAAGAACACCACTATATCTTCAACAATTTCTTATATAATATCTCGGAGAAGGGATATGTCATGATACCAATAAAGTCAATGGGATTCCCTAATTGAAAGAATCTCATCAACATATGATCACAACATTCCAAGAAGAACTCACTAATGAAAACTCACTGTTGAATCATGACTCTTTCCAAAGAAGTTATGCACTGGAGTTCTCTCTGGAAATACCGCCACAAAACCACTCATGTTATTTCCCCATGAACAAAATTTTTTTAATTAAATTTTTTTTAATATAATAATAATAAAATAAAGTACTATACCTACCTATAACACATCATAATAGTTTCACCAAAAATGACAAGAACTTTCTCCTAATCCACCAGTTCACGTATCTCAAATGGCATCATGCACCTTTAGCACATGACTTCCATCTTGAACTCAATAGAAATCCTTTGTTAAATACGTCCATGCGACCATATAATTATCCCTAATCAAATTCTAATGAGTCATACACTACTAGAACTAAGATCAAATTCACACTTAGGAAACTAAATATGCCTCTTGATAATTAGCTTCATCTAGATAAATCTTTCCTTGATAATTTTATCAAATAACCTTATCTATCACACTCGTCAGGTCCAACTACATGATTACCTATCATCCTAGTAATAATTTATAGATCAGGTATCCCATTAATGCTCTATCTAGCCTTTTATTTTCTTTACAAGTTAAATATTTATTCTCACATCAAATAGTATTAGAACAGTTGGGTCAAGTTATTAAATGATCTTAAACATTCTAAAATATGATTAAATAAAAAAACATAACTCAAGGTGATTCCTTTAGAAACAAAAAACAACACACAACCATCAATTTTATAGAAAATAAATTACACCTATCTTGAATTGTTTCCATCCCTAAAGAATCCCCCTCTGCTTTATATATTATTGAACCCTCGACCCTGGGCTATCCTCACTCATGGACACCATCAATTTCCAAAATCCATCAACTCTTAGACATAGCTTGATTTTTATTCCCAAATCCACTTGTTATACCACTGATCCATACACATATAACCTCACATAATAAAAAACTCATAGGAGCACTCTTACCATCATTCCAAAACACACTATATCAAGCACACCAAAACTAATAACTTACTCTAGGTCTTATACCCACAGAATAAAAACCACTAATAATGGAACAAAAAACCAAGAATCCCATTTTATGGTTCTTCATATAACCTGAATTTTCAAAACTAATAATAGTTACCACATTCATGTTACCATAAAAAAAATTTCATAGCCTTAGGGACACAACCTAACTAAAGGAACAACAAGTAACATCGCACTATCAAAGACATCCAAACCCACTAGGGCCTCAAAATCCATGACTATTGGTATAAAAAATAGATCAATACTAGAAGAAAAACCACCCATACATAGGGTTATATAATAACAAAAAGGTTACTCATTGACATTGTACATAATGTTAAATTTTTTAGTGTTTCCCATTAATTAAAAATGACAATTTAAAAATCTAAGGGGTCATATATCAAAACTTTTTCTTAGAATTTTTTTTAAAAAATTATCAAAATTATTCAATTTTATGATTAATGGGTTTGGATAAATAAAATTTCATTCAAAACTTATAATGGGAAAACACATTATATGTTGCATAATGACACATTATTTAACCATGAATCTTACCTTCTAATTCATTTATACTTTCTTAATACCTAGAAGTCATTGAAGGAGTTGGTAAAATTTTTTTTTACAATAAACATATAATTAAAGCATATAAATTCTTATATAAACATTAAATACCATCCCATTTGAATAATTTATATCTATAGGAAGATATGTATGACCCGAAGATGCAATCCACCTATAAAAAATTACTTTACTAGCATAATTAATCAAAGGGACCTATCAATCACATACAATATATGGATTACATTTCAATCTTATATGCCAAGAAAGATGTAGGAACTCACATCCTCACTTTCCATACTGATCCAAGAGATAAGAATCTCATCAAACAGTATTGTCACATTTAAGTTCACTATTCGAGGTATAAAATTTGTCAACTATAAAGTATAAAGGAAATAATCAATTTTCCCACTATTGGGAAACTAGTTTCCCCCTAGGCATGAAGATACAGTAACCTAGGAATTAAATCATCACCAATATCTAACAAGACCCAAGTGTTGTTACTTGACCATAGAATACTTTGTGTTATTGTAATGATACCATTTCATTGGAATAAAATACAAGTAAATCACATCCCAAATGACCGAATGGGTTTATAGTATTTGTATAGAAGATACATACATGATTCTTATTTTACAAATTAATACATTAATTAAAATATAATTTTAGTTCTCCTTTTATAATAATAAATTTATTCCATTTATAATATCATTGCATAACATTTTTAGTAAACATCATTGAATTCCAAGTGAAATAAAACATAATAAGGGTGTGCTCAAATTATTAGTAAAGGAAAAGTATATTTGAAGGAATAATGAATCAATGAGAATAATCAATATAGAATGTTAAATAACTGTGATCCCAAACCATGTAGTTAATAATTGAAAAGTAAGTGAGTAAATAGTATTTCAATGTAAATAAATCTAAACTCATTCAATTTAATAAATAAAATGATAATGAAATTTATCCATATATATTCCATTGTAAAATCTCATGGATAAATAATAACTAAATCTAGATCAAATAAATGATTAATTATTTTATGCCTCGTTTTCTAGGTACATGGAACCACTACCCTTAATACCTTTCACAAGATAGATTAAAAAAACTCGTTATAAACAATTTTTATTTTTAAAACTTTAACTATACAATCAATACCTTTTAAAAGATAGTAAAAAACTACTCTAATTTATAAGTAGAATTGAAGGGATTTCTTCAATTCATTTTTTCCCATGAGAATAATTATTCATTGAGGGGATATCTATATCTAGGACCCACCCATGTCGTACCAATCCAAAACATTCTCTAGAAATCGAATTACATATTTAATTATTAAAAAATTTGCCTTATCATATATCTATATTGAATAAAGGATACAAATTTATATATATTTTTTTAAAAAATCAAATTAATGTCAATGTAAACACCGTATAAAAAATGGTATATGGTTTAGTCAATAAACATATATATGATTAATGATTTTAATAGTTAGGGTAAATTAAATGTTCAAGGATAATTGAAGATTTAATATTTCAAGGTGACTAAAAAATTAATCAAGGAAGTGAATGTAAATACTATCCTTGACCAAATAAAAAAACTATTTAGAAAAAGAATAAGGATGGTATCAATACGACATATACCCATTGGAAAAATTATAAGGGGTTTTGTCATTGATGAAATTATAGAATAACTTTAAAAACATACTTAAGGAAAATAACATTATGTTTTAAAAAACCCGTTGAAAATTTTTTTATTTTAAAATATCTTTTTGAATTTTTTTAAAGGTTGAAAATTTATTTGAGAAATCATTTTGAAAAGGTTAAATTTTTTTTTGATTTTTTTAAAAAAACATGGTTTTGAGAGAAAACATATCTATGATCCAATAGAGTTAGGTATCCTTAAAAACATTTTATAAATCATTTTGAGTACAATCGAGTGAATAAAGGGTAATTTTATTTGATTATGTTTATGAATAATAAAATAAGAAGAATATAAATGGTTTCATTGAAAAATGGACTTATAATTTCTTGGAATGGAATTTCCAGTGTAAACAATCCTGAATAAAATGAGGCTGTGAAGTAAAAATTTAAAAAAAAGCATAACATTGATGCGAAACTTAACTAATGAATAGATTATGTGTGTTAGATTTACATAAAAAACAGGTGTAAATAAATAAATATAAAGCATAATGTTATTACACACATAATCTTAGAATATTAATGATAATGAGGATTTAAAATAACCAAATGGAAAGGAATCAGGTTATGATATTATTTACAACTTGGTAACTATTGGATTATAATCCTCATGAATGAAATAATATCAAATATATCTCTATATACCATTAAAAATAAAATAAAAATGAAATTTAATGTCAATTTGGTTATATTTACACCATATATATGTACACCTCACTTAAAGAAATGTGAGAAAAGAAGCATATACCTTGTGTTTCCTTTCAGGTGAACATCATTTAACATCTTATATTATAGTTTTAAAATGTCACTAAATTATAATAGAACCATAATAATATTTATAATATCATATATTATCTTATTATAAAATCTTATTATCTATTTTTTAAAAATATTTCATTATTTTAACTATTTAGGGTGTTATTTGTCTGGACTTTCAAGTATGTTTTGACTTATTACTTGTTGTTACTATTAAATAGATAATGATTCCATCATCCAAAAAATTAAAATCATGAATTAATTATCATATATATCTATTATTTATTTATTTATAATTATTCATAATCCTTGTATATATGAAATTAAATTCACTATTCATGTAGATGATAGGTCGTACTTATGCATGAACTCTATATTCATTTCATTATTATAGTTTACAATAATTAAAAGTAAATAATATATATATATATATATATATTATTAATACACTATAATTTATATTTCATATATGTTATATAGTTTTATTATAACCACCCTTTTTATATATTTTCTATAGTGTGAAAAAATCACACGACTTTGAGGAGGCGGTAGTCTACACTTCCACAAACGATGTTATCATATTTACAAAAAATTGGAAAGCATAAAGGACTGGGTTATATAAGAATTATATAATAATAGATAAATTATAAATACCATATATATAATATATCAACATAGTTTCCATCATAATACCTAACCATGAAATGCAGTAAGGAAAAAAGTGAATAATAATTGTTTCGCGAGGCGGTAGTTCACCGTACAAAAATGGTTGTTCATTACCCATTAGATGAAAGTATGTGCAAGTTTAGGTAAAAACCTAATAATAAAAACATATGATTATATTTGTGATTCTATTTTTATTAGATAATATTACAATAAGAATAGTTTAGTGGGTTGAGAATGGAAATAAATCTAAAGAACTTCAGTAAGGATGTTACCACTTTTTCGGGTAACACCTTTTGGTTTTAACCAAAGGGATTCAAAGGATTGATTTATGAAAATGGAGGGGATTATAGGTTTATTTTAGGTATTTACAGGAACTATTTTGGCATATATTGGTCGATACATTGTGTCTTCAGGGGTGTAATGAATTGGGAAGGATGAGTGCCTTTTTATAACAGAGGTGGAGTGAAACTCTTGGAAATTTATTGGAAAGAAAATTTAAACCATGTTTTTGCGATAAAAATGCCTCCAATAATTTTGAAACGTCTATAAAATGGAGGATAGGGTCGAAATATGGTCATGGAATGGATGTTTACATGTTTATAGGTCATTTTGGCACTTATGTTTAAGGTTATGTCCCTTGTTAGGTGATTTTTCCTCTTAATCATTGTCATTAATTTAAATTAATTACAAAAGTAAATCTATTAAAAAAATATTTCGAAAATAATAGAAATTATAAATTATGATGATTCCAATTATAGACTCAATTTTTTAAAATTAGAATCACATTAGTGGAAGAAATTAATTTAAAATAAATCTCACAAACAGGATGACAA
This sequence comes from Viscum album, assembly GCA_963277665.1. Taxonomy (NCBI): domain Eukaryota; kingdom Viridiplantae; phylum Streptophyta; class Magnoliopsida; order Santalales; family Viscaceae; genus Viscum; species Viscum album. The sequence goes on along the minus strand of OY728162.1, from coordinate 1,442,466,843 downwards.
GAAAGATTTTTAAAGTAAAAATGTTCAAAATATTGAGATGTTTTTATATCCAATTTTAAATGTGATATTTATTAAAATGACATAAACTGAATTAATTGTCATATAATTTTTCTAAGTAAACAATATAACCAGATAAAAATTTAGTTTATATATATAAATAAAATATATAAAAAATAATTTTTGAATTCAATTTCAGTATTTTTCACTATTCCTAAAAAATCAAAATTCACGGAAAATTTCCAAAAATTCGGCCTAAGATAATATTTATATTATTATTTCTAATATAAATTCGATTATATATATAAATTTTATAAATTTCAAAAAATTGGATTTAAAAATTGTTCACCATTACAAGGTGGTAATATTGCCTTTATAAAAATAAAGATTATTAGGTGTAATATTGGGATTGTTCTTATATTATAATTATCAAATATTTTGGATAAATATAAAAAAAATATTTAATTTATAACATATATATTAAATTAATATCAATAAATAACTTTTATTAATTTAAATTATTAGGGGAAGGCATATTTTGGGCATACAAATAGTTTTTTAAAAAAACATTCTGTTTTTATTCAATTGGTGCTTATATTGATTTATAATTAATTTTTTACAATTGAATTCATTTTATATTTATGTAAACCATATATTTTCTTATTTTAGTTTATCCTATTCCTTCCCACTAATTTATAAAATAGTTTATATCTTATTATATTAAATAATAATATTTTAATAAAATATTGTCATTTGGTAAACCTCAAACTTGCTTGTAATGCAAGCTCTCGATGAAAGCCTCTATTGTGCGTAACATAAGCTAAATCCAAATTTTATGATTTTAATGTTATATCATAGATTGAATTTGTTTAAAATATTAGTTATATTTTAATGTATTGGGTTATTATATTCCTTTACAAGCTTGGTGTTGTGTGTTATACACACTTTCTAATACAATGTTCTTACTTCATAATTTTAGGGTGTTACTCCAAGACACGTTTCTATTATGCCCAAATAGTAATAAAAAATAATTATTCTCTCATACCACATTTTCACATCTCATCCTAGTAGCCACAATACTGACACCTATGTTTGTTTCTAGCATGACCTCAAGTACACCTCCCCATATATCAGAGGCTGTAGACTATCAGTTTGGGTTTAATGAGATACATTAGGGAGATAATACCCACTAATAAGAGTGAGAAAATAGTTTAAATAATATAATTATATATATTTAATAGTATAATTGATCAATATAATAACACAAGACCAGTTCCAATAATAAACCTTGTGAAATGTTATATAAAAATGATATGTATACTCTATATTTCATGAAATCATTCATGAATTATCCCACATACAAAAATAGGAAAACTATTACCATGGTCATGAGTCCAATATCTATCATAAAGTACCATTATCCATCCTATCATACTAATACTAAACCAAAGTAATAGTCCCAATCCTAAACATATACCTAGGAACAAGTAGCATATGCTTGGTTACCCTAAGGACATGTTAGTCTGACCAGGGTTTGTGTACAAATCATTAAGAAAACACCTACGATTTATAAAGAAATAAAAAATCTAAACAAAATTATTTTTAGATAACCAAATGATCAAATAATTAAGATGATAGAATAATCATGTTTCAAAATAAAAATTTATTAATTACCAATTTGGATTCTTGGGTTCCATTATGTCACCCAACCGACCAAACTATTTTCATCCATGTCGAATGTCTAAATCATAAATCATAAATCAATGAGGTCATAAATTATAAATAAAAATAATTAACTTATAATTATTTCAATAATTATTCAAAAGGACTGTTTAGTTAATTACCAATTCCATATCACCTACTCTTAGTGCCCATATCCTTATATTGGCACGCTAGCCAAAGGTATGGATCTCCATGTACCTAAAATCATAACAAGGATGTCTAATTCCATGTCAATCCATTCTAAATCTTGTATAAAGGGTTCCATGTCTGAAATCGATACGCATGGGTATTGATTTTCATGTACATAATATCAAAAATAGATATTAAATTCCATGGTGAGCCATCCTAAATCAAGGATAATGAGTTCCATGTCCAATATTTTTATATATGGGTTTGGAGTGTCATGTAAAAAATCAATAACTGTTTCATAATTTAAAATTTTCAAAGGTCCAATATAATCATTCTTTTCATATGGGGTGAAGTAATTAAAACTTTCAATAATTTATATAGTTTAATATACTCACCCTCTTTGGACTGATTCCAAATATAAACCATTTGAAGAATTATTTGTTTAACTTAACAATTAAATTTTACTAAAAATCATTAATAATATAATCCTCAATATATTAAAATTTCACCTTTTACCCATCATAAATACTAAAACCAAAAACTGTTTTTAAAAAACCTTGAATCCACTATTTAAAACATGGGGCTTACAATTTTGAAAAACCAAACAAGGACCTATACCTTCATTCAAATTAAACCCATTAAGATATCCATGAAGAAATTTTCACCAAATGGGAATCAACAAACTCAGTTAAAATTAACAATTGAATTAAATTTAAAAACCATTTTGAATTCATATTCATGTAATTGAATCGTTTTAAAACATTGCCCATTTATAACATTATTTTCACTGAATAAAAACCATAAACAGAACAAAATATGGTCACACCATTTAAAAAATCCCAAATCCTCCTAGCAATTTCACAAAATCATATAACTAAAAACATTTTAGTTCAACCTATTAATATTATATAAACACATAACCCCAAATTATACATATTATCCCTTTAACCATGTTAACATATATATATATATATATATATAAACCAAACTATAACTCTCATAAAGTACTAATCTCGTCATTTATGATTTAATTACACCACTCTCATGGGATTGGTATACCCCATGGGAATGTCTATGTCTAGTTAGAAATCATCAATGTACCCAAAAATTCTTTTTATGGGTATCAAAAGTTAATTTAAGGCCCAATATATTTTTCATAGTCAAGGACATAAACATTTACCAAGGAAGTGCATTAGAAAAACCATAAGCGTAAGAACAACATCTAACCTATGGGTAATAGTTTGAAAAACATGAAACTCATGATCGTAGAAAACCACTAACCCACCCACATCCTATTATTTATGATAACATGACCCTAATCACAAGGGTGAAGAACACTGGGGAAATAGGGCTAATGATAATCAGAAGTGAAAGAATAATTGAACATGGCCTCATCAAGAATATATAATTGAACAAAGTTGGAGACATACACTTCACTTCTAATCTCAACGCAAAACACTCCAAACACCCAAGGATTGAAGGATAACAATACATGGAAGACTGGGAAGAAGTAATTTCTCCCCTAGGTTGTTGGAGAAACATCATAATTAAAATCAATGTAGAAATAATTAATACTAATAGGAAAAAATAGTTAATTCCACATTTTTAAATAGGAACATGGTTTTGTCACACTATTTTCCAAACCATGCACCAACAATACAGTCTCCTCAATCCAAGGGAAATCCAGGATGTATGGTTTATTTGGTCATCCACTTATCTCAGTAAACTGTAGAAACACCATGTGTTCCGCTCTATCCAAGTGACATAAAATGACATGGTCACATAGGCCACCTTATATGGTTTTCAATACTATGATACACCCCTACATGCCACATGGTCCTAGTGAACCAGTTTAACTAACTATAGACTATCCATGATCCATGCACATTAATTATTTTTTACCTCTTTTTCATGCACCAAACCCCTATAACACCGAAGATACATTCCAAACAATGGGAAATAATTTAATTAACCATTTAAAAATAAGTACAAAAAAATTATAATGAAACATACCTATAAATGTTTTAGGATCTTATATAAGTTATAATAGATAAATCTAGAAATACAATAGTCTAAGAAATTTGATTATGATCCATAGAAGGGATTTGAGTCTTGTAAACCCATTAAAACCTTTCTTAATTTTGAATAAAAATTATATCAAAGGTATAATTTTAAATTAAAAAGTTAATAACATGAAATATAAGAGGATTATGATAAAAAAATTAAAATAGGTTATTATTTACACTATTGAAAACGAAACATGGTGTATAACTTAATCACGACTCAATATAATAAAATTATAGATTAAACACTTATGAATTTAATAATTTTATAATCCAAAATAATTAGATGATTAAAAATAACATGATTATGTAAATCCTTTTAATTATATCATGGATTATTATAAAATAAACTCTTAGTGAGTATAAACATCATAAAAATAATAAATTAGTTAATAAAATTAAATATTGTATCAATGAAGATAAATTGAGATAAAACCCCTTACCTATGGTCCAAAATGACTATTCACATACACGGAACTTCATTAATAAATAAATAAATTTCATTCTATAAATTATAAAAATCTTATTCTTCTATATTTCATATTACAAGGTCCTTTAACAAGCACATATTATTTATTTATAGTATATTTTTTGGACAATTTTGGTTAATTGAGTTTGTTTAGTGAATTTCATATTAACTCCTAATATATGTTAAAAAATATGAAAGTTTCATATAATAGTCTCATAATATCCAAAATACTAATATTAATATGGAATAAATGTTTATATATTTAGTATATTTTTCAATTCATCTAGGATGGGTGATGGGGAAAAATTAAACACATTGCTCAGGGAGGCGATAGTTCATGTACACATGGCTATTGATTCCAATTTTATACAAATTAATGGTGGGAATGTAAATTATAATATTAAAACTACGAATAATATATATATATATATATATATATATATTATTTATCACATTTATTTACCCACTAAATCTGTTTGATCATCCATGAATGGAGGGGATGAAAAATGGAATATATATAATTGTGGAGGTGGTAGTCCATGAAATTGCCCAACAATGCTTTTACTTCCCTCAGAAGATAGTGTAGGAGAAATAATGATTGTTAAATTAACATAATAACATGTTAATATAATAATAAAAAATATTTAATTATATGTTTAGGGATAAAATGGATCAAGAAGAGGAATATTAAGGAATGACATAAGAATGAGATAATACAAAATTTAGAGACTCGATCATTCCTTGGAAAACTCTTTATAATTAAAGGGATGAGGGTAAAATAGTGTAATCCATGGATTAATAAAGCCCGAGGGAGTTATAGTACAATATATTTAGTCATAGGTTCACGGAATGTTATATTGTGAGGTTCATGTTTTAATGGGTGTATGTTAATGATTTTATAAGAGAGGAAAAAGTTAATTTGGGTAAGACCTTTAATATTTTAATAATTTTGTGACACCATTCCTTGGTCAATGGATGCATGGTTTTGAAAAAAGTAATATTGGGATGTCTTTTTGTTTATAAATACTAAATCAATTATTTGTAGACATGTTTTAAACATGTTATATTGTTTCAAAAATTATGTTTTTACGATTCATTATTTTACTTTTAAACTATTTTTCTAGTTTTTTACAATGTGATTTTAAATATTATTAAACATATAATATAGACCATATAAAAAATATAGGTGTTATAGAAAAAAATGTAACCTCTATTTAATCAAATTAAATATATAATATTATAAATTCTACATTTAATTTAAAATAATTATTAGGTATAAAAAATGATTTAGTAAAAACATTCTATTTTGACCAGTAAGGATTATTAATATTATTAATTATATATTAACAATTTAATTAGTGATAATATAGTAATATTCATGACTATAAATCAGATAAAAATAATAATTTAATGTTTTTATTTTAATTTATTTTATTTAATTTCCTTATTTTTAATTAAAAAATTATTATTAAATAAGCATTTCTCAATTATTATGGTAATTAGAATTAAAACTAATAATCAAAATTTTATAACTAAAAATTAAATTAGTCATATTAAATAATATGAAAATTATCATCTCAAAAATAATAATCATTTCATCATATTTTATTTGTATATATTGGTAATTTTATTTTAACGATAGCGTATGTAATGCATGGAAACATGTTTTTATGAAAAGTTTATTTTTAAGATTAAACAGTATGTGTTGGAAAAAATTACAAATGTTATTAATTTTAATGAAATTTAAAATATTATTATTGATCAAATAGGAGTTATTTGAAAGTGAAATGAATATATAAACATGTTTTACACATTTTCAAACATAATTAATCAAATAAAAGGAAATTTAGCTTTCATAAAATAGTGATAAATTTTATAAAATGTTATACATTGATTTTACAAATATAACATAGTATATTCAAATTATTTGTTTCAATTTAAAATATATTATTTTTATAGTAAAAAGGTTTCAAAACCATTAATTCAAAATGTTATAAAATTGAATGTATTTAAAAAATCAGTTTTCTTCACCCATTACCTAAAAATAATTTATTTTTGAAAAAACCAAAAAATTGTAATAAGATAAATTTGATATTATAAATAAAAAACACGTTTTCATTTTTTAAAATTTAATTTATATAATTTTATTTTTTATTTTTTATATAAAATAAAAAAATTATTGGGAAATTTATTTATAGGAGAAAAACTTTTTAAAATAATAGTTGTTCGTATTCTTAATTTCTATCAAACTATAACAATTCATCAAATAATCAATAAATATTAAATTTCATTATGATCATAATTCAAAAATAATGTAGTAAGTTTTATTTAATAAAAATTATAGAATATAAACAAATATATTAAAAAACACAATAATGATGTACATAAATTATTATAATATTATCTTTATATATGTCAATATATTTAAATTTATTTTTTATTTTAGATAGTCATGTTCACACCTACTTATTCAATAGATTTATTTTAATGGTTTAAGTATATAATAGTTTCATATTAGTTTGGTGTTATATGTGTAGAAATATATGGAACATATTTTTAATTAATTATATGGAAACATATTTTAAAATCTTGGGTCGTTATAGGGTTTCACCCCTTTATTCACCCATATGCATTAGATGACCCTTGGAAGCCGATGAATGATATCCAACCTTATTATCTTTAAATTCATGGTCCTTATATGGAAATTTTAAAAAAGTTCCAAGGTAAATCTTCCTCTCTATACTAATTTATTCCTCCCCCCTTCTCTTGTGGTTATGGATTCTCCCAAGATCTCTAGAAGAACTATAGATGATTTTAGGGTTCCAAATTAATTTGATTTTTCAATTTTGGTGTATAGGGTTTATAGACGTTGAATCGAACCTTTTTTACTATATCTCCATTGATGGTGGCCTATTTTGAGGGGTTTTAGCTCAAGTTATGCATCTTAAGTGTAATATTTTCTATGCAATTATTTTAATTTGAATTCAAATTGTGATTGTGATTTATAAATCTTTTTTATTGAATTTTTGAATATATGTGATATCAATGTAAGGATTTGAAACAGTTTAAATGCGTTTTGAGGTTGGCATGAATGATTTTTATTTTAAATTAAATGTTTTTATATTTTAAATTTATTTTATATGTTCTATGAATATTGGATATGACTAGGAGGATTTAAAAATAGACTTAATGGTTTGAATTGTATTCTTACTAGGGATTGGTTTTCAGTGAGTGATAAATATGTTGTAGTGATCAAATTGTTTTAATGTGATGTTTTGACCTCAATTTTTTTTGAAATGGTATTAATTTAGGATGTTATATTTTGGGTTTAAGATGAGTGTATGGTTTACCCCATACAAAGAGGACTTACTGAACATTTATAATGTTTTTATGGAAAGGGATTGATTTTGGCCATGTTATGGATTTAATAGAGGAAATATGCATGTTAACAATGTGGATTTGAAATGTTTATGAGGTGTGCATGATATAAATGGATTCTTAAGGATGCCTAAAGGTATGTTTTTTGACATTTGAAAAGGTATTAAAATTTCAGGCTATCTAGTTGCAACTTTTGATTAAAATATATTGTTATGAAGGAACCTTATTAATTTTTCCTTTTGTTATATATAATCATCATCCACTCCCTCAAATGACGCTGTAATGAGGTGAGAGTGATAATTACCCCGAAGTCCCACCTCTAGTAGGCCCTGGGGTTGCGACTAGGATTATGGGTGTACAAATCTCACAATATGGGAGGAATTACCCTTTATAATGTAAATATGACTGAGAGATAGAATGAATCATCCACAAATCTCCAAGACATAAAATACAAGAGAAATATATAAATAATCTTACATGAATGTAAAATGTAGAACTGATAAAAAAATAGTAATGTATCCAATGAAAATACCAAAAAGTAAAGTTAAAGGAGTGACAGAAAAGCTATCCCAATGCCCGAGCTATTATTGCCCAGCATGTTCCACATATCCTTTTAGAAAAGGGAAATTGATTTTATATACATAGGGTGTGCATAAAATTATACATAGAATAAAATGCAAACAATCTTATACACATGTGAAAGAAGCAAACTAATTCTCGTGTGATAAATGAACAAAACCAAATAATCCCTAAATAGGTATAATAACAAAACCAAATTTCACCAAGGAACGTTCACTACGTAATGAAAGCCATGAAATATAATATGTTATCAAGAACATCGACGATAGAGTACCCCACACCACTTTCCCTTTCGTATGCCTCTCTTACCCAAAATCATACGTCCTGACGCTCCCATCCCTTCCAATTACCAAATCACATCCTACCATCACACACTTAGGCCTAAAAAATACCTCCTTCACACTCCTGGTTCATACAAAAAATCATTCCCACACACACATAGTCTACACAACACATATTTCCCACAAACACCCAAGACTCAGAGGACACCACATCATATATCATCCCGAAGACATCTTTGAAATCACATCACAACTCATCCTGAAGACACCTATAAAGAAATCTACCTCACCCACAAACACATGGGATATTACAACAACCATCTAAAGAACTATATGACCCCTATCTCTCATAGATTGTTCCATACCTACCTCACTTGGAAGAATTAGTGGAATAGATTGTGTACCCACCCATCCGTACTCCTCCCCATATGTTGGAAAAAACACCCTGGTGTGACTATACAGATGTTCAACACATAGTTCTAAACATGGGTGGGGTGAATTTAAAAATTATAATAATATTAAAATATATGTATATTATTAAAAAATCTATCCCATGCTATGGGATTTAAAAAAAACGAACCAAATCACCAAACCATCACATTGGATGCCACCTCAAAATGAATTTATTAGTATCTGCAATAGTCATTTCAAAATGTTAAGAGCCCTAATAAATTAAAGAGGATTCACATTCCTTCTAGAGTAAAAACCCATTCATTTATGTATTTATAATCACCCACATTTAATCACAAAACCAACATTTAATATTTCATTAAAAAAATTCATATAATTATCACAACAAAACTAAGTCACTCCAAAATTTATTAAAAAAATGTTTATTTATTCCACAACTACCCCGAAAACTATCAGGAACGAAACACCTAGAAACATAGTAATAGTGATTCATATTCATCCAATGGATAAAGAGACCCTATAATTTAACACACTTCATGTTAAAAGCACACCATACCACAACCCCTAGATATATGGTGAAGATTTATGAATGTTATCAATGAATATAATATCAGTAATTACCCAAAAACACTACTATCCTTCTTCAAACTCATCCACCAAGTTCATCATAATAACAAAACGAACACCCAAATCACATACACATCAAGTAACACCTTATAACAAAACTAAATTACACATTCCTACTACATAATCACCCAACACCCATCACATACCCACTATAAAACCACATGTCATTCAATTCCCACCCCCACAAAAACCACATCAATCCCAAACATCAAATCAACGCACATGACAAGTAAAAACACATCTTCAAATTTAATAAGACATCACTTATTTAATTACACGTGTTATTTTAGCAGTTTTCAAAGAAACTATATGAAACAAGGACTTGCATTTAATATATTAATATATGTGGTTAAAAACATATATATATGATCATTCCAAAAAACAAAAAAAAGTTGTATCCTAAAAACCATCCCATGCATAAAAAAGGACCCCCCAATAGCCATGATTATTAGTGTGTAGTTATCCCATACAGATCACATGAATTAACAAAATAAAATATTCAATATGACCATGCATCACTTTTCCCCACCCCCTTTATATTGATTATTAAACCAATTTGGTTATCTTCATTAATATGGAATCAACTATCTTGTCAAGGGAAAACATCAATATTCTCATCCCACATGATGAAAAAATTGTAATTGTGATGAAAACACTTCCAAGAAGAATAATTATTTTCACTTTTTAGTTGAACAAAAAAGTCAGGCATGTGTATAGCAGGTGACTTTCTAGGGAATCAAAATCCAAACTCAATAAAAATATTCATGTAAGAAGACTTTGTGGATTTTTGGTCTCAATATAAAGATAAATGCATGGACGAAGGGTAGGTTATATTGACTCTCCTAAGACCAGATCTGATTCAATAGAAACTAGATATACTTTAATATTTCCATTAAAGGCCGATCTGGGATAGACCACATAGTTTTCCTATTTAATAGCCTACACATCCTTAGGGAAATAATTATATAATGTTTGGACATTTATTTGTTATTAGAGACTTTTAAATTTGGCCTTAAATACATTTTACAAAAAAAATATATGTCAAAAGGGAAAAAATGGAAGAACTAGAAACACTGCACACAAGGAACCACCGAAAACGAAACTATCAGGATGAAAAACCATCCACCCATCGTGATTAACTTTCAGGATAGACACTTCCATGATAGACACCACAAGATGAGACACCACTATACTGACCTACCTCCATGCTTGATGCACTTCTTCCCGAGGCACCATCGGTTGAGAGACAGCCAGGGTGAGACATTGCCAAGGACCCATCTCTAGGGATAGATATCATTAGTGAGGCACCATGAGAGAGACACTATTAGGATGAGGTAGAGTTGGGATGAGGCAAAATTGGAAAACATGGGAAACTGTGAGTTTTCTGATGTGTTGAAATGTGTCCTCTTATATTCCCATAAAATACCAAAAACAAAATTTAGAAAAAAGTAATGGACTATAAAGGTCCAGGACATCACATCAGATACCTCTAAAACTATTATCCTCCTTTCGAATTCAAAACCAACTGAAAGGGAAAGAGAATTATATTCCAATCTACCATCCCCCGAGATAACTCTCAAGGATATAATAAAACTTGAAAAAATACTATCAACCAATCATGTCAAAGTTCAACGATTAACTATATTCGGATGTCCAAAATATTGACATGAAACCTATACATCCATAAAAAACTCCTATGACATCTGCAAACTAGGTCTTATCATAATGGTTGTTGACATATTTACCTAAACGACCACAAAAAAACATTTACACTACCACAAAAATCTTCACTATCAAAACACATGAATCAAGGACTTTTGTCACCCCATGTCAAGATAATATGCTCTCTGGGCGGCACTAACTCTCCCACATAGGTTTAATCTCATAAAATATAATGTTTCTTGGTTATGAATTAGGACCCCTTTATATGTTAGGACCTTATAAATCATCGCAAACTAAGTGATGACATCTCATCATAAAATGGACAACATTCAAACATTACATCACAAAGAATAATAGAACAAGGAAAACATAATAAAAAATCGGGGTACATGGAATGAATCTATGCCTTTCTCTCTAAAGTTCTCTCCACCTGGCCACCATGCATCCACAACACAAAAATTAGAGGAATGGCCTATCCATACATCACCTTCTCTCGATGATCCCATATGTGTAATGACGTCTCCACAAATATTAAGTCATCCTCAATATCCAACTCTCCCTAGTCAATGACATGGGAGTCATCTTGAAGATACTGATGAAGATGAGAGGCATGAAATCCAACCTGGATCCCATCAAACTATGCTGAAAAAAAGATATTCCAACTACCTAACTCTCCCTCACAACTCAATGGGCCCAAAAAAACTGGTATAAGTCTTACTACATCTACCAAACCTCTACATCCCACATCAAGGGGAAACCATCAAGAACACATGGTCCGCAACCAAAATCTCTAAGGGTCTCCTTCTTCAGTTGGGATGCGATTTCCTCTTATCCAGTGATACTTTTATCCTCTCACGAACATGTTGAAACTTTTATGTCATGTTATGCACCACATAGGGAACAAGAAAAACTATCTCTTTAACCTCTTTTTAGAACAATGGGGAACAATGGGGTCCCTAGTACAATGCCTCAAATGCGGCCATTCCATTGGAAGAGTGATTTTTATTTTCATAATAAAAATCCCCAAAGGGAGGTTTTCATACCCAAGATCCACTAATGTCCAAGACTTGCAATCTCAACCAATCCTCTATTTTCTGAATAGTCCATTCCATCTTCCCAACTGTATGAGGAAGAAATGTAGTGATGAGACATATTAGAGTTCCAAAAAAATCCTACAATCCCCTCTGGACTCATGATATAATCCATGTGTCCAAATATGAGACAATAGACCTAAAAAATACATGAATATTTAATTCTTCATCCACATACTTTTTATCAAAATCATCCACTATGACTGATTTTTGGATCACTAAGAATTGAGCTGATTTCATCAACTGATGCACGATAACCTGGATTCCATCACAATCTATCTGATCTATGGGTAACTATTTGATAACATCCATCTATATTTCATCCTATTTCGACTCAAGAACATCTTGATTCTTCAAAAAACCATATGGAACACAATGCTCAGCCTTCCAGTTCTGAAAAATCATGTACCTTTCTACAAACTCGACCACTTACCATTTCATCACAACCCACTAAAACTACACCTTCAAGACACGATACATCTTGGAATCTCATGGGTGCACTAAAAAAGGTGCGCTATAAAAATCAAGAAGAACTCCATCATACATCGCCACTGAAAAAAATAACATTCCATGAAAAATTATCTAGTTTGGACCGTCCTCCAACCATCCCTCATGAGAAGCACCATGGAAAACATGGTCACACATCACCTCTTCCTTTGAGTCTCCCCGCTAAGACTCATCTGCCAACTATATCATATATGATGATTCAACCATCTATAATACACCAATAATTTACCACCATCCACCCTTATTTATTTTTGTAAGGCTCTGATATCCTCTATAGCCCTCCAAGCATCTGTGGATTCCCAAACAACCATATTCTTTGACTTTATTATCAAAGAAGAAATGATGAAATTTCATTTTCATGAGATGAAGGTGATATCAAAAAAAATTGGCTAGAAGAAACTCCATACACCTCTACTATCATAGATTCATGTCACATAGGGAGAATATATGCCTCATACTCTTGTGATTAAATAAGACCACCAACAATATCCCCAACGAGGTAATGCTACCACAACTTCAGCATGAACACAATGGATATTAGTTATAGATCATGGGTGGAGTAAGTACACTGATGGAGATGTAACTACCTAGACCTGTAAGATATTACTACTCAAAACTGCATCAACACTCATCTTAAACCCATAAGGGAAGCATCCAAAAACCCCTCAAACCTTACCCCTTCCTTAGTAAACCAGATCATTGGGGCACTGAAAAAATTCCATTTTAAGTAACCAAACACTTCTTGAAACTAATCAATAAATAAAAATTATTGGTTCAACATTGTTAAAGCCATAAACATGGCTTCTATTAGAGAGAAATCAGGCAAAAAAAATCAAATAATAGCCTGGGAGAACAAGGAAACTACGAACCTCTACCATGTTCTTGGGTGATTTACAAGAAACAACTAATTCAACCATCGATATGTCTACTACAACACCCTAATGAAACACAAAATACCTAAGTAAATGAACCTCTCATGTCTAGAAACTACACTTGGAAAACCTTCTATATAGATAGTGTCCTTGATGAACATGCAAGACAGTTCTGAGATTATCATCATGATCCTCTTCTAACATCAATTAGACTAAGATATCATCGATGAATATGATTCCAAAATAGTCCAAGAACTACTAGAAAATGGATTTCACAAGCTCTATAAACATGGATGGTGCTTTTGTAAACCAAAATAAAATGAATACAAACTCGAAGTACCGATAACTACATCTAAAGGAAGTATTTGGGATATCTCCCTCCTCCACCCTAAATTAGTTATATCCATATAGTAAGTCAATATTATAAAACCAACTCACCCCTCTTAACTGGTCAAAAATATAATCTATCCTTCGAAGAGGGTATCCGTTTTTAACAATCACCTAATTTAAACTTCGGTAGTCTATACACAACCTCAATACATTGTCTGACTTCTTTATGAACAACACTAGAGAACCCCATGAAAACCCACAAGGATGAATAAAACCATTATTCATTATATCATGTGTATGAATACTCAACTCCCGCAACTCCGAAGGTTCCATCCGATAAGGATCCATTGAAATTGGAGAGGCACCAGGCTGTAAGTCTATCCCAAACTCAACATCAAATTGAGGGTGTATCATTACATCATCCTTAAGAAAAACATATAGGAATTCCCCAATGACACTATGTACCTATAATACCCTTGATTACACTGATTGCACTTAGAACTGAACCAAAAATTATAATAAGGGGCTTCAATTGCCTATTACCCACATGGAAACTCCACTCACTGACAAAAACCACACGTTGACTATCAACATCCGAAAACATGACATTCCAATGAATATAATCGATAAAAACACATATTAAATACAAATAGATTATGTTAAGGATGGAATCATTTGGCTAGATCTGTAGTATTAAAAGACACCAATAAGACTAATGCAATCCTATCACTAGTATACATCACCATCACACATCAAACAAGCTTCTGGGGTTTCTGACTAGTGTTATCAACACCAGGGGTACAAGAAGACTCTTCATGTCTAGTCCCCGAGCATGGGCTAAAACTGGTGAAATAAAGGAGTTTAAAGCTCATAAACCGAACAAGGAAAAAATAAATATACAATACAAACTGATCATAACTCTGATGATCTATATCCCCTCTATAACTTCTACCTCCACTTTGTCTAACTAATCACACAAACACTTGTACCTCTTTGCTGATGACCACCTCCCTAACCATGCTTGGGTTGAGGTCCCTGAAAAAGAAGAACATATTGAAGTCAGCCTCTACCCACTCTATATCCCCTTAGTGGAGTAAAAGGATGCATCCCCTATTGCTGAAATGGTCTCACTGGAAACTAAAACTGAGGCTGTCACTGAACATATCCACCTCCACCAAAACGAGCTCACGTAACTGCTGAATAATAAATTTGGTGATGACCACAAACCACAAAAAAACATTAGTGCCAAGATCACATAAAAGTAATGGAAAACACATGAGCTAGAAGGCCAGAAATGATGTTTCTATGGTTTACTCCCTTTTCTTGATTACTTGATGGTCCTGGCACCTCTGATCTACCACTGAAAATATCTCCTCTCAAAGTACTATGTGGGATCCCCTCTTGCAGTAGACGTCCTCTCGATTGCATTCATTTGATCAAGTCTGCCTTCTTATGAACCTTCAAATACATTGAAAATGTAAAAGGGTTAACAAAATAGAGGATAGATGGAAGAAGTGCCTCCTCATGACATCTCACATGAGACTCCTCATATGGAAAACGGTCTAGGAAAAAAATGAATAAGGTCCTTGAACATTATTTCCATATCCCACGCTGACATACTCCCCTACTAAAGGGAGAGTAGCTCATGCCTCTTCTCATCCTTCATGGTTGATAAAAGCAACTCTTCCCGGAACTCCTTTTGGAAGTCATCTCACAAACTGTCCTCCTCATTTTGGTCACCCATATATAGTGTCCACCACTAACATATATAAAGTGTCCACCAGTAACATATAGCTACTGCTGGAAAGCATGTAAAATATTATACCACTAATCATTCTCCTCAATAGGACCAACCTTACAGTGATCAGAAAGATCATTCAATTGAACCTCAACTACCTAATACACATAGAAGATGACC